>JALMGJ010000009.1:49089373-49686873 GCA_023362775.1 Charina bottae
ATCTTATATCTTATATCTTATATCTTATATCTTATATCTTATATCATCTTATATCTTATATCATCTTATATCTTATATCATCTTATATCATATATCTTATTTATTTATTTATTAAATTTCTATGACCGCCCATTGCCCCCTCAAGGAGGGACTGTGGGCGGTTCACAGCTATAACAATAACAATAAAATACAATAAAAACACAATAAAATACAAATACAATAAATATAATTTAAATTAAAACCAAGTGGCAGTTGGTTCGCAGTGCCGCTGAAGCATATTTAAAATATTTTGGATGGCTCTAAAAAATCAGCCATCCCCAAGCTTGACCACTTTCCCTCTTGCCCCAGGTGAGATCACAGAGCCAGGTTTTCAATTTTTTTTTGAAGTCCAGGAGTGAAGGGGTCTGTCTTATCTCTGGGGGAAGGATGTTCCATAGGGCAAGTGCCGCTGCAGAGAAGGTTCGCCTCCTAGACCCCGCTAGATGGAGCTCTTTCATAGAGGGGGTCCGCAGCATGCACTATCTGTAAGATCGGGTAGGATGGGACATTGTAATGGGGATGAGGTGGTCCCTCAGATAACCTGGGCCCATGCCATGTAGGGCTTTAAAGGTAATGACCAACACCTTGAATTGGACCCAGAAGCAAACCAGCACCCAATGCAGCTCACAGAGCAGAGGTGTTATATGTGTCAATCTTGGTGCACTTAAAACTGCCCGTGCGGCCGCATTCTGTACCAGCTGTAGCTTCCAGATATTCTTCAAGGGTAGCCCCATGAAGAGCACATTACAGTAATCTATATGGGAGACAACCAGGGCATGAGTGACCGTTCAATGGGCCTCTCAGTCCAGGAAAGGGCGTAACTGGCGCACAACACGAAGTTGTGCAAAGGCCCTCCTGGCCACGACTGCCACCTACTCTTTGAGCAGGAGTTGTGTGTCCAGGAGGACCCCCAAGTTACACACTGGGTCTGTCTGGGGTAGTGCAACCCCATCCAGAACTAAAGATGACAAATTCCCAGAAACCGAGGGGCCATTAATCCACAGCCACTCCGTCTTACCAGGGTTCAGCTGAAGCCTGTTTTTCCCCATCCAGACCCCTACAGACCCCAGGCACTTGGACAGGGTGGTCACTGCGTCACTTACATCACCCGGGATGGAGATATATAACTGAGTATCATCTGCATATTGATGATACTTCAGTCCGTGGTGACGGATGATCTCACCCAGCGGTTTCATGTAGATGTTAAAAAGGAGCGGCAAGAGCACCGAACCCTGTGGCACCCCACAAAGAGGGGCCCTTGGGCTGGATCTCTCGCTCCCTATTAACTCCGACTGGGATCGGCCCTGGAGGAAGGAGGTGAACCAGCGCAAAACCACTACAGCTGCTCCAGTGGGCTCACGTGGGCACAATGAGGCATGGGAACCACTACCCCTGATGCCACATTCTGGACCAGCTGGAACCTCCGAGTGGTCTTCAAGGCAGCCACATGTAAAGCAGATTACAGTAGTTCAAAAAGTGACTAATGCATGAGTGACTGTTTGAAGGGGTAGGGATCTAAGTTAATGACAACTGTAACCTTCAGAAATTGGAATTTATGCATTAGCTCCCATTGAAAACGAAATCAAACAATGAGTCATCTTAATAGGTAATACTGTTTTGTTCTCCCAGGGAAGGTCCAAGAAGAAATTGCAAAGGTGATCGGAGATCTGCAGCCAAGGACAGACCACCGAGCCAAAATGCCTTATGCCGATGCTGTAATTCATGAAGTTCAAAGGTTTGCTGACATTTTGCCAACCAATGTGCCACGTGCAACCACCATGGACATCACTTTCAAAGGCTTCTTCATTCCCAAGGTGATCAATCTGAAATCACTGCATTGTTCAGGTTCCAATCTTTCTTAGTACAGTATAAACAATTTCCAGTTAGTAAAATGCAGTTTTAAGAGTTATTGAGCACTGGGTCTAACTGATAATCTATCTATTTCCCAAGCTTTTTTGAACTTGTCTGCTTCTCCATGCCTAGTATTTACCTCTCATTGTCTAAAAACTCACACATTTGCAATACCACCTGTAAAAGTTCTTTGTAATAATTTCTATAGCAATGTATTAAACAGACACACTCTTTTTAATATTGTTTTTTTTCCCATTCAATGTTTAGGGTATGCAGATTGTTCCACTGCTATCGTCAGTGCTCCATGATGAATCTCAGTGGGAGAAACCTCATGAATTCTATCCTGAGCATTTTCTTGATTCTGAGGGAAAATTTGTAAAAAAAGCTGCATTCCTGCCTTTCTCTGCAGGTAAGGTTCTCTGTTGTGTAAGCTTGCGTCCAATAATAGGCAACCCTTAACACCTTGCTTGAAAAGAAAACAATTGATAAAAGCTCTATTTCATAGGCCTTAATTTAACAGAGTTTAGACTTAATGGGCAACATTTCTGGCCAGACTTCACCACTCATTGACCGACTTGTCTGCTGTTTCCAAAGCTGGTCTGGAGAATAATTGACTCTGCATGAGTTCCTGTTATTCCTGCTGTGTTGGCCTCAGCATCTCTATATTCTGGCAATCCAGGATGAATCCTGTGTTGCAGCCTTCCTGGCTGACTCTGGCCTTCAGGCGGATGCAGGCTTTGGGTATTCTTAGCTTGACTCTGTAGGTAAATAGGTTTATGTTTAGGTCACAGCAATGTAGCAGAGCATAAAATACAATAAAGCAAAATAAAATAAGATGATAAAAGAGTGTTAAACGTAAGTAAATTGGATCAAATAAAACCAGAGCTACAATTAAAAATTTAACAATTTCTTTCTAAGTGTAAATGAGAACAAAGCAAAAGTAGCAACCTGATTTCTAATGCTTTGAAACACATCTGCAAGAATCTAGTTCAGTCATTTGTGGTCCAAGCCCTTGAGTTCACCCTCAGTAGTTTGGCCCTGATTTCATTGTAAACTGGGCAGTGGAGGACAGAGTGAGTAACGTCCTCCCCCTGGCTGACAACACAGGGGCAGAGATGCTGTTCAACAGGGCGCTTACCAAATTTCTCTTCCAGCTAAGCCAAAGGCAGAGTCTGCAGCCCACGGGATGTAGAAGCCTTTCTCAGTGGGGCACTGATAATATCAATCCGATTCTGGGAGAGGCTTCAGGGGTTTTACAGTAATGGTACCAGGATGAAAATATAGATGACTGTACTGCAATAGCATGTTTATTAGCATCCTTTTGAAGAAGCCTATCTCTAACGTTTTCTCTGTTCCAAGAACTAAGTTCCCCAAAAGAGCAGAGTATTAGATAAGCAGAACGGGTGCCCTGGGGAGGCCTAAAATCAGCCCAATGAAGTTATTTTGGACTATGTCCAATTGAGAATCAACCTTCTCATCCCATCCAGATCTCAGTTCCATCAACATCTGGGCTATCACCTTGCCCGACAATATTTTAACTGCCCTCCTCTGGAATCAAAAAACCTGAGGATATCGCCCCCATGTGATTCCTATATAAAGGACTAATGAAAGTTGACACCTAGATATTTAAAAGAGGGGCATTACTCTATTTGTTGGGCATTAATTTTATGTCTTTTTTGACATTATTTTCATATTCAGGACATCTGCTACCATCTAGTAGTCAGAAAAAAAATCCATCTCCATTCCATTACTGCATTTTGACTTCTTTCTGTATCTATGATCTGTCATTGCTTCAGGGCCACAACTGGGGTGGGGGTGGGGCAAGCAGGGCATATGTCCTGGGTGCTGCGCTGGGGGGCACCAAAATGACACCCAGGGGTGCCAAAATAACAAAATAACCCATTGGGCCCCCCGGAATCCATGTTTGCCCCGGGTGACACAGAACCTAGTTCCATCCCTGCATTGCTTTTCGGTGTGCTGACCTCTCCATGGCCATAGGACATTGGGAAGCCATGTGAAAAAGTTGAAGAAACCAATAACCTCCCCCCCTTTTTGTGTGTGCCATGTATGCTTTCTTCCAGGTCGGAGAGTATGCGTTGGGGAGAACCTTGCCAAAATGGAGCTCTTCCTCTTCTTTACCAGCCTCCTGCAGAGATTTACCTTCCAGCCACCCCCAGGAACATCTAAAGATGACCTGGACCTGACCCCTGATCTTGGACTTACGACCCCTCCCATGCCCTACAAGACCTGTGCTGTGTTACGTTGATCCAACAGAAAGAATTATAAAAAGCTGTTTTCTCAGCCTTTGAAAAGGCTTTATTTGACAGAGGCAAAATCTGACAACATTATGCCAGATTGTCTAGGTTTCAGATGTTGTTGAAGACCTGAATTGTAATGATCTACAGACACATAAAACGTAGATTCTGATGCAGAATAATACTAGGGAAATCATGAAAAGCAACATGCTCTGTATTGTTCTTATTGATTTTTTCTTTTTGGGCATTTGTTTCCTTTGCCTTTTACTATTTTTTCTCCTCTTCAACTTTCTGTTTCTGTTTAGTATTTTTTGTCTCTTTTGCTTTAATTAAATAGAGTAATTTTAAGTACTTTCTAAAAAAGCAATATCATTTTTTCTGCAATAGTCCCAAGTGCAAATTTATGTATTTATTTGTTGTACCTGTATCAACTGTATTCTTAAAGAAAAAATTGGAAATGTGCCCACCTGGGTTTAAGGCTGAGTCCTCAGATGATATTCCAGGGCAGGATGTATGTGCAACCATTGCCATCCCAGAGACTCTGGTGGCTTCCAGGGCTGCTGTTCCACAAATACTAGGCATAAGATCCTATCTGTAAAGGTGGGCCATGCAGATTGCATGGGATTGCTGCTGGCATACCAGCTTCCCTGCTATGCAGCAGCTTCCCTACCTTTCCTGTTTTACTCCATGGCCAGATGGTTGGTGGAGTTCCCAAGGCTTATGCTCCTGAGGAATTTCATCCTGTCTTTCCTTGACTCAGAGTCAGAAGTGGCTCAGGAGTTCATGGCCATTATGGCAACCTTGGACATTTTGATGGTCTCACTTACAATGGGTGTGTGTCACACACTAGCTTTGTTTTTTGACTCAGGGCAGCAGCTATGTAATCGAGATATTCAGAAAGACTGGCATTAGTCCCTTGTCAAGGACAGATCTCTCCCTCTTAGTCTTGGAGTTTTCTGTGGCTGCCTCCCACCACAGGACATGGGACCTATTTGACTGGTCCTCCCCAGACACCTGAAAGACCTGGGGGAACTTGGGGAAATTTCTGAAGCTCTGGTGCATGGCTCAACAGAGGCTTTAGTTGCTAGTGAGAATGAGCAATTGAAGTTGGCCTTGAATCGGATTCTCCCCATGCGAACTATCTATGCACGTGCGTTCCAGAGAGCTCACTGATTTTCAGAGATGAAACCACCATTGCAGAGATGCCTCGAATGCCGCTGAAAGGATATAAGGAGTGAGTCTGGCTAAGTACAGTTAAGAACGTTTATTATGGATTATATTAGGGTGGTAAGTATGGTGAAACATATTTAATTGTTTTCATTTAATTTGATTCACTTGATATAGGTGCTGCTGATAACAGAATAACTTTTGAGTGGCTCTCAACATAAATTGAATCAACAGAATAAACATAAAGAGAATAAAATACAATATTAATAAGGAAAGTCATCTGGTCAGCCTGGTTAAAGTCAGCCTGGTTAATACACCAGGCTTGTCGATCGGAAGGTCACACGTTCGGCAGTTCGAGACCCTAGCCGTGTGTGATGGAGTGAGCTCCCACACTCGCCACAGCTCTTGCCAACCTAGCAATTCAAAAGCATGCAAATGCAAGTAGATAAATAGGTACCACTTCGGGGGATGGTAACAGCGTTCCGTGCTTGTCATGCTGGCCACATGACCATGGAAGCATCTTCGAACAGCGCTAGCTCTTTGGCTAAGAAACGGAGATGAGCACCGCCTTCTAGAGCCAGACACGACTGTGCACGGGACACCTTTACCTTTACTTTAAATAGAGAACATTTTTTAAAAAAATGTTGAGAAACAAACAGCAAACTCAGGCACCAACACAGAAAACATTCATGGATATACTCCACAAGGGGACCCAGCTACCCTGCCCCAAAGCCAGGGAGAACAGCCAGGTCTTCCATCCAGTATGCTGACGATACTCAGTTATACATTTATGGTCAAGCCATCCAGGTGCTATCCCAGGGCCTGGATACTGTATGGATTGGGATAGAGAAAATCTTCAGCTCAACCGTGACAAAACTGAGTGGCTATGGGTTTTAAGTCCCCCCCCCCATATGTAGTGAACATCGTTCATTAACTCTAGATGCAATAACACTCCCCTAGGTACAGTTTCTGCCCATCCCACAAGATCTGGAAGAGTGCCCATGAAAATAATAATAATAATAATAATAATAATAATAATAATAATAATAATATATAGTACCCTCTATAAAGCATTGTCACCTGGTGGTTTCTAGGAAGCATGCCTTCTCTGTCATGACAACTGCCTTGTGGAAAAATGCGCTGTGCGTAATAGGAGATATGTGAATGCTTTGGTATATTTTGAAGTGGGGTAAAGATTTAAGAATGTTTATTTGGATTGCTTTAAAGGTTTGTTTGACTTTATACTCTCTTTAAATGATTTTTAAAGATAAATAAGGTATAAACAATAAATGTTTGATTTTAGGTTTAATAGAATTAAGATTGTTATAATTGCAGTTTTATTAATTATAAGAGCAGATGATTTACATGTTTTTAGTTTGGTTTTTATTATATTTTTATTGATTTTATTATTTTATTATATTTTTATTATAGTGGACAGAAATGTTTAGAATAGTGGTGTGATGCCCTTGATCCATTGACTATTAAATCAGAATTCCTGACACAAGCCACTCAGGGATATGAAGGATGTTCCTTCCCTAACGTGATGTTCCTTCCTGGCACCACGGCAGGATGGCATGGGTGACATCCTGACATACCACCCCCCTAAAAATAAATCCTCCGCCTTTAGCGCTTTATATAAAAAATACATTACACTTCACTCGTTACATAGGGTTCCCCTCCCTTTTCTCAAACCCTCTATTTTGGTTTGGTTGGGAATTTGTCATGAATTTTTTTCACTAATTTAGGTGCTTGTACATGATGACTGTCCATCCACTCACTCTGAGATCTGGGAATATGTTTCCACTGTATTAAGTACTGCAACCCCACCCCACCCCCGGTGCCATCTGGAGTCTAGTATCTCTTGCACCTCAAAGTGCTGTTCTCCATCGATCATTACTGGAACTGGTGTAGGTTCTGGGTGACAGCATTCTGAATCTTTAACTGGTTTTAGCAGACTACAGTGAAAAACGGGGTGGACTTTTCTCAAATTTTTTGGTAGCTGTAACTGTACTGTCACATTGTTGATAATTTTGGTGATAGGGAAAGGTCCCACGTATTTTGGACCCAGCTTTTTTTAGGGTTGTGAGGATTTTAGAAACTTTGTAGATAAATAAACCTTCTCCCCCACTTTCATTTGCCATTCTGGTGCTCTATTGCGGTCAGCATATTTCTTGTAAGTTTCTTTGGCACCTTCCAATACCCTCTCTATTGTTGGCCACCCATCAGCTATGTGTTTCATCCACTCATCCAATGGGATGATTTCAGTTTTATCTTTTGGCAACTCAGGGAATGCCACAAACTCTTGCCTGTTCACCACTTGGATAGGGGGAAACCCCGTACTCTGGTGTACTGAATTTTTATAAGCCACTTAGGCAAACAGAAGTAGATCTACCCAATTGTCCTGCTGATAGCTGACATAGCATCTAAGGTACTGCTCCAACACTTGGTTAGTACATTCACAGGCTCTGTCCATTTCCAGATGACAGCCGGAGCTTAAGCCTTGTCCCATGCCAATCACCTTTAGGAATGCCCTCCAAAATTTGGAGGTGAATTGTACACCCCGGTCGCTTATTATTCTTTCAGAGGTCCCGTATAGTCTCTAAATGTGTTGTGCAAACATCTTGGCTAGCTGTCCTGCATTTGGTATACTAGTCCAAGGAATGAAATGGGCTTGCTTTGAGAATAAATCGGTTACTACCCAAATCACTGTCTTCTTGTGGCTTTCTGGTAAATCTACTATAAAGTCCATAGCTATCTGTTTCCAAGGTTGGGTGGGGCTTGCCACATTCCGCAATAGTCCTCTGGGTTTTTTCCCACCCACTCTTTTGGCCATGGTACAGATTGGGCAACTGGCTACATATTCCTCCACATCTTTGTGAAGGGATGGCCACCAGGATTCCTGCCTTAAAAGGTGCAAAGTCTTTAGGAATCCAAAGTGCCCAGCCGACTTCGCATCATGGCATCTCTCAAATATTTTCCTCCTCAGGGGCTCTGGAATATACAGCCTATCCCCACTCCTCCAGAATTCCTGTTTTTCTGTCAGGTTTGCTTTATTGGTTTGCAACCGCACATCAGTTTTTAGCACCAACTGCAGCTCATTTCGTAAATCCCCTTCTACTGTTAAATTAGGCTCAGACCTCTGACCCCTTATGACTGCTGCCATCCCTGATTGTTGGGTGGGGATAATTGAATCTATTACGTCTTTCCTCTGGCTGTTGTGTTGTAACTGGGACAAAGCATCGGCCAAAAAATTCTTTCCCCCAGGTAAGTACTTTAGATTGAAATTGAATATACTAAAGAATTGAGCCCATCTAATCTGCTTGGGGTTTAACTTCTAGTAAATGCCCCCAATTCATCAAAGCCCAGTGTACTGCAAACACTTCCTTCTCCCATACGTGCCAGAGGCGTTCTGTGTTGGTGAACTTGTGGGAAAGCTACACGCAAGGTCTCAGCTTCCCCTCCCCATCCTTTTGTAATAAAATCCTTCCAACAGCAACATCTGATGCGTCCACTTGCAGTATTAGGGGTTTCATGGGGTCGGGGTGGTTTAATACTGGCTCCAAAGTGAACAATGCCTTCAGCTGTTATAAAGCCTCTTGGCAATTTGTCGTCCACTGCACACTCAACCCTGGTATTTTCACCATCTTAGGATCCCCCTTCCCCTTAGTCTTTAGCAAATCAGTGAGAGGTAAAGCCACTTGTGCAAAATTATGTATAAATTGCCGGTAAAAATTTGTGAACACCAAGAAACTCTGTAACTGTCTCCTAGTTTAAGTTGGTTCCCAAGCGACCAAATCTTGCACCTTCGCTCGATCCATTTCAATCCCTTTGCTTGACACCCAATACCCAGATAATCTAATTTCTCCTTATGAAATTCACATTTTGACAATTTAGCATACAATTGATTTTGCAGTAACTGTTTCAGCATTTCCCTCACCAAAGACACATGTTCTTCTATCGTTTCAGTATAAACCAGGATATCATCTAAATAGACTAGCACCCCCCAGTACAGAAAATCATGTAACATTTCATTTATTAAATGTATGAAAACCCCAGGGGCCCCTTTCAATCCAAAGAGCATTACTAAGTACTCAAAGGACTGCAGCTGTCAGTTAAACACTGTTTTCCACTCATCTCCCTCCCAAATTCGAACTCAGAAGTACGCTTCCTGTCAGAGCCCAGCAAAAGGGCTCTGACCGAATTAGAAAAAGCAGGGCTGATAGTCAGATGGGGAAATGGAAAACGAAACTACTTACTGGCTGGGTCAAAAGTGCATCCCTGGGCAAAGAACTTGTGATGTCCAGTCTGCAGACAGCCTGATGCCAAACAAGCAGGTGCGGAAGAGTTTACCCAGGAATGACTCAGCTGCGTGGGAGAATCCAGCTGCAATAATTGGTCAGGAACCAAGAAGAAGGATCTCAGAGCCAATCAGTGCAAGAGCAAGGAGGGCAGAGCAGCGCGCCAAACAGAGAGAGCTCTGATTGGCCCTTGAAGAGAAGAGATGAGACGAGACAAGGATAGAGGCAGCTGAGAGCTGGAAAGGGGTTGCTTGCAACAACAGTTCTTCCAAGAGCTTCAGAACTTCCTGCTAGCAGTCAAACCTCAGAACTTCGCTCCAACAGAGATCGGCTCGCATTGCCTCGCAAACCTCAGCCTGTGCTTCATGAAGAAGAGCTTCCTGAAGCTTCAACAGAATCAGCAGCTTCCATTATTTCTGAGCAAAGCCAAGTTGTAGAGGAGACACTGATCTCTTCAACAGCAAGGAGAAATTGAGCCTTTGCTATATGCCATTCAGCTAGGTCTATTTGTGGTGATGAAGTCTTCTTGCAAATCCCACAAAAACAAATAAGAAATGAGCTTGCAGTACCCCCTAGTTTGGAGGAAGTCAGCAAAGCCACTAAACAAATGAAAAATAACAAAGCTAGTGGACCTGATGGGATTCCTGCTGAAGTCTTTAAAGAAGGCGGGCCTGAACTTACACAACAACTTCATAAGCTCATCGAAAAAATCTGGATGAGGGAGGAGATTCCAGCAGACTTTAGGGATGCCATAATTATCACTCTCTTTAAAAAGGGTGATAGAACAGACTGTGGAAACTATCGAGGCATCTCCCTTCTAGCCACAGCAGGCAAAATCCTGGCAAAGATCATCGCAAACCGTCTCCTATCTGTATCAGAAGACATCCTCCCTGAAACGCAAAATGGCTTCCGCCCTTCCAGGGGAACAGTGGATATGATCTTCACTGCACGACAGCTTCAAGAAAAATGCAAGGAGCAAAACCGCCCTCTGTACATGGCGTTTATTGATCTGACTAAAGCTTTTGATACTGTAAATCGTACTGCTCTCTGGACCATCCTTCTGAAAATCGGATGCCCCGATAAATTTGTGAACATCTTGCGGTTACTCCATGAAGACATGATGGCAACAATCCTGAATAACAATGGCTCTCAAAGCGATCCATTTAAAGTGGAATCCGGCGTTAAACAGGGATGTGTTATTGCTCCAACCTTATTCGCTATCTTCATCGCTATGATTATGCACCTTGTTGAAGAGAAACTTCCTACTGGTGTAGAAATTATATATCGAACAGATGGAAAGCTTTTTAATCTTAGTAGGCTGAAAGCAAAAAATAAGGTAATTGCAACTTCTGTTATAGAACTTCAATATGCTGATGATAACGTAGTCTGTGCACACTCCGAGGAAGATCTTCAAACTATCCTAAACATCTTTGCAGAAGCATATGAAAAACTCGGCCTCTCGATTAACATTAAAAAAACCAAAGTGCTTTACCAGCAAGTTCGAACCAATCCCTCCGCAGCGCCATCAATCCAGCTTAAAGGTGTGTCACTAGAAAATGTCGATCACTTTTCTTATCTCGGCAGCCATCTATCTACAAAAGCCGACATCGACGCTGAAATTCAGCATCGCCTGAGCTCTGCGAGTGTAGCTTTCTCCCAAATGAAGAGTAGAGTGTTTGAGGATCGGGACATTCGCAGGGAGACCAAAATGCTTGTTTACAAAGCCATTGTACTACCAACCCTTCTGTACGCCTGTGAAACATGGACCCTCTACAAACGCCACCTCCAACTTCTTGAAAGATTCCATCAACGCTGCCTCCGAAAAATTCTGCAAATTACTTGGGAAGATAGGCGGACTAATGTTAGCGTATTAGAAGAAGCGAAAACCACCAGCATTGAAACAATGATCATCCAACATCAACTTCGCTGGACCGGTCATGTTGTTCGAATGCCTGACCATCGTCTTCCAAAGCAGCTACTTTACTCCCAACTTAAGAATGGAAAACGGAATATTGGTGGACAGCAAAAGAGATTCAAAGATACTCTCAAAGCTAATTTAAAAAAATGTAATATCAGCATTGAGAACTGGGAAGCCCTAACTCATGAGCGTTTCAATTGGAGGTCAGCCTTTATTAATGGTGCTATGGACTTTGAAGAAGCACGAGTACAGGGCGAAAGGGAGAAAAGAGCTAAAAGGAAGGCACGTCAGGCAAACCCTCATCATGACCGTCTCCCACCCGGAAACCTATGCCCCCACTGTGGGAGGTTGTGCGGATCCAGAATTGGCCTTTACAGCCACTTACGGATCCACCGTTAAAATTTTACCTTTGGAAGACAATCTTACTCGGCTACGAGTGATCGCCAATGATGATGATTTGTGGTGCCTCAGCCAGACCCGGAATTCGCTCATTGCAGTTAGTGGCTTTGCAGCAGTCAGCAGCTTTAGATAAATGGCACTTTCAAGCCTCAGTTAAGTACCCTGCTTTTTCCTGTGCTTTGTTTCATGTTAAAACCCCAGAGCCCTGTTCCTTCCCTCAGCGGTTTTTTGCAGAGGCACATCCATCTTGCCTGGAGTCAGGCAAGTTGCCTAGCGGTGCCAACCCACTCTGCCTTGGCAGAAATAACCAGTCAGTGGTGCCAACCCAGTCTGATCCTAGTAATTCTAGTTACTCCAGGGAACCAGCCCAGCTGCCTTTGCAGATCCAGTCCAGTTCCAGTACCTGTGGTTCCAGTCCAGTTCCAGTACCTGTGGTTCCAATCCAGAACCAGTACCATGGTGCCAGTCCAGTTCCAGTACCTGTGGCTCCAATCCAGAACCAGTGCCTTGGTGCCAGTCCAGTTCCAGTACCTGTGGCTCCAATCCAGAACCAGTACCATGGTGACAGTCCAGTTCCAGTACCTGTGGCTCCAATCCAGAACCAGTGCCTTGGTGCCAGTCTAGCTGCAGTACCTGTGGCTCCAAAACAAAACCAGTGCCTTGGTGCCAGTCTAGTTCCAGTACCTGTGGCTCCAATCCAGAACCGGTGTCATGGTGAGCCAGTCTAGTGCCAGTACCAGTGGCTTCAGCTTAACTCCTGTGGTTCCAACCCTGTTCCAGTGTCTTGGGGAACCAGTCCAGTCTGCTTAGCAGTTCCAGTGGCTTAATGCCTTCAGTCCCAGAGGGAATCCAGATCCAGAGGGAATCCAGTTCCAGAGGGAATCCAGTCCAGCATTTCCAGACCCAGAAGGAGTCCAGTCCAGGGTCTCCAGTCCAAAGGGAATCCAGTTCAGGGTTTCCTGTCCAGAGGAATCTGGTCCTGACTTCCAGTACTGAGGTTCCTGCCAAGAAAGAACCCAGTCCAGAGTCTCCAGTCTCCAGAGAAGCTTGCTTAAAAAGGACTCTAGTTTATTGAGCCAGCTGCTTCTGAATATCTACCTCAGTGTACCAGCTTTGCTAATGCCAGCAAACTGATGATTTCATCCTTGTAAATAAGTGTGTTTCAAGAAAGAATACCTTTCTAAGCTCCTGAGTAGGCTTTGTACCCATGTGGACTAGCCAAACAGGACAGCTTCCCTTAAGTCTAATTTAGTAAAAATCTTCCTCCTTGATAGGTGGGCTAGCATGTCCTTCATCAGCGGTAAGGGGTATTTATTGGAAGTACAGATATCATTCAACCCCTGGTAATCAGTGCACAATCTCAGTGATCCTTCTTGGTTCTGAAAAGAATGGGCGCAGCCATCAATGAAGTGGCAGGGCAAATGAACCCTCATTCTAAGTTTTTGTCAATGAACTCCTGCAATGACTCCAGTTCCTGCAATGACTCCAGTTCCTTGGGAGTCATGGAGTACAGCTTAGTTCTGGGTAATTCAACACCTGGTTCCAGTTCTATAGCACAGTCCAACTTTCTATGAGGTGGGAGCTGGTTAGTCTCCATTTCTCCAAACATGTCTTTTAAATCTCTGTACTGTACGGGGATGAGATTGTTCCCCTCTCCTGCCACTTCCCCCCACATCTCAGATGCTGCGCCTATTAGCTCAGGCTCGCCCTTCCACTCTCCAGGGGTTAACCCCTTATAAATTCCATTGGCAAAAGTTAATTGCCCAGTGACCCAATTCACTTGGGGGTTCTGGGACCACAACCAAGCCAGTCCCAATACTATAGCTTGATCAGAAATAGGGGCCACTATGAATCTCAATGTCTCTTCATGGCTTCCTATTCGCATCCAAACTACAGTGAAATACTCTACTGGGCCCCCTTTCATTTCCAGCCCATCAAGTTGAATGACACTGATGGGCTCTTTCAGCCTTCTCACTTTCAGTCTCAGTCCAGTCACTAGGGCAGGATGCATGAGACAACTGTTATACCCCGAATCCAACATCCCCACTAGATTCATGCTGCCATGACCCCCTAAAGCCTCTATCTGCAATGTCACTAGTATTGCTGGGCGGTTTCCACTCGCCATAGAATTTCGCGCCTATTTATAATTTCCTGCCCTTTGGCACTGTTTAGAACAGGCTCTCGTCATTTCCCACTGGCTGGAATTCTTCCTCAGTCAAGTCTCCTCCTTCCGATAGGGCTTCAAGAACCCTTCCGGCCAGTCTGTCAGCTTCCCAGCCAGCCTCCTGAATTCCGTGGTGTATTCTGAGACTGACCTGCTTCCTTGTTTAATATGTTGTAAGCTCATCTTGGCTCTCATCTTAGAGAGGGGATCTTCGAACCTATCCCTCAGAGTGCTCATGAAACTCTCAAAATCCTCTAGCTCTGGAGTATCTGTCTCGTGCAATTCTATGAACTATTTCACTGCCTTGCCTTCAAGATGGGTCGAAATGTACCATACCTTGGAGCCTTCAGTGGGAAACGAGCCCTCACGTTCTTCCATGAATCCTCTCACATGGGTTAGGAAGCAGGCCAGGCTTTTAGGGTCCCCAGTGAACTTCACCCTCAAGTCTCTCACCCTGAACATATTGTCTGCGCTCGGGGTCCATCTTGTCACCCCGGCTTGGGTTTGGCCATGAGGGGGGCGAGCGGTTTCCAACCTGGTCACTCTGCGACCTCCCTCTGTTTCGGATTTGTCACTCTCTCCTTCCGAGGATCTCCGATCTTTCGTTGCTGCCACACTGGTCGTCGCACCCCAGCTTAGTTTCCAAAGGAGCTGCTCGACTGTTTCTTGCAGGTCAGATATGTGCTCTCCTATGGAGCTAATCTCTCATTCCATTTTCTCCATCCGCTGCTCCGAGGTCGACCACCTGGAGTGGAAGCCTCTTTCTCGTGTAGTCACCCACCGGTCTGGATTCCTCTCTGTGCCTCCTCCCACCACCAGGTACCAAGCAGGCTTGGTTCTTTTCATTGTCCTGGATCGAGTTGTGCTCTCAAGGTTGGTCGGGACATTGGGCTTGACTCCCCGCTCCTCCAATCATCCCCTGGTCTCTCACCTGGTTGGGTTCATTGTGGTTCTGAGTTTCACCTCTTCCCCCTCACACTAGGCGAGCTGCCTTCTCACACTGAGCACTCCCCTGCGCTCTGGCCACAGACCTCTTCTCCTGCATCTTCCCCTGTCTCCCCCTCCCAACATTGGAGGGGTTCCCGCGGGTTCTGGATATTCCATTTGTGGACCTTCTTCAGTAAACTTGGAGTCTTCGGGTAATGTTGCTACATGGACTCGAGTCTTTCTGTGATGCCCTTGATCCATTGACCATTAAATCAGAATTCCTGACACAAGCCACTCAGGGATATGAAGGAATCTTTATTAAAGCCAGTGACCAATTGCACCTTAAAGACTCAAGTGAATAAAGCTCCCACAACCAACAGTTTAAAGCTCTCCAAGGTTCCCCCCCCCATCGGGATTTGTGGCTCAATTGCCCTTCCCTTTGTCTCTCAGTTTTCAGCTCTTTCTGTGTCCGAATCAACTAATGCGGCGATATCACCCTTTGATCTATCCTGGGTGCTAAATCGCTTGGCACGATACTTTGATTAACATAGTTTGCAGTTCTGTGAATACACCAAAACCCCATTGCCAACATTCTCCCCTACCTTACACATCTGTTACTTTTACTGTAAAGCACCCCCAAACGACCCTGAGAGTTTAACAGACTGACGGGATGTTCCTTCCTGGTGCCATAGTAGGATGGCATGGGTGACATCCTGACGAGTGGTTGGAAGGAAATAATCAAATAAATGATGTTTTTTGGGGGGAGTTAATTAGGAGGTTTATATATTTCTTTTTTTTTTCTTAATATAAGGGGAAGGAGCAATTATATTCAGTGATTTTTATAATGCACTAATGCAGGGGTCGGCAAACTTTTTGTGCCGGGAGCCATTTTGACTTGCTCGTGCACATTTTGAAGTGCTCGAGAGCCATGGGGCGGGGTTTGTGGGTGGGGGCCAATCGTGTGGAAGGGGGTGGGGTTTGCGGGCGGGAGCCAATTGCGTGGAAGGGGGCGGGTTTTGCGGGCGGGAGCCAATCGTGTGGAAGGGGGCGGGGTTTGTGGGCGGGAGCCAATCGCGTGGAAGGGGGCAGGGGGCTCACAGAGGGAGGGGGTGCAGCCAGCGGCTCCGCGCAGCCAGCGGCTCCGCGAACCCGGCCCGGCCGCCCCACCGGGAGTGGCGGAGAAACAGCTGCCACCCTCCGCTCCCCAGAATATCGTGGGGCAAAGGGAAACCTGCCCGGAGGGGTCATCAGGAGCACAGGATCCGGCCCCAGCCCAGCCCGGCCCGCAGCTTCGGTGCCCTCCCCTCACCATCGCGAAAGTCCCAGGCGACGGCGGGGGCATGTTCGACCTGCTCGTGCAGCACGGGGCAGCCGCCCCCGGAGACTCCACGGCCCCCCGGCTGCAGCTCTTCCACTGCCTCTCCTCCTCTCTGGCAGCCAGGGGGCTGCGGAGTCTCTGGGGGCGGCCGCCCCGTCCAGCCCCCCCGGCCGGGCCTGCGGCTCACCCAGGCCGCCCGGGTGCTGCACAAGCAGGTCGAACATGTCCCCGCCATCGTCTGGGACTTTCGCGATGGTGAGGGAAGGGTGCCGAAGCTGCGGGCCGGGCTGGGCTGGGGCCGGATCCTGTGCTCCTGATGACCCCTCTGGGCAGGTTTCCCTTTGCCCCACGATATTCTGGGGAGCGGAGAGCATGGGAAGCGGGTGGGGAGAGCAGGCTGGGTTTCCCATCTGCGGCAGGATCCCTGGGCCGCACATCCTCCCCACCGCCGCGGCCAAGCAGGCGCAGGCTCTTTGGCGAGAAGGGGAAAGGCCTTCGCCAGCGCCTGACATCAAGGGCGGCACGCGGCGAGGCACCCTCCCACCCATCAATCCCCTCCCGCCATTCGGTGTCCTCTCCCCCTGCTAACCCGAGCCCTGCAGAGGCCGGGGGAGCCGAGCCAGGCTCGGACCGGAGGCGGCCAAGGGGAGAGCAGGCGGCTCTTCACCCTGTGCTGCCCTGCCGCTCGCATCCCGGGCAGGCGAGGCAGGGAGAGAAGGGGAGATGGAGGGGCTCCCTCTCCGGCCTCTGCGCTCCTTTAGGCCCGTCTCTGCGAGGCCCGGCGCGGCAGGGAGGCGCTGCTGGCCTACCTGGAGGGCCTCCCACGGCCGCTTCTCCAAGGCGGGTTGCAGAGTGCGCGCTGCACCCACGGGAACGCCTGGTCCCTCCAGCTCCGCCAGCAGCACTGCCTGCCCCATTCTGCCGCCCGGCAAACCTCCGCCGGCTCCGTCCCCCCGCCGCCACCGCCCCGGCCAGGCCCCCTGCGCCGCCCTGCCGCTCGCGTCCCGGGACGCGGCACTGTCGGAGGCGGCGCAGGAGCTGCTGCAGGGGCAACGTGTGTGCGTGAGAGTCAGCTCCGGGGGTTGCGGGGAGGGGGAGGCTGTGTTTCCCCCCTTTGGGTTGGAAACGGCCTTGCATGTGGGCCTGATCAAAGCCAAAACGCTTTTTTTTTTGAAACGCGGGCTGGAGATGGCGCTGCTCCGCGGCATCCAGGTGCTGGGTGAGGGCGCGGGCCCGGGATGTGAGTGGCAGGGCGGCACAGGGCGCCTGGCTGGGGCGGTGGCGGCGGGGGGGACGGAGCCGGCAGAGGTTTGCCGGGTGGCAGGACGGGGCGGGTGGCGCTGCTGGCGGAGCTGGAGGGAGCGGAGGGACCAGGCATTCCCGTGGGCGCAGCGCACGCTCTGCAACCCGCCTTGGAGAAGTGGCCACGGGAGGCCCTCCGGGTGCACCCTCCCGCCCCATCAATCCCCCCACCCCGCCGTTCAGCGTCCTCTCCCCCCACTAACCTGAGCCCTGCGGCGGCCGGGGGAGCCGAGCCAGGCTCGGACCGGAGGCGGCCAAGGGGAGAGCAGGTGGTTCTTCACCCTGCGCCACCCTTCCGCTCGCGTCCTGGGCCCGCGCCCTCGCCCAGCACCTGGATGCCGCGGAGCAGCGCCATCTCCAGCCGCAGCAGCCCCTGCAGCCACTCCTGCGCCGCCTCCGACAGCGCCGCGTCCTGGGCCAGCAGCGCCTCCCTGCCGCACTGGGCCTCACTCAGTACGAGAGCCAGGGGGCGGGGTTTGCGGGCGGGGGCCAATCGCATGAAAGGGGCGGGGGTGAGTACAGCTGCGGAAGAGCCACACTCAAGGGGCCAAAGAGCCGCATCTGGCTCGCGAGCCACCATTTCTGACCCTTGCACTAATGGAATGATTTATATAAATAATGTGACTTTGGTTTGATATAGAGTAAGGGATTGATTATGGAAATTGCTGTATATTCTTGCTGTTAAAAGTTGGAAGTCACCTCTTTATGTAATCTTTAAAATTCTTTTTTTCTTGTGTTTTCACACTTTTTTTAGATTTTTCATTTCTTTTTATAGTTTTTTTCCCTTGCTTTCTTGTAGTTTCTATTTTTGCTTTAAATCTAATAAAATGCTTTAAAAAAAAAAGAAAGAAGAAGAGCTCCAGCTTCCGAGTGGCCTTCAAGGGCAGCCCCATGTATAGTGCATTGCAGAAGTCCAGATGTGCAGTGCCCAAAGCGTGAGTGACTGTCTCGAGGGTCACTCTGTCCAGGTATGGGTGTAACTGGAACAACAAGTGAACTTGGGCAAAGGCAAAGGGTATTGATTCCTGAAGATTCTGATAAATACTATATCAAGTGAACTTGAGCAAAGTCCTTCCTCACCACAGCAGACATGAAGCTGTGAATCCAAGAAGACCCCCAGATTGTGCAACAGCCTTGAAGCCAATGGTCATGTAGCACAGTCGGAAGGAAGGAAGGAAGGAAGGAAGGAAGGAAGGAAGGAAGGAAGGAAGGAGCAAGCAACAAGCAGACATGTTTCCTCAGCATGGAAGGTGGAGGAAATGAAAAGAACACAATTGCAGCCATGTATGGCAATCTGCATATATCACCCCCAATTTTGTGCCAACCCTGTGCAAATGCCAAAGGAACTGTCAGTCAAAATGAGGGGCTTTAGCTGTGTGGCAGCTCTCACCTACAACAGAACTTTCCAGTCCTCACATACAGATAGACTTCCATAACCCTCCAAGACCCCAGTGACACAAGCAAAGTTGGTCACAGAAACCTGTTTGGCCCAATAAGAGATGATGCAGAAAACAGAAAATACGCCCCTCTTCCTACTCACAGAGACATGGAAAATTTTTTTCATTGTGTGAAATAATTGGCTAAATCATTGGCTAAATGATTACTCAAGAAAGCACGTCTCTGTTGTTCTTTGGGCCCAATATTGGTTAATGTGGTTCCAAATGCTGGATTCCTTAACTCAGAGCTTTCCAAACTGTGTGTCGGGACACGTTAGTGTGTCGGCTGAAGTGTCTGGGTGTGTCGCAGCTGCTGCTGCCTCTGAGCCCTCCCAGGATTCTGCACAGGTCCTGGTGCCTGCCTTGTGCCCTGCTGTAAGAGTGTGTCGCAAAATGATGCATGTCTAAAAAGTGTGTCACCAATATGAAAAGTTTGGAAAGCTCTGCCTTAACTGAATAGTGAAACATTTACCACAAAGGCTCTATAAAATAGTATTAATTCTCTCCTAAAAGTTGGATTGTTACACAGCTCAAATAAGTTTAAACTTGTTTGCAAATGTTCGTTGACCCTGCCATATATAGGCAAGAACAGATCAAATTCCTGGGGAGGAGAGAAAAAACTTGGGGAAAGGTTGAAGGTCCTCTCTTATATAGGGCAATCTGATGATTCAGTAGAAAAGTGGTCAAATAAGGATTCCTTGTAATTATTACAGAACACTGCTTACTAAAAGGAGATGGATTGGACTGGACCAATTTTAATATTATTACTATTTATTCTGGCAATTATGTCCCTTTTGAAAAAGGGCAGTTCCTGGAATAACAGCTCCCAAATGTTCCCCCGGGACCCAGGACCATACCCATTTTGGGAAATCTGCACTTGATGGATCTGAAGAGGCCTTACAGAACAATGATAGAGGTAAAGCCTGGCGATTAACAAGCATGAATGTTCTTTGCCAAAATTTATTGACATAGCACAGAATCTTGGTAACTTGCTCAGGTAAGTCTCATGTGTTCCCTATTTTTTTCCAATGTTTATGGAAATGTTTAAAAGGTGGGGATTTACGTAATATTTGAATACATTTAGATATCCTGCAAGGGTTATTCCAAGAAAACATTTTAGTTTGTAAATTTTGTTCTAACTGTTTATTCAGATTTGCAGAGATGGTTTGAAATACCAATGAGCCTATGGGGAAATATCAATGCAATTAAATTGAATGACGTGATACATCTCCTTAGAGGGACTCCTATGTTTGCACCTTTTAAGCAGAAATATAAGCAATTTAAACAATTTCTGCAGGGAGGAACACCCCACCCAAGATTCTCTTACAGCTGTTTATGAAAGGGAGAGGTGTAACTTGCCTCATTTTCAGATTCATTCATTATTTTAACTTCTTTCCTTAAGGAATTCACGTGATCACCTTCCAAGGTACTATGGGCACAATTGGAAAGTTTCTATGTGATCCCTTCAACAACGTGGCAGAGGCTCAGCTTCTCTTTTAGCTAAAATTCCACTGTTTGTCCAGCACTAAAGGCTGCAAGGCATCATTGCAGCATCCTGGAATATAACTGTATCTCTTGTGCAGGCTTCATCTCACACAGTCTTATGCAGTTGACCCCTTTAAAATGTATGAGAAACATTTATCTGTCTGACATGGTGATCTGGTGTGCAAGGATCCTTTTATTACCTAATGGTTCTTTTTATTTATATTTATAAATATACAGTGTAAATGAAATGAAATGAAAGTTAAAAAACATAATAAAAAATAACAGCATCACCATATGCCATAAAACAGAAAAATAAAATAAAATGATCTCAGCCTTGGAATTGTGAGACATGATATTTTAAACAAAATTCTGCATATGATCAGTTATTAATTATTGATCAAAATGGTCTCTCGTTTTTCATCTCCTGAATTCCAGCTGTCAAAAGAATATGGTCCCATATTCTGCATCAAACTGGGATTCCAGGAAATGGTGGTGCTGACTGGCTATGAGACGGTAGAAGAGGCTCTAGTGAACCAGGCGGATGCATTTGCAGAGAGAGCCATCATCCCCTTTTTTGAGGAATTTGCAAAGGGCTTTGGTGAGTTATTTCATTCTGGATTGTAGTTGACAATCCTTGCTGATCTGTGATCAGTATTGTGTAGAACTTTTTTTTAAAGAACTTTATTAATTTTCAGAGTATTGTTAAAATACAAAATGTAGAATATAGAAAAGATAGAGTACAGAACTAAAGAAAAAAATAATAAAAAAATAAAAACTATAGAAGTGCAAAGTTAGGGAGAAAACAGAAACAGAAAGTGACTTCCAACCTCCTCCAATACAGATATAAATGCATTTACAAATATAATCTCTTACCATTAGTTAAACCTTAGTAACATTATTTCTATCAAATGAAACCATTTAATCATCAAAACCCAATATCGAAACTTCTTTTTTTTTTCTGACA
This sequence comes from Charina bottae, assembly GCA_023362775.1. NCBI lineage: Eukaryota > Metazoa > Chordata > Lepidosauria > Squamata > Charinaidae > Charina > Charina bottae. The sequence goes on from JALMGJ010000009.1 coordinate 49,110,897, forward strand.
CAAGCAAACAGTCTAAAATTGGTTGCCAAATAGAGGCAAATCTATTATGCAGAACTTTTCACCTGAAGTTTTCGTAGGCAAGAACCTCAAAGAACTGGCACAGCTTCTGCAAATCCAAACAGGATAGAGAAGAATATTGATTTTGCCACATTAACTTGATCCCCAAGTGCTAATGGAGGGATTTGGAAAATAAAAAGAAATGGCAATATTGTAGTAAAAGCGATCATACATCCCACCCTGCCTTCCGCACACACACGAAACAGGTTTGATTCTGCTTCTTTGAAAATTTGGGTGTGGAGAGTCCCAGTATTGTGTATGCATTTTTCTGTATTTTTCTCGTCATATATGTAGTTATACTTCACTTTCCTTTGTGCAATGTTTTTGCCGGTTTCTCTTCCCTGATACACGATTGGTCCAACCTTTTTGGACCTGGAAATTTACAGAGCCTGTTCCTAGTCTCTAGTGAGTGTTGGAAATGGCTGGTCTGTGTAAGGAAGGATGGGCTGTTTTCTGCCAGAGCCCCATTTATAGCCTGACCATATTTCAGGATGGCAAAACGGGATGGGGTCTTATGTAATATTCTGTATTCATGAAAAAGACAGGGGTCCCTGCCCCCCAGTCCGCGCGATTGGCTCCCGTTGGCAAACCCCACCCCCCAGTCCGCGCGATTGGCTCCCGTTGGAAAACCCCACCCCCTAGTCCATACGAGTGGCTCCCACCTGCAAACCCTTCCCCCCGGTCTGCACGATTGGCTGTTTTCTCCCAGAGCCCCATTTAGATCATCTCTTGCCACCTCTCCTGGCAAGAGACACCTGGGTATTTTACACATTCAGCTGCAATGCTTACTCAACGTAAGTATCATATTTTTTTTCTTAGCTGCCACATTTAACTAACCTTCAGATCTTATTAATCAATTGCTCAGAGCGTGTCCACTGCATTGCCAGTTCTCTTGGAAAGAGATCAATAAATGTTTGGTGTAAAAACCACATAGGAAGAAACTGCTTTCTATATCCTTTATTTTTGATAATCTAACTGTTCTGGAAATAACTTCAGAAGAGATTATCTGCATTATAGTAGTGGAATTTTGCTGATACAAATGGATCTTAAACTTGACCTCTTGTCTTTACCTCTTCATTTCAGGTGTTGTTTTTGCTCATGGTGAGAACTGGAAAGTGATGCAATGGTTTACATTAGCCACGTTACGGGACTACAGAATGGGCAGGAGGACAATTGAAGACAAAATCACTGAAGAGTGTAGTGTCTTGACAAAAACAATTAAGACTTATTCAGGTGGGTTGGCATTTCCTCCTAATGCTCTACCAGAGCACCTTTCAGGACAAACGCAGAATGGGAAATAACTTCATCAGATTACATCAAGTGAACAAAGACTGCTTTTGGAGTACCTTCTCTCCAACAATTCTTAAAACCATCATGCCTCTTTAAGGGGCAGAGGAACAACCCCCTCTCTCAAGGAAGAATTCACCACCATTAGAACCCAACCACACATCACCTCCTGGGCAACCTTAGCCAGCCAGGTGGGACATGGATCTAATGAGCAGGTGTTTGAGCTCACAGTCATAAGGACCCTGTCCACTTCCTCAGGTCCAAGAGGGTCAAACTATTCCCAGATAACAGGGCAAGACTACACCCAGGCATCTCCACAGGACTTCTCCCAAGGCTGGTCTGTAACTGAGAGGAAATCTGAGCTATTCTATCGACAGATGCCCTGTAAATTCCTCCACTCAGCCCTGAAAGTGGACCTCAGAATCCCTTCTACCCAGGAGGGCCTGGGTCACCCTAAACAGAGCTTCTGGTCAGCTATCTGCACACAGAATAAGGCTGGAGAAATACCGACGCTTCTCTACCCTTACCACCATGAAGTAGGCCTTAATAGCAGCTCTGACTTGTCTTCAATCAGGTTTGCTCCTTGTTGACCTCCAGCAGTGTACTCTCCTAACCTATTTTTTCTCCCTCAGCATTTCTGTGAACATGGAGAGGGACAGGTTGCATAGGAGGAGAAAGGTCACATGGCTGCAATCCAATCCAAGTCCTTAGCTGCCTTAGTTCTCTCCCCTCACAGCCAATGCCCCGAAAGGGGGTCCGAGTCCTGCAGTTCAGCTGATTGTGCCCAGAGTCCGACTCGGGGCAATCGAGCCCTCCACCAGAGTGTGCCAAACGAAACCAGGTAGGCTCCGGAGTCTCCACCAAAACGACGTGCCCCTCATGCCAACCTCCATCATATATAAAAAACCATCCAATATGAGCCCACACTTCCCATCCAATGTTGTTGTTTATTCATTCAGTCGCTTCCGACTCTTTGTGACTTCATGGACCAGCCCATGCCAGAGCTTCCTGTCAGCCGTCACCAACCCCAGCTCCCCCACGGTCAAGTCTGTCACCTCCAGAATATCATCCATCCATCTTGTCCTTGGTCGGCCCCTCTTCCTTTTGCCTTCCACTTTCCCTAGCATCAGCATCTTCTCTAGGGTATCCTTGTCAGGAAATGGGAAATGGGAAATTGTTTTCTGTATGAAACAAAGCTTTCACATGAAGATAAGAAAAACTGTCACGTGTGTCATGTGTGTCTTGTTTTGTCTATGCCCTAAAACTTCTCATGGGAAGAGTTGCCCTGTGAAAGTTGGGAGGGGGGAGACAACATGCTTGCTTAGATGCAACACTGCCACCCTATGGCAGGTTATATTATGTGCTATGCTTTGTGCTTGGTGTTTTCACACCTAAGTTCTAACCAATCAGAAGTTTGTAAGAATTGTATATCTAACCATGTGAAAATGATTTCCTTCGCTTCTTGACATCTGCTCGTCTAGTAGCCATCATCATGTGTTCTGCTCCTGAGGACTGAGAAGTGTGTAGCTATACCTGGCTACGGTTGTTGCCAAGGTTTGTGCTCCTTAACGTCTGTGCAGTGGAAGCAACACGTGAACTGTGTATATCTGCTTGTAAGCTGTTTTTACTTTTGCAACGCTGTAACATGTATATTCTGCTTTAACTACAAGTAAAGATTTATAGCTTTGAAAAGCTGCATTCTGTTTTGTTTACTCTCTTCACCTTCTCCTTTCATAAGCCAGTATAAATCAACAATCCTGTCTTCTTATTATGTGGCCAAAGTACTTCAGGTTTGCCTTTAATATCATTCCCTCAAGTGAGCAGTCTGGCTTTATTTCCTGGAGTATGGACTGGTTTGATCTTCTTGCAGTCCAAGGCACTCTCAGAACTCCCATACAATACCCTACAATAATCCAAATTAAAATATTTCTGAAACTCAGCAGCCATTTGCTCTTTAAAATTGCAATCATTTAATGAAGAAGAACTCAGATCTTACCCTCAAGGACTTCCTCATTTGCAAAGAAATCATTACTGATGTATGATCAACAAAATTACAATTGTGCCTCTGTGGCAATCAGTTTCCATTAAAATACTGTTTCACATTTCATAACCTAAATACTTGCAACTTTGTCAGCACTGGCTATAAGTTTTTATGATAAATGCTCCCTTTATGTAAACTGTTTTTGAGTCTAAATGCAGTGGCACTTGTTCACAATTCTGTTTTGATTTATTGTTTGTTGCCCAGGAAAACCATTTGAGGTCACAACAATTATGATGGCTGCTGTTTCCAACATCATAGTTTCTATTCTTCTTGGGAAGCGCTGTAACTATGAAGTTGCCACATTTCTATGACTTCTGAAGCTAATCAGTGAAAATATTCGGCTTTCAGGGAGCCCAAATATATTGGTAATCTAATATTTCATTTGAAGAGAAAAAGCATGAAATATAGGCATGATGTGTGTCATTTATGCTTTCTTGCAAAAAACAAAAGCATATTGCTTCTTATAGTCAACTGCAGCAAGATTGCATTCAAATGACAATATGAACATGATATTATCATGATTCAAATTCCACTCTTAGGTACTTGCATCCAAATATCTGATGTAAGTATGCAAGTCACTTTTTCGTGTTGTGACCTCATGATGCATGCTTCATCACTTTCTCTCCCTTCCTTCTATAGGCAAATGTCCATGTTACTCACCAATGCACTCAAATTGTAGGGTTGGCAGCCTTCTATTGCAAATGCCGTTTCAAGTCTCTTTCCCGCCCTCTCTCTCTCTTTACTCCACAACTCTAAATGTACTAAATAGCTCTCTTGACTTGGACTTGCATTCGGTTCCTTAGACTGATCGTTCCCATTGCTTGTTTGGGAATCAACAGGATGTGAACAAGAGGAGCTCATTCGATAGTATGTTGGAAAATGAGCACTCCCTCTCCCAATAATTGTGTGGAGGTTTAGTCCATGGGATTTGGGCCTTAGTGAAATAGAAACCTTGACTATCCATAGCTCCCTCAATCATGTGTTTTTGCTTATTATTGTTACTTATTTTTTGTAGACTTATGGAACATTATTTTGATAAAAATGCTTTGAGATGTCCACCTGAGAAATGTATTCAGAGTATTGAACTTCCTTAATATATGTTTTCTTTCATCATTCTTTCAGCTATATAACATGTTTCCATTGCTGGGGTTCCTTCTGGGTTCTCATAAAAAAGTAATGAATAACAGAAAGCAGTTCCATGATTTCATACAAGCCACCTTCATAGAATATCTCAAAGATCTTGATGAAAATGACCAGAGGAGCTTTATTTAAGATGTGCCTGCTTGTAAATTACATGCAGTTGGTAAAAATCCTTGCTTTAGAAATGTGGGTGCTTGGGGGGGGGGAGGAACCAATGTTCGGCACTTTCTAATCTTTCCTTCTTTTTTTTAAATAAATCTTTATTCATTTCACCATATACAGAATACAAAAACAGAATACAAAAACATAATCAACATAATACATACATCAAATACAACATGTATCATACAAACTTACAAACTTATGACATATACAACATATCAGTCAAACAGAAAAAACAAAAAAACAACAACCCAAAAATATTTAAAATGTGGTTTCCTACTATCGTAACTGTGAATATATTTCTAATTATGTTACCTTAACCTCTTGTCTTTGTTTATCTATCTTACCATTATTTCTATTTTATTAATCCTTTAATATGTAAAACCTATAATCATTACATCATTTTTTTCCATTATCATAAAGTGATCAAGAAATGGTTGCCATACTTTCTTAAATTCAGCCATGTTTTTGTCCTTCATCAAATCTGTTAATTTTGCCATTTGAGCCAAGTCCATTACTTTGATTGTCCACTCTTCTATCGATGGTATATGTTCTTCCTTCCAACGTTGGGCATACAGGATTCTTGCCGCTTTGACCATATATAATAGTAACTTTTTCAAGATGGCTTCATTCAATTTCCACCTATAGCTTCTAGAACTTATCTTTATTATTATACTAATTGGATTATGGTCTGAAAAAGTTTTTGGTAAAATATTTACTTTAGAAATTTTATTTGTCAGATCTAATGAAATCCAAATCATATCTATTCTAGAAAATGATTTATATCTTTCTGAATAAAAAGTAAAATCCTTTGCCGAACCGTTTTTATGTCTCCAAGAATCTACAAGTGCCAGATTTTCCACTAATTCAAAAAAAGACTTGGGTAATTTCCCTTGCTTACTTTTAATTTGTTGTTCTGATTTTCTATCTATTAATGGTACAGTAACACCATTCCAATCACCCATCATACATCAACTATTATATGAAAAAGCTGACAGTTTTTCCCCTTTAAGCCATCATAAGCACGGTCCAAACACGCTTGCACTTTTTCAGAGGGATACTCTGGAGGTGGATTTGCGACATACTGCCACAAATCTTCTTGCAAAAAGAATGATTTCATCTCCACACACCAGGTCAGATAGGTTGTGCCATCTAAAGGCTCAAATGGCAGACTGACCAGACTTTGTACAGCCATTGCTGACCACTCAAAGAAAACATGTTTACTCTGAAATCAGCCTCTAAAAACAAACTCCCTTTTACAGCCAGGTCCCAACGCAGCAAAGAAAACACAAATTTCTCTCTGGGCAACATAACCTGATAGGATGTACGCTGGCTTATAGGGAAAAAATCAAGGCTTGAGAATAAACAGACAAGAGTGCAGCGTTTAGGACTAAAAGTGTTTACTTGTAGCATAAGGCAATAAATGCATATATAGTTAAGGCAATAAATGCAAATGTTACATTATTGCAATAAGGAAAAACAAAAACAAACTTATAAGCAGAGATCCGTGTATTGATCCCAGGGCCAGAGCTCATGCCACGGCCTATACCCAAAGCCAGGCATAGCTACACACTGCCCAGTCCGCAGAAGTAGAATACACGTGAAGAACTACATGGCTAAAGACACAAAAAGTCAAGAAGTCAAGAAGCATCGAACACCATTTTGCATGGTTAGATATTCAGTTCTTGCAGCTTTCTTTTTTTTTTCCATAAGTTTTATTGAATTTTAAAATACATATTAAAATTAATACAAAGAAAGAAATAGAAATACAAAGTAAGAAAAGAGGAAAGAAAAAGTGAAGTAAAAAAATAACAAACAAAGAAAGTATAGAAAATAGATGTCCTCCAATTTATCCTTGAACTTTAAGTACAATAATTAACTTTAAATGTTAGTCCTTCATACAATACACAGGAACTTTTCTTTGTCATATACCCTATGATTTCTATAATCCAATCTTCTGTTCTTCATATAGGTTTCGCCTTTCTTGATATCTTCCAACAATCCATCTCTGGTTTCTACTCCTTGGAATAGTAATCAAATGTTCATTGTTGCATCAATTAAATGTTTTCCATTTGCTCTTTCCATTTTTACATCTATATTTATATCTTCAATAAAATCCAATTAGTGTAACAAATAAAGGCCTTATCTACTTCTAATAAAATACAATATATTCTGTTCATATTATGACTATATATTCCATTAATACATAACCTAACATATTACATAACATAATACATAATATAGCAAGAATACAAAACTTAACATAACATATAACCTAATACATATTATACCAATTCTTATAATAATCATACAACATATTCATACATAATATCATCCTGTAGTAACCTTCATTCTAATTCCATCTCATCATCTCATTATCTTCTCATTCTTATAATTCTTATAATATTCATACGTACATATTCATACATAATATTGTAAGAATATGTCATCTTATAATAACATTAATTCTAATTCTAATTCCACCTCATCATCCCATTATCTTCTTATATACATATTTCCAAAAAGGAAAAATAAGCCATAACATCAACCTCCATTTATATTTATAATCCTATATCTCCACCATCCATCTTCAATTTCCACTCCTAAGGGCAATGTCCATCTGAACTGAATACAAAGCCTAACATAACATATAGCCTAATACATAATATACCAATTCTTATAATAATCATACAACATATTCATACATAATATCATCCTGTAATAACCTTCATTCTAATTCCATCTCATCATCTCATTGTCTTCTCATAAATGTATCTCCAGAAAGAGTAATCTATAATATCAACTTATATTTATATTTATAATCTTGTATCTTACACTTAGAATATCATATTTTTATGCATCCATACAGTTTCTCATATCTGCTCTCACTCTGTGTACAATCCAGACCCGCGTTTTCATTAACCTTGTGTCCCAGATCAACATCAATAAATCTCCTGTTTAGGTTATGCCAAGATCACAATATGCAACTTGTTTTATTCTGTAACTCATGTGGGATGTCAAAATATTTATTTTACCATTTCTATCAATTTGCATGTTAAAAACTTCCTGTCTCAGCTGCCACAATGTGTTTATGCCCAAACATTTAATAGACCACTTCCTGTAAAATATCATAATCTTCTTCTGTACCAATACATTCAAAATCCTCTTTCCCAGTTTCTCTTCTGGATCTTCCCTCTGTTTCTAAATCTGTCCCTTGTATCTTCTGTTCCTGAGCCACCAAAACTATAAATATACATTCTATGGATTTCTTAATTTGCGAAAAAGCTTCGCTGATTTCTTTCTTAAAATCCTGAAGTGCTGTAAGAAATGCCATTCTCACCTACCCCCCCTTTTCAGGCCGTAGTTAGCTGTTGTAGTCAAAACAAGAATTTTCCCAGGGAGCAGGGAACAGCTGTTCTATTCTTATCAGCGATGTCTGTTTCTTTAAGTGAGGAAAACTTTTAAAATAAAAGATGAAAAATTCCAAAGAGCAGTATTTCAAACAGTTTGTAAAAGGAAAAATAAAGATAAATTCCAAGTGAAACGAAGTCCGTTCTAAAAAAAAGTAGAAAAATAAGAAGGAAAAGAGGCACACATTCTCTATACTTTATTCTTTATTCTTCTTTATTCTTCAGGCTGCAAGCTGCTTAACCCAAACAAACAATTTCTCAAAAGACAATTAGTTTGTCGAGTGAAAAATACCAACAAAGTCTCTTAAGTCCCAATTTCTCTGATACAAAAGAAAGGCAAAAAAAATACAAACTTGTTCATTATGTTGCCAAAATAATATCTATCAAACTTCCACCAAAATTAATTATAGCAAAGAAAACACAAAATTAGCCAACATTTTAAGCAAAGTCCAAAGATAAATTTTAGATAATAAAAATGTTCTAATCTAAAAAAGAAAACTAATATAAAGTGATCTAAAAGCTGGCTGTCGCTCTTGTGTCTCCCAAAGAGACTTACGTTCCCTGCAGAGCTAGGATCCTCCTTCGGCCATTCCACTGCATTCACCTCCGTTCTTCTCTGCGGTGGAAACTACAAAGAAAAACAGGAGTGGGCAATTCCAATGGCTCTGTGAGCAATCTTCTGGTTCCCCCCTCTTCAGGGGGAAGCTTCAGTGGTCTTACAAATTCTGTAGACCCATGCAAACAAGGTAGAAAGTCAGCCAGGTCTCAGAGCTTCGAGAAACTGACTTGTCGAGCTGCCAGCCAGGCTTGGAGTAGTTCTTCCAGCTTTCTGATTGGCTGGAAGTTAGGTGTGACACACACCAGGCCTAAAGCATAGGCTATAGTACAAGGTGGCAGTGCTGCATCTAAGCAAGCATGTGATCTCCCCCCCTCCCTTGCTCTAAACAGAGCAAGGCATCCCACAGATGGAATCAGGAGGATTTGTTCTCATGGGAAGGTTTAGACACTAGACATAAACAATTCATATCTAATGGAGATGTAAGCAAAGCCATTCAAAGTTATGGGAAGGCTTTTTGTTATCTAGCCACCTGGCGTTACGTCATCATGAGATACTTTTCTCCGTACAGAAAATATTTGCCAATTTCATACGGGAAATCTGACATGACAGAGATCGCAGGGCGGCGAAAGGCGAAGAAAGGCAAGGGCAGAGACGTTAACGAGATCCATTGCACCCCCACCCTCTGTGTAAACACCCTGACTGCTGAGTGGTCACTTGGGGTGGGAGAAGGCATGGCCCCAGCCCCAGGAAAGCAAGCGGCCAAGTTGCGGATTTCACAAGCGCAGCGGATCGCGGCACTAGATGCCAGGGCCACACGGGGAGAAACGGGGCTAGAGAACATGGACTCACGGCTGGCAGCAATCCAAGACACCCTAGAACAGCTATTAAGGAAACCACAATGCCAAGACAGGGATAGAGGCACGATTGAAAACGACAGCGCCCCCTCGAGGTCCTCCGAATCTCAAAGCTCAGGAGAAAGTGAAGAGGAACGGGAGGAAGACAAAGATGAGAGAGATGAACCGGTAGTGCGCACAAGCTGTGTGAGTAACCCCTACCAACAAAACCAACCAGCTATAATAACAAAACTTAAAACTAAATTTGATGGGGACCCCCGACAGGCTGGCGTGCTTCCTGAACCACATAAGAGGGTTCATGGAAGAATCGGGAAAATGCTTTCTTAACAAAGAAGCCAAAGTTAGATACTGTACGTGTCTAATTTCTTAATCGGAGAGGCAGCAAAATGGCTGGCAATGCTGCACGAGAGTAGGGCAAAAGAACTGCATGACTTTAACATGTTCATGAAAGCCCTGCGTAAGAGATTTGAAGACACCCTGTCCAGAATGTCCGCCAAAGCAGAAATCCAAAGGCTCAGGCAGGGACACCGCACGGTGGCAGAATACGTGTTGGAATTTAAGAAACTAGTTAGCCGCCTCCCGAATTGGCCAGATTCATTCAAGGTGGAATATTTTCAAATGGGGTTGAGGCCTGAGCTACTGGACATGGCGGTGGGAAGAGGGGACCCAGAAACACTCAATGAGTGGGTCCAATTGGCAGGAAAGGTCGAAAGCACGAAGTTACGAATCAGGTCATACCGCCAGCTGCAATATGCAGGGAGTGACACACGCTAGTCAATATCACCAAACAAAGGACTATGACAGAAAACAGTGGGCGGAGGAAAGAGAAAGACAAGCAAAGAATAAACTATGCTTCAAGTGCGGGAAAGAGGGCCATAGAATCAGCGACTGCCCCCAACCAACGGAAAAGCACAGAGCAGGGGAGAAGCAGCACAAAACCACCCCCACAAGCAGACCACGGCAAAAGCAGCCACAGACAGCTGCAAATACACAATCCCGGAGTCGACCATGGATGAGTCCACAGACGAGGAGTTCTTGCCAGCGGGAAATGAAAATGGCCTGCCCTAAAGTGCGCTGCGGGACAGGCCTTTGACAAGGGGAGCAGCGACACCATGACGACCGGAGACTGCCCCACGATGCAAATCGAGGTAAAATTGGAAACCTTGGACGGGTGGGGGCAGTTGGCCGGGGCAGATATGGTGGATTCGGGGTGTACCAGATGCTTGATGCATCCTTCTGTAGCAATGAAGATGGGACTAAAATTATTCAAACTAAAATCGCCCATCACATTTTGCCAACTTGATGGGACGGAGATGAAAGGGGGGCCAGTAGAACATTTCACGGAAGCGGTATGAATGTCAATGGGCATGCATAACGAAACCCTCTGGTTCATTGTGGCCTCTATTTCAACGCAGCTCATTGTCTTGGGGCTAAAGTGGCTGAAAGAAAGAAACCCCCAAATAGACTGGGTGTCAGGGGAAATGGAGTTCATTGATGGGAGATACGGCAATGATGGAAACAAAACAACAAGTGATGGAAAAGAACCGGGGGCGGCAGGGATTGTGAGGGGGGTGGAACCACAAGAAAAGGAGAGGATAGCGATCCCAAAACGTATAAACCCGTAAAAGAGGTTTTCAATGAGAAGGAGTGTGATCAGTTACCCCCCCCCCCACGGGAAAACGGATTGTGCCATTGAGCTGATCCCCAGAGCTGAGTTCCCCAAGCCAAAAATGTATGCAATGACACAAAAAGAACTTCAAGAACTGTGCAAATTCATAGACAAGAACTTAGCACGGGGATTCATTGAACCAGCGAATTCCCCCCTGGCAGTACCTGTACTTTTTCGCAAGAAGAAAGATGGGTCATTGCGACTATGTACCGACTACAGGGGGTTAAATGCCATTTCAGTCACCAACCAATACCTTCTACCCCTACTAAAAGACATGCTAGCACAGCTGGCCAAAGGAAAGATCTTCACCAAACTGAACCTGAGGGTAGCATACTACAGAGTCTGAATAAGGGAGGGGGATGAATGGAAAACGGCATTCAGCTGCCCCCTTGGCTCCTTCCAATACCAGGTCCTCCCATTCGGAATAGCAGGGGGGGGGGCAGGAATTTTCATGAAGTTAATCAATGAAGTTTTGTACGACTTCCTATACCAAGGAGTCATCGTATACTTAGATGACATACTAATTTTCTCAGACAACATTACAGAACATGAAAGACTAGTGAAAGCAGTACTAGAGAAACTTCTGGAAGCTAAACTGTATGTCAAGCTAGAAAAATGTGAGTTCCATAGAGAGAAATTGGATTTTCTAGGGTTCCGAATATCACACAAGGGCATCGAGATGGACCCAGCAAAAGTACAGGCAGTCTTGGGATGGGACCCGCCACGAACCAGAAGGCAATTACAAGCGTTCATAGGGTTCGCCAATTTCTATAGAGATTTTATTAAAAACTTCTCTAGACAGAGAAGATAGGTGGTTTGAGAGAGGGGTCAAGGAATCCATTTATGCCAACTTGGAAAATCCTTCCTTGAATAGAGGTGGGGGCCTCAGGCACAATCTTTCCCCCATCTTCCTCCCTGCTTTGTCTTCTGTGCCTAGGAAGATTTAGACCATTTCACAAGGTCAACAGCAGCATGGTGATCTTAACGATCCTCCTTTAGATGATAAAAGGACTTATAATAACACCTCAATATAACCATGACCTAGCCCCAGGTGTAAGGTCACACAGCTACCTAGAAACATATTTAGGATTCCCTTACTAACTTTGCTCAGACTGAAGAAGCTCCTTGGATAAGGAGCGAAACGTTTCCACTGAGAAAATAGATATCCAGTTGACATGATTCAAGCTACAGACAAAGTCCTTCATGTTATAGAACCAGGTCTCTAAAATATCCAGGGATATCAGTTGATGATTAATGTATCTTTCAGAATTTGAAATTTTTCAAACCGAGTCAGAGGAGGAGCCAGCCTCCAGAAGCAGCAGGCTTGGTGCGAACCTGACTGAGGTAACGGAGACGCTGATTGGCAGAGGCTCGGAAGGAAGGACGCCTCCACCAATCAGCACACGCCAGAGAAGAGCAGAAAGGTGGGCCGAGCAACGCGAAGCTCGATTGGCCCCTGCTCCCCAAAGGCGTGAAAATCGGAATAAAAGGCCGGCGCGACGGACCTCGGTTGCCGGAGACAACAGATCCTACCCACGACCTGGATCCTTCCCCCTGACCGATCCTCCCGCCATGCGGACTACCCAAGCCGAGAGCCTCGTATCAAAGCAATCCCAGCGACCAGCCTGATAGCCGCTTAGGAAACCGAGCTAAGAGAAAGATCCAACTACCTGTCGTCGCCAAGCGCCGAGCTGCCTTCCGCTGCCTCACCTTCGTCCAGCGAACCTCCAGATTCTGGACGTCCTTCGGAGCACTCCTTTTTCCCTGTGGAAGAAGCCACTACAGGGGTAAGCACCGCTGCCGGGCCTGCTCCTTCCCCAAGTGCCCGTGTCACAGATTCTCCACTGATCTCCGAACCTGAGCCAACCGATGGCGGTCAGCAGTGAGCTGCATTTGTCGGGCCCCAGTCTACCCATACAACCACCAGCCAAGATCGTCAGCCGAGCCCAGCTGGCGCCGGACATCAGTGGGCTGCGTTTGTTGGGCCCCGGTCTACCCATACCGCAATCAGCCAAGATACTCAGCTGGGTCAAGCCGACTCTGGTAATCAATGGGCTGCTTTTCTTGGGCCCCGATCTACTATACAGCCTGCAGAAGAAGAAGAGGACAGTGTAAACTGGGCTGCTTGTGTAACTGTGTAAATAAAGTAAGTTTCAGTAACGCTTCCGTGTCAGTCTTAGTCGGAACAGGACAATATATATATATACACATACAGTACATACACACACACACACACAGAGTATATATACTGTATATATATACTCTGTGTGTGTGTGTGTGTGTTTGTGTGTGCGTATGTGTGTGTGTGTGTGTGTGTGTATATATAATCTTTTCTTTTTCTTTACTATATTCTTCCTTTTCTTTTCTTTTTTTTCTATTTCTATTTCTATTTCTTCCTTTTTTTCTTTCTTTTCTGCACCTTCTATTCTTTCTTGCTATTCTATGTTTTTTAGTTTGTTTTAGTTTTTACTGTTGTAATTACAATCTTTAATAAAATTACTATAAAAAAAAAGAAAATATTTGTTGATAAGCTGTAGCTTTAGATAAACAGATCAGTTCTAAAATGCAAAACAGTGCAGTACAAATGTGGTGAAACCGGTTTGCAAAGTTTTCATAGATCCCAAGCTTATGCAAAAAGAGATCAAATTCCAGGGGAGGAGAGAGGAAACAAAGTCCACTCTTATATAAGGCGGTAGAACGTAGAACGAGTATGTACTGAGTACGAGTACTCAGTAGAACGAGTGGCCAGGCAATGCCGAATGCAATGCTCTGAAATACATGCTTGGATCACTTCATTTTGCAGAATTCATTGTAATTATTACTGAAAACTGCTTTGTGAAAGGAAATGGATTGTATTGGACCTGTTTTAATATTATTACTATTTATTCTTGCAATTACATCCCTTTTGAAAAAGGGCAGTTCCTGGAATAACAGCTCCCCAAATCTTCCCCCGGGACCCAGGACCATACCCATTTTGGGAAATCTGCACTTGATGGATCTGAAGAGGCCTTACAGAACAATGATAGAGGTAAAGCCTGGCGACTAACAGGCATGAATGTTCTTTGCCAAAATGTATTGACATAGTACAAAATCTTGGTAAGTTGCAGAGGTAAGTCTCCAGGGCTGCAACTAGGGTGGGCAAGCGGGGCATGTGCCCCGGGTGCTGCGCTGGGGGTGTCAAAATGACAGAATAGTATTTGTATACCCATGGGGGGGCGCAGAATCCATGTTTGCCCCGGGTGACACAGACCCTAGTTGCTGCCCTGTAAGTCTCATGTGTCCCCTGCTGCTTTTCAGTGTCTATGGAAATGTTTAAAAAGTGAGGATTGACCTGGTATTTGAATAAGTTTAAATATCCTGGAAGGATTATTCCAAGAGAAACCTTTTGGTTTTGTTTGTACATTTTTTCTAATTGTTTATTCAGATTTGCAGAGATGGTTCAAAATCCCAATGAGCCTATGGGGACATATAAATGCTACTAAAGTGAATGACTTGATATACTGTAAGTACTTATAGGGACTCCTATGTTTGCACCTTTTAAGCAGAATTAAAGGTAATTAAAACCATTTCTGCAGGGAGGAACACCCCCCCCCCCGAGATTCTCTTACAGCTATTAATGAAGGGGAGAGGGGTAACTTTCCTGATTTTCAGATTCATTCATCAGCATATATTTTAAGATCTTTCCTTAAGTTATTCACATGATCACCTTCAAAAGCTACTATGGGCACAATTGGAAAGTTTCTGTGTGATCCCTTCAACAACATGGGAGAGGCTCAGCTTCTCTTTCAGCTAGAATTCCACTGTATGTCCAGCACTAAAGGCTGCAAGACATCTTTGCAAAATGCTGGAATATAAGTGTATCTCTTGTGCAGGCTTATTCTTTTTATTTGTATGAAGTATACTGTATATAATATGAAAATTAAAAATTATAATGAAAAATATAGCATCACAATATTCCATAGAACAGAAAAAGGAAATAACATGACCTCAGCCTTGGAATTTTGACACATGGTTCCTTTTTTTTTAGGTATGAATTTTATTTATTTTCAAGATATAATTAAGATACAAAAAAGACTATAGAATAGATAGAAAACAGAACTAAAGAAAAAAGAACAAACTATAAAATTGTCAGTAGAAAGAAAAGAAACAGAAAGTGACTTCTGACTTTCTCCGATACAGATATAGGTAAATTTACAAATCTAATCTCTTACACTTAATTAATCCATCATAACATTATTTCAATCACAAGAAACCATTTAATCTCTAAAACCCAAAATTAAAACCTCATTTTTTTCTTTTATAAGCAAGTACTCTAAAAGTGGTTGCCAAGTTAATATAAAAGCAGAAATAGAATGCTCTCTTATTAGAGCTGTTAATTTAGCCATCTTAGCCAAGTCCATTAATTTAACAATCCAATCTTAAACCATAGGTATTTATGGATCTTTCCATCGTTGTGCATATAACAATCTTGCAGCCGTAATCATATATAACAGCAAAACTCCATGTTGTTTCTCTAGTTCCTTTTCCATCAATCCCAAAAGGAAAAGTTCTGGTTTTCTTTGTAGTTACTTTAAGAATCTTTTGAATAATAATACATATTTGATCCCAGAACTTTTTAGCCTTCTCACAAGTCCGCCAAAGATGGTAAAAGGTTCCTTCACCCTGTAAGCATTTCCAACAGACATTAGTTACACCATTATACATTTTAGACAACTTATCAGGAGTTAAATACCAGTGATACATCATCTTGTAAAATTTTTCTTTCAAATTATAATTCAACGTACATTTCATACCTTTCGTCCACATATTCTCCCATTGGTCCAACATAATACTGTATCCAAAATTGTTAGCCCATTTGATTATACAATCCTTGACATGTTCATCTTCCATATTCATCTGTAACAAAATCTTATACATCTTAGTAATAACATGATCATCATTTATGCAAAGATCCATTTCAAACTGAGTTGTTTCATTAACAAATTTATAGTTCGTTTTATCTAATTTAAAACATTCCACCAACTGTATATAGGTGAACCAGTGACATGTAAACCCTTCCAATTCTAACATTTCCCTTCCTAATTTTTGCTTCACCCTCCTCAAACTTTAATAAATCTTTATATTTCAGCCAATTTATTCCTCCTACATTTTCTCTTCTAATAATTGCTTACTGAGCTGACAACCATAATGGTACATTTGGAGACAATCTTACCTTATATTTATTCCAGATTCTCAATATGGCATTCCTAAGGTATGATGGTAAGGAATCATAAGATAGATAGGCATGCCACCCGAATCTTAATCCATGTCCTTCAAACTGTAGTAATTTCTTGTTCTCCAAGGTAATCCATTCCATCATCCAAAGCAAACAACAGGCATCAAAATACAATTTTGAATTAGGCAGACCCAAACATCCTCGTTCTTTGGCATCTTGTAACAATTTATATTTAATTCTTGGTTTCTTGCCTTGCCAAATAAATTTGGAAATATCTCTCTGCCATTCTTTAAATGGTATATCTGTTGACAAAATTGGTAGAGTCTGGAAAAGAAATAAGAACCTAGGCAAAACATTCATCTTAATCACAGATATACTTCCCAAAAGAGACAATTGCAATTTCCCCCATCTTATCAAATTTTTTTTAAGATCATTCCAAATTTTAACATAATTATTCTGAAATATCATACTATTTTTAGTTGACAGAATTACCCGCAGATATCTGACTTTTTTTCAATCTGAAATCCCATCTTACCCATCAGTAGGTCTTGGTTGGGTGGGGTCATGTTTTTAGTTAACATCTTAGTTTTTTGTTTATTTACTTTAAGACCCACCAATGACCCAAATTCTTTCAATTTCTTCATCAGATGTTCTGCAGTTTTGACACATGGTATCTTAAACAAACTTCTACATATGTGAATCTAATTATTGACCAAAATGGCCTCTTATTTTTCATCTGCTGAATTCCAGTTGTCAAAAGAATATGGTCCCGTTTTCCGCATCAAACTGGGATTCCAGGAAATGGTGGTGCTGACTGGCTATGAGACGGTCAAAGAGGCTCTAGTGAACCAGGGAGATGTATTTGCAGAGAGAGCCGTCATCCCCTCTTTTGAGGAGGTAACAAAGGGGTTTGGTGAGTTACTTCATTCTGGATTGTAGCTGGCATTCCTTGCTAATGTGTGATCAGTATTATGTAGAACTATTCACCTGAAGTTTTCATAGGCAGGGACCTCAGGGAACTGGAACAGCTTCTGTAAATCCAAACAGGATAGAGAAAAATATTTATCTTGCCACATTTACTTGATCCCCGAGTGCTAATGGAGGGAACTGTAGAATAGGAAGCTGTGATAATATTATACCAACCCCATCAGCCTCCCACATTCCATGTTTAATTCTGCTTCTTTGCATATGTGTGTGTCTGTGTGTAATTCCAGTAGTAGGTATGCCTTTTCCTGACTATTTCTCCTCATATACATAGTTATACTTACCTTTCCTTTGTGCAAAGTTTTTGCCAGTTGCTCTCCCTTAATAAATATTTTTGTCCATCCCTCATGGAGCATTTCTCCATTACATACGTACAATGTGTGCAGCACAGAAGTGCACTGTCACAGAATACATTTAATAAACAGAAAAAAGAAAAGAAAAGGAAATTATAGTATGACAGTATAGGCCCCAAATGACAGGAAATGAGAATTTGCAGAGCCTACTCCAAATCTCTAGAGCAGGGCTTTCCAAAGTGTCGCCGTTGGCGACACACCAACGGCGGCACTGGCGGCAGCACGGGGCGGGGGCGTGCACGGCAGCGGCGTGGCAGCGCACACGGGGGCGGGGGTGTGCATGGCGGTGGCAGCAGCGGCAGTGGCCTCTGCTAAAATGTGGAATCAGCGATGGTGCGCCACTGCCGCCGCCGTGCACACCCCCGCTGCCACTTCCAGGTTGTGTGGCGACACACCAGACTGTGTGTGGCGACACACTTTTCTGTCGCTACACACAGTGTGGAAAGCTCTGCTCTAGAGAATATTCAAATTGGCTGGTCCATTTTCTAAGGAAGGAAAGATACTGGGTGAACTAACCAAAAAAATCATACACATTACACTGATGGAATTTTCTTGATAAAGTTACATCTCTCCTTCTGACCCCTTTTTCTCTATCTTTTCTCTTCAGGCATTCTTTTTGCTCGTGGTGAGAACTGGAAAGTGATGCGACGTTTTACATTAGCCACGTTACGGGACTACGGAATGGGCAGGAGGACCATTGAAGACAAAATTACGGAAGAGTGTAGTGTCTTGACAAAGACAATCGAGAATAATGCAGGTGGGTTGGCATTTCCTCCCAATGCTCTACCGGAGCATCTGCCAGGCCAAACAGAGAATGGGAAATAACTTCCTCAGATTATATCAGATGAACAAGGAGTGCTTTTCAAGCACCTTCTCTCCCACAATTCTCAAACCCATTACCTTTTTCCTATAATTATTCTTACTTGTCCAATTTATGCTAATTATATTTACAGAAGTGTGACATATGGATGTCAAAATGATTCCATGTGTCTTGAAAAGTTAACTTAGTGTACAGTAATCCAACAATCTCTCATGAATAACAGTCCTAGTCTTGATTTTCTGTATAGAATCCTCTAGATCCCCTATACAGAGAGGAGGTAGGGCTGCAAGCCCCCCATCTGACCATGAAAAGGTGTTGGAGATTGTTGGAGAATGCTGGCTTATAGGGAAAGAGGCGCAGAGTAAACAGACACAGAGTGCAGCTTTCCAAAGCTATAAAATCTTTACTATAGATAAAAGCAAAGTTGTATATACAGTTACAGCATTGCAAAAGTAAAAATAGCTTACAAGCAGAATACATGAAGGTTCAAATGTGTTGCTTCCACTGACAGACATTTAAGGAGCACATTCCTTCACTTACACCCAGCAAGGAATAGCTACACACTTCTCAGTCCTCAGGAGCAGAACACATGGCTACTAGACGAGCAGAAGTCAAGAAGCAAAGGACACCATTTTGCATGGGTAGAAATACACTTTTTTTACTAACCTCTGATTGGCTGAAACCTAGGTGTGAAAACACCAAGCACAAAGCATTGACCATAGCACATACTATAACCTGTCAATGGGTGGCAGTGTTGCATCTAAGCAAGCATGTGATCTCCCCCTCCCTCTGCTCTCCCAGACCAGGCTTCCCACGAAAAGGATCAGGGGAAACTGTTCCCATGCGAACGTTTAGGGACTAGACATAAACAATGCATCACATGGTGCCACCTGGCTTCATGTCTATGGAAGATATGGGCAAGGCCATTCAAAGCTATGAGAACGCTTTGTTTTTATCTGGCCACCTGGCGTCACGTCACCATGAGAAAGCTTCGCTATGTACAGAAAGCTATTTGCCATTTCACACGAGAAATCTGACACCCCTCCCAAATTGCTTTCGACACACTGTAGCAATTGGGTTTTCAAAGCTGTAAAATACATTTTAACAGAAACAGAAAAAACATAGTTAGTACATGTATTAAACAAACAGATTGTTCAAGTTCTAGCTTTTAAAACCAATAACTTCATGCTTCAGAAATGGTTTAAAAACTTGTTACACATATGCAATGTTCTGTTCAAATACATACAAATACATAATTACACAAATTATGCAATAGCAGAAACAGCAACTAGAGACAGCAAACTGACAATAGCAGAACAGCAAACTGACAAGGAAAAATCACCCACAGACTTTATGTCCCCTCCTCTGCAAAAACTACAGCTGACATAGATAACCAGGAATTTAAAACCTGCTAGCTGTTAGCTGACACTTTTGAGGCAGAGATTTGCTGTGCTTTTAGAGAAACCGCAGGACTTTTTCAACCCTTGCCAGCCTCGCATAGATGCATGCTTTTAGCACCTCAACTGGGCAAGCTAAATCAGGGCGTGTCCACTGTGTTACATGAAGCAAACTACCTACTGCAGAGTGATATACAACAGATTAAGGATAAGTTTCCCTTACACATGACACTCTGTAGGAAATCAAGAACCATAGCATTTTCCATTCTGAGCTTTAGAAACTTCAACACCAAGATATTTGCTTGAATTTGCCTAACTCCTTCAGCTGGAAATACTGCCTCAGCTGACTGACAAATTCTTGTAGAAGGTGGAAGGATCCAGTTGCTAATCACAAAACAACCACATAAGGAAGAAGTACTATATAAACATCTAAAATCTCTTATGTACACACAGAAATTAGCACGTGACTATTTACATCCCAATTTTTGTCAGAGTTGCATCTTAGCACTGATGTCATCAATGACTGGCCTGCTTTAAACCCATAAAGCGCCTTGTGAAGTCAATAGACTTTCTGGGGATTGTCACACATGTATAGCCAGATGCCTGCCTCATGCACACTGTTTCAGGGAGATCTACATTCAGATATGCTGTGTCAACATCAAAAATGAAAATGGACAACCATTCCACGCTACGCAACCAGAAAACGTACCACACGTAAACATTCTGGCCTAGCTGTAGGTGCATACATGAGATCATAGTGCACAAATTCCTCTTGTGAACAAATCCCTGAGCAACAAGCCTGGCTTTACACTGCAGAGTATTATCAGGAAGAACTCTTCTTTCTGAACACTCATCTGGAACCTACAGCTTTCTAAGATAAGGACAGGTCTGTTACTTTAAACACTTCACCAAAGTCTCAAACTCACTATCCATAGCTGTGTTCCAATGTTCTTGCCTCTCAACAGGCATGAGCAACACGTCTTGAAAAGACTAGGGTTTTTTTACAGGTAATTTGACACACTGTCACCTGTTAAATCACAAATCTGTCAGGCTTCACACCCTTTGTGGAATGAGAGGACCCATGAGGAATGACCACTGTACTTTCCTCATCACCGTCTTCTTCCTTTCCGCTACCTGACTCCCCCTCCAGGCCCTGCACCTGCTCAGGTGAAATTTCCACTTCCTTCACCTGAGGGGCCCTTTTCAACACACTAGGAGACTGGGGAACAGAAGATACCTGAACTGGTTTTTGTCCATCTACTGGAGTATGGACAGTAGGTTTTACACTAGAAATGCAGCAACACTTCTACAACATTAGCATATAACCTTTCCCAACCAGTAGGCTGCTTAGAAAATAAGCACTTCTGGAGATTTGGATTTGACCATGGCTTAATGAAAAACGATAAGCCTTGGATTTTAATGAACAACCAACAACCTGAAGCACTGTGCTTTTGGTTGGTTCTTCCTTCCCTGAGACCTGGGGATGTGAACACATGCAAATGTTCCACAGACATGCAGGTACTTCAGTGAAGGGCGCTTGCCAAACAAAAGAAAAATAAGGAACTTCTTTTACAGTTGAATTCTACAACCTGTTAGTTAGAAAACACTGCAGTCAAGGTAGCCTCTCCCCAGACATGGGATGGCACCTGAGCAACTAACATCAGGCTATTTTTAATGGTATTCACAACACCAACACTCAGCTAGAATTCCAACATTGGCAAGTCTTTGGGAGATTCCTTTCCTACAAAGCCAATTCTGGAACACATGGCTTAGGAACACTCCACTACAATCAGACTGGAACTGACCTACTTGATAACCATATTTTCTCCCCACTATTGCTACATACTCTTCAAAGTGAGCAAAGACTTTCACTTTAGACTTCAACAAGTAGCAAAAACACAAAACAGGTATGATCATCAACCAGAAGGAACATGAAACGCACCTCACCATTACTTGGGAAATGGGGGCCAACTAGGTCTCTATGAACCAACTGAAATGGCCTAGTTAACACTCTGTCACTTTGCCTAGCAAAAGATGCAGTCCTGATCTTAGATTGTTTACACACAGTTTACACACAATACAATCAAGGAAACTTTGCACATTTTCTGGGTTCTAAATTTGCCAAATACACTTTGGCTATCTGAGACAAACTTTTCCACCCGGGATACCCCAGTACTCTGTGAAAATAATGGATGCATTTATAATGTGAGGAAACATTAAACACATAATGTCCTGTCCACACAATCTCCTACTTAGGAAGCATCTCATACAATTGATTTACAGTTTTTCTCTACCACACTCAGCCTCTAACACACTCAGTTTCATATTTCTCAATGAAACATCCAGCACCCTTGAACACAACAAGTACACTCAGAGTTGACCAGGGCTGGAACACTGAGGAGAGAAAACTCAAGTGTAGGAACACATACACATACACATTTCACACACTTATCACAGAAATATCAGCTAAAGCAACTTGCTGAATTCCAGGCTTGCATTTTGTTAACAATAACTGTTCATGTTTACAAAATTTTACTGCAAGCCGAGTCCAACAACCAAGTCTCTGGAGATTGCTTATGTACAGCAGCCGGCAGAGTAGAAACTTGGATTCGTTGTTTAGCTGACTTCTGGCTTCTGGCTTCCCCTCCTTTCATCGATCAGGCCTCTTGTGCACTCGCACCATCCGCTGGATGATACGGCAGGGAACAGCCTTCCAGTAAATGCTGAGAACAATCACACCGATTTACAGCAAATGTAGGTTCCATTGCAGCAGGAATGCTTTGCTTGAAATTCTCAGGAACAACAACAACAGATGGCTTACACTGCAACTCCTCGAGGTCACGAGCCTGTTGTATCTCCTGGAGCCGGTTTGTAAAATAATCCACAGTAAAATCAAAGGGACTTGGCTCCTCGACCAGCATATCAAAAATGCTGTCCAAGCTTGACAAAATCACGCCTGCTTTAACATATTCCAATAAAAACATGCCTTGTTCCTCAAGTGCAGCAAACAAAGCCTTGAGTTTATGAAGGTGGGCCATCACATTCTCACCCGGCTGCAGCTTCAAATTATAAAGCTGTCTTGATAGTCCAACAAGGGCAACAGAGTACTGCCTTGTATTAAAGGCTCTAATAGCCTCCCAACACTTGTGAGCAGTCCTTAAGCAGCTGACATAATTCAGTTCAGAGGATTTAAGTCCCAAAACCAAAATGCTATAAGCACGGTCCAAACACAATTGCACTTCTTCAGAGGGATCCTCTGGAGGTGGGTTTTCCACATACTGCCACAAGTCTTCTTTTAAAAAGAATGATTTAATCTCCACACACCAGGTCAGATAGTTTGTGCGATCTAAAGGCTCAAATGGCAGACTGACCAGACTCTGTACAGCCATTGCTGACCACTCAAAGAAAAACACGTTTACTCTGAAATCAGCCTCTAAAAACAAACTCCCTTTTACAGCCAGGAAAAACGCAGCAAAGAAAACACAATTTTCTCTCTGGGCAACCATAACCTGTTGGAGAATGCTGGCTTATAGGGAAAGAGGCACAGAGTAAACAGACTCAGAGTGCAGCTTTACAAAGCTATAAAATCTTTGTTGTTGTTTGTTTATTCGTTCAGTCGTTTCCGACTCTTCATGACTTCATGGACCAGTCCACGCCAGAGCTTCCTGTCGGCTGTCACCATCCCCAGCTCCCCCATGGTTGAGTCCGTCACCTCCAGAATACCATCCATCCATCTTGCCCTTGGTCGGCCCCTCTTCCTTTTGCCTTCCACTTTCCCTAGCATCAGCTTCTTCTCCAGGGTATCCTGTCTTCTCATTATGTGGCCAAAGTACTTCAGTTTTGCCTTTAATATCATTCCCTCAAGTGAGCAGTCTGGCTTTATTTCCTGGAGTATGGACTGGTTTGATCTTCTTGCAGTCCAAGGCACTCTCAGAATTTTCCTCCAACACCACAGTTCAAAAGCATCTATCTTCCTTCGCTCAGCCTTCCTTATGGTCCAGCTCTCGCAGCCATAGGTTACTACAGGGAATACCATTGCTTTAACTATGCGGACCTTTGTTGTCAGTGTGATGTCTCTGCTCTTAACTATTTTATCAAGATTTGCCATTGCTCTCCTCCCATGAAGTAGACGTCTTCTGATTTCCTGGCTGCAGTCAGCATCTGCAGTAATCTTTGCACCTAGAAATACAAAGTCTGTCACTGCCTCCACTTTTTCTCCCTCTACGTCGCATGATGTGTTCTGCGTACAGGTTGAATAGGTAGGGTGAGAGTATACAACCCTGCCGTACTCCTTTCCCAATCTTAAACCAGTCCGTTGTTCCGTGCTCTGTTCTTACCGTTGCTACTTGGTCGTTATACAGATTCCTCAGGAGGCAGACAAGATGACTTGGTATCCCCATACCACCAAGAACTTGCCACAATTTGTTATGATCCACACAGTCAAAGGCTTTAGAATAGTCAATAAAACAGAAATAGATGTTTTTCTGAAATTCCCTGGCTTTCTCCATTATCCAGCGGATATTGGCAATTTGGTCTCTAGTTCCTCTGCCTTTTCTAAACCCAGCTTGTACATCTGGCAATTCTCGCTCCATGAATTGCTGGAGTCTACCCTGCAAGATCTTGAGCATTACCTTACTGGCATGTGAAATAAGTGCCACTGTTGGATAGTTTGAACATTCTTTAGTGCTTCCCTTTTTTGGTATGGGGATATAAGTTGATTTTTTCCAATCTGATGGCCATTCTTGTGTTTTCCAAATTTGCTGGCATATGGCATGCATCACCCTGACAGCATCATCTTGCAAGATTTTAAACAGTTCAGCTGGGATACCATCGTCTCCTGCTGCCTTGTTATTAGCAATGCTTCTTAAGGCCCATTCAACCTCACTCTTCAGGATGTCTGGCTCTAACTCACTGACCACACCGTCAAAGCTATCTCCAATATTATTATCCTTCCTATACAGATCTTCCGTATATTCTTGCCACCTTTTCTTGATCTCTTCTGCTTCTGTTAGGTCCTTACTTCTGCTTCATTACACATGGTAAAGTTGAGCTTGCATGGAGTTGAGGAGAATCTCAAAAAGAAAGAGGTGAGAAGTTTGAAGAATAAACAATAATATATGAAATGAGGGATGGTTGTGGTAGAAGGAAGGATGGTTGGAAAGGATAGAAAGAAATATTTTAGCGTAAACTAGATTTTAGTTCTATTTCAATAATCATCCCAAATTATGAAAATAAATCTCCTGTTTGCTCCTGTGTTAGTCAATATGCTGATGTATAACATAAAGAATAAATTTAGAAAACCTCCCATCCAATACTCCAAGACAATCCAAATTAACTTTTTTTTAAAAACTCAGTAGCCATTTCATCATTAAAACTCCAATCATTTAATGAGGAAGCATTGAAATGCCTTGGCCAACTATTTTACCCTCAAAGAGTTCCCCAATTGCATTGAAATCATCACTGAGGTACAGTCAGATATTGCAATTGTTCCTCTGGGACAATCACTTACATTTAAATACTTTTTCATTTTTCTTAACCTAAAGACTTCCAGTGTCATCAGCACTAGCTACAGGTTTCTATGATAAACGCTCCCTTTATATAAGCTGACTTTCAGTCTAAATGCAGTGAAGAGCAGATTTAATCCTGGTTTCGTTCACACTTCTGTTTTGATTTATTGTTTGTTGCCCAGGAAAACCATTTGAGGTCACAACAATTATGACGGCTGCTGTTTCCAACATCATAGTTTCTATTCTACTTGGGAAGCGCTATGACTATGAAGATGCCACATTTCTAAGACTACTGAAGCTAGTGAGGGAAAATGTTCGGGTTTTGGCAACCCCTGTTATGTTGGTAATCTAATTTTTCATTTGAAAAAAATGTAATGAAAAAACACAGCAGATTGTGTGGCATTCAAGCTTTATTGCAAAGCGAAGCATGTTGCTTCTCATGGGCATCTGCAGAAAGATCCAATCCAAAAGGCAACATGAACATGATGATACCAGGATTCAAATTCCACCCTTACGTAGTTGCATGCAAACATCTCATGCCAGTATGCAGATCCCTTTCTAGCATCATGACTTCATGATGCATGCTTCACCACTTCCTCTCCCTTCCTTGTACAGGCTTGTGAATGCACTCAGATTGGAGGGGTGGGAGCCTTCATTGAATTCATTACTTTTTCCATCTTTTTTTTCTTTATACAATACTCCGCAACTCTAACTGTACTAAATAGTTTCCTTGACTAGGACTTGCATTCGGTTGCTTAGATTGATAGTTCCCATTGCTTGTTTGGGAATCAACGGGATATAAGTAGGAGGAACTCATTCAATAGTATGTTGGAAAATGGGCACTCCCTCTCCCAAAAATTGTGTGGAGGTTTAGTCCATGGGATTTCAGCCTTAGCGAATTAAAAATATTGACTATCCATAGCTCCCTCAATCATTGTTTTGTTTATTATTGTAGCTTATTTTTTGTAGACTTATGGAACATTATTGTGATAAAAATGCTTTGATATGTCCACCTGAGTATTTCAAAGTATTCAAAATACGCGACTTCTTTAATATATGTTTTTTTCATCATTTTTTCAGATATGTAACATATTTCCCATGCTGGGGTTCCTTTTGGGTCCTCATAAAAAAGTAATGAATAATAGAAAGGAGCTCCATGATTTCATACAGACCACTTTCATAGAATGTCTCAAAGATCTTGATGAAAATGACCAGAGGAGTTTTATTGACTCATTTCTTGTTCGGCAAAGAGAGGTAATGGATTACTTTATACATGCCTCGAATTACTGAAGATTTTTTAAACATATTTTTAAAACATGCCTCCATATAAACTTCATGCAGGTTGGTTAAGATCCTTGTGTCAGAAACGTAGAAGGAAACAAATTTCTAGCAGTTTCTAAACATTTCCTCTTCATTACTTTATTTAGAATCTGCAGCTACTAAAACTACACCCAGACTGTTTTTCTCTCCATTAGAAATGCCATCAGTATCGGGCCTTTTCTGGAGGAGTGGCTCCAGCGGGGGGGTGGAGGGAGGAGTGTCCAAGGAGTGTCCTTGGAGGGGGATCTGGGGTGATCCCCTGTGGGCCAATCCTTTTGTCTTTCTGTATAACTGTTTGGTCTTAGAGTTTTCCTTATAGAAATCCAGTAGGGTTGGGACAGGTCTAACCTGTTGGGGAGGATATTATCGAGCCATGAAGTGTCCTCTTAGCCTTTGAGAATATCAGTTACATGAGTAGGTTGAGTTTCCTTACTAGAGTTTTCTTTATACACTTCAGGAGAATATGAAGATGACAAACGGTGAATATTTCCATAATGAAAACCTGAAAGCTCTTGTAGGTGACTTGTTTGGTGCTGGCACAGAAACGACTGCAAGCACTCTGCGCTGGGCCATACTCCTAATGATGAAGTACCCGGAAATTCAGCGTAAGTAAACATGTTCATGTCATTGGCTTGCAACCAAAATTATAAAAGTAACTGAAAGTTTACTTTTGCTATCTGGAATGTTACTTGAATGAAGGGAAAAGAGATGAAGCAAGAATAAGTTGCCCTTCAAATAGACAAGACAACATTGATCTCACTAAATGTATATAGACTAAACTTACCTCATAAATGAAAGTGAATTTTAATAAACTCAAAACATTGAAAGCCAATAGTGTTTGTCTGCAAGAAACACACAGAAAACAAAAGCATGTCAATTTGTTGAAACAAAGAAAACTAGGCCAGGAATATACAGCATCGGGAAAGACAAAGAAAAACGGAATAGTAATTTATCTTAAATCACCTTCCTGGGAAGTACTAGAAGAATTAAAAGATAAAGAAGGAAGAACTTCAATCTTGAACTTAAGAAAAGAAGGTAAGATTTTAACACTGGCATGTATTTATACTCCAAAGACAGATAAGGAACAATTATATGGAGGCTTCTTCCAGATGTTAATTGCAGAGAAGGAAATAATTATCCGAGGAGACACGGATAAAGTGCGAGATCTGACCTTAGGCACATCAGCCCTAGATGGAAAAAAAAAGGAGGACAGCTTCCAAGAATGGTTCTTCAGTGTATGGAAATAGTGGCTTTGACCAATGTTTGAAGATTAAAAAATCCAAAAGCAAGAGATGATAAGTTTCTTTCAGCAAGACACCAAGTGTACTCAAGAATTCCTATGTGCTGGATCTCTAAGGCTCTCGCACCATCTATCAGAGAAGTGCCGATTTGCTAAGTGACATGGGCACATCATTTCAAAAAGGAGATAAAATATGTCAAACAAAATCATTTTGGAAATGCAAACAGACCAGGGAAACGTGTGACATATCACATCAGAAATGGGAAAGAAAGGAGGAATATAACAGCAAAAAAGAAAGAGAACAAACTGCTGTATATACAAGATCGGAAATAACAGAAAAACTTGCAGAACTTTGAAGAAATTAAATTCCAGGCATAAGAAAAATGAAGGAAATTTGAACACATATATTGAACACTCAGAGCGTAAGAATTTACTGAAGAACACAGACAAATATTAAGCAAATGTATAACAACTTGAGAGATTAAAGAAGCACGAAAGAAAATTAAAATTGGTAAGTGACAGGCCCAGATGGGCTGGCAGCTTTGTGTTTCAAAAAGCTCTAGGAGGAACTAGCATAACCACTATTTTTTTAAAAGACTTTTATTAAGTTTGAAGCAAAGATAAAAACTACAAAATTGAAAAAAACTACAAAAAAGGAAAAAGGAAAAAAAAGGTTGAGAAACAACCTCTCAGACAGAGAACTTACCCAACCAGAGAGAGATGTCCTAGCCAAAGGTCTTAATTTTGCCATCACTCCCAAGCAAGTTCCGGTTGTGGAGCTCATTACAGCCACAGAATCTGCCATCCACAACAACCACCTACCTTTTGAAGAAGCAGAACAACTCCGGCTTAAAATATCTGCAGCTCTGTCCAGTGCTCAACCTCCTCCCCCCAACCTTACCGTCCAAGAGAGGAGAGCCCTGACAGCCCTCAGCAAAGATGAAACCATCACCATTTTACCTGCTGACAAAGGAAGATGTACAGTGGTTCTAAACACTGCAGACTACCACAATAAAATTACCTCACTTTTGGAGGATCACCATACATATGAAAAACTGAAAAGAGACCCCACCAACAATTACAAGAAAAAGGCAATAGACAGTTTGAAACAATTGGAACATGATGGCTCCATCGATAGGATTACCTACCACCGTCTGTATCCTGGAGAAGCCATCCCCTGCATCTACGGACTTCCTAAGATCCACAAGGAAGGAACACCCCTCCGACCCATAGTCAGCAGCATCAATTCGGTAACATACAACATTGCCAAACACCTCTCTACCATACTAGCACCTCTAGTTGGACACTTTGAACACCACATCCATAATTCGGAAGAATTTGTTTCCAAAGCAAAGATCCTGAAACTGGATACAGATGAAACTATGGTCTCCTTTGATGTGTCCTCCCTTTTCACCAGCATCCCCACCACTCATGCTCTATCCGCTGTCAGGAAGAGACTAGAAGAGGACAGCACCCTGGAAAGGAGAAGCCATCTCAACCCAAACCAGATCTGCCATCTTCTGGACCTGTGTCTTAACACCACTTATTTCACATACAGAGGTGACTTTTACAGACAAAAACACGGCTGTGCCATGGGTTCTCCTGTGTCACCCATTGTGGCCAATTTATACATGGAAGAAGTGGAGAAGAAAGCACTCAACACATTCCAGGGAACGGTGCCCACCCACTGGTTTAGGTATGTGGATGACACCTGGGTCAAAATCAAGGCCCAGGAAGTACAGGCCTTCACGGACCATATAAACACTATAGATGCCAACATTAGCTTCACCAGAGAAGACACCAAGGACAACAGACTGGCATTCCTAGACTGTGAAGTCCTCATTGGGACCGGTGGCAAGCTAGAAATAGGGATCTACAGGAAACCCACACACACAGATCAATATCTGATGTTTGACTCCCACCATCCACTGCAGCACAAACTAGGAGTCATCAGGACATTGTCACACAGAGCAGAAACCATCCCCACCTCCATGGATTCCAAAAAGAATGAAAATCAGCACCTGAGAACAGCCCTGAAGGCCTGTGGATATCCAAATTGGGCCTTCACCAAATCTAAATCTACCAGACCTAAAACAGCGACAGATAGGGCTGAGACTCAGAGTAAACGAAAGAACCTGGTCATTCCCTACATGGCTGGCGTGTCTGAAAAGATAAAACGGATATTTGGCAAACACCACATACCTGTATATTTCAAACCCACCAACACACTGAGACAGAGGCTTGTACACCCCAAAGATCAAACTCCAAAACATAAGAAAAGCAATGTAGTTTATGCAATCCAGTGCAGTGAGGAGTGCTCTGAACTCTACATTGGAGAAACCAAGCAACCTATGTACAGGAGGATGGCCCAACACAGGAGAAATAACACCACAGGACCAGAGTCAGCAGTTTATCTTCACCTAAAAGAAAAAGGGGCGTGGTGGCTCAGCGGGTAAGACGCCAGGCTTGTCGATCGGAAGATCGCAAGTTCGGAGGTTCGAATCCCTAGCCCTGCGTGCGGAGTGAGCTCCCGCACTAGCTCCAGCTCTTGCCAACCTAGCAATTCGAAAGCATGAAAATGCAAGTAGATGAATAGGTACCACTTCGGTGGGTAGGTAACAGCGTTCCACATGCGTCATGCCGGCCACATGACCGTGGAAGCATCTTCGGACAACGCTGGCTCTTCGGCTAACAAACGGAGATGAGCACCGGCCCCTAGAGTCAGACACGACTGCACAAATGTGCGGGGGGAACCTTTACCTTTTTAAAAGAAAAAGGACACTCATTTGAGGACATTAATGTTCACATTTTAGACAGAGAAGATAGGTGATTTGAGAGAGGGGTCAAGGAATCCATTTATGCCAACTTGGAAAATCCTTCCTTGAATAGAGGTGGGGGCCTCAGGCACAAACTCTCCCACATCTTCCTCCCCGTTTTGTCTTCTGTGCCTAGGAAGATTAAGACCATTTCAGAAGCTCAACAGCAGCATGGTGATTTTAACGACCCTCCATTAGATAATAAAAGGACTTAAAAATTACATCTCAATATAACCATGACCTAGCCCCAGGTGTAAGGTCACACAGCTACCTAGGAACATATTTAGGATTCCCTTACCAACTTTGCTCAGACTGAAGAAGCTCCTTGGATAAGGAGCGAAATGTTTCCACTAAGAAAATAGAAATCCAGTTGACATGATTCAAGCTACAGACAATTCCACCTGGATGACTGAGAACCTTCATAGACAGGTTGAGAAACAGAAAATGAAAAAAGATTTTTTTAAGAAATTACAAGATGACTTCCAACTTTCAACAACAAGAATATACAGCAATTTCCATAGTTAGTCCCTTATTCTAAATCTAACCAATATCATATTATTTCTATAAATTATTCCATAGGCACATTATAAAAATCACTAAAGACAGTTACTCCCTCCATATATATATATATATATATATATATATATATATATATATATATACATACATACATACACACACACACACACACACACACACATACAAACAAACAAACAAACAAATATATAATCCTTTAAATCAACTTACCCCCCCAAAAGGAAACCATTTATTTACGTAATTCCTTCCTACCACTATTCTATATATTTCTGGCCACTATAATAAAAATCAAAATATAAAAACATTAAATTATCTACTTTTATACTTAATAGTGCTATAACAATCTCAACCCTATTAAACTTAAAACTAGCTCAAAGCCGAAAGGATGGCTAGCGGCCGACGGTGCTGGTGGTGAACGACAAATCCGATGTTCTAAAGATCAACACACCATAGGAACCTGGAATGTAAGATCTATGAGCCAGGGCAAATTGGATGTGGTTATTGGTGAGATGTCAAGGTTAAATATAGACATTTTAGGTGTCAGTGAACTGAAATGGACTGGAATGGGCCACTTCACATCAGATGACCACCAGATCTACTACTGTGGACAAGAGGACCACAGAAGAAATGGAGTAGCCTTCATAATTAATAATAAAGTGGCTAAAGCAGTGCTTGGATACAATCCAAAAAATGATAGAATGATCTCAATTTGAATTCAGGGTAAGCCATTTAACATCACAGTGATCCAAATATACGCCCCAACCACAGATGCTGAAGAAGCAGAAGTAGATCAGTTCTATGAGGATCTGCAGCACCTACTGGATAATACACCAAAAAGAGATGTTATTTTCATTACAGGAGACTGGAATGCTAAGGTGGGTAGTCAGACGACACCTGGAATTACAGGCAAGCATGGTCTGGGAGAACAAAATGAAGCAGGACATAGGCTGATAGAATTTTGCCAAGACAACTCACTGTGCATAACAAACAATCTCTTCCAACAACCTAAAAGATGACTTTATACATGGACTTCACCAGATGGTTGACACCGAAATCAGATTGACTACATCCTTTGCAGCCAAAGGTGGTGGATATCTATACAGTCGGTAAAAACAAGACCTGGAGCTGACTGTAATTCAGATCACGAACTTCTTATTGCAAAATTTAGAATCAGACTAATGAGAATAGGGAAGACCCACAGATCAGTTAGATATGAGCTCACTAATATTCCTAAGGAATATGCAGTGGAGGTGAAGAATAGATTTAAGGGACTAGATTTAGTAGATAGGGTCCCAGAAGATCTATGGAGAGAAGTTTGCAACATTGTTCAGGAGGCGGCAACAAAAAACATCCCAAAGAAAAAGAAAACCAAGAAGGCAAAATAGCTGTCTGCTGAGACACTTGAAGTAGCCCAAGAAAGAAGGAAAGCAAAAGGCAACAGTGATAGGGGGAGATATGCCCAATTAAATGCAAAATTCTAGAAGTTTGCCAGAAGAGATAAGGAATTATTTTTAAACAAGCAATGTGCGGAAGTGGAAGAAGACAATAGAATAGGAAGGACAAGAGACCTCTTCCAGAAAATTAGAAACATCGGAGGTAAATTCCAGGCAAAGATGGGTATGATCAAAAACAAAGATGGTAAGGACCTAACAGAAACAGGAGAGATCAAGAAAAGGTGGCAAGAATATATGGAAGATCTGTATAGGAAGGATAATAATATTGGAGATAGCTTTGACTGTGTGGTCAGTGAGTTAGAGCCAGACATCCTGAAGAGTGAGGTTGAATGGGCCTTAAGAAGCATTGCTAATAACAAGGCAGCAGGAGACGACAGTATCCCAGCTGAACTGTTTAAAATCTTGCAAGATGATGCTGTCAAGGTGATGCATGCCATATGCCAGCAAATTTGGAAAACACAAGAATGGCCATCAGATTGGAAAAAATCAACTTATATCCCCATACCAAAAAAGGGAAGCACTAAAGAATGTTCAAACTATCGAACAGTGGCACTTATTTCACATGCCAGTAAGGTAATGCTCAAGATCTTGCAAGGTAGACTCCAGCAATTCATGGAGCGAGAATTGCCAGATGTACAAGCTGGGTTTAGAAAAGGCAGCGGAACTAGAGACCAAATTGCCAATATCCGCTGGATAATGGAGAAAGCCAGGGAGTTTCAGAAAAACATCTATTTTTGTTTTATTGACTATTCTAAAGCCTTTGACTGTGTGGATCATAACAAACTGTGGCAAGTTCTAGGTGGTATGGGGATACCAAGTCATCTTGTCTGCCTCCTGAGGAATCTGTATAACGACCAAGTAGCAACGGTAAGAACAGAGCACGGAACAACGGACTGGTTTAAGATTGGGAAAGCAGTATGGCAGGGCTGTATAGTCTCACCCTACCTATTCAACCTGTACGCAGAACACATCATGCGACGTGCTGGGCTTGAGGAATCCAAGGCTGGAGTTAAAATCGCTGGAAGAAACGTTAACAATCTTAGATATGCAGATGATACCACTTTGATGGCTGAAAGCGAGGAGGAGTTGAGGAGCCTTATGACGAAGGTGAAAGAAGAAAGTGCAAAAGCTGGGTTGCAGTTAAACCTCAAAAAAACCAAGATTATGGCAACCAGCTTGATTGATAACTGGCAAATAGAGGGAGAAAAAGTGGAGGCAGTGACAGACTTTGTATTTCTAGGTGCAAAGATTACTGCAGATGCTGACTGCAGCCAGGAAATCAGAAGACGTCTACTTCATGGGAGGAGAGCAATGGCAAATCTTGATAAAATAGTTAAGAGCAGAGACATCACACTGACAACAAAGGTCCGCATAGTTAAAGCAATGGTATTCCCCGTAGTAACCTATGGCTGTGAGAGCTGGACCATAAGGAAGGCTGAGCGAAGGAAGATAGATGCTTTTGAACTGTGGTGTTGGAGGAAAATTCTGAGAGTGCCTTGGACTGCAAGAAGATCAAACCAGTCCATACTCCAGGAAATCAAGCCAGACTGCTCACTTGAGGGAATGATATTAAAGGCAAAACTGAAGTACTTTGGCCACATAATGAGAAGACAGGATAGCCTGGAGAAGAAGCTGATGCTAGGGAAAGTGGAAGGCAAAAGGAAGAGGGGCCGACCAAGGGCAAGATGGATGGATGATATTCTGGAGGTGACAGACTCAACCATGGGGGAGCTGGGGATGGTGACGGCTGACAGGAAGCTCTGGCGTGGGCTGGTCCATGAGGTCACGAAGAGTCAGAAGTGACTGAATGAATAAACAACGAAATAATAAAAATCAAATTATAAAAACATTAAATTATCTACTTTTATACTTAATAGTGCTATAACAATCTTAACCCTATTAAACTTAAAACCGAACACTCATCTTATATCTTATCTTATATCTTATGTCTTATGTCTTATGTCTTATGTCTTATGTCTTATGTCTTATGTCTTATAATCTTATATCATTCTCCCTGTCAGGAAAAAATTGCCACTCTTGCTAAACCTCTTCCTCCCCCCACAGAACATCTTCAGCCAGTTCACACATTTTTGCACTGATATTTTCTGCAGTATCCTGAATACCTTGCATAATGGCATGGCGAGTGTCATAAAGAATCTCTTTGAAATCAGAATGAAGCCCAGCGTGGAGCTCTGCGAAGATTACCTTAAGGTCATCCATAATTCAGGCAGTAGATTATGGCTCCCCCTGGATACTTGACTAACGCAGATAGGAGCTAAAGAAAGACTTGCAAAGTTATTAAATGAAATTGACAAAGAAAAACTGTAGTAACCAACAGCTACAAAGAGTGAACAGAAAAATGAAAATCAAAATAGCAAATTCAATGTGTAGGAAAAAGTTAAGTCTTTCAAATTAAATACAAAAATAGTAACAGGGAGATGATTAATTATTCTCAGTCCACCTTAAAATTAAACGGTAAGTAAGCCAAAGACTAAAAAAAAAAGTTTTTTAAAGTTAATCCAGAAATAACAATAGGCACCAAGAGAGTTTTTAAAAGTTAATCCAGAAATAACATTAGGCACCAAGAGAGTTTTTAAAAGTTAATCCAGAAATAACATTAGGCACCAAGAAAGTCCACATTTTCTTGTTGTAGAAAGCCTCTCTTAGGGTAATAAAACTTAAAAATATAAATTGAGTGATTTAGAAATGGGGGAGGGCTCGACCTAATGTCCTTTAAGGCTACAAATGCAGGCTGGAAATGATGACTTCCCCAGCCTCCCATCGTCTTTTACCAGGTCTTTGCAGTTTGCGATTCTCAGGCTGCAAGGCAAGGTTTTGGAGGACGAAATGGGATAATTCCAAGCTTTTTCTTAACTCATCAAAAAGCCTGAGCCCGAAAAAAAACCCACATTGCCCATTCTGCCCACACGGAGCTCATGGACAAGGCTGTTCAGTCAGCCACATTCCCCACTGGAAATCTCAGAGAAACTAGCAGAACCACTATTGAAGATGATGAATGAAACCCAGACAGCACAAACAATACCAGAGACGTGGGACGAGGCATATATAACATTAATACACAAAGAAGGGAATGACTGAAAGAAACTCCAGTCATATAGAACAATTTGTTTACTGAATGTCAGTTACAAGATATTCACTACTGTATTAGCTGAATTTATGAGGAAGGGAATCCACAAAATTATACGAAATCAGCGAAAAGGAAATAAAGATAATGACAAAGGGAGGAAGAGGGGTGTGTATGGGGGGACGTTACTAGAATGTTTTCCTATAATGTTTTCTTTTCTTTCCGTTTTTTGTTTTACCTTTTTTTAAAAAGCACTTACAAATCTTTTTATAATCATATTTTCACTGTAATGTTCACTCCAGTGTAAAGCATATTTGATTTATGTACATGCATTTTCCCCTTGTTTTCCCTTTTTCTGTTGTTTGTCTTAGCTAATTAATAACAAATAAAACTGGGGGGGGGGAGTTGCCCTTCACCGCCGAATGTGAGGCAAGAGGGAAGTGACGTTCTGTGAAGAATGATGTCTTTCTGTCATGATCAAACTTTGACACATCTCTCCGTGCTGCACTTTACATTTCATTCTTTCTGTGGGTTGAAGCTGTAAGCTAATTCGTTCATCTCTTTTCTGGATGGAAATATTCATAAAAGAAGGAGAAAGAACAGAATAAAGTGCTAGCATGTGAGAGCCAGTTGGGTCTAGTGGTTAAGGCTCCAGGCTAGAAATCAGGAGACTGAAAGTTCTAGTCCTGCCTTAGGCATGAAAGCTGGCTGGGCCAGTCACTCTCTCTCAGCCCAACTCACCTCACAGGGTTGTTGTTTTGGGGAAAATAGGAGGAGGAAGGAGTATGAGGTATGTTCCCCGCCTTCAGTTATTTATAAAAATAATAAAGGCGGTGGAAATAATCTGAACGAAAACCCACAGGAGGTCACAGATTAGTATCACCAGATATGCACTACAAGCATACTTCGCTTCATGGCCTTATCTTCTTATACTGCAAATCAAATATTCTGGATGTACTTAAGCAAGTTAAAAACTCCATAGAAAATATCTCTTTTAAAATTATCACTAACAATATTTTCTGAATCTTTGTAATATTTCCCTCATATATGAATTTGTTTTGTTTCTGTAATGTGTGACCAAGTTCCTTCAGGCTTTAGCACCAGTTCTCCACTGATTTATTATTTTGTTTTTATTCAGCAATTTGGGGGCCACTTGAGTCCTGGTGGTCCTTGGTAGCTTACAGTTAAAAAAAAAAGAGTACAAAAAAAGAAAAAAGAATCATAAATGGCCTGAAGACAAACGAAAACAGAAAGCCACCCAACCAGGGCTCCAACCTCAACCTACCGCAAGGCCAGAAGAATAGCCTGGTCTCCAATAGTTTTCTGAACGTCATCAGAGTGGCAGAAAACTGGATATCTGGGGGGGATCTTTCCAGAGGCCAGGCACACTTCCTGGAGTCCCACTAGATGACAGTGATGGACCCAAAGGGTGCCTATTTGCCCAATCCCACCAGCACACGAATTGCACTCAGAAGCCTACTACAGCTGCTCCAGTGGGCTCACATGGGCACAATGAGGCATGGAAACCACTGCCCCTGGTGCCACATTCTGGACCAGCTGGAACCTCTGAGTGATCTTCAAGGCAGCCACATGTACAGCAGAGCACAGTAGTTCAAAAAGTGACTAATGCATGAGTGACTGTGTGAAGGGGCAGGGATCTAAGTTAATGACAACTGTAACCTTCAGAAATTGGAATTTATGCATTAGCACCCATTGAAAACCAAATCAAACAATGAGTCATCTTAATAGGTAGTACTGTTTTGTTCTCCCAGGGAAGGTCCAAGAAGAAATTGCAAAGGTGATTGGAGATCTGCAGCCAAGGACAGAACACCGAGCCAAAATGCCTTATACCGATGCTGTAATTCATGAAGTTCAAAGGTTTGCTGACATTTTGCCAACCAATGTGCCACGTGCAACCACCATGGACATAACTTTCAAAAGCTTCTTCATTCCCAAGGTGATCAGTCTGAAGTAACTGCATTGTTCAGCTTCCAATCTTTCTTAGTACAGTATAAACAATTTCCAGTTAGTAAAATGCAGTTTTAAGAGTTATTGAGCACTGGGTCTAACTGATAATCTATCTATTTCCCAAGCTTTTTAGAACTTCTCTGCTTCTCCATGCCTAGTATTTATACCTCTCATTGTCTAAAAACTCACACATTTGCAATACCACCTGTAAAAGTTCTTTGTAATAATTTCTATAGCAATGTATTAAAGAGACACACTCACACTCTTTTTAATATCGTTTTTTTCCCATTCAATGTTTAGGGCGTGCAGATTGTTCCACTGCTGTCATCAGTGCTCCATGATGAATCTCAGTGGGAGAAACCTCATGAATTCTATCCTGAGCATTTCCTTGATGCTGAAGGAAAATTTGTGAAAAAAGATGCATTCCTGCCTTTCTCTGCAGGTAAGATTCTCTGTACATGTGAACATGCATCCAATAATAGGCAACCCTTAACAACTTGCTTGAAAAGAAAACAGCTGATAAAAGCTCTATTTCATAGGCCTTAATTTAACAGAGTTTAGACTTAATGGGCAACATTTCTGGCCAGACTTCACCACTCATTGACCGACTTGTCTGCTGTTTCCAAAGCTGGTCTGGAGAATAATTGACTCTGCATGAGTTCCTGTTATTCCTGCTGTGTTGGCCTCAGCATCTCTATATTCTGGCAATCCAGGATGAATCCTGTGTTGCAGCCTTCCTGGCTGACTCTGGCCTTCAGGCGGATGCAGGCTTTGGGTATTCTTAGCTTGACTCTGTAGGTAAATAGGTTTATGTTTAGGTCACAGCAATGTAGCAGAGCATAAAATACAATAAAGCAAAATAAAATAAGATGATAAAAGAGTGTTAAACGTAAGTAAATTGGATCAAATAAAACCAGAGCTACAATTAAAAATTTAACAATTTCTTTCTAAGTGTAAATGAGAACAAAGCAAAAGTAGCAACCTGATTTCTAATGCTTTGAAACACATCTGCAAGAATCTAGTTCAGTCATTTGTGGTCCAAGCCCTTGAGTTCACCCTCAGTAGTTTGGCCCTGGGCAGGGGAGGACAGAGTGAGTAACGTCCTCCCCCTGGCTGACAACACAGGGCCAGAGATGCTGTTCAACAGGGCGCTTACCAAATCTCTCTTCCAGCTAAGCCAAAGGCAGAGTCTGCAGCCCACGGGATGTAGAAGCCTTTCTCAGTGGGGCACTGTTAATAATCCGATTCTGGGAGAGGCTTCAGAGGTTTTACAGTAATGGTACCAGGATGAAAATATAGATGACTGTACTGCAATAGCATGTTTATTGGCATCTTTTTCATGAAGTCTATCTCTAACGTTTTCTCTGTTCCAAGAACTAAGTTCCCCAAAAGAGCAGAGAATTAGATAAGCAGAAGGGGTGCTCTGGGGAGGCCTAAAATCATCCCAATGAAGTTATTTTGGACTATGTCCAATTGAGAATCAACCTTCTCATCCCATCCAGATCTCAGTAGCTTGAATCATGTCAACTGGATTTCTATTTTCTCAGTGGAAACGTTTCGCTCCTTATCCAAGGAGCTTCTTCAGTCTGAGCAAAGTTAGTAAGGGAATCCTAAATATGTTTCTAGGTAGCTGTGTGACACACAGCTACCTAGAAACATATTTAGGATTCCCTTACTAACTTTGCTCAGACTGAAGAAGCTCCTTGGATAAGGAGCGAAACGTTTCCACTGAGAAAATAGAAATCCAGTTGACATGATTCAAGCTACAGACAGTTCCACCTGGATGACTGAGAACCTTCATAGACATACATCCAGATCTCAGTTCCATCACCATCTGGGCTATCATCTTGCCCCACAATATTTTAACTGCCCTCCTCTGGAATAAAAAAAATTGAGGATATTGCCCCCATGTGTTTTGTATTGAAAGGATGTATTTGAAAGTTGACATCTAGATGTGAAAAAGAGGGGCATTACTCTATTTTTTGGGCATTAATTGTTATATTAACATCCATTAACAATTGCCTATACGATATTAACTCTGAACTTAGGTCAGATAGTGCAGCCTACTCTGCCTCTGCAGTAGATATGGCAACAGAACTCTGTTTCCGAGACCTCCACCCCACCAAGGTGTTACCAAACATAATTATCAATCCTGTCATTGATTTTCTATCATGTACATCATTACCCCAATCACTATCTACATAGCATTTTAATTCCAATGGTTTACAAGGTTTTATCAATAAACATTTATTAATAGTCCCCTTAAGATACCTAAACACTCGTTTAATACCTTTCCAATGCTTCTGGGTAGGTTGTGTAACATATCTACTCAGTACATTTACCGCATTCCTGATACCAGGACGCGACCATTGTGCTAAATACAATAAACTTCCAATTATTGACTGATAGTGTTCCTGATTACATGATGTTTGGTCATCATCTCCAGCCTCTGTCTTAACAAAATCAGTTGTCATCGGGGTAGGAACCTCCTTGCAATGTTCCATATCGTTTTCTCTTAGCAGTTGTTCAATTTTCTTCCGCTGCTCTAGAATGTAACCCCCATCAACCTTCTGAATACCTATGCCTAGGTAATTTCTAATCTCTCCCAGATCTTTAACATCAAATTGTTGCTGCAGTTTTTCAGTAAATTCAATTACCCTCCTTTGATCTTTAGCTATAAAACACAAATCGTCTACAAAGATCAAAAGCAACACCTGCTCATCATTATCACATTGCTTTATATACAGACATGGGTCAGCCTTGCTACACTTGAACCCCATTCTTTGCAATTCCTCATCTAATCGTAGATTCCAGCAATGTGCCGGTTGCCTGAGTCCA
Source organism: Charina bottae (assembly GCA_023362775.1). Taxonomy (NCBI): domain Eukaryota; kingdom Metazoa; phylum Chordata; class Lepidosauria; order Squamata; family Charinaidae; genus Charina; species Charina bottae. The sequence continues at coordinate 49,151,610 of JALMGJ010000009.1, forward strand.
TACAACGCTTTCTGCAACTTGTACACTCTACCTGCATCATTAGACTCATATCCTGGAGCCTCAGCCATATATATTTCTTCCCTCAAATCAGCATGCAGTTATGCTGTGGTGATATCATAATGGTTCCCTACACAATTCCCAGCTGCTGCCATTGCTAAGGCAAACCTGAATGTCTCCCCTCTTAGCGCTGGCGCAAAAACCTCATCATAAGTCTGATTCTTAACCTGGGAAAACCCTTGTGCTACAAGCCTAGCTTCATACTGAATATCACCATTGACTAAGGTCTTCTTCTTATAAACCCACCTACAACCTACTGCCCTATGCCCCTCAGGCAGCCTGGTAGATTTAAACACCTTATGGGAATTAATGGCATTCATTTCCACATCCATAGCAGCTTTCCACTTTTCCTCCTCTTGTGGTGGCAACTCCAATACCTCTTTATAACTATGAGGTTCATAATTAATAAAACACACTTTAACATCACCTGGTGTGTATCGTTGAGGTGGTATGCCCTTTTTAACTCTTTCAGATCTGCGCAATACAGTAGCATCCTGCTTTATTGGCACACTAGGAGTTACTTCCTCTTCATCCTTAATCACATCATTGGACCCTTGCCGCTCTGATAGCTCGACCTGTCCCTGACCAGGAAGAAAAACCTCACTCCCTCCGTGTAACTTCAGCCAATTGCTATGCTCGCTGAAACTTGCTGATCTGGAAATAACAAGTCTTCTGCCATCAGTGAACCTATATCCCTTGGTTCCTGGCTCATACCCCGCAAACGTCATCTTCTGTGCTTTTGCCTGCCCTTTCCTACGTACCTCCTTATGCACGTGAACATAGGCAGTGCACCCAAACACCTTCAAATGAGTTAATGATGGCTTCTTGCCATACAAAATATAATATGGTGTTTGATTTACAGACACACTCCACAACCTGTTAATTAAATAATTAGCAGTCGGTATAGCCTCTCCCCAGTATCCTCTAGATAGCCCTGAGTCAGCTAGCAGTGAATCCTTTACTGTCTGTAATGCTAAATTCCTATGTTCTGCCACGCCATTCTCAGCTGAACTATGCGGATTAGTTCTCCTGTGCACAATGCCCCTCCTACTGAGCCATTGCTGAAAACTGCCACTCATAAACTCAGTTCCCCAGTCAGTCTGTAAACTACACACCTTTGTGCTATATCTACGTTCCACAAACTGCACCCAATTTCTGAACTTATCAAATGTTTGGCTTTTAGCTTTCAATAGGTAACAGAACCCGAATCTGGTGAAATCATCCACAATGACTAAAACATATTTAGCACCACCTAATGTGGCTGGTAATGGGCCAATTAGGTCAGCGTGAACTAATTCAAAACATTTATGTGATTTTCTATCACTAAATTTGCTTACAGGATACACCTTTGACTTTGCAACCTTACATGCCGTGCAATCCAGATAAGCTTGGCACGGTTTCAAATTCATTCCAGAACTTGCTTCAGACATCTTTTCAACCACTTTGAAACTTGGATGCCCCAACCGTCTATGCCACAAATGTTCACATGAATCATGGGTTGGTTTGTTGATCATGGCTACATCATGGGTTAGTTCTGTCCTGGGTTTCATTTCATACAAACTGTTCTGTAATACACCCTTACCACAGACATGATTATCCTTCATAACAATGCATTCGCCCTTACCAAACTTTACATCATATCCCTGTTTATCTAACTGAGAAACACTTATGATGTTATACTCTAAGTCTGGTACACATAGCATAGATAATTCAATATTTAAACTTGGTACATACACAAACCCTTTGCCAGTAACAGATGCAACACTTCCATTTGCAAGGCTAACATGATCCCGTTCAGCTTGCATAAATCTTTTAAACATCTGCCTATCATTGGCAGTGTTTTGGCTTGCTCCGCTGTCAAGAAGCCATGGCTCCTTTAAATTCCTTCCAGTACAATTAATCACCGACAGCTGGACAGCACTTCGTTGCTTGGAAATCCTCGGCTTGACTTTTGGTTTCCTTCTATCACAGTCTTTTTGCAAATGCTTATGAGACTGACAGCGAAAAGAGCGTTTCACAGATAAAATATTATCAGTGTTACAAGAATAACATTCCTTAACAGACATACTGCTTTGCTTTGGCTTAATTACATTATAACTTTTCCTCCTTTGTTCCTCCTCCAGAAGTCTCCCAGTTAAATAATTTACGGTCAAATCACTCTCAGATAAAGACCCGAAACTGGTAGCTAAATTATCCCATGTTTCATTAAGAGAACTGAGAATTACATAAACTTTATGTGCTTCTGAGAACTGCATATCCCTCTGTGCTAATTCAAGGAACAAACCAGTCATATAATGCAAATGTTCAATAATACTTTCATTGTCATGTAATCTAGCATGATAAAGCTTCCTTGTCAACATAACTTTGCATAACGGTGTGCTTCTAAGATAAACATTTCTTAAAGCTTCCCAACACCTACTGGCTGTCTGAAATTATCTAACATAACATAATTGGCTGTCCTCCAAACATAAAATTATGCTTGCCAATGCTTTCTCATTCTGTAGAACAGCTTTTTCATCGTCCAATTCGTCGGGCGGGTTATGTACAATGTTCCAAATGCCTTTCCGGCGAAGAAACATTTCCATCTTGTACGCCCATGACAGATAATTGGAGTCATTCAGCCTTTCCAGAGGGAAACCACCTCCAACTGTAGGCTGCATTTTCACTGTGCTCATCCTCCTTAGCCCCTCCTGGGCAGACACCGATGAATAAATAGCACAGACTTTATCAGAACGTCCTTCAGCTGCAAACAGGCCTAGGAAAAATACACGGCCAGGCACGGAACCTGCAAAAGCTCCAAACTCGCCCCAAATATCCAAACGACTCCTGGATAGGCTTCCAAAGTCCTTACAGCCGTGCCAGCATACCAGCTGCACACGTTCCACCGCTGGGCCTGGAACCTGTCAGAGTGCGCTTGGTGGAGCGGCCTGCCCCTTTTTCCAAGACACCAGTGATCCACGTTCTATGCAGTAAATAGACACTAAAGCAGAGATTAGATAAAATAGCCTATTTACTATATATACATACGTATTACAGAATACATCCACAACGGTAACAAATGATACAGCGATGAGAAGTTACAGCAAATGAGAAGAAAGAATACAACCAGTCTCCTCTGCTTATATACATAAACTGACCAATCACATTATAGGTCACTCTCATCATCTGCCACACCCAACTAAATGATTAGCACCCGTAGTATGAGTCATACACTGCCACATCATCCCTACAACAATGGCTGCTAATTGGGTGACTTGCAGAAGAATTCCCCTCTCACCTGGATATCAAGCCTCTCCAGTATAATTTATCTAATTGTAACTTCCTGGGTATATACAAACCCCAACACCTTAATTTAATAGAGTTTAGACCTAATGGACAACATTTGTGGCCTGACTTCTCTATTCATTGACCGACTTGTCTGTTCTTTCCAAAGTCAGTCTGGAGAAAAATTGACTCTGTGCATGAGTTCCTGTTATTCCTGCTGTGGTGGCCTCAGCATCTCTGCATTTTGGCAATCCAGGATGAATCCTGTGTTGCAGCCTTCCTGGCTGACTCTGGCCTTCAGGCGGACGCAGGCTTTGGGTATTCTTAGCTTGACTCTGTAAGTAAATAGGTTTATGTTTAGGTCACAGCAATGTAGCAGAGCATAAAATACAATAAAGCAAAATAAAATAAGATGATAAAAGAGTGTTAAACGTAAGTAAATTGGATCAAATAAAACCAGAGCTACAATTAAAAAGTTAACAATTTCTTTCTATGTTTAAATGACAACAAAGCAAAAGTAGCAACCTGATTTCTAATGCTTTGAAACACATCTGCAAGAATCTAATTCAGTCATTTGTGGTCCAAGCCCTTGAGTTCACCCTCAGTAGTTTGGCCCTGATTTCACTGTAAACTGGCCAGTGGGGACAGAGTGAGTAAGGTCCTCCCCCTGGCTGACAACACAGGGGCAGAGATGCTGTTCAACAGGGCGCTTACCAAATCTCTCTTCCAGCTAAGCCAAAGGCAGAGTCTGCAGCCCACGGGATGTAGAAGCCTTTCTCAGTGGGGCACTGATAATATCAATCCGATTCTGGGAGAGGCTTCAGAGGTTTTACAGTAATGGTACCAGGATGAAAATATAGATGACTGTAATGCAATAGCATGTTTATAGTATTAGATAAGCAGAACGGGTGCCCTGGGGAGGCCTAAAATCATCCCAATGAAGTTATTTTGGACTATGTCCAATTGAGAATCAACCTTCTCATCCCATCCAGATCTCAGTTCCATCAACATCTGGGCTATCACCTTGCCCCACAATATTTTAACTGCCCTCCTCTGGAATCAAAAAACCTGAGGATATTGCCCCCATGTGTTTTGTATAGAAAGGATGTATTTGAAAGGTGATACCTAGATATTTAAAAGAGGGGCATTACTCTATTTGTTCGGCATTAATTTTATGTCTTTTTTGACATTATTTTCACATTCAGAACATCTGCTGCCATCTAGTAGTCAGAAAAAAAAATCCATCCCCATTCCATTACTGCATTTTGACTTCTTTCTGTATCTATGATCTGTCATTGCTTTTCGGTGTGCTGACCTCTCCATGGCCATAGGACATTAAGAAGCCATGTGAAAAAGTTTAAGAAACCAATAACCCCCCTCCCCTTTTTGTGTGTGTGTGTGCCATGTATGCTTTCTTCCAGGCCGGAGAGTATGCGTTGGGGAGAACCTTGCCAAAACGGAGCTCTTCCTCTTCTTTACCAGCCTCCTGCAGAGATTTACCTTCCAGCCACCCCCAGGAACATCTAAAGTTGACCTGGACATGACCCCTGATCTTGGACTTACGACCCCTCCCATGCCGTACAAGACCTGTGCTGTGTTACGTTGATCCAACAGAAAAAAAATAGAATAAGATGTTTTCTCAGCCCTTGAAATGACAGAGAGGCGAGATCTGACAACATGATGCCAGATTCTCTAGTTTTCAGATGTTGTTTAAGAGCTGAATTGTAATGATCTATAGACACATAAAATGTAGATTCTGATGGGGAAAAATAATAGGGAAATCATGAAAAGCAACATGCTCTGTGTTGTTATTATTGATTTTTTCTTTTGGGGCATTTGTTTCCTTTGCTTTTACTATTTTTTCTCCTCTTCAACTTTCTGTTTCTGTTTAGTATTTTTTGTCTCTTTTGCTTTAATTAAAAAGAGTAATTTTAAGTACTTTTTAAAAAAGCAATATCTTTTTTTCTGCAATAGTCCCAAGTGCAAATTTATGTATTTGTTTGTTGTGCCTAGTTATCAGTTGTATTCTTTCTTAAAGAAAAAATTTGGAAACGTGCCCACCTGGCCTTAAGGCTGAGTCCTCAGATGATATTCCAGGGCCAGGGCAGGATGTGTGTGCAACCATTGCCATCCCAGAGACTCTGGTGGCTTCCAGGGCTGCTGTTCCACAAATAACTTGGCATAAGATCCTATCTGTAAAGGTGGGCCATGCAGATCAGATGGGTTTGCTGCTTGCATACCAGCTCAACAGAGGCCTTAGTCGCTAGTGAGAATGAGCAAATGACGTCAGCCTTGAATTGGATTGTGCCCATGTAGACTCTCTATGCACATGGACCCCAGACAGCTCACTGATTTTCAGAGGTGAATCCACCATTCCTCGAATGCCACTGAAAGGATATGAGGAGTGTGTCTGGCTAAGAACAGTTAAGAACCTGTATGAAGGATTAACTTAGGGTGGTAAGGGTGGTGAAACTTATTTAACTGTTTTTATTTAATTTGATTCACTTGATATAGGTGCTGCCCAACTCCCGAATAACTCTTGTGTGGCTCACAATGTAAACTGAATAAACAGAGTAAACATAAACAGAATAAAATACAGTATTAATAAGGAAAGAAAAAAAGCCAAGGTAAATAGAGAAGAAATTAAAAAAAAACAATGTCGAGAACAAAATAGCAAACCCAGGCACCAACACAGAAAACATTCATGGATATACTCCACAAGGGGACCCAGCTACCCTGCCCCAAGGCCTGGGAGAACAGCTAGGTCTTCCATCCAGTATGCTGACGATACTCAGTTATACATTTATGGTCAAGCCATCCAGGTGCTATCCTGGGGCCTGGCTACTGTATGGATTGGGATGGAGAAAAGCTTCAGCTCAACCGTGACAAGACTGAGTGGCTATGGGTTTTAAGACCCCTCCCCCCAAATCTAGTGAACACCGTTCATTAACTCTAGATGCAATAACACCCCCCCTAGGTACAGTTTCTGCCCATCCCACAAGATCTGGCAGAGTGCCCATGAATTAATTATATATTAATTAAATAACCTGGACCTATGCCATATAAGGGTTTATAGGTCACAACCAGCCCCTTGAATCATATGTGGAAACAAACGGGCCAGCAGTGTCACTGGTCTAGCAGGGGTGTTGTTACAGGAGCTCCCAGATTCGGCTTGCGGTCACTCACTCATACACTAACAGCCTGTTGAGGCACGCGGATCTTGTCTGCCCCCCTTGCTTTCTACCTGGGTTTTCCAGATAGGTGGGCCTAGAGCAGACAAGACACACAGTCCTGGTCAACAGCCGGAAAATAGTTAGGGACACACACAAATCACTTCCAACCGAACACTGAGGCACAACAGGTTCTTTGGAATACACAGAGGCCTAGTGAATTTAGAGTAACAGCAGAACTTTACTGGTTACAATGTACATTTGCTCTTTCTCACAAGCACACACACTCATCCCCACTTACCCACGTCCTTCTCAACTAGGCTGCCAGGCACTAGCTAGAGGGGTGGAAGCCACCAAGTCTGGATCCAAATGATTCAAGGAGTGGGAGGGCCTCAGGACCCCCTTTTATTCCCTTTTATTCCCTTTTATTCCCCAAAGTCCCTGCTTTGTTGATTCACAAGACTGGCAGCTGTTGATGGGACTGGGGAGTTCTCCGTGTCCTCAGGCCCAACTTCCTTTATCTGGTTCAGGTTCCTTAATGACTTGTTTCCTACTTATCTACCTCCCCAAAGGGATCTGTTGGACAAAATTCCTGGCTTTTCTCCTTTCCCTCTTATGTGCCAGCTTCATCTTTAGGTTATGACAGCTTGAGCCTAGTCTCACAATGTCACATGGGCATACAAAGGCATGCCCAACATTGCCCACATTGCTGCATTCTGGCCCAGTTGAAGGTTCCAAGTTGATTTCAATGGCAGCCCCTTGTAGAGCGCATGGCAGTATTCAAGCCATGGTTGACTAGGCCATGAGTGAACCTCCTGATTCAGGAAAGGGTGCAAGTGGCAGACCAGATGAAGTTGTGCAATGGCCTTCCTGGCCACAGCTGCCTCCTGTTCATTGAGTAGGAGCTGTGAGTCCAAGAAGGCCCAAGACTGTGCACTACCCTTGTATGGGGGAATACTATCCCACAAGGTAGAATTTTATTTTTCCACCCTCATTGCCTCTGGGGATAGCTGCCTGGCAACCCTTCAATCGAGAACTCAATCCTTTCTGGATAGGAGAGGTCAGAGGACACTTTGCGGGACCGTTGTGCAGATTATGCTAAGCCTCTGTGGGATACAGTTGCTCGGATCTGCTTGGAGTTAGATTCCAGCAGTGCTGGTCCTGTGGGGAGGATTGTAGCTCAGTCCAGTCTGGTTATCTGAGCTCAGTCCAATCTGGTTACTCATAAGGAAGCAGAGAGGGTCCTTGGGCATTGAATTCTGCCTCCTGTGTTAAATTCACATCCTTCTTAGCTAGTCAGGGCCTCCCAGGAGGTGTCATGTAGTTGGATCCAATCAGTGGTGATTTTTTCTTAAAGGAACAGTGGTCCATCTCTTCCTCAAGAGGTCATTCACTTGGCAGTTTCCTCCAGTTTCTATCCGAGAAACTGATAGGCTTTGATCATGCTTGTAAATGACTTTTGGCAGTCTTTTTTTTAAAAGAATTTTATTAAGTTTCAAGACAAGGATAGAAACTACAAAAAAACAAAAAACTACCAAAAAAAAGAACTAAAAAGGTGTGAAAACACAAGAGAATTTTTTTTTCAAAATTACAGAAAGATGTGACTTCCGACTTTTAACAGTGAGGATATACAAACATTTTCCACAATCAATCTCTTACTCTATATGAAACCAAAACCACATTATTTCTATAAATTATTCCACTTTAGCACATCCTAAAAATCAGAAAGTACAGTTACTCCCTCCCTTTATATTAAAATAAAGAAAAAACATCATATGAACCTCCTAAACAACTTCCCCCCAAAAGATAACACTTATTTAATTATTCCCTTCCTACTACTATTCTATACATTTCTGTCTACTATAATAAAAATCAAACTAAAAAATAAATAAATTGTCTGCCATTATACTTAATAGTACAACAGCTTTAATAATTTTAATCTTAATAAACTCAAAAAAAACCCAATTCAAAACAGTAGCCTTAAATCAAATCCTAAAAACCATCCAAATAAACTTTTTTATACCCCAATAATCTTAATCCAAATCCTTAAAAACAGATAACATCAGTCAAACCCTTAAAGCAGAGCTTTGCAAACTGTGTGTCGTGACACAAAAGTCTGTTGCCACACACAGTCTGGTGTGTCGCCACACAGCCTGGAAGCGGCAGGGGGGGTGTGTGCATGGCGGCGGCAGCAGCGGTGCGCCATCGGTGCTTCTGCATTTTAGCGGAGGCTGCCACCGCTGCCGCCACCGCCATGCACGCCCACGCCCCCGCGCACGCCCCTGCGCCACCGCTGTGCACGCCCACGCCCACGCGTGTGCCGCTGCACCACTGCCTTAAAGCAATCCAAGGAAAGCCCTGCCTTAAAGCAATCCAGATAAACATTCTTTAACCCTTATCCCACTTCAAAATAAACCAGAGCATTTACATATCCCCACAATGTGCACAGAGCTTTTCCCTTGAAAAAATCAAACAGCCCAACTGCCCCCTCAAAAATTCCAGCTTCTCTTCAGAAAACCTCCCATATATAATGACCCCTTCTTTTTCATGGCATTCCACCAGAAAGTCTATTTCACTTATTGTTGCAGATCTCTCCCTCTCTCCCTTAAATTTCTCCAACTCCACTATCCGATCTTCATCCATCATCTCAATAGAAATCCCAATCTCTGTCAGATTTCTCATATGAAATTGCAAATCGCTTTCTGTACAAAGCAAAGTTTTCTCATGGTGACGTGACATGCAGGTGGCCAGATAAAAACTGTCACGTGTGTATTGTTATGGCTAGTCTCTAAACGTTCGCATGGGAACAGTGAGCCCCTAATCCTTCTCGCGGGAAGCCTTGCTCTGGGTGAGCAGAGGGAGGGGGAGACAGCATGCTTGCTTAGATGCAACACTGCCACCCTATGGCAGGTTATAGTATGTGCTATGGCCTATGCGTTATGCCTGGTGTTTGTCACACCTAAGTTTCAGTCAATTAGAAATTGGCAATGACTGTATATCTAACCATGCTAAATGGTGTTATTTTGCTTCTTGACTTCTGCCCGTCTTTTTGTGGGGTGTTGCTGACTATTGGGGTTCCAGGCGCAGATTAATCCAAACAACGTGTTTTAAGGCTAACAATATCTTTATTGGTAGCATAAGGCAACAATGGATGTATAGTGCATTATTGCAAAAAGGAAAAAACAAAGCATACGCAGAGTTCCATCAACAAATGTGAGGAAAGAAAAATCATGATCTATGCAAAGACCAGGCGTAGTTACAGTACAGATAGCAGTCAAACAGAAGCATAGAATTGAGTGAGTGAATACCCACAGTTCATAGCTGAATTATACCCATGGTTCAACATTCTGATTGGCTTAGATGTGGGCTAGGCCATTTTTCAGCTTAACATTGTAGTAACAGTTGTACTTACTATAAACCGCCATGAGATGGCGGTGTTGCATATCGGCTTTTCTCCCGGGGAGCAGTTCTCATGGGACAAGACTGTTATCACCACATTGTTTTGACTAGAGAAAAGCACATCTGGTGTTTACATGCTTTTTGTTATGGGAAACTGCTTACAGCAGAGGAACTTGGAAAATTCCATTTTACAGGCTAGGATTTCACAGTGAAGGAATCCATTCGCTTGAATCCTACATAGAATAACTTTAACAAATAACTTTAACACCCCTTCCGGATGGATTTCGAAACGCTTTGGGGAGTGAAAACTGTCATTTTACAGGCACACAGAGACACAAATGATTTTATTTCAAACACATTCGCTCTAGTCCCAGCTTGGTAACCATGGTAGTATGTTTCTCAAAAGGTAGAGCTTTCGTGAAGATATCTGCCACATTCAGTTCAGAAGGACAATATTCTAACTGGATAAATCCTTCCTGAATTTCATGTCTTACATTTTTGAATTTTACATCGATATATTTTGTCCGGCCTCTTACATTCTCAGAGAGAGCAAGCACAATGCATGATTGTGAGTCTTCATACACTGTGACTGGTGAGGCTATATCTACGGAAAGATCTCCAAATAGTTGTTTACACCAGTGTAGCTCATTTACTGCCTCACTGAGGGCACTATACTCTGCCTCACAAGTTGAAATGGCAATTGAATTTTGCTTTCTCGCCCGCCAAGCAATGGCTGTATTGGCAAACAAGCAAATAAAACCGCTCACAGATTTCCTGTCTCCCTCTTCTGCAAAAGAGCTGTCAACATAAATCACAGGCATTTCGGCTTTAGTAGCTGATACTTTAAGACAAAAATCAGCTGTGCCTTTAAGGTAACGCAGGACCCTTTTTAACCCTTGCCAATCTCGCATAGACGGTTTGGCAACCTTATGACTGAGTACTCCAACTGAGTAAGCTAAGTCAGGACATGTCCATTGTGTTAAGTGTAGCAAGCTTCCTACAGCAGAGTGATACAATTCAGGTTGAGGACAACGTTCCTCACATGTGTCACCCTTTAGGAAATCAAGAGTCATTGGTGTTCTGGTGGGTTTTGCATTTGACATTTCAAGTTGACTCAACAATTGATCAATTTTTCTCTTCTGACTCAGATAGAATTCACCATTCTGAGCTCTAGTGACTTCAACACCTAGATAGTATTTCAGTTCACCTAGGTCTTTTAACTGAAAGTACTGTCTTAATTGTGTTGCAAACTCTTGTACAAGGTGCAAAGAACCAGTTGCTAGGCAAAAATCATCAACATACGTTAGCAACACCGTGTAGCTACTTCCAGAACCTCTTATGTACACACAAGGATCAGCAACTGACTTTTTAAACTTTAGCTCCGTCAAAGCCTTATCTAAGCACTGATGCCAACAGGGACCAGCCTGCTTTAATCCATAAAGCGCCTTGCGCAGTCTGTACACTTTCTGAGAATTGCCACAAGCATAGCCAGGAGCCTGCTTCATGTACACTGTTTCAGGGACCTCTGCATTCAGATATGCTGTGTCAACATCAAAATGATGGACAACAAGTTCACGCTGTGCAGCCAGAGAAAGTACCATACGTAAAGACTCTGGTCTAGCTGTGGGTGCATATGTGAGATCATAGTTCAAAAACCTCTCTTGTGAAAACCCCTGAGCAACAAGCCTGGCTTTGTACTGCACTGTATTATCAGGAAGAAGCTTCTTTCTGAAAACCCATCTGGAACCAACAGCTTTCTGGGATGGGGGCAAGTCAGTGACTTCAAACACCTTTTGACTCACTAATGCCTCAAACTCCTTATCCATCGCTGTGTTCCACTTCTCCTGCTCTTCAACAGGCAGAAGCAACACCTTCTGGAAAGACTGAGGTTCACAGGTAATTTGACACACTCTCACCTGCTGAATCACAAACCTGTCAGGCTTCACACCCTTTGTGGAACGTGCAGACCTACGAGGAATTACCACTGCCTCTTCCTCATCACTGTCCTCTGCCTTTTCACTACCAGATTCCCCCTTCAGGTCCTGAACCTGCTCAGGTGAAATTTCCTCTTCCTTCACCTGAGAGGACCTTCTCACCACACTAGGAGACTGGGAACCAGAAGGCAGCTGAACTGGTTGTTGTCCAGCCACAGGAGCATGGACAGTTGGCTGTACACTAGATTGTAACAATACCTCTGAACTAGCATTCAACCTATCCCAACCAGTAGGGTGCTCAAAATTAGCACTTCTGGAGACTACCACACGACCATAGCCTGCAGAAAAACGGTAACCCTTAGATCTAGAGGAATAACCAACAAACCTTAAGCGTTGTGCTTTTGGCTGGTTCTTCCTTCGCTGAGACTTAGGGATGTGAACATACGCAAATGTTCCAAAGACACGCAGATGCTTCAGCGAAGGGCGCTTGCCAAACAAAAGGAAGTAAGGAACTTCATTTACAGCTGAATTCCACACCCTGTTGGTTAGATACACTGCAGTCATGGTAGCCTCACCCCAGAAACGGGCTGGCACCTGGGCATCTAACATCAGGCTATTTCTAATGGTATTAACAACACCAATCTTCCTTTCAGCTATTCCATTCTCAGAAGGAACACCAACATTGGCAAGTCTATGGGAGATTCCTTTCCTAGGAAGCCAATTCTGGAACTCATGACTTAGGAACTCTCCTCCACAATCCGATTGAAACTGACCTACTTGATAACCATAGTTTCTCTCCACCATTGCAACAAACTCCTTAAAGTGAGCAAAGGCTTCTGCTTTAGATTTGAGCAAATAACAAAACATAAAGTGAGTATGGTCATCCACCAAAAGAAACATGAAACGTGCCCCCCCTTCACTAGGAGCATTGGGGCCGGCTAAGTCTCCATGAACCAACTGAAAAGGCCTAGTTGACACCCTGTCACTTTTCCTAGCAACAGGCACAGCCTTAATTTTAGATTGTTTGCACACAGTACAATCAAGAAAGTCATCACACTTTTTAGATCCTAGTTCAGGATACACCTTGGCCATTTGGGACAAACTTCCCCACCCGGGATGTCCCAGAACTCTGTGATAATAGTGAATGCATTTGTTATGTGGGGGAACATTGGAAATACAATTTCCTGACACAACCCCCTGTTTAGGAAGCATTTCATACAATTGATTCACTAACCTCCCCCTAGCACATTCAATTCCATCTTTTTCAATAGAACCCTTGAACACAACAGTATATCCAGACTTCACCAGGGCTGGAACGCTAAGGAGGGAAAAGTCAAGTGTAGGAACACACAACACATTTTGTACACTTATCCCCAAACAAGGAATGTATACTTCACCCTGAAAAGACACATCAGCCATGGATCCATCAGCTAGAGCAACTTGTTGGATTTTAGGCCTGTTCTTTGTTAATAGCAACTGTTCATTGTTGACAATGATTTGGCTACAAGCCGAGTCCAAGAGCCAAGTCTCTGGAGATCGTTTACTCACAGCCGTGAGCAAAGCAGACACTTGGGTACGTTGTCTAGGCAGTTGTTTCCCCTTCTTTCGCACGAACCTCTTTCCACTGGCACTACCGGCTGGGCGAGGTGGCTGGGGACAATCTCTCATGAAGTGTTGACTCGAGTTGCACTGATAGCATCTTCTTACAGCACACGCAGCCTCTGTTCCAGCTGGAAAACGCTGTGCAGCCGCCTCAGGAACAGCAACAGATGGCTTACCCTGCATCTTCTCCAGGTCACGAGCTTGCTGGATTTCTTGCAGCCGATTTGTAAGATAATCCACAGTAAGGTCTTGGGGCCTCAACGTCTGAGTTGCCTCGACGAGCATGTCAAAGCTCTTGTCCAAGCTTGACAGGATGACACAAGCTCTCTGGGTATCAGGGATCACAACATCCCGCTCCTCAAGTTCAAGAAACAAAGTCTTGAGTTTATGGAGGTGGGTCATCACGTTTCCACCGGGCTGCAGCTTCAGGTTGTAAAGCTGACGTGATAGACCAACAATGGCAGCAGAGGTTTGCTTGGAATAAAGGGCTTTGAGAGCCTCCCAACATGCATGTGCAGTGTCTAGATTGCTGATATGCAGTAGCTGCGATGATTCCAGTCCCAGAATCAAATTGCCATAAGCACGATCCAAACACAACTGCACTTCATCAGTAACGGGACCAGCTGCAGGTGCGTCTTTCACATACTTCCACAAACCTTCTTTTAGGAAGAAAGACTTGATCTTCACACACCAGGTCCGATAGTTTGTGCCATTCAAACGCTCAAAAGGCAGACTAGTTAGCCCTGCAGCAGCCATGCTGACCACTCAAAGAAAAACACGTTTACTCCAAAATGCAGCCTCAAAAACAAACCCCTTTGTTACAGCCAGATCCAGCGCAGCGAACAGCAGACCATCCAGACTGGGCATTCCATAACCTGTGGGGTGTTGCTGGCTTTTGGGGTTCCAGGCGCAGATTAATCCAAACAATGTGTTTTAAGGCTAACAATATCTTTATTGGTAGCATAAGGCAACAATGGATGTATAGTGCATTATTGCAAAAAGGAAAAAACAAAGCATACGCAGAGTTCCATCAACAAATGTGAGGAAAGAAAAATCATGGTCTATGCAAAGACCAGGCGTAGTTACAGTACAGATAGCAGTCAAACAGAAGCATAGAATTGAGTGAGTGAATACCCACAGTTCATAGCTGAATTATACCCATGGTTCAACATTCTGATTGGCTTAGATGTGGGCTAGGCCATTTTTCAGCTTAACATTGTAGTAACAGTTGTACTTACTATAAACCGCCATGAGATGGCGGTGTTGCATATCGTCTTTTCTCCCAGGGAGCAGTTCTCATGGGACAAGACTGTTATCACCACATTGTTTTGACTAGAGAAAAGCACATCTGGTGTTTACATGCTTTTTGTTATGGGAAACTGCTTACAGCAGAGGAACTTGGAAAATTCCATTTTACAGGCTAGGATTTCACAGTGAAGGAATCCATTCGCTTGAATCCTACATAGAATAACTTTAACAAATAACTTTAACACTTTTAGCCATCTCCATGTGTTCTGCTCCTAAGGACTGAGAAATGTGAGCTATACCTGGCTATGTGAGTGTTGCTCTCATAGGTGTGTGCTCCTTCATGTCTGTCATGGAAACAACACATTTGAATTGTGTATATTCTGCTTGTAAGTTATTTTTACTTTTGCAATGCTGTAACTGTATATACAACGTTGCTTTTATCTATAGTAAAGATTTTTTAGCTTTGAAAAGCTCTGTGTCTGTTTACTCTGCACCTTTCCCTATAAGCCAGCATTTATCTAACAATCTCACTCTTAGAAGAAACATTTCTATCACTGTTGAATTCCTCAATTTCATCCACTACATCCCCAACCTGATGGCACATTTTAGTCGAAGATATGGAAAAGTTCTGGAATGTATTTACACAAGCAAGGGTGAGATAAGCAGACAGTTCTCATGGGAAAATAGAAACAGAAGGCTGAAGGTTCAAATCAGCCAATTCAACGTGTAGGAAAATGCTAATATCTTCAAATTTAGTACAAAATAATAACAGGAAGACAATTGTTTACTCTCAATCCTCCTTTATATTTGGAAGGAAAACGAATTCCCAAACTTAAAAAAGAATTTTTTTAAAAAGTAATCCCAAAAATAACAATAGGCACCAAGAGAGCCAACTTCTCCTTGCTGTAGAAAGCGTATCTTAGGGTACTCATACTTAAAAAAAACACACATAAATTTGGTGATTTAGAAATGGGGTAGCTGGTCTTAGTGTCCCTTTAAGGCTACAGTGCTTCCTGGAAAATGATGACAGCCCCGCCTCCCAGCTAGCTCTTACCAGTCGAATGTGAAATGCTGTTTGAGATCTTTTGGCTGTAAGAAGCCGTCCAGAGGACAGATGGGATGATTCCAGGTGTTCTCCTTTATCTGGGGGACGTTCCTGGGCTTCAGGAAAACCTGCCAGAGTGTGAAAAAAATTGCCGCATTGTCATCTCCAGCCCCTAAGCTGGTGGGCACAGCTGCTCAGTCCGCCATATCCCCACCAGAAGCCGACTTTTGGCAGTCTTGAAATGGGAGTAGGATATCCATCCTGGACCTTAATGATGGTATCCTTCTCGGCCAACTGAGGGGGTTTGGAGTGAGGGCACAGTTTTTCAGTCGTTTTCTTTTTTCTTTCAAAGCCAGTTCCAAACAGTATAGTTTATTTATTTATTTATTTATTTAATTTTATATCCCGCCTTTATTATTTTATAAAGGTGGTGAACATACCAAATACTCCTTCTTCCTCCTATTTTCCCCGCAACAACAACCCTGTGAGTTTTGTTGGGCTGAGAGAGTTGTCGTGGGCATGAGACTTTACAGGACACTACAGGATTTGACACCCCGCCCCCACAATCAACATCTACATGAAACCACTAGACAAGGTCACAAGGTCTGGAGTCCCCTTGTGGGGGGAGATGGGCGGTGATATAAGTTAGAAATAATAAATAATAATAAATAATAAATAAGGTCATCCATCCAGTATGCTGATGATATTCAGTTATAAATTTATGGCTAAGCCATCCAAGTGCTATCCCTGGGCCTGGATAGTTTATGGAACAGAATGGAGAAAAACCAGCTTCAGTTCAATCATGACAAGAGTGAGTGGATATAGGTTTTAGGTATCCCCCCCCCCATATCTAGTGAACTTTCCTCATTAACTGTGGATGCAATCACACTCCCCTAGATAGAGTTGGTGTGAAATATAGGGGTCCTCCTGTACTTACAGCTCCTACTCAAGGAGGAGGTAGCAGCTGTGGCAAAAATGGCCTTTACAAAACTACGTTTTGTGCATTAGTTTTGCTCATTTGTAAATCAGGAGGCACTGCTCATAATCACTCACTCCCCGTTTGAAGACCTACATGGGGCCATGTTACTTGTATGGCTGCCTATCTGCAGTGGCTTCTGTCCATCCCACAAGATCTGGCAGAGTGCCCATTCTCTGAGAACTGTGGTATCAATTTTCTTACATGGATATAGAGTATCTACAAAAAACCAAATAGCTAAGCTCATTGTAAATGGACTTTTATGACAATAATGTACAATAAAGAAAGAAAGCTTGGCCCCCTCCCCTTTATTTCTGTAATAGTATGTGGGAACGACCTTGGGAGGATGGGGGAGAAGTGTACTTTCAGAGTTGCAAGATTGATGTCAGCCTCGCGAGGTAGACCAGACAGGAAACACGGACAGATGAGCTAATTCTACTTTATTGTAAGGCTACATTAACAGCATCTTGCAAGTCTGAAAGCACATTTCTCTCCCCATCCCCTTTACAGCCTGAGAAACCAGGGAGGGTCCCTTCTGAACCACTTGCCCCATCCAAATTCCTGCTGTGGGCTAAGTTGCCTGTTATCTGATCATTCCCTTGGCAGTGTCTCTTTGTCCTGTCTCCCATGGTCATTCCCACCATTACAATTTCTAGTGGCATTAAAAGTACTGGAAAAGAAGATACAAGATAAGAGAATTTCCGGAGTTAGGCAATCAAGAGCATAAATTAAAACTATATTTATGTCAGTCTCCCTGCCTTTTTGCACCGCTCGCCTGACATGTTTTGCTGACATGTTTTGTGTCGACCTCGCTGGACACGTATCAGCTTCCACTTCGCTCCTGGGAACAAGCCATTCACCGCCCTGTGCATTCCTGCTAACAGTGCTGAGATAAGGCACCTGGACTATAAATGAGTTGTTGGTGAAGGGGGGGGGAACTTGCTGGGAATCAAGCTGTTTGGGTTAGCTGGGATGATGTCAAGGGCTGTTTCATATAATGTTCGGTTTGCCCGCCAACCCGGCCATTCGTGGCTTTGTAGTGGCCCAATGTGTACTGGCCTGGAATAAATGAATCTTTCTATCATGAATTAACTGAGGGATTTCTTGATTTTGGATTTTGACACTGGGAATCTCACAATTTAGAGAATGATAAAACTTACAGCTACTCAGCCAAAGGACTTTATAGATCTGATAATGGAATATGAATATGAATATGAATAGTTTCTTATCATGATATCAGATAAATAAAAACAAGGTCCTCATGATGACATGGAACTTATCTGAAGGAAAAAAGCAGCACTAATAGCACACAATGAGCTTTAACATTACTGCTAAAAAGGTCAGGCATCTGAGAATTAATTGTTTTTTTCAAAATAAAACATCTCCCCAACCCTTATAGGGAGATATAAACTACCACCTGTCACTCCGCACGCAGGGCTAGGGATTCGAACCTCCGAACTTGCAATCTTCCGATCGACAAGCCTGGCGTCTTACCTGCTGAGCCACCATGCCCCTTATATACTGTATACCTTATATACTTATATACACACCCCTTATACACTGTATACTGTATATACTTGCATACTGTATATCACCCCCAAGTTTGTGCCAACCCTGTGCAAATGCCAAGGGAACTGCCAACGGAGATGAGGGGCTTTAGCTGTGTGGCAGCTTTCACCTGCAACAGATCTTTCCAGTCCTCACATACAGATAGACTTCCATAACCCTCCAAGACCCCAGTGCCACAAGCAAAGAGAAAGATGGTCACAGAAACCTGTTTGGCCCAAGTAAGAGATCCTGCACAAAACAGAAAATACTCCCCTCTTCCTACTCACAGAGACATGGAAAATTCTTTATCATTCTGTGAAAACATTGGCTAAATCATTGGCTAAATGATTACTCAAGAAGGCGCTTCTCTATGGTTCTTTGGGCCCAATACTGGTTAATTTGATTCCATTTGCTGGATTCCTTAACTGAATAGTGAAACATTTACCCCAAAGGCGCTATAAAATATTAACATCTGTCCTAAAAGTTGGATTGTTACACAGCTCAAATAAGTTTAAACTTGTTTGCAAATGTTCGTAGATCCCGCCCATACATAAGCAAGAACAGATCAAATTCCTGGGGAGGAGAGAGAAAACTAGGGCAAAGGTTGAAGTTCCTCTCTTATATAGAGCAGTCTGTTGATTCAGGAGAAAAGTGGTCAGGCAATGCCTAATGCAATTTTTTGAAATACATGCTTGTATCACATTGCAGGATTCCTTGTAATTATTACTGAAAACTGCTTAATAAAAGGAAATGGATTGGACTGGACCAATTTTAATATTATTACTATTTATTCTTGCAATTATGTCCCTTTTGAAAAAGGACAGCTCCTGGAATAACAGCTCCCCAAATCTTCCCCCGGGACCCAGGACCATACCCATTTTGGGAAATCTGCACTTGATGGATCTGAAGAGGCCTTACAGAACAATGATAGAGGTAAAACCTGGTGACTAACAAGCATGAATGTTCTTTGCCAAAATGTATTGAGATAGCACAAAATCTTGGTAACTTGTGCAGGTAAGTGTCTCGTGCTCCCTGTTGGTTCTAAAGTATCTATGGAAATTTATATTTCAGGGGGTACACCAGGTGTTTGAGTTCATTTAAATTTTCTGAGAGGATTATTCCAAGAAAAGCATTTTTGTTAGTGGGTTTAAATTTTTCTTATCACTTATTAAAAATGGAAGAGATGGCTAAAAAGCCCCAAGAGAAACATAAATGAGCATGTATTTTAATTTCTTTCCTTAAGGAATATACGTGATCACCTTCCAAAGCTACTATGGGCACAATTGGAAAGTTTCTATGCGATCCCTTCAACAACATGGCAGAGGCTCAGATTCTCTTTTGGCTAGAATTCCACTGTATGTTGGGCACTAGAGGCTGCAAGGCATCTTTGCAACATCCTGGAATATAAGTGTAGCTCTTGTGCAGGCTTCATTTCACACAAAGTCCTCCGCAGTTGACCCCTTTAGAATTTATGAGAAACATTTGTCAGTTTGGCATGGTGATAAAGGATCCTTTTATTACATAAGGGTTCTTTTTGTGTTATATATATATAATATGAAAATTAAATGCACTAATGAAAATAACAGCATCATTTGTTGTTTATTCGTTCAGTCGCTTTCAACTCTTCATGACTTCATGGACCAGCCCACGCCAGAGCTTCCTGTCGGCCGTCGCCACCCCCAGCTCCCCCAAGGTCGAGTCTGTCACCTCCAGAATATCATCCATCCATCTTGCCCTTGGTCGGCCCCTCTGCCTTTTGCCTTCCACTTTCCCTAACATCAGCATCTTCTCCAGGGTATAATTTGCCATAAAAGATAAAAAGAAAATAACCTGACCTCCATGTTCGAATTGTGAGACATGATGTTTTAAACAAACTTCTGCATATGTGAGTCTAATTATTGATCAAAATGGTCTCTTGTTTTTCATCTGCTGAATTCCAGTTGTCAAAAGAATATGGTCCCGTTTTCCGCATGAGACTAGGATGCCAGGAAATGGTGGTGCTGACTGGCTATGAGACGGTCAAAGAGGCTCTAGTGAACCAGGCGGATGCTTTTGCAGAGAGGGCCTTCATCCCCTTTCTTGAGGATGTAGCAAAGGGGTTTGGTGAGCTACTTTGTTTTGGATTGTAGCTGGCATTCCTTGCAGACGTGTGATCGGTGCCATGGAGACATTTTCATAGGTATTAACAGAAGAGAACTAGGAAGCTTGTGGAAATCCAATCCAGACAAAGATCCAGATAAAATCTTTGCATGCCAACACTCTAGTTGGCACTAGAGGGAGCTGGAGAATTAAAAGATAAGACAACATTGTAGTAACGGCATGAGTCATACACATATACACACTCCCAACAGGTTTGCTTTTCCTTCTTTGCAAATTTGGGGTGTGGAGAGTCCTGGTGTTTTGTATGCATTTTTTTGTATGTGTCTCCTCATATACATAGTTTTGCCAGTTTCTCTTCCCTGATATGCATTTTTGTCCATCCCTCAACGAGCATTTCTGCATAACATATGTACAATGTGAAGAACACAGACATGCACTGCCACAGAATCCATTAAAAAAATACTGTGACAATTATAGCCCCAAGCTATGGAACTGAGAATTTGCAAGGCCTACTCCAAGTCTCTAGTCAGTGTTGGAATTGGCTGGTCCATTGTCTATGGAAGGAATTCCCTCCCTCCCTCCCTCCCTCCCTCCCTCCCTCCCTCCCTCCCTCCCTCTCTCTCTCTCTGTGTGTGTGTGTGTGTGTGTGTGTTTTCTCCCAAAGCCTCACTTGGATCATCTCCTGCCACCTTTCCTGGCAACAGGCACCTGAGAATTTTACACACTGGACTGCAACACTTACTCATTAAAGCAGCATATATTTTTAAAAAACATACCTTCAGAGCAGAGCATGTTCACTGCATTTCCAGTGCTTCTGGAAAGAGATGAATAGACGTTTTGGTGTAAAGATCACATACTGCTTTCTGCACCATTCATTTCTGATACCCTAACAATGCTGGAAATAACTTCAGGTATTATTCTTCAGGTATTATTTTTGCTCATGGTGAGAACTGGAAAGTGATGCGACGGTTTACATTATCCACGTTACGGGACTACGGAATGGGCAGGAGGACCATTGAAGACAAAATCACGGAAGAGTGTAGTGTCTTGACAAAGACCATTGAGACTTATGCAGGTGGGTTGGCATTTCCTCCCAATGCTCTACCGGAGCATCTGCCAGGACAAACGCAGAATGGGAAATAACTTAATCAGATTATATCAGGTGAACAAGGAGTGCTTTTCAAGTACCTTCTCTCCACCAATTCTCAAACCCATTCTTTTTTTCCTATAAATATACTTACTTGTCCAATTTATGCTAATTACGTTTACAGAAATTTATTTATTATTTCAATTTATATGACCACCCATCTCCCCCAGTCGGGGGACTCTGGGCGGTTTACAATAAAAAATGTGACGTATGGATGTTAAAATGATTCCATGTGTCTCAAAAAGTTAACTTAGTGTACAGTAATCCAACAATCTCTCATGAATAACATTTCTAGGCTTGATTTTCTGTACAGAATCCTCTAGATCCCCTATACAGAGAGGATCCCCTATACAAGCTAGCTCTTCTTATTTCCTCTCACATCTGAGCATGTTTTATTGTAAACCACCCATCTTCCAGGGAAGATGGACGGTAATATAAATTAAATTAATAAATAAATAAATGAAAAGGTGTTGGAGTTATTGCTCCTCCCTGCTCTTGGCCAATGATAAAAATATTTCAGTTTCTCAAAGAACAAAAAGACATAATCCAAATTTATTAAGGGATACATATTTTATCCAAGTTCTCCAACAAAACTATTACCTTTCCATTGTCCATCTGGAATCCCCCATTATTGTTAGCATAATGATATCGATCAAACGGCAGTTGGTGCACTTACTCAGCAGCACACCTCACAGGTGGCTAATATAGTAGGAGAAGGAAGCCCATATTTTCCAAAATGGTGGTCCCTAAAGGCCTCCAGTGTCAAATGTGCCTAAGGATACAGTATCTGGATTGCAAAAATCTGGATAGCCATGGGATAGAAGCAAAGAGATACCCAAAACTCTAATCATTGGCATTTATGGTTCTCTGCATTTTTGCAACCCACAAATGATATGGATAAAACTTACCATTCATTGACAGGAGGAAGAAGAAATAAGAGATGCCCTGTGATATAAGAATAATCTAAGAAATTAAAACTTCTTTATCTAACTGCCAAATGAGGTGCCATTTGCGGAGCATTCCTACATACCTACAAATTGATCGTGCTATTTGCTTTTTGGTAAACCAGTTGCAGTAAAGAGAGGCATGAGATCATAAAAAAAGCAATATGCAGTTTATTTAGCACTACACAGGAATCACAGTTTATATAGGTGTCTGCATTCCAGGGTTTGAATTCTAGTCCTTCCCTCCAACCTTCTGAGTGAATGGTATTTTGGCTGTTCTGTTCACAGATTTGAGAGTGGGAAGCACCTGCAGTCTTGTCATAATCGCTCTGTCCTGCCTGGTGGGAACTACTGATTAGATACAGCCATAAGTATCTACATTCAGATCTGTTATAACTTCCTCCCATATAATAGATCTAATTTTCCTTCCTTCCTCTTATTCATTACTTCAAGCTCCTTAAAATTTACTTCTCTTGCATTCCAAGTCACAGACTTCCATATCGCTTGGTCATCACCAATGGTCCATAAATATTTCCCTCCATGTCCCATTATGGCTTTGGTCAATCAAGGCTTGCACATATTGCTTTAAAGGAATACAGAGAAGGGGTTAACCAGATTTCAAGCCTTAGTTGCCCTCATGCCACATGCGGTAGTCCCTATTAACACTGAGGAGAGTATGGGTCAGCTTTAGCCAATATGCCACCAAAGGACTCTAAAGCAATCAATTAATTTATTTTAGTAGAGAAGACTCAAAATGCAATCTGTCCTTATATTCTGTGGCATCACTCTAAGTTTCCTTACTAGAGTTTCCTTTATACACTTCAGGAGAATATGAAGATGACAAACGGTGAATATTTCCATAATGAAAACCTGAAAGCTCTTGTAGGTGACTTGTTTGGTGCTGGCACAGAAACGACTGCAAGCACTCTGTGCTGGGCCATACTCCTAATGATGAAGTACCCGGAAATTCAGAGTAAGTAAGCACGTTCATGTCATTGGCTTGCAATCAAAAATATAAAAGTAACTGAAAGATTATTGTTTCTATCTGGAATGTTACTTGAATGAAGGGAAAAGAGATGAAGAAAGAATAAGTTGCCCTTCAGATAGACAAGACAACATTGATATCACTAAATGTGTATAGACTAAACTTACCTCATAAATGAAAGTGAATTTTAATAAACTCAAAACATTGAAAGCCAATAGTGTTTGTTTGCATGTTCCGCGCGATTGGCTCCCGCCCGCAAACCCCGCCCCCTTCCACACGATTGGCCCCTGCCCACAAACCCCGCCCCCTGGCTCTCGAGCATTTCAAAATGTGCACGAGCATGTCAAAATGGCTCCCAGCATAAAAAACTTGCCGACCCCTGTGCTAAGCTAATCCTTACATTTCTCCCTTTGTATAAACAAGCGAAATGCTATTCGCTAGAGGCCATCCCACCAAAGGGGTGCACTCATAAGGAACACACCTGAGTAGTAATACTCAGTAATTACTATTACTTTGGAAGGCTGGGCCCAAGCAATGTGTGGTAATAACAGTTATCCCATCAATGGAAGACATTTGGAAGCAAAGAGAAAAGAAGATTTCCCAGAGCAAGTAAAACCAGAAAAACAGTGCATCTCTAATCAATGAAAATATTACTGAACCAGTCCAAATAGCTTATAGTCAAATAATGCATTTAAGCGTGTTACAGAAGCAAAAACAAGTAGCTCAGGGTATGCAAAATCCTTAATCTCCCAATATATGTTTCCTTTCCCCCACGCATGCACTCACCACATCAGCAACTTCTGATGTGTGAGATAGAACATGCATAAAAATAAAAATAAAAATCCAAAAACATGCCTAGAAGGCTAGAAAATAAAAATGAGCATTGACATAATGTAATGTAAGGAGTAGACTGCTTTTGCAGTAAAAATTTTAAAAAATGGGGAAAAAAACAAAACCTTCAGATAGACTATGCCAATCCATGGAGGCTCCATTATTGCCAAAATCTTCAGAAATAAAAAACTCTTCTTTCTTTTTGTTATTCACACACCACACAGTTCAACAAACTGAAAACATACACACACAACCACACACTCATAAGTTAAGACTCAGATAAAATTCTAGTAAAGGGGTCCAAAGTTTAGCTGATTTATTATCAACCCCTTGTGCATCGGAAAATCCTTGCCTTTTCCCCTGTCTCCACGCACATCTTCCGGAAAATTCCCAGTTCTATCTACATGCTTACTTAAGGCATTTTCTTACCTAAGGCATTTCCATAGTCAACACTGTGAATATGAACACTGTGAACACTGTGTCATAGCCAACACAGGCGAGAGGAGCTTGTGTGTGCATTTTCTCTGTTACTTCTCAGTATTCTAGTTTTGCTCATATCAGGGAGGCAGAGCTCATGTGGGCTTATTTCTCCCCCCCTCCTCTTCCCCCACAAGGGTGGAAGGCAGAGCCTAGATAGTTACGCACACACACAGGAAAACAGCATTCAAACTGTACAAAACAGAGGCTTTTATTGAAACATGACAGGGGAGATTTGGGCAATGGGGAGGGAAAAAGACAAACTCACACAATTTCACACCTTTGCTCTACAACTTAAACACACCCTTTCAGGCACACACACACATTTTGTAGGCTTAGCTGAAAGCAATTGGATGGCCCCCGTATTCTTATGGTTTCGAGCTGAAGGGCAGCCACAAGAATGTTAGCCTGTTTATGCATTTTTCCTCCTTGTTCAGTGAATGCAGCTATAAGGGCTTGGAGTTTTTTACGGTTCTCTCTAGACCTTTGGGGCACTTTTGGCTAACAAGGGCCAGTTTTAATATCACTTTGTTAGTGGGGGGGGGGTGTAGGGACGCCATCCTCCTCCCCCTCTCCTTCTTCTGGAGGTGGTAGGGAGGTGCGGCTAAGAGCAGCTTGTTAGGAACAAAAATGCCACTTGTTCCAGTGAATCTGCTCGGCCATTGAGATTAAGTAATTAAAGAATGCTTGGAGATAATCAGAGTCCAATGTCCCATGGTGGGGCCAGTGGCGGACGTAAATAGGTGGATAGAATGGCCAGACATCGGAGCAAAAGGCTCCAAGGCGTGACTTGCAGGGGTCATGCCGCCTTGGGTTTTAAAAGCTTCCAGTTTCTTAAAACACATTTAAAGGGTTTTTTGGGGTTTTCCTGTTCTTTCCATCCTCACCGGCCCAGCATCTCCGCTGGCCGTGGCAGCCGCCCATGGCCGGCAGCGGAAGCCCATGAGGAGATCACAGGAACAGTAATGGATGGGTGGGGGGATGAGTGCAGTCAAGGGACCGCACAATTGAAAGTTGTTCTCTTCTGAATGTTATTTTCTCTTAGATCCAGAACCTCCAGCAAGCGCTGGATTTATTTGGTAACCAAATTTAAGGTCCTTATTTAGAACCTCCAGCACGCGCTGGACTCGTTCACCAGATAAATTTAAGGTCCTGTCTCCCAATAACCCCCCAGCACACGCTGGCTAATTTTAAAGGTTATTGCTCTCCCACAAACAGCCTCCCAGCACATGCTGGCAGCCTTTAAAGGCTATTTATCCTACAGAACAACTATCTTGAAAGGGGTTTCCACCGAAGGGGGCTGAAATGTGTTGGATTAAATCGAGCCACACATCGATGTAGGGGGCCTGATCGGGATGGCCTTCCGTGGGATGGAATACCTTTTGCCTAATGGCTATGGTGGGATCAAATGTACCCTTGGCCGGCCACCCGACTTGAAAGGTCGGCCATTCTCTTTCACAAAGGCATTTTAACTGCATTTTGCTCCACTTAATGCCGTAGTCCTTGCTAACATAGGCAAGCTTAAAATACTTCATCATACACCCTAAGGGGGTAGAGGGAACACTGCCTCCTCCACCCATGTTCCTCCCAGGGCACCAGACAAGACAATGAGGGAGGGGGGTTGAGAGGAAGGTAAGGGGTCCTTCGCTCTCGGGATAACACGGAGGGACTGGTCACGCTCTCAAGCCTGACCCAGGGAGCCGGACAATCACAGTCTCCACTGGGAACTGCAGACTTCACTCGCTTCTCACTGGCCCAAGGTGCTGGACACTCGAAGGTCACCGTTGGGAAACGCAGCGAACATTCACACAGCAATCACAGCACGTAACCTCCCCTCCTTTCCTTTTACACCTCGGTCTCACCGGTTTTTCCCCGACTCAATAGGGATTTTTTCGAGGAACCGCAGCCAGCCAACCCTGGCCCCTGTCCGCCTCAGGGGTGATCAACCCCTCCCGTCTTTTCGAGTCGTACTCGGCGGGAGCTCCCTTCCCCAATACTCGCCTGCAGGACTTGTTTCCTCATCTTCCAGCGCTGGGGTTCTGCCTGGTCTCGTTGCCTCGCAAGTGGTTCTTGAAGGCGTCAGCCGGCGCCACAGGGAGCTGGTGTCACTGGGAAGTCCCTCGGAACCAAAAGTGTCCAATGGCGCCTGGGAAATTCCCCTTGACTTACAGAATCCCCACGAGCATGGTGACCCTCCAGAGGGGCCTCAGGGCCCCGTCGAGTCCTGCCGCGGTCGCCAGAAATGTAGTGGGAAAACTCACCTTCCCAAATGACAGGAGACGAGACCAGCGAGGTAAGAGAATACAGGTTTATTGCTAGCAAAGGTTCAGAGTAATAGTTTGGCAAATTCTGAACCCCGGGCTACTCCCAGAGTCAATCTTTTATTGGTTTTGCAATCAATGCAATTAGGATATCACAAGATTAGCAGTTGGTATCATAAGTATCACAAGCTCAGCAGTTAATACATAGTACATCAAAACAGGATAGGAAAAGGGGAAGTTATCTTATACCATCTGCGAGTTTAGGGAAGTTTAGGAAACTTACAACGTCTGCACCTTTGTGTTACAAGGGTTAGTATGCGTGCAAGAAAATTGGGCAAGACCTTCTATTTCTGTCTTATGTTTGCAACAGAGAAATGTTATTTATTTTTATTATTTATTTTATTTATTTAATTTATTCCCCGCCCATCTCCCATACAAGGGACTCTGGGCGGGTTACAATAATCAAGACTTAAAAATTTAAAATATTTAAAACCATGCAAGTAGAAAATGTATAAAAATAAATAAAATATAAAATAAAATAAAATAGAATAGAATCCCAGATGGATTGGAAACCGTAGCATAGGTCTTATTGCTATGGGGCCAGCCAACCCCAGGAGGCACTACCACCTCCGTTGTCCCAGGCCAGGCGGCAGAGCCAGGTCTTAAGGGCCTTCCGAAAGGCCAGGAGTGAAGGGGCCAGTCTCACCTCCGGGGGCAAGATGTTCCATAAGGCGGGGGCTGTCGCAGAGAAAGCACGCCTCCTGGACCCCGCTAGATGGAGTTCTCTTGTTGAGGGGGTCCGAAGCATGCCCTCTCTGCACGCACGGGTGGGGCGGGCTGACGTTATCGGGACGAGACGGTCCCTCAGGTACCCTGGTCCTATGCCATATAGGGCTTTAAAGGTAATCACCAACACCGTGAATTGGACCCGGAAGCAAACTGGCAACCAATGCAGCTCGCGTAGCAGTGGTGTTACATGTGCCGATCTTATGGCACCCGTAACTGCTCGCGCCGCCGCATTCTGTACCAGCTGAAGCTTCCGGATACTCTTCAGGGGTAGCCCCATGTAGAGCGCATTACAGTAGTCTATGCGGGAGGTGACAAGGGCATGAGTGACTGTTCGGAGGGCCTCCCGATCCAAGAAAGGGCGTAACTGGCGCACAACTCGAAGTTGTGCAAAGGCCCTCCTGGCCACGACTGCCACCTGCTCTTCGAGCAGGAGTCGCGAGTCCAGGAGGACCCCCAGATTCCGCACTGGATCTGAGTGAGGTAGTGCAACCCCACCCAGAACCAAAGATGACAACTTCCCGGATCTAGGGGGGCCGTCAATCCACAGCCACTCCGTCTTACCAGGGTTCAGTTGAAATGTTAATTAAGCTTCTAATAAAAATCCAAACCCACTGGGCCTACCTGCTTCACCTCCATGTGTGTGTGTGTGTGTGTGTGTGTGCGTGCGTGCGTGCGTGCGTGCGTATATATATATATATATATATATATATATATATATATATTAAACAAATATATAAACCTTTAAATCAACTTCCCCCCCCAAAAGGAACCCATTTATTTACGTAATTCCTTCCTACCACTATTCTATATATTTCTGGCCACTATAATAAAAATCAAAATATAAAAACATTAAATTATCTACTTTTATACTTAATAGTGCTATAACAATCTCAACCCTATTAAACTTAAAACCAAACACTTATTCTTATATCTTACTGTATATCTTATATCTTATATCTTATATCTTATATCTTATATCTTATATCTTATATCTTATATCTTATATCTTATATCTTATATCTTATATCTTATATCTTATATTATCTTATATCATCTTATATCTTATATCTTATATCTTATACCTTATATCTTATATCTTATATCTTATATCTTATATCTTATATCTTTCATCTTTCATCTTTCATCTTTCATCTTATATCATCTTATATCTTATATCTTATATCTTATATCATCTTATACCTTATATCATCTTATATCCTATATCCTATATCTTATATCTTATAATCTTATATCATTCTCCCTGTCAGGAAAAAATTGCCACTCTTGATGAACTTCTTCCTCCCACCACCGAACATCTTCAGCCAGTTCACACATTTTAGCACTGATATTTTCTGCAGTACCCTGAATACCTTGCATAATGGCATGGCGAGTGTCATAAAGAATCTCTTTGAAATCAGAATGAAGCCCAGCGTGGAGCTCTGCGAAGATTTCCTTAAGGTCATCCATAATTCAGGCAGTAGATTATGGGTCCCCCTGGATACTTGACTAACGCAGATAGGAGCTAAAGAAAGATTTGCAAAGTTATTAAATGAAATTGACAAAGAAAAACTGTGGTAACCAACAGCTACAAAGAGTGAACAGAAAAATGAATATCAAAGTAGCAAATTCAAGGTGTAGAAAAAAGTTAAGTCCTTCAAATTAAATACAAAAATAGTAACAGGGAGATGATTAATTATTCTCAGTCCACCTTAAAATTAAACGGTAAGTAAGCCAAAGACTAAAAAAAAAAGTTTTTTAAAGTTAATCCAGAAATAACATTAGGCACCAAGAGAGTTTTTAAAAGTTAATCCAGAAATAACGATAGGCACCAAGAGAGTCCACATTTTCTTGTTGTAGAAAGCCTCTCTTAGGGTAATAAAAAATATAAATTGAGTGATTTAGAAATGGGGGAGGGCTCGACCTAATCTCCTTTAAGGCTACAAATGCAGGCTGGAAATGATGAGTTCCCCAGCCTCCTGTTGTCTTTTACCAGATCTTTGCAGTTTGCGATTCTCAGGCTGCAAGGCAAGGTTTTGGAGGACGAAATGGGATAATTCCAAGCTTTTTCTTAACTCATCAAAAAGCCTGAGCCCAAAAAAAATCCCACATTGCCCATTCTGCCCACATGGAGCTCATGGACAAGGCTGTTCAGTCAGCCATATTCCCCACTGGAAGTCTCAGAGAAACTAGCAGAACCACTATTGAAGACGATGAATGAAACTCAGGCAGCACAAACAATATCAGAGACGTGGGACGAGGCATATATAACATTAATACACAAAGAAGGGAATGACTGAAAGAAACTCTGGTCATATAGACCAATTTGTTTACTGAACGTCAGTTACAAGATATTCACTACTGTATTAGCTGAATTTACGAGGAAGGGAATCCCCAAAATTATACGAAATCAGCGAAAAGGAAATAAAGATAATGACAAAGGGAGGAAGAGGGGTGTGTATGGGGGGGGGTTACTAGAATGTTTTCCTAGAATGTTTTTTTTCTTTCCATTTTTTTTCTTACCTTTTTTAAAAAAGCACTTACAA
Source organism: Charina bottae (assembly GCA_023362775.1). Classification (NCBI taxonomy): domain Eukaryota; kingdom Metazoa; phylum Chordata; class Lepidosauria; order Squamata; family Charinaidae; genus Charina; species Charina bottae. The sequence goes on from JALMGJ010000009.1 coordinate 49,181,930, forward strand.
ATCTTTTTATAATCATATTTTCACTGCAATGTTCACTCCACTGTAAAGCATCTTTGATTTTTGTACATGCATTTTCCCTTTTTTTCTCTTTTTTTGTTCTTTCTCTTAGCTAATTAATAACAAATAAAATTGGGGGGGGAGTTGCCCTTCACCGCCTAATGTGAGGCAAGAGGGAAGTGACGTTCTGTGAAGAATAATGTATTTCTGTCGTGAGCAGACTTTGATGAATCTCTCTGTGGTCCACTTTACATTTCATTCTTTCTGTGGGTTGAAGCTGTAAGCTGATTGTCAATCATTTGTTCATCTCTTCTCTGGATAGAAATATTCATAAAAGAAGGAGAAAGAAGGAAAAAAATGCTAACACAGTAGATCACAGATTGGTATCACCAGATATGCACTACAGACATACTAGGTTTCATGACTCCCTGACCTGATTGTGGAAGGAGAGGGTTGGATGAGGTTATCTCCCTCTAAAGCCTCTCTTATTTTAATTTTAACTAGCTTTTTAAATTTTTATCCTATTTTACTTTATTTTATCTTCTCTCCTGCTGAAGTCCTGTAAGCTGTACTATTTTTATTGGAGACTGGTATTTTTATTATCTCTACCATGGGAGAAGGAAGAAGGAAGAAGAGGCAACGCTCACTTTCTGCCTCGCAGACTCCACCTCCATGGATTCCAAAAAGAATGAAAATCAGCACCTGAGAACAGCTCTGAAGGCCTGTGGATATCCAAATGGGGCCTTCACTAAATCTAAATCTACCAGACCTAAAACAGCAACAGATAGGGCTGAGACTCAGAGTAAATGGAAGAACCTGGTCATTCCCTACATGGCTGGCATGTCTGAAAAGATAAAACGGATATTTGGCAAACACCACATACCTGTATATTTCAAACCCACCAACACACTGAGACAGAGGCTTGTACGCCCCAAAGATCAAACTCCAAAACACAAGAAAAGCAATGTAGTTTATGCAATCCAGTGCAGTGAGGAGTGCTCTGAACTCTACATTGGAGAAACCAAACAACCTTTGTACAGGAGGATGGCCGAACACAGGAGAAGTAACACCACAGGACCAGAGTCAGCAGTTTATCTTCATCTAAAGGAAAAAGGACACTCATTTGAGGACATTAATGTTCACATTGTAGACAGAGAAGATAGGTGGTTTGAGAGAGGGGTCAAGGAATCCATTTATGCCAACTTGGAAAATCCTTCCTTGAATAGAGGTGGGGGCCTCAGGCACAATCTTTCCCCTATTTTCCTCCCTGCTTTGTCTTCTGTGCCTAGGAAGATTAAGACCATTTCGCAAGCTCAACAGCAGCATGGTGATCTTAATGATCCTCCTTTGGATGATAAAGGGACTTAAAAATAACATCTCAATATAACCATGACCTAACCCCAGGTGTAAGGTCACACAGCTACCTAGAAACATATTTAAGGACTCCCTTACTAACTTTGCTCAGACTGAAGAAGCTCCTTGGATAAGGAGCGAAACGTTTGCACTGAGAAAATAGAAATCCAGTTGACATGATTCAAGCTACAGACAATTCCACCTGGATGACTGAGAACCTTCATAGACATATTACCACTAACAATATTTTCTGAATCTTTGTAATATATATCCCTCATATATGAATTTGTTTTGTTTCTGTAATGTGTGACCAAGTTCCTTCAGGCTTTAGCACCAGTTCTCCACTGATTTATTATTTTGTTTTTATTCAGCAATTTGGGGGCCACTTGAGTCCTGGTGGTCCTTGGTAGCTTACAGTTAAAAAACAAGAGTACAAAAAAAAAGAAAAAAGAATCATAAATGGCCTGAAGACAAAGGAAAACAGAAAGCCACCCAACCAGGGCTCCAACCTCAACCTACCGCAAGGCCAGAAGAATAGCCTGGTCTCCAATAGTTTTCTGAATGTCATCAGCGTGGCAGAAAACTGGATCTCTGGGGGGGATCTTTCCAGAGGCCAGGCACACTACCTGGAGTCCCACTAGATGACAGTGATGGACCCAAAGGGTGCCTATTTGCCCAATCCCACCAGCACACGAATTGTACTCAGAAGCCTACTACAGCTGCTCCAGTGGGCTCACATGGGCACAATGAGGCATGGGAACCACTGCCCCTGGTGCCACATTCTGGACCAGCTGGAACCTCCGAGTGATCTTCAAGGCAGCCACATGTACAGCAGATCACAGTAGTTCAAAAAGTGACTAATGCATAAGTGACTGTGTGAAGGGGTAGGGATCTAAGCTAATAACTACTGTATCCTTCAGAATTTGGAATTTATGCATTAGCACCCATTGAAAACCAAATCAAACAATGAGTCATCTTAATAGGTAATACTGTTTTGTTCTCCCAGGGAAGGTCCAAGAAGAAATTGCAAAGGTGATTGGAGATCTGCAGCCAAGGACAGACCACCGAGCCAAAATGCCTTATACCGATGCTGTAATTCATGAAGTTCAAAGGTTTGCTGACATTGTTCCAAACAATGTGCCACATGCAACCACCATGGACATCACTTTCAAAGGCTTCTTCATTCTCAAGGTGATCAGTCTGAAGTAACTGCATTGTTCAGCTTCCAATCTTTCTTAGTACAGTATAAACAATTTCCAGTTAGTAAAATGCAGTTTTAAGAGTTATTGAGCACTGGGTCTAACTGATAATCTATCTATTTCCCAAGCTTTTTTGAACTTGTCTGCTTCTCCATGCCTAGTATTTACCTCTCATTGTCTAAAAACTCACACATTTGCAATACCACCTGTAAAAGTTCTTTGTAATAATTTCTATAGCAATGTATTAAAGAGACACACTCTATTTAATATTGTTTTTTTCCCATTCAATGTTTAGGGTATGCAGATTGTTCCACTGCTATCGTCAGTGCTCCATGATGAATCTCAGTGGGAGAAACCTCATGAATTCTATCCTGAGCATTTCCTTGATGCTGAAGGAAAATTTGTGAAAAAAGATGCATTTCTGCCTTTCTCTGCAGGTAAGATTCTCTGTACATGTGAACATGCATCCAATAATAGGCAACCCTTAACAACTTGCTTGAAAAGAAAACAGCTGATAAAAGCTCTATTTCATAGGCCTTAATTTAACAGAGTTTAGACTTAATGGGCAACATTTCTGGCCAGACTTCACCACTCATTGACCGACTTGTCTGCTGTTTCCAAAGCTGGTGTGGAGAATAATTGACTCTGCATGAGTTCCTGTTATTCCTGCTGTGTTGGCCTCAGCATCTCTATATTCTGGCAATCCAGGATGAATCCTGTGTTGCAGCCTTCCTGGCTGACTCTGGCCTTCAGGCGGACGCAGGCTTTGGGTATTCTTAGCTTGACTCTGTAGGTAAATAGGTTTATGTTTAGGTCACAGCAATGCAGCAGAGCATAAAATACAATAAAGCAAAATAAAATAAGATGATAAAAGAGTGTTAAATGTAAGTAAATTGGATCAAATAAAACCAGAGCTACAATTAAAAATTTAACAATTTCTTTCTAAGTGTAAATGAGAACAAAGCAAAAGTAGCAACCTGATTTCTAATGCTTTGAAACACATCTGCAAGAATCTAATTCAGTCATTTGGGGGCAAGATGGCGACGAGGCAGCAACTACTGGAAAGAGCTCCTTCTAAAGTTTTCTTTTTAAAAAAAATTCTCTGGCAGCCTGACATTGTGTTCTCTGCTATTAGTGCCCCGCTATTGGACTTATTATCTGTTTTTGCACAGCCTATTTTTAAATTTAAACTCTGAAATATATGTATATATATTTCTTAAATTTTATATATTTTATACTTCTAATTACTTTTAACTATTTCTACAAATACTCCAAGCCAGAGAGGATATCTTTAGTCTAACTTATCAATATCACAAGTCAGGTTTTAAGAATGGGGAAAAGAAAAAAGAGTCAGCGTGGGCTCTCTGCAGCACAGACTTTATCTAAGCCATTGAAGCAACAGAAAATGGACGACTATACAACAAACAAAGAAACTGTTTCAGTAAGTAACTCGACTTTAGACTCCTTTACAAATAGAGCTACCTTACAGAATTCATTGGAATGGGACTTACAGTCAGAACTAGAAAGTCAGCAGCTCTCAGAAGTTTCCTCCACCCTTGCAGAAAATGTTTCCCCCTCCCAGACTGCAGCGGCCTGCTCGTCAGCTGCTTTGCTTATGCAAGAGGGGGATGTTATGAACTTAAAGAGGGAGAACATAACAGACTTTATATCTAGACAATGTCTGCTAACAGCACACACGGTGATATCAATTTTTGAACTTTTAACAACAGTTAAAGATAAGGTCAACTCCCTGAAGGAGTCCTTCACAAAGTTTATTGAGAGCCACTCAAACAAAACTCGAGATCGCTTCCGGGTGCTGAAGATGTCGGTGCGCTGAACCGAGCGCTCCTGTCTCGGCTCCGCGGTTTGCCTGCCTGCAGCAGTTTTTAAAGAGACAAAACCGCTGAAATCTCCCCTTTGAAGAAAAGGGGATCAGAAGATAGACCACAAGGGTCGCTGGAATCGCTGCTCTTTCCCAATCCCCGTTTTTCCACCACAGGGAAAAGGAAATTGAAGCGGCGAAAGCGACTGGAGGAACCATCGCTATTGCTCTGCAGGAAACCGCGAAATCTTTTCAGATAAGTAGCACCTAAATTCAGCACTTTTAGTCACTGATTTATATTTGTGTTTATTTTAACTTTACCTATTATCTGCTAAGATCCTTCTATGGACATGATTGATACTGCTGGTGCTTGTGTAACTTTCTTGCTAAGAAGACTTGAGAAAATGGTGGGAGTTTAAAGAATAATGACTTTACTCGGAGCTAAGTGATACTGAGTGACATTGACTATTGACGAATGGCTTATCTACCTATGTGGGACTAATCTATTTTCCTCTCTGGACTTTGAATTCAAACGGATTAATGGCCTGCCTTTTATTTTATTTTTTTTCTGTTTCTCATCTTGAGATGGCATGAGTGGAAGTAAATATACAAGGGACTAAAACATTGATAGTTGGGATTTATGCTCCAAATTTTGATAAAGGATTATTTTTTTAAAACTTAATGGATAAACTTTTAGACTTATCATATGAGAATTGGTGTTTTATGGGGGACTGGAATGGGGTGATTCTCCCAATGGAAGATAGACACTCGCAAAAAAATGTGAAACCTACACAGGGAAAACTACCCCAAACTTTCTTTGATTTAAAAGATATGTTGGATTTACAAGACATTTGGAGACTTATGAATGGAAACTCTAAAGAATATACATACTACTCAGAGAGATACAGATCATTCTCCAGAATAGATATGTTCTTGATCTCTAAAACCTTAATGATGGATGTAAATAAGGTTGAAATACTACCTAAAACTCTATCAGATCATAACCCTGTTTTACTAACTATTAAAGGAAAAAGGAATCTATTTCGATGGAGGTTAAATGAGTCAATTTTCCGGAAAGAAGACGTTGTTGACATATGTAAGAAAAGACTAAGAGAATACTTTCTACTAAATTCAAATAAGGATACTAGTACACAAGTAATTTGGGATGCAAGTAAACCGTATATGAGGGGTTACTTCATTCAATATAATGCTCAAATGAGGAAAAAGAAACAAGAAAAAATTCAATTGATTTTGGATGAAATTTAAAATAAAGAGAAATGTCTGAGGGATAAACCGATGGATGATACATTGATAACTCAAATTAAATTTCTACAAAAACAAATATCGATGATTTTGGTACAGGAAATAGAAACTCAAATGAAATTTACAAAACAGAAATATTTTGAATTTGCAAATAAACCAGGAAGATGGTTAGCTCATAAGTTAAGAAAACAAAGACAAAAAAACATAATTTCTAATATACAACATAAAGGGAAAATTTTAGTGAACAATGTGGAGATACAAGAAGCATTTCATTCTTATTATACAGCATTGTATAAAAAACAGGATGTTCAAATAGCTGAAATTGATGAATATATGAGTAAGCAAAGATTAACTGTTTTAAATGATGAACAAAGAACATTACTTAATAATCCTATAACAAAAGAAGAAATGTCGATGGCTTTTAAGAAAATTAAAAGTGGAAAAGCACCAGGTCCGGATGGACAGCTTACTACAAATATTTTGAAGATGAATTGAGTATTCCTCTCCAAAAAACTATAAATTCAATTTTGGAAACAGGAATTATGCCAGAAACATGGAAAGAGGCTCATATTACTTTGATTCCGAAAGAACATCTAAATTTGAATTCAACAAAGAATTACAGACCAATATCATTATTGAATAATGATTACAAGATATTTACGACAGTTTTAGCGGAAAGATTGAAAAATACTCTTGGAAATTTTATTCATCAAGACCAAGCAGGTTTTTTACCCAAAAGACAAATTAGAGATAATATTAGAAATGTTTTGGATGTATTAGAGTATTTAGAACAACATAATGAAAAACAAGCCGCCTTGATATTCATAGATGCCGAAAAAGCATTTGATAATTTAAATTGGTCCTTTATGTTTAAAGTATTGGAGATTATGAATTTTGGTGGGAATTTTATTAAGTGGATTAAATCAATTTATACACCTCAATTTGCAAAAATAATTGTTAATGGAGATTTTAGTAAACCTTGTGAAATACAAAAAGGTACAAGACAAGGCTGTCCTTTATCTCCGCTTTTGTTTATATTGGTTTTAGAAGTTTTACTTAGAGATATTAGACAGGATGATGGTATTCATGGTATTAGAGTTAAAAAGGAAGTTTACAAATTAAGAGCCTTTGCAGACGACCTAGTCATTACATTAGAGAATCCACTGGATGGAATTGAATTACTGATGCAGAAATTGAAGGACTTTGGGTTGTTAGCAGGGTTCAAAACTAACTTACAGAAAACAAAAGTTTTGACTAAGAACATGAACTATCACCAACAAGAGAAATTGAGAGAAATTACAGGATATTCCTTGGAGAAAAAAGTAAAATATTTGGGAGTTTATTTAACATCGAAAAATGTTAAATTATTTCAAAATAACTACACCCCACTTTGGATTGATATTAAAAAAGATTTAGATCATTGGGGAAAACTACAACTATCATTATTGGGGAGAATATCAGCGATTAAAATGAATATATTACCAAGAATTCTATATCTCTTTCAAACAATACCTATATTGACATCAGAGGAACCATTTAAACAGTGGCAGAAAGACATTTCTAAGTTCATTTGGCAAGGGAAAATACCAAGAATAAAATATAAAGTCTTGCAAGATTCAAAAGAAAGAGGTGGTTTAGAACTCCCAAATTTGAAATTATACCATGCAGCTTGTGGTCTGGTATGGCTTAAAGAATGGATTGTTTTGAGAAATGAAAAATTATTAAATCTGGAAGGTCATGAATTAAGATTCGGATGGCATGGATATCTGTGGTATGATAAGGCTAAAATTAATGTGGACTTTAAAAATCATTATATTAGAAGATCCCTGTTGAGAATTTGGAATAAATATAAATCAATTTTATGTCATAAGAGACCTTTATGGATTTCCACGCAAGAAGCCTTTTATAGAACAGAAGTAAGAAATAAAGATAAGTGGTTGACATATAAGGACTTATTAAAAAAAGAACAAGGACACTATGTGATAAAATCAAAAGAAGAACTTGCCCAAGAAGGTTATACCTTTCAATGGCTCTCCTATAGGCAACTTATAGAGAAATTTAAATTAGATAAAAAAAAATTAGAATTTGAACAAATTAAATCAGAATTTGAAATACAATTATGTGAAAATGATGAACGTTTAATTGCTAGAATGTATAAATTATTGTTAAAAGGAGAAATGGTAGAGGAACAAGTTAAAGATTGTATGATTCAATGGGCGAAAAATATTGGCCACAATATACAACTTCATCAATGGGAAGATATGTGGACTAAAGGATTAAAATTCACCTTATGCTACAACTTAAAAGAAAATTTTTATAAGATGATGTATCGATGGTATATGACCCCACAAAAACTTTCAAAAATGTATGGGAACATATCCAACTTATGCTGGAAATGTATAAAACAAGAGGGGTCTTTTTACCATATGTGGTGGACTTGTAACATTGCAAAAGAATTTTGGACTGAGATACATTCATTGATGCAAAATATACTACAGATACGAATACCATTTAAACCAGAATTTTTTTTACTTGGAATTTGGGAGGAACAAATAGAAAAACATTTCTTTAGAATAATACAGTATATGATCACAGCAGCAAGACTCTTATATGCACAAAACTGGAAAAATCAAAGTGTTCCAACAATACAGGATTGGATGTTGAAATTATTAGAGATGGCAGAAAATGATAAATTGACTTGCTTATTAAAAGATAATTCAAATTGTTACTTTCTTAAAGAGTGGAAACCATTGATGGACTATTTGCAAAAAGCAGGAGGAGTAAAGCTAACATGGGGATTTGATGATTAGATTATATATAAATAGTATATAGTATAATAGACAAGAAAAGTATATGAATGTTATATGAATAGCCAGCATGTAAAAACAAACTATCTATTTTATTCTTATGACCATAGTTGGATCGGAGGTCATCCAATTTCTTTGTCTGTGTTTTTCTTTCTTTTTTTTCCCTTAACTGCACTTTTCTTTTCTTTTTCTCTTAATTTGTAGTTCTATTTTCATTTCATTCTTAACTTTTAGCTTTGTATATTTAAAATCCAATAAAATTTAAAAAAAAAAAAAACCACACTGATTTGGCATTTGCCTACATTCTCCTCTATGTAGCTGTTGAATAGGCTCCAGGAAGTTTTGAGGGAGGTGGTCGTTTAGATGAAGAACTTTTGCAGATTGGCAAGTCAGATTAGTGTCAATGTCCAGGTGCAGTAATGTTGAGCAGGGGATGGCCTCCTTATGACTCAGTTCATTTCCAAGGCCATCCTCAGTTTGAAGCTCAACAATATTTGGGCTACAGCCTGCTTCCTCTTGTGTGTTGACCTCTGTTTTATTTCTAATACTTATTTCTTCTGTGTAGAATCATGTTTTATCAAGGATCAAAGGGGACAAAGTGAAAATTACATCCGGGGACTCTTTGTTATTGCCTTCTATGTCCACATTCCGTGTTGAGATAGGAGAAGTAGGAGAAATAAGGGAAGCTTCAGCAGATACTTTCTCAAAATGGGCATTTTTTTTATTCACGGTTGGAGTGACCAGCTCCATCAGAGGTTTTGCTGCTTTGCATGTTGTTTCTAGTAGTTTCCTCAGCTCGTCAAGCCTGTTTATAATGCCCTCTTGTTCCATATGAGGCAGAGTGCTGAAAGAGTTAATCAAGTTCATCTCAAGCAGCTCTTCTGAAGAGGGACTTGTGGGAGGAACAGGTTGATTATTGGGGCTGACACTTCTCAAGGACAATGAAGATAAAACATCCTTGAAATTATTATTTTTTAAGATACTGCAATTAAACTTTGAAGTAGAAATACTCTTCTTTGCAAAATGAGTTATTAAAGGTCTAACTCCCTCTGTATGAAACACACGCACTGGAAAGATCTTAAATTTGCACAGAAAAGGCTTCATTTTGAACAACATATTGGATATAGTGGAATCTTTAAATGACAATATAAGGGGCGTGGTGGCTCAGTGGGTAAGACGCCAGGCTTGTCGATCGGAAGATTGCAAGTTCGGAGGTTCGAATCCCTAGCCCTCCGTGCGGAGTGAGCTCCCACACTAGCTCCAGCTCTTGCCAACCTAGCAATTCGAAAGCATGCAAATGCAAGTAGATGAATAGGTACCACTTCGGTGGGTAGGAAACAGCGTTCCACGCATGTCATGCGGCCACATGACCGTGGAAGCGTCTTCGGACAACGCTGGCTCTTTGGCTAACAAACGGAGATGAGCACCGGCCCCTAGAGTCGGACACGATGTGAGGAACGAATGGGTTCCAGCTGAAACACGGTCCTGAACCAAAGAAGATGGCTCTGAGCGCAATGCATTGATGAGGGACGGATCTTGGATGGTGAAGCGAGAAATACAGAAATGCTGAGGTGCCAGGGAGTAGGCCAGTGAGGAATCTGCCAACTGAGCGGAATGTGCGGAATGTGCATAAACAAGGTGTACCCTGAGCCCAGAGAACATAAACCAGACAGGATGTTAGAGGAAGAACAGACCTTGCACAAGATAAGATACCGGATTGTTTTGAAACCAAGGTATCTGGCAAAACGTGCTGTTCCTCGGGAGAGGCGAAATAAGAAAAACTATAAAAGCAAGGGTTCTGAGACTCCATCCTTATGACTCTTCAATCCGCGGCAACGAAGGTCATCCAACCTTTCGAGGACGAACTGATCAACCGTTCTGCGAAGGGACCATGTTGGTGAGTATGGGAAGCGAGTGTGTGTGCGTGTGAGAGATCTCTCTTGATACGAGTTATTTGTTCATCCTGTGTTATCCAATAAATGTTACATGAATAGTGCATAAACCCAGATCTGGTGTCCTATTTGTTTCATTGGTGGTCCTACAGTCTAGGGTCGGCTAAATCTCCCTCTGGATCAAAAAGAACCTAAATGACAATAGAATACATTTGAAGTCTCTCTTGGAAGGAAGCCAGTCGACCTTTTGCAAATCTACCATTTGCCATTCAAAATGAAGAAGCTGGCTAAGAGAGAAAATGATTGCTTTTCTAGAGCCCCATCTTCCTCTGTTTATTCTATTATTTTGGATTTGTAACATAATTTGATTTGGCTGTAAGTAACGATTTTGATTTACATGTCTTTCTTTCAATACTTCTTAGGGAGGAGGAACTTGCTTTGTATGTTTCTCTAGATGTAAATATTGGTCTTTTAGCATGTTCTTTGCTCTCTTTTTAAATTCTATATTAGAATTCACCTTTTCACCATCATTGTCTGTTTTTAAATTACAGTAGCCTCTGCATGAGTTTGTTTTAGCAGACTCAGTGGTAGCATTTGTGTAGCTATGTTTAGTCTTAATGAGAGTCTCTTTTATCATGTCCACTTTGTTATTAACAGTAGTCAGGAGATCAAAGATTGACAATACTGTTTGTGCCATCAAAAAGCATTGTCTAGTTATAAAGTCTGTAAAAAATTTGTTTTTTTGATCCTCATCCCCTTGAAATAACCCTCTCAGCAGCTGGACAGTTAGCTTATGACCATAGATGGATCGGAGGTTATCCAACTTTTATGTTTGTCTTTTTTTTCTTTTTTTTTCTTTACTGCTGAATGAACTTTCCGTTTCATTCTTAACGTTTAGCTTTGTATATTTAAAAATCTAATAAAATTTATTTAGGATCCACTCTGCTCACCCCATATGGGGAGGGGGCTAGAAAAGGTGCCCTAAACATAGTCTGCCTCATTTTCTCCCTGACTGGATTACCGCGACCAGTGGGGTCACCATCTAGCGGTCGTAAAAAACACATGAAACCTATGCCCTCATTGTGGGAGGTTGTGCGGATCCAGAATTGGCCTTTATAGCCACTTACGGATCCACCGTTAAAATTTTACCTTTGGAAGACAATCTTACTTGGCTACGAGTGATCGCCAATGAATGATGATGAAAATTAAAAAAAAAAAAAAGAGAGCCACTCAAACAAAACAGAAGGAAATAGGAAGATTTTTATTACTACCCACACTGACAGTCATCACGGGGTTAGTACAGAGATAGAAGCTGGCCCTCTTCCCGAAACCATAAGGAAAGGAAAGAATGTCTGTAAAGAAAGCAGTCCCCAATTAGAAAAAGGACAGAGAGGAGACAAATGGAATTACTACTTACAAACCAATCAGATCACCCTGCAGATTTATGACAACAGAGTGAATAGAGGGAGATGGAGCGATAGAAGAGCTGTTATGCTATCATTGAGCCAGCTGCTCCGATGTGAACGTTCAATGATAGATTTAGTGCATGCTGATTGGCTGCCACACAGAAGAGATTATATTCGAGTTTTGCTAACTTTTAAGCAGCCTATATTTCCTAGCATGCTTTCCAGAATGAAGCCCTTCCTGAACAACTTTTCAATATTCCCAATACGTGTCTTCGCCTCAGAGAAAGTGAGTCCACTCTTGGATCAACCCCTTACAGAGAGTACTGCCACTTTAACACCTAATTGCAGTAGCTCTCATATAACTAAAATCAAAGCAGCTGCAACAACAACGGCCCTGAGAAAAGAGAGTAATAACCAACAAACTGTGCTAGCTACAGATAGTGAGACTGTGGAGGAAGAGCCAGAAGACATGCTGATTGATTTATTTGGTGCGTTACCAGAACTGGTATTTCTTAAATTTTATATATTTTATAAAATTAATAGGACTGATGATGACCTCCTCCTCAATGGATATTACTCATATAAATTAAAAGCGAGGCCAGGGAGATTGAAAGGAGGTCTGGGTATACTTATCTCAACCTCCTTGAGAGTTGAGTCTATATCAATCCCCCCTCTAAAACATTTGGCTATGGCCCTCCTTCTTAAGTCGGGTCCAGACTCACTATTGATAATCAACGTTTATCTCCCTCCATCGCAAAGAAAATCCGAAACAACTGCCTTATGGATGGAGTTGGAACACTATGTTAGTAATCTCCTTATGGAACATGCAAATGCTAGGGTCTTATTAGGGGGAGACTTCAACACGAGATTGGGTACAGATGATTATACATTATTTTCTAAATTTCATCAATACCCCACATCGGAGGATTCCAATCTAACTAGTACCCCCCTCACACGACTCTCTAAAGATAAAGGAGTAAACTACGCTGGCCTTTGCCTTGCAAAGATGGCAAACAGGCTCAACCTTTTTATAACAAATGGCTCACAAGTAGGAGACTATCCAGGAGAAGTGACATTTATGGCTGGAGTTAGAACTAGCACCATTGATTATATCCTAACCTCCATGGATTTACTAAAATATATAAAACATTTTGAAATCTTACCACTTCTAGAAAGTGATCATTTACCACTCTGCATACAATTAAAAAGTTCTTTTTGGCAGATGTCTCCCGGGGACTGTTTCATTCCTGCAATTTCTCCAGCAGGTCTAACAAGATGTCGGGTTGCATGGTCCCAGTCTCTTGATCAGAAGGTAAGGAGAGCTTTAGCAGAGGATAACTTCCAAAAAATTCAATCGGACTTCATATCAGCCAACTCCTCTCAAAATTTACTAGAACTATATAACAACCTAGTACAAAATCTACAACCGCTACTGACACGCGATCCTGATTTCTCAGTTAAGAGGCCTGCCCTTGCCTCGAAGCCATGGTTAGATAAGGATTGTGTGGAAGCAAAGAAAGCTCTTACCTCAGCTTACAAGATATATAAAAATGAGACTGGAAATGGCAACTCAGCGACTCTTAAACATCTCATTCTTAAAAAACAATACAAGCGACTTGTGACATCTAAGAAGAAGCAAGACATCAGGTCTACCTGGGAACAACTCATAGAGGCAGTAAAGAATAAGAACTCTTCCCTATTCTGGCATTTAATAGCTTGCCAAACCACCAGAACCTATACTCCTCTAGACTCCCATATATCACCAGCTGCCTGGGAGCTACATTTCCGGAGGCTGTATGAAGATTCCTCCAGTGAGGTGAATCTGCCAACTATGAAGGACGTACCCGAATGGCACCCAGTTTCGGTGTCTGAAATTAAATCTCTCATTGATCAACTTAAGACAGGGAAGGCTCCGGGCGCTGATTTCATCCCTGCAGAACTCCTGAAGAACAATAGGGAGTGGTGGACCCCAGTCCTGGCGGCGCTATTTACCTACATCGATACTACTGGAAATATCCCGGAAGACTGGGGTTTAGCAATTGTTGTCCCAATCTTCAAGAAGGGAAACAGAGATGACCCTTCAAACTATAGACCAATAAGTTTGCTAAATATAATTAGCAAACTCTATGCCAAACACCTACGAGACAAAGTCAAGAACTGGCTGGACCACAATAATTTGATAGCAGAAGAACAAGCTGGTTTTAAAGAGGGGAGAGGCACTATTGACCAATGCCTGGTCTTGCAGCACCTGATTGAAAAATATGTGTCTAATAGAGCGGCATCACTATATGCTGCCTTCATAGACCTAAAGGCAGCCTTTGACACTGTCACCAGAATCAAGTTATGGGAGAAGTTGGAAGCCGCCTCAATTGATCGTAGGCTTCTCCATTTATTACGTGCCTTACATTCCAACATGACCCTCAAGGTTAGGTGCAACACGCAAGGGACTCTCTCTATGTCGATCATAGCTCAAAAGGGGGTAAAACAGGGGTGCATTTTGGCCCCCCTGCTTTTTAATTTCTATATTAACGACATGGTTAAATGGATAAATAAACCAAACCACCCCCCCCAAAAAAATAGGGAATCGCAGCATCGCCTTGTTATTGTATGCAGATGACGCAGTAATTCTTTCAAGGACACCAGTAGGTCTTGAAAGAGCCCTGCGAGCATTGCTCCAGTACTGCAATAACGATAAATTGGAAATTAACTTTCAGAAAACTAAAGTTATGGCCTTTGCTAAAAGGCCAAAACTCCGTTCATGGTACCTTAATGGACATAAAATAGAACAGGTGACCATTTTTAAATATCTGGGTGTTGTCATACACACCACCGGCTCAAGGAATGCACATTGTGAACATGCAGCTGCCGTTGGTCAGAGATCAGCCAATGCCATTCTCAAATTTTTCCACTCGAAAGGAGGACATTATGTCCCAGCTGCAATTAAGCTTTTTCAGGCTAAGTCGCTTGCACAACTATTGTATGGGACCCAGCTTGGACCCTCATCTTTTAGTTTCATACCTTTGGAGAGAGTTCAATCCAAATTTATAAGAGCAATTTTACAGATCCCTCGTTGTGTTTCTAATGCTCGCTTACGCCTGGAGACAGGACTGGTAAAAGTTGAGTCAAGAATCTGTATAGCTTCCTTAAATCTATGGCTAAAACTCAACTTTTTCCCACAAGGCCTTGCACCACTAATTCTCCAAGACAAATTTTCTTCCTCATGGATCAAGGCTGTCGAATATAATCTCACAAAATTAGGTTTTTCTCCATCTTCAATACTAGAGCTGGGCTACGACAAGGCAAAACAAAGCCTGAGACAAAGGGTAGAGGACATGGAGAGGCTTTTGTAATTTTTATAAAATTTGTGATCAGAGTTATGGAAAAAACAAGAGATAAGTTTGTAGCAAAACGTTGTTTTATTTAAAAACAAAAACAAAGGAACAAACCTCGAATCTTCTTCTTTAGCCAAAGCATGGCATGGTTGATTAACATATTTACATTTAGATAGCAGAGCAGTTAGCAGAGCAGAGTGAGGAGAACAAAAGACATTTACATTTTTAAACCTTTACCTGACCAGCATCTGAGTGGACAGGATCCAGCATGTGACCAAAACACCTAGGCAACAGATTCCCAATATGAGCAAAGCTCTAACAGCTAATTCTGATTGGTCAGAACTCTCAGACTGGCCAGCACCTGAAGGCAAATGAACATTCCTGAGTGGGGGGTGAACATGTGCTCCTGAGCCCAAACAGGAAAAAAGTTTTGAGGCCTGGCTTTTTAAAAACTCAGCCACATATTCTACAGACATAAAAAAATATATACAACACTCCCCTTTTTTTATGACTAGAAAGAATATGGAAACAAACCCAGCTTGGTAATTAACTCATTGTGCCTACTGGCAACTAGAGGCTTGGTTAAGATATCAGCCAACATTAATTTAGTATCACAGTATTTCAAAATAACCTTTTTTCTTGGCTAGAAAATCTTTAACAAGATGAAAACGCACATCAATGTGCTTTGTGCGATTTCTGGAACTTTCAGATAAAGCCAAATGGATACAAGCTTGATTGTCTTCATGAATTGTGACAGGCTGGCTTAAAATGACTCCAATGTCTTGTAACAATTGTGTAAACCAAATTACTTCATTGCACAGTTGTGCTAAAGCATAAAATTCGGCTTCAGCTGTGCTGATGGCTACTACAGTCTGCTTTCTGGAAAACCAAGCAATAGTGGACTTTGCAAATTGAATTACACTTCCAGAAGTAGACTTTCTATCACTGAGATCTCCAGCCCAATCTGAATCACACCAGCATTCTAACTTTTCTTCTGTGTCTGTAGCAGACAACCTTAAGCAAAAATCTTTGGTGCCTTGCAAATAACGAAACAGCCTTTTTAACCCAGACTTTGCAGCAGATGTGGGATTTTCCACAACCCTGCTCAAAATGGACACACTGTTAGAAATGTCTGGACGGCTATTGTTTGCAATGTAAAGAAGACTGCCAATGGCTGATCTGAAACTATCTCCTTCAGATAACTCACCATCCCCCTTCTCCCCCTCCTCTTTTAGAAACTCGGGAAGCATGGGGGAGGAGACAGACTTGCAGTCCTGCATTTTAAAATCCTCCAGCAGTTTCTTAATTTTACTACTCTGACTTATGAGAAAACTGCCATCTTTTTCCCTCTGAATTTCTAATCCTAAGTAATTGTTGACTGCTCCAAGACATTTCAATGTGAAATTGTTTTTCATACAAACCTCAAAGGAATGTTTCTGTTCATCAGATGAAGTGAGCAGCAACAAATCATCCACATACAAGCACAAGTACATTACACCTTGCTTATCATTTTTTACATACACACAAGGATCAGCAATTCCCTTCTGAAACCCAAATTTTTGCAAAATATTATCCATTTTAATATTCCAACAACGCGCGGCTTGTTTCAATCCATAGATGGATTTCTGCAATTCACACACAAGATGTTTTTCTTTTTCATAACCAGGAGGTTGTTGCATAAACAATTTTTCCTCCAAGTCACCATACAGAAAAGCAGTTTGAATATCATAGTGATAAACAGACAGTTTCTTCATGGCAGCAACCTTTAAAAGCAACCTGATAGATTCAGCTTTTGTCACTGGAGCAAAAGTTTTGTCATAATCCACATTTTTTCTTTGAGCAAAACCTTTTGCTACCAACCTTGCTTTGTACTTCTGAATTTTGCCATCAGAATCTTTTTTCAGTTTGAACACCCACCTACAACCTAAAACCTTCTGATTAGGAGGCAAACTTACTAGTTTCCAAGTTTTATTTTCCTTCAAGGAATCCAACTCTTGCTGCATGGCTTCATGCCAACACTTAGCTATTTCAGCTGGCATTTCTTTAATTTCTTCCAGAGACTCAGGCTCTGTGTGAATGTGAAAAGCCTTCACAACATCTACTTGATAACGATCAGGAGGAACTCCCTTATTAATCCTTTCAGACCTGCGAGGTAGGACAGGACTTACACTCTGTTTCCCACCATTGTCCTCAGAAACCTCTGACTTTCCAGACAAGTCAGCTTCCTGATCATTGACGTCACTAGGTGATTCCTGCAAATCACCATCAGCAAGACTTTGCTGCTCCCCCATGGATAAATCAACTGAAGAACTAGAGTTTATTTTATCCCAATTCTGCTCAGCAAAAGAAGCACTTTTACTAATTATCAGTTGATTATCCAGTATGAACCTGTAGCTTCTCTGACTTTGTTCATACCCTACAAAGATTGCTTTCTTTGTTCTGGAAGCCCCCTTGTGCCTCAGCTGTTTGGGAATGTGCACCCAAGCTGTGCTTCCAAACACTCTGAGGTGACTTATTTTAGGCTTGACACCATAAAACAAATGAAAAGGCACATCCTGAATTGCACTGCTAAACAGCCTGTTCTGCACATAACACGCTGTAGTAACAGCTTCTCCCCAATACCTAAAAGGCAAACTAGCATCCTTCAGCAAACACATCATTGCTTCCTGCAATGTTCTGCCTTTCCTCTCTGCAACAGAATTCTGTTCTGGAGTGTAAGGGTTAGCTAAAATGTGTTCTATCCCTTTTTCTAACAAAAAGTTTTTAAACTTTGAGGATAGATACTCGCCACCGCGATCTGATTGCAAAGCAGACACTGGCCTTGGGAATTTTCCATTCGCCCAAGCCACAAAAGCCTTAAATTTATCAAAGACCTCATCTTTGTGTTTCAGCAAATAAATGAATGTGTACCTGGAAAAATCATCTATGAAGGTCAAAATATACCTTGCTCCCCCAAGACTAGGAGAAAAGGGGCCTATAACATCAGAATGAATGATCTCTAGAGGCCTAGAGGTGGACCTATCAGAAAACTTCTTCACAGGAGCCCTTGTGGTTTTATTCTCCTTGCAAACTGCACAATCCAGATACTTATCAAAAGGTTTCAATTTTAAATCAGCAGAATAACTAGGCATTTGAGATATGTACTTAAAATTAGCATGAGCAAATCTCCTATGTAATAAATGGATGCACTGATCGTGTATGGGGTTATTTTCAAAAACAGCCTTAGCAGTTTGTTTTTCAGCATTTTGTACAATGTACAGAGAATCTTTCTGAAAACACTTTGCAACCATTTTGCCAGCCTTTCTAATTTCACAACCCTCTTTCTTAAAAGTTACTACATAACCTGAGGCTACTAGCTGCCCCACAGACAAGAGATTGCTTTGAAAATTAGGCACAAACAAAACATTTTTAACAGTTTCCCCCAAACATGGAAGATTAATCTCACCTTCACCCACGATCTTGGATACAGATCCATCTGCTAAGGAATCTTTTTGTTTGTTAGTTTTAGACAAAGACAGAAAGGAATGGCTGTTGTGGGTCTTCCGGGCTGTGTGGCCGTGTTCTGGAAGTTGTGGTTCCTAACGTTTTGCCAGCATCTGTGGCCAGCATCTTCAGAGGGCAGGAGCACAGATAGAAGCAAAATCTCTGTGCCCAGGTAGAGTGGCAATGTTCTATTTATAGAGCTAAATTATAGGAGATTAGGTGGGTTTTTTTGTTGTGTTGAAATGTTAACAAGTGGCTGATGAGCGTGATTAGCATGTTCATTGTGAGAAGTATTCCCATGTCCTGGTGGTTGGACTGAGTTCGTTGACCTTTTGCAGGCTGTGTTTTTCAGGACTGGTAGCCAGGTTTTGCTAATTTTTAAACTTTCTTCTTTTTTATTGTAACTGTGCTGGTGTTTGTGAATTTCAATGGCTTCTCTGTATAATCTGGTGTAGTGGCTTTTGGTGTTGTCCAGTATTTCTGTGTTTTCAAATAGGATTTTGTGTCCCGTTTGCTTGAGAGCATGTTCAGCTACTGAAGATTTTTCCGGTTGCTGTAGTCTGCAGTGTCTTTCATGTTCTTTTATCCTGGTGTGAATGCTTCGTTTTGTGGTTCCGATGTATACTTGTCCACAGCTGCATGGTATGCGGTATACTCCTGCAGCGGTGCGGGGGTCCCTTTTGTCTTTTGCTGATTTTAGCATTTGTTGTATTTTTCTGGTGGGTCTGAAGACTGTTTGAAAGTTGTGTTTTTCCATCAGTTTTCCCATGCGGTCAGTGACTCCTTTGATGTAGGGCAGGAATACTTTGTTTGTGGGGGGCTGTTTTTCTTCAGTTGGATGTTGTTTTCTTGGTTTGATGGCTCTTTTTATTTCATTCTTGGAATAGCCATTTGCCTGTAGGACCCAATTCAGATGGTTAAGTTCATTGTTGAGAAATTGGGTTTCACAGTTTCGATTAGCACGATCCACCAAGGTTTTGATCATGCCTCTCTTTTGTCGTGGGTGGTGATTGGAATTTTTGTGTAGATACCGGTCCGTATGGGTGGGTTTTCTGTATACTTTGTGTCCTAGTTTGAGGTCCGGATTGCGTATGACCAGCGTATCTAAAAATGGAAGTTTGCCATCAGTTTCTTTTTCCATAGTGAATTGTATATTGGGGTGGATGCCGTTTAGGTGGTCCAGAAATTTCTCCAGTTCTTCTTCAGTATGACTCCAAATTGTGAAGGTGTCATCCACGAACCGGAACCAGACTGTTGGTGTAATGGGTGCCGATTCCAAAGCCTGTTTTTCAAAGTGTTCCATGTAAAAGTTTGCTATGACTGGGCTCAGGGGGCTTCCCATGGCAACGCCATCCATCTGTTCGTAGAACTCATTCTCCCATTGAAAGTAACTAGTTGTTAGGCAGTGTTGAAATAAAGCTGTAATGTCTTCTGGGAAGATTTGCTTGATGAGTGCCAGGGTGTCCCTTATTGGCACCTTGGTAAACAGGGAGACCACGTCAAAGCTGACCAGTTTGTCCGTGTGGTTGAGTTTTAGGGTGCTGATTTTGTTGAAGTGTCCTGAGTCTTTGATGTGGGATGGAGTCTGTCCGATGTGGGTCTGTAAAAGGGTTGCCAAATGTTTGGATAATTCATATGTCGGGGAGCCAATGGCACTTACAATGGGTCTGAGTGGGATCGAGTCTTTGTGGATTTTGGGGAGTCCGTATAGTCTAGGTGAGAGAGCTTCTGTCTTGCAAATATGTTGTAGTATGTTGGGATGCAGGGAGGAGCTCTTTATCATTGTGTTGGTTTGACCAGCAAAATCATGAAGCAACAGCCCCCCACAAACAAAGTATTCCTGCCCTACATCAAAGGAGTCACTGACCGCATGGGAAAACTGATGGAAAAACACAACTTTCAAACAGTCTTCAGACCCACCAGAAAAATACAACAAATGCTAAAATCAGCAAAAGACAAAAGGGACCCCCGCACCGCTGTAGGAGTATACCGCATACCATGCAGCTGTGGACAAGTATACATCGGAACCACAAAACGAAGCATTCACACCAGGATAAAAGAACACGAAAGACACTGCAGACTACAGCAACCGGAAAAATCTTCAGTAGCTGAACATGCTCTCAAGCAAACGGGACACAAAATCCTATTTGAAAACACAGAAATACTGGACAACACCAAAAGCCACTACACCAGATTATACAGAGAAGCCATTGAAATTCACAAACACCAGCACAGTTACAATAAAAAAGAAGAAAGTTTAAAAATTAGCAAAACCTGGCTACCAGTCCTGAAAAACACAGCCTGCAAAAGGTCAACAAACTCAGTCCAACCACCAGGACATGGGAATACTTCTCACAATGAACATGCTAATCACGCTCATCAGCCACTTGTTAACATTTCAACACAACAAAAAACCCCACCTAATCTCCTATAATTTAGCTCTATAAATAGAACATTGCCACTCTACCTGGGCACAGAGATTTTGCTTCTATCTGTGCTCCTGCCCTCTGAAGATGCTGGCCACAGATGCTGGCGAAACGTTAGGAATCACAACTTCCAGAACACGGCCACACAGCCCGGAAGACCCACAACAGCCATTGAACTCCGGCCGTGAAAGCCTTCGACAATACAGAAAGGAATCTTTATTGTGACATATATGAGAATTGGCTCCGCTGTCAAGAACCCACAAATCTTTATTATCAGAGTTCTCAACAACTGTTGCATGAAGAATCTTCTTTCTAGAAGTTTCTTCTTTGTTCTTTGAAGTCTTCTTGCTAAACTTGACACAGTTCTTTTGGAGATGAGAAGGGGATCCACAGGTAAAGCATCGCCTGGTGGTGGAAAAAGCAAAAGCTTGGAATTCAGAGCTCTTCCGCTCCCTCTGCTGGCCACGAGAAGACTTTATTGTAGAAATGGAGGCAGCTTTATCTTGTCTTTTCTCCCACTCAGCAAGCAGCCGGGTAGACACGACCGATGGAGATAGATCAGCTTCTGGGATTCCCTCCATGGAGCAAATTAAAGTGTCCCAGGACTCATTCAACGAAGAAAGCACAATGTAGGCTTTCATCAGGGGGGTAAATTCCATCCCACGTTCCTGAAGTTCCACAAAATAATTCTGAAGCTTGTGGAGATGATCTGGCAAATTTCCATTCTCAGGCAAATGAGCCTTGTACAGTTTTTTTGTTAAAATAACCTTGCTGCCTGGACTAGTTTTCACATATAAATCACACAAATAGTCCCATAAGTCTTTGGAAGTTTCTTTGCCTCTCACGTGAATAAGCTGATCATCCTGAACAGCCAAAATAATGGAGGCTTTGCATTTCTCATCTTTCCTCAACCAGGCTTGATCTGGATTCTTAGGAATTTGTTCAGAAATTGCAGACCATAAATTTTCTCTCCTCAAGAAACTTTCCATTTTCAAAGACCAGTTCAAATAATTAGTATTAGAAAGCTTTTCCAGGGGCATACCTTGAAAATTTGAAGCTCCAGCAGCAGCAGCCATGGCTCTTCTCTCCCCTGTTGTAGTAATCCAAAAAACACCACGAGGCTTGCAAACACGAGGCAAAACTCCGCCTCCGATGGAAACTTCCTGTAACTGCCGGCAAGTTTCAAAAAACAAAGAAGCCTCTCCAAATGCAGACTAAAATCAGTACAGCTCTCTTCTCTCTTTTATTTTTCCATAAGTTTTGTCTCTGATCCAGAAGCAATTGCTGGGCACAGAACCTTTTGTAATTTTTATAAAATTTGTGATCAGAGTTATGGAAAAAACAAGAGATAAGTTTGTAGCAAAACGTTGTTTTATTTAAAAACAAAAACATAGGAACAAACCTCGAATCTTCTTCTTTAGCCAAAGCATGGCATGGTTGATTAACATATTTACATTTAGACAGCAGAGCAGTTAGCAGAGCAGAGTGAGGAGAACAAAAGACATTTACATTTTTAAACCTTTACCTGACCAGCATCTGAGTGGACAGGATCCAGCATGTGACCAAAACACCTAGGCAACAGATTCCCAATATGAGCAAAGCTCTAACAGCTAATTCTGATTGGTCAGAACTCTCAGACTGGCCGGCACCTGAAGGCAAATGAACATTCCTGAGTGGGGGGTGAACATGTGCTCCTGAGCCCAAACAGGAAAAAAGTTTTGAGGCCTGGCTTTTTAAAAACTCAGCCACATATTCTACAGACATAAAAAAATATATACAACAGAGGCAAGCAGATCTAGAGAAAGCCCCGACATTTTTGGCTCCAGACTCTACTAGATATACTGTTACCTCTGCGAGATATCTCAGCCAGCTAGAGACATTGAACCACCGGATAGCCTTCTCACTTGCACGATGCCATGTCCTCCCCTCAGCCGTCTTGGACGGCAAATATAAAAAAATTCCATTGGATAAAAGGCTCTGTCCTTGTAATTCTGGAGAGATAGAAACTACTGGACATGTCCTTCTACGATGTTCATTCTACAGAGATATTCGAATAAAATTTATTTCCCCGATAATTATGAGGTATCCGGGCCGTTCTGAAACCGAGTATCTTCAGATTTTGCTCAAAGATGAGTGGATTATAGTCACAGCGCAGGTAGCAAGATTCTGCGCAGCAGCACTAAAGAGCCGACGTAACTTAGTGAAAAACTTACCATAAATATTTTACTTTCTTTTATAACTATTCATTTAAAATTTTGATATTAACACTTAATTTTAATAGTTAATAATTAATAACCATAGGATGCCACAAGATATGGAACTCAACATAATGTAAAATAGGCTGTCTTCTTGATTTTATATACAAATGTTAAGTATTTTGCTAAACTAATTTTAGATATGGATTTTATTTATTTTATTATAGCTGAGAACTTTTATTGGTTACATATGGCGTATTTTTATTTGTACTGGTCTATGACTGTAATAAATAAATTGAATTGAATTCAGTCATTTGTGGTCCAAGCCCTTGAGTTCACCCTCAGTAGTTTGGCCCTGATTTCATTGTAAACTGGGCAGTGGAGCACAGAGTGAGTAAGGTCCTCCCCCTGGCTGACAACACAGGGGCAGAGATGCTGTTCAACAGGGCGCTTACCAAATCTCTCTTCCAGCTAAGCCAAAGGCAGAGTCTGCAGCCCACGGGATGTAGAAGCCTTTCTCAGTGGGGCACTGATAATATCAATCCGATTCTGGGAGAGGCTTCAGGGGTTTTACAGTAATGGTACCAGGATGAAAATATAGATGACTGTACTGCAATAGCATGTTTATTGGTATCCTTTTCAAGAAGCCTATCTCTGTTCCAAGAACTAAGTTCCCCAAAAGAGCAGAGAATTAGATTAGCAGAAGGGGTGCTCTGGGGAGGCCTAAAATCATCCCAATGAAGTTATTTTGGACTATGTCCAATTGAGAATCAACCTTCTCATCCCATCCAGATCTCAGTTCCATCAACATCTGGGCTATCACCTTGCCCTACAATATTTTAACTGCCCTCCTCTGGAATCAAAAAATCTGAGGATATCGCCCCCATGTGTTTCGTATAGAAAGGACGTATTTGAAAGGTGATACCTAGATATTTAAAAGAGGGGCATTACTCTATTTGTTGGGCATTAATTTTATGTCTTTTTTGACATTATTTTTATATTCAGGACATCTGCTACCATCTAGTAGTCAGAAAAAAAATCCATCTCCATTCCATTACTGCATTTTACTTCTTTCTGTATCTATGATCTGCCATTGCTTCAGGGCCACAACTGGGGGGGTGGGGCAAACAGGGCATGTGTCCCGTGTTGTGTACTGATTGGGGCACCAAAATGACACCCGGGGGTGCCAAAATGACAAAATAACCCATGGGGGGGGGGCGGAATCCATGTTTGCCCTGGGTGACACAGACACTAGATCCATCCCTGCATTGTTTTTTGGTGTGCTGACCTCTCCATGGACATAGGACATTGGGAAGCCATGTGAAAAAGTTTAAGAAACCAATAACCCCCCCCTTTTTTTTTTTGCCATGTATGCTTTCTTCCAGGCCGGAGAGTATGCCTTGGGGAGAACCTTGCCAAAATGGAGCTCTTCCTCTTCTTTACCAGCCTCCTGCAGAGATTTACCTTCCAGCCACCCCCAGGAACATCTAAAGATGACCTGGACTTGACCCCTGATCTTGGACTTACAACCCCTCCCATGCCGTACAAGACCTGTGCTGTGTTACATTGATCCAAAAGAAAAAAATTAGAATAAGATGTTTTCTCAGCCCTTGGAATGACAGAGAGGCGAGATCTGACAACATGATGCCAGATTCTCTAGTTTTCAGATGTTGTTTAAGAGCTGAATTGTAATGATCTATAGACACATAAAATGTAGATTCTGATGGGGAAAATAATTGGGAAATCATGAAAAGCAAGGTGCTCTGTATTGTTCTTATTGATTTTTTCTTTTTGGGCATTTGTTTCCTTTGCCTTTTACTATTTTTTCTCTTCTTCAACTTTCTGTTTCTGTTTAGTATTTTTTGTCTCTTTTGCTTTAATTAAAAAGAGTAATTTTAAGTAATTGTTAAAAAAGCAATATCATTTTTTTCTGAATAGTCCCAAGTGCAAATTTATGTATTTATTTGTTGTACCTAGTTATCAATTGTATTCTTAAAGAAAAATTTGGAAACGTGCCCACCTGGCCTTAAGGCTGAGTCCTCCGATGATATTCCAGGGCAGGATGTATGTGCAACCATTGCCATCCCAGAGACTCTGGTGGCTTCCAGGGTGCTGTTCCACATATAATAAGATCCTATCTGTAAAGGTGGGCCATGCAGATTGCATGGGATTGCTGGTTGCATACCAGCTTCCTAGCTATGCAGCAGCTTCCCTACCTTTCCTGTTTTACCCCATGGCCAGATGGTTGGTGGAGTTCCCAAGGCTTATGCTCCTGAGGAATTTCATCCTGTCTTTCCTTGACTCAGAGTCAGAAGTGGCTCAGGAGTTCATGGCCATTATGGCAACCTTGGACATTTTGATGGTCTCACTTACAATGGGTGTGTGTCACACACTAGCTTTGTTTTTTGACACAGGGCAGCAGCTATGTAATCGAGATATTCAGAAAGACTGGCATTAGTCCCTTGTCAAGGACAGATCTCTCCCTCTTAGTCTTGGAGTTTTCTGTGGCTGCCTCCCACCACAGGAGATGGTGTCTAGGGAGGACCTATTTGACTGGTCCTCCCTAGACACCTGAAAGACCTGGGGGAACTTGGGGAAATTTCTGAAGCTCTGGTGCATGGCTCAACAAAGGCTTTAGTTGCTAGTGAGAATGAGCAATTGAAGTTGGCCTTGAATCGGATTCTCCCCATGCGAACTATCTATGCACGTGCGTTCCAGAGAGCTCACTGATTTTCAGAGATGAAACCACCATTGCAGAGATGCCTCGAATGCCGCTGAAAGGATATAAGGAGTGAGTCTGGCTAAGTACAGTTAAGAACGTTTATTATGGATTATATTAGGGTGGTAAGTATGGTGAAACATATTTAATTGTTTTCATTTAATTTGATTCACTTGATATAGGTGCTGCTGATAACAGAATAACTCTTGAGTGGCTCTCAACATAAATTGAATCAACAGAATAAACATAAAGAGAATAAAATACAATATTAATAAGGAAAGAAAAAAAAACAGGAGTGCGATGGCTCAGTGGTTAATACACCAGGCTTGTCGATCAGAAGGTCACACGTTCGGCAGTTCGAGACCCTAGCCGTGTGTGATGGAGTGAGCTCCCACACTCGCCACAGCTCTTGCCAACCTAGCAATTCAAAAGCATGCAAATGCAAGTAGATAAATAGGTACCACTTCGGTGGGATGGTAACAGCGTTCTGTGCTTGTCATGCTGGCCACATGACCGTGGAAGCATCTTTGAACAGCCCTAGCTCTTCGGCTAAGAAATGGAGATGAGCACCGCCCCCTAGAGCCGGACACGACTGTGCATGGGACACCTTTACCTTTACTTTATATAGAGAACAAATTTTTAAAAAATGTTGAGAAACAAACAGCAAACCCAGGCACCAACACAGAAAACATTCATGGATATACTCCACAAGAGGACCCAGCTACCCTGCCCCAAAGCCAGGGAGAACAGCCAGGTCTTCCATCCAGTATGCTGATGATACACAGTTATACATTTATGGTCAAGCCATCCAGGTGCTATCCCGGGGCCTGGCTACTGTATGGATTGGGATGGAGAAAAGCTTCAGCTCAACCGTGACAAAACTGAGTGGCTATGGGTTTTAAGTCCCCCCCCGCCCCCCGCTATCTAGTGAACATCGTTCATTAACTATAGATGCAATAACACTCCCCTAGGTACAGTTTCTGCCCATCCCATAAGATCTGGCAGAGCGCCAATAATAAATAAATAAATATATATATATATATATATATATATATATATATATATATATATATATATATATATATATTCCCCTCTATAAAGCATTGTCACCTGGTGGTTTCTAGGAAGCATGCCTTCTCTGTCATGGCAACTGCCTTGTGGAAAAATCTCCCCGATGATGATATGGATGGACCCAACCCTGTTGGCCTTCTGGAAGGCCATGAAGCCCTGGCTTTTACCCCAGGCACTGGAGCTGGGATGTTAATGGAGCGTGGCCATGAGTGTGTGAGACATGTTGGTAATGAGATTTTTTTTCATATAATGGCCTCAACTTGGTTTTTTCTTCTATTAGTTTTGGAGAATGTTTCAATCTTTATATAGCTAGAAATTCACTAGCTACTGTATATAGGTAGCACTATTAATTTGTCAAATAAATAAATAAATTAAAATGGAAAAGCAAGAAAGCAGCCATGGCATCTTGCATTTGGAGAAAGTCTTTGATAACCTGGAATTTTTGTTGTTGTTCAGTCGTTTACTCATGTCCGACTCTTCATGACCTCATGGACCATAGCACGCCAGGCCTTCCTGTCCTCCACTGTCTCTCGGAGTTTACTCAAATTCATGTTCATTACATCGGTGATGCTATCTAACCATCTCATCCTCTGCCGTCCCCTTCTCCTTTTGCCTTCAGTCTTTCCCAGCATCACGGTCTTTTCCAGTGAGTCCTCTCTTCACATTAGGTGGCCAAAGTATTTGAGCTTCAGCTTCAGCATCTGTCCTTCCAATGAGCAGTCAGGGTTGATTTCCTTTAGGATTGACTGGTTTGACCTCCTTGCAGTCCAAGGGACTCTCAAGAGTCTTCTCCAGCACCACAGTTCGAAAGCATCAATTCTTTGGCGCTTAGCCTTCCTTATGGTCCAACTCTCACAGCCATACATTACTACTGGAAAAACCATAGCTTTAACTATACGGACCTTTGTCGGCAAGGTGATGTCTCTGCTTTTTAATATGCTGTCTAGGTTTGCCATAGCTTTCCTCCCAAGGAGCAAGCGTCTTTTAATTTCATGTCTGCAGTCACTGTCTGCGGTGATCTTGGAGCCCAAGAAAATAAAATCTGTCACTGCTTCCATTTCTTCCCCTTCTATTTGCCAGGAAGTGATGGGACCAGATGCCATGATCTGGGTTTTTCCAATGTTGAGTTTCAAGCCAGCTTTTGCACTCTCCTCTTTCACCCTCATCAAGAGGCTCTTTAGTTCCTCTTCACTTTCTGCCATTAGGGTGGTATCGTCTGCATATCTGAGGTTGTTGATATTTCTCCCGGCAATCTTAACTCCGGCTTCTGATTCATCCAGACTGGCATTTCTCATGATGTACTCTGCATATAAGTTAAATAAGCAGGGTGATAATATACAGCCTTGTCGTACTCCTTTCTCAATTTTGAACCAGTCGGTTGTTCCATGTCTGGTTCTAACTGTTGCTTCTTGACCCGCATACAGGTTTATCAGGAGACTGGTAAGGTGGTCTGGTACTCCCATCTCTTTAAGACTTTGCCACAGTTTGTTGTGATCCACACAATCAAAGGCTTTAGCGTAGTCAATGAAGCAGAAGTAGATGTTTTTCTGGAACTCTCTTGCTTTTTCCGTGATCCAGCGAATGTTGGCAATCTGATCTCTAGTTCCTCTGCCTCTTCGAAACCCAGCTTGCACTTCTGGTAGTTCTCGGTTCACATACTGCTGAAGCCTAGCTTGTAGGATTTTGAGCATAACATTGCTAGCATGTGAAATGAGCGCAATTGTACGGTAGTTTGAACATTCTTTGGCATTGCCTTTCTTTGGTATTGGAACGTAAACTGACCTTTTCCAATACTAGTTCCTGGAATAACAGCTCCCAAATGTTCCCCCGGGACCCAGGACCATACCCATTTTGGGAAATCTGCACTTGATGGATCTGAAGAGGCCTTACAGAACAATGATAGAGGTAAAGCCTGGCGATTAACAAGCATGAATGTTCTTTGCCAAAATGTATTGACATAACACAGAATCTTGGTAACTTGCTCAGGTAAGTCTCATGTGTTCCCTATTGGTCTTCAATGTTTATGGAAATGTTTAAAAGGTGGGGATTTATGTAATATTTGAATACATTTAGATATCCCGCAAGGATTATTCCAAGAAAACATTTTAGTTTGTAAATTTTGTTCTAATTGTTTATTCAGATTTGCAGAGATGGTTTGAAATACCAATGAGCCTATGGGGAAATATCAATGCAATTAAATTGAATGACTTGATACATATCCTTAGAGGGACTCCTATGTTTGCACCTTGTAAGCAGAAATATAAGCAATTTAAACAATTTCTGCAGGTAGGAACACCCCACCCAAGATTCTCTTACAGCTGTTTATGAAAGAGAGAGGTGTAACTTGCCTCATTTTCAGATTCATTCATTATTTTAACTTCTTTCCTTAAGGAATTCACCTGATCACCTTCCAAAGCTACTATGGGCACAATTGGAAAGTTTCTATGTGATCCCTTCAACAACGTGGCAGAGGCTCAGCTTCTCTTTTAGCTAAAATTCCACTGTTTGTCCAGCACTAAAGGCTGCAAGGCATCTTTGCAGCATCCTGGAATATAAGTGTATCTCTTGTGCAGGCTTCATCTCACACAGTCTTATGCAGTTGACCCCTTTAAAATGTATGAGAAACATTTATCTGTCTGACATGGTGATCTGGTGTGCAAGGATCCTTTTATTACCTAACGGTTCTTTTTATTTATAGTTATAAATACACAGTGTAAATGAAATGAAATGAAAGTTAAAAAACATAATAAAAAATAACAGCATCACCATATGCCATAAAACAGAAAAATAAAATAAAATGATCTCAGCCTTGGAATTGTGGGACATGCTATTTTAAACAAAATGCTGCATATGATCAGTTATTAATTATTGTTTTTCATCTGCTGAATTCCAGTTGTCAAAAGAATATGGTCCCGTTTTCCGCATCAAACTGGGATGCCAGGAAATGGTGGTGCTGACTGGCTATGAGACGGTCAAAGAGGCTCTAGTGAACTAGGCGGATGCATTTGCAGAGAGAGCCGTCATCCCCTTTTTTGAGGAATTTGCAAAGGGTTTGGTGAGTTATTTCATTCTGGATTGTGTCGATGAAGGTTCTCAGTCATCCAGGTGGAATAGTCTATAGCTTGAATCATGTCAACTGGATTTCTATTTTCTCAGTGGAAACGTTTCGCTCCTTATCCAAGAAGCTTCTTCAGTCTGAGCAAAGTTAGTAAGGGAATCCTTAAATATGTTTCTAGGGTGGCTGTGTGACCTTGCACTTGGGGCTAGGTCATGGTTATTTGAGATGTTTACTGTATTTCTAAGTCACTTTATCATCCAAAGGAGGATCATTAAGATTACCATGCTGCTGTTGAGTTTGCGAAATGGTCTTAATCTTCCTAGGCACAGAAGACAAAGCAGGGAGGAAAATAGGGGAAAGATTGTGCCTGAGGCCCCCACCTCTATTCAAGGAAGGATTTTCCAAGTTGGCATAAATGGATTCCTTGACCCCTCTTTCAAACCACTTATCTTCCCTGTCTAAAATGTGAACATTAATGTCCTCAAATGAGTGTCCTTTTTCCTTTAGATGAAGATAAACTGCTGACTCTGGTCCTGTGGTGTTACTTCTCCTGTGTTGGGCCATCCTCCTGTACAAAGGTTGTTTGGTTTCTCCAATGTAGAGTTCAGAGCACTCCTCACTGCACTGGATTGCATACACTACATTGCTTTTCTTGTGTTTTGGAGTTTGATCTTTGGGGTGTACAAGCCTCTGTCTCAGTGTGTTGGTGGGTTTGAAATATACAGGTATGTGGTGTTTGCCAAATAACCGTTTTATCTTTTCAGACACGCCAGCCATGTAAGGAATGACCAGGTTCTTCCATTTACTCTGAGTCTCAGCCCTATCTGTCGCTGTTTTAGGTCTGGTAGACTTAGATTTAGTGAAGGCCCAATTTGGATATCCACAGGCCTTCAGAGCTGTTCTCAGGTGCTGATTTTCATTCTTTTTGGAATCCATGGAGGTGGGGATGGTTTCTGCTCTGTGTGACAATGTCCTGATGACTCCTAGTTTGTGCTGCAGTGGATGGTGGGAGTCAAACATCAGATATTGATCTGTGTGTGTGGGTTTCCTGTAGATCCCTATTTCTAGCTTGCCACTGGTCCCAATGAGGACTTCACAGTCTAGGAATGCAATTCTGGATTGTAGTTGACAATCCCTGCTGATCTGTGATCAGTATTGTGTAGAACTTTTTTTTAAAAGAACTTTATTAATTTTCAGAGTATTGTTAAAATACAAAATGTAGAATATAGAAAAGATAAGAGTACAGAACTAAATAAAAAAATAAAAAAAATAAAAACTATAAAAGTGCAAAGTTAGGGAGAAAACAGAAACAGAAAGTGACTTCCGACCTCCTCCTATACAGATATAAATGCATTTACAAATATAATCTCTTACCATTAGTTAAACCTTAGTAACATTATTTCTATCAAATGAAACCATTTAATCATCAAAACCCAAAATCACAACTTCTTCTTTTTTTTCTGACAGAAGCAAAAAGTCTAAAATTGGTTGCCAAATAGAGGCAAATCTATTATGCAGAACTTTTCACCTGAAGTTTTCGTAGGCAGGAACCTCAAAGAACTGGCACAGCTTCTGCAAATCCAAACAGGATAGAGAAGAATATTGATTTTGCCACATTAACTTGATCCCCAAGTGCTAATGGAAGGATTTGGAAAATAAAAAGAAATGGCAATATTGTAGTAAAAGCGATCATACATCCCACCCCGCCTTCCGCACACACACGAAACAGGTTTGATTCTGCTTCTTTGAAAATTTGGGTGTGGAGAGTCCCAGTATTGTGTATGCATTTTTCTGTATTTTTCTCGTCATATACATAGTTATACTTCATTTTCCTTTGTGCAATGTTTTTGCCGGTTTCTCTTCCCTGATACACGATTGGTCCAACCTTTATGGGAACTGACATTTGCAGAGCCTGTTCCTAGTCTCTAGTGAGTGTTGGAAATGGCTGGTCTGTGTAAGGAAGGATGGGCTGTTTTCTGCCAGAGCCCCATTTATAGCCTGACCATATTTCAGGATGGCAAAACGGGATGGGGTCTTATGTAATATTCTGTATTCATGAAAAAGACAGGGGTACCCACCCCCCAGTCCGCGCGATTGGCTCCCGTTGGAAAACCCCACCCCCTAGTCCATACGAGTGGCTCCCACCTGCAAACCCTTCCCCCCGGTC
Source organism: Charina bottae (assembly GCA_023362775.1). NCBI lineage: Eukaryota > Metazoa > Chordata > Lepidosauria > Squamata > Charinaidae > Charina > Charina bottae. The sequence continues at coordinate 49,214,120 of JALMGJ010000009.1, forward strand.
TGCACGATTGGCTGTTTTCTCCCAGAGCCCCATTTAGATCATCTCTTGCTACCTCTCCTGGCAAGAGACACCTGGGTATTTTACACATTCAGCTGCAATGCTTACTCAACGTAAGTATCATATTTTTTTTCTTAGCTGCCACATTTAACTAACCTTCAGATCTTATTAATCAATTGCTCAGAGCGTGTCCACTGCATTGCCAGTTCTCTTGGAAAGAGATCAATAAATGTTTGGTGTAAAAGCCACATAGGAAGAAACTGCTTTCTATATCCTTTATTTTTGATAATCTAACTGTTCTGGAAATAACTTCAGAAGAGATTATCTGCATTATAGTAGTGGAATTTTGCTGATACAAATGGATCTTAAACTTGACCTCTTGTCTTTACCTCTTCATTTCAGGTGTTGTTTTTGCTCATGGTGAGAACTGGAAAGTGATGCAATGGTTTACATTAGCCACGTTACGGGACTACAGAATGGGCAGGAGGACAATTGAAGACAAAATCATTGAAGAGTGTAGTGTCTTGACAAAAACAATTAAGACTTATGCAGGTGGGTTGGCATTTCCTCCTAATGCTCTACCAGAGTACCTTTCAGGACAAACGCAGAATGGGAAATAACTTCATCAGATTACATCAAGTGAACAAAGACTGCTTTTGGAGTACCTTCTCTCCAACAATTCTTAAAACCATCATGCCTCTTTAAGGGGCAGAGGAACAACCCCCTCTCTCAAGGAAGAATTCACCACCATTAGAACCCAACCACACATCACCTCCTGGGCAACCTTAGCCAGCCAGGTGGGACATGGATCTAATGAGCAGGTGTTTGAGCTCACAGTCATAAGGACCCTGTCCACTTCCTCAGGTCCAAGAGGGTCAAACTATTCCCAGATAACAGGGCAAGACTACACCCAGGCATCTCCACAGGACTTCTCCCAAGGCTGGTCTGTAACTGAGAAGAAATCTGAGCTATTCTATCGACAGATGCCCTGTAAATTCCTCCACTCAGCCCTGAAAGTGGACCTCAGAATCCCTTCTACCCAGGAGGGCCTGGGTCACCCTAAACAGAGCTTCTGGTCAGCTATCTGCACACAGAATAAGGCTGGAGAAATACCGACGCTTCGCTACCCTTACCACCATGAAGTAGGCCTTAATAGCAGCTCTGACTTGTCTTCAATCAGGTTTGCTCCTTGTTGACCTCCAGCAGTGTACTCTCCTAACCTATTTTTTCTCCCTCAGCATTTCTGTGAACATGGAGAGGGACAGGTTGCATAGGAGGAGAAAGGTCACATGGGTGCAATCCAATCCAAGTCCTTAGCTGCCTTAGTTCTCTCCCCTCACAGCCAATGCCCCAAAAGGGGGTCCGAGTCCTGCAGTTCAGCTGATTGTGCCCAGAGTCCAACGCGGGGCAATCGAGCCCTCCACCAGAGTGTGCCAAACGAAACCAGGTAGGCTCCGGAGTCTCCACCAAAACGACGTGCCCCTCATGCCAACCTCCATCATATATAAAAAACCATCCAATATGAGCCCACACTTCCCATCCAATGTTGTTGTTTATTCATTCAGTCGCTTCCGACTCTTTGTGACATCATGGACCAGCCCATGCCAGAGCTTCCTGTCGGACGTCACCAACCCCAGCTCCCCCACGGTCAAGTCTGTCACCTCCAGAATATCATCCATCCATCTTGTCCTTGGTCAGCCCCTCTTCCTTTTGCCTTCCACTTTCCCTAGCATCAGCATCTTCTCTAGGGTATCCTTGTCAGATTTCTCATGGGAAATGGCAAATTGTTTTCTGTATGAAACAAAGCTTTCACATGAAGATAAGAAAAACTGTCACATGTGTCATGTGCGTCTTGTTTTGTCTATGCCCTAAAGCTTCTCATGGGAAGAGTTGCCCTGTGAAAGTTGGGAGGGGGGAGACAACATGCTTGCTTAGATGCAACACTGCCACCATATGGCAGGTTATATTATGTGCTATGCTTTGTGCTTGGTGTTTTCACACCTAAGTTCTAACCAATCAGAAGTTTGTAAGAATTGTATATCTAACCATGTGAAAATGGTTTCATTTAATATCATTCCCTCAAGTGAGCAGTCTGGCTTTATTTCCTGGAGTATGGACTGGTTTGATCTTCTTGCAGTTCAAGGCACTCTCAGAACTCCCATACAATACCCTACAATAATCCAAATTAAAATATTTCTGAAACTCAGCAGCCATTTGCTCTTTAAAATTGCAATCATTTAATGAAGAAGAACTCAGATCTTACCCTCAAGGACTTCCTCATTTGCAAAGAAATCATTACTGATGTATGATCAACAAAATTACAATTGTGCCTCTGTGGCAATCAGTTTCCATTAAAATACTGTTTCACATTTCATAACCTAAATACTTGCAACTTTGTCAGCACTGGCTATAAGTTTTTATGATAAATGCTCCCTTTATGTAAACTGTTTTTGAGTCTAAATGCAGTGGCACTTGTTCACAATTCTGTTTTGATTTATTGTTTGTTGCCCAGGAAAACCATTTGAGGTCACAACAATTATGATGGCTGCTGTTTCCAACATCATAGTTTCTATTCTTCTTGGGAAGCGCTGTAACTATGAAGTTGCCACATTTCTATGACTTCTGAAGCTAATCAGTGAAAATATTCGGCTTTCAGGGAGCCCAAATATATTGGTAATCTAATATTTCATTTGAAGAGAAAAAGCATGAAATATAGGCATGATGTGTGTCATTTATGCTTTCTTGCAAAAAACAAAAGCATATTGCTTCTTATAGTCAACTGCAGCAAGATTGCATTCAAATGACAATATGAACATGATATTATCATGATTCAAATTCCACTCTTAGGTACTTGCATCCAAATATCTGATGTAAGTATGCAAGTCACTTTTTCGTGTTGTGACCTCATGATACATGCTTCATCACTTTCTCTCCCTTCCTTCTATAGGCAAATGTCCATGTTACTCACCAATGCACTCAAATTGTAGGGTTGGCAGCCTTCTATTGCAAATGCCGTTTCAAGTCTCTTTCCCGCCCTCTCTCTCTCTTTACTCCACAACTCTAAATGTACTAAATAGCTCTCTTGACTTGGACTTGCATTCGGTTCCTTAGACTGATCGTTCCCATTACTTGTTTGGGAATCAACAGGATGTGAACAAGAGGAGCTCATTCGATAGTATGTTGGAAAATGAGCACTCCCTCTCCCAATAATTGTGTGGAGGTTTAGTCCATGGGATTTGGGCCTTAGTGAAATAGAAACCTTGACTATCCATAGCTCCCTCAATCATGTGTTTTTGCTTATTATTGTTACTTATTTTTTGTAGACTTATGGAACATTATTTTGATAAAAATGCTTTGAGATGTCCACCTGAGAAATGTATTCAGAGTATTGAACTTCCTTAATATATGTTTTCTTTCATCATTCTTTCAGCTATATAACATGTTTCCATTGCTGGGGTTCCTTCTGGGTTCTCATAAAAAAGTAATGAATAACAGAAAGGAGTTCCATGATTTCATACAAGCCACCTTCATAGAATATCTCAAAGATCTTGATGAAAATGACCAGAGGAGCTTTATTTAAGATGTGCCTGCTTGTAAATTACATGCAGTTGGTAAAAATCCTTGCTTTAGAAGTGTGTGTGCTTGCGGGGGGGGGGGGGGGAGGAACCAATGTTCGGCACTTTCTAATCTTTCCTTCTTTTTTTTAAATAAATCTTTATTCATTTCACCATATACAGAATACAAAAACAGAATACAAAAACATAATCAACATAATACATACATCAAATACAACATGTATCATACAAACTTACAAACTTATGACATATACAACATATCAGTCAAACAGAAAAAACAAAAAAACAACAACCCAAAAATATTTAAAATGTGGTTTCCTACTATCGTAACTGTGAATATATTTCTAATTATGTTACCTTAACCTCTTGTCTTTGTTTATCTATCTTACCATTATTTCTATTTTATTAATCCTTTAATATGTAAAACCTATAATCATTACATCATTTTTTTCCATTATCATAAAGTGATCAAGAAATGGTTGCCATACTTTCTTAAATTCAGCCATGTTTTTGTCCTTCATCAAATCTGTTAATTTTGCCATTTGAGCCAAGTCCATTACTTTGATTGTCCACTCTTCTATCGATGGTATATGTTCTTCCTTCCAACGTTGGGCATACAGGATTCTTGCCGCTTTGACCATATATAATAGTAACTTTTTCAAGATGGCTTCATTCAATTTCCACCTATAGCTTCTAGAACTTATCTTTATTATTATACTAATTGGATTATGGTCTGAAAAAGTTTTTGGTAAAATATTTACTTTAGAAATTTTATTTGTCAGATCTAATGAAATCCAAATCATATCTATTCTAGAAAATGATTTATATCTTTCTGAATAAAAAGTAAAATCCTTTGCCGAACCATTTTTATGTCTCCAAGAATCTACAAGTGCCAGATTTTCCACTAATTCAAAAAAAGACTTGGGTAATTTCCCTTGCTTACTTTTAATTTGTTGTTCTGATTTTCTATCTATTAATGGTACAGTAACACCATTCCAATCACCCATCATACATCAACTATTATATGAAAAAGCTGACAGTTCATCTAATAATTTCTTGTAAAAGTCATTGTTATTATCATTTGGAGCATATACTCCTACTATTATCATGTTAGTTCCCTGTATTTCTATTTCAATTGCTATATATCTGCCATATTCATCTGTGAGTAGCAAATTTGGTTTTAAATAAGGTTTTAAATAAATTACAATTCCATTTATTTTATTTTCATTAGCAGATACAAATTCTTTCCCCAAATTTTTATACACCAAATATTTTATGTCTTTTTCCCTAATATGTGTTTCTTGAATGCAAATCACATCTTGCTTTAATTTCTTTAAATAATGAAAAAAAAATCCTTTTTTCTGGAGCATTGGCTCCATTTATATTCCATGTTAAACACTTTAAATCATTCATTTGTAAGTAATTCCTCAAACTCCTTAGAATTTGATGCTATTTCCTCTCCCTGTGTTACCTTTTCCTTTCTTCCAATTCTGCCTTTCTCTTGTTCTATGTTTTTCCATGTTTCCTTAAGAATTCTTTTGCCTTCTGATTTGAGGTCAGTTTATGTCTTTTCTGTTGAAAGGTGAAACTTTTTACATCCCATTTTGAACGGGACAGTCCCATTTTTTTAGCATTTTTCAACCATCCAGTCGTTTTGATAAAAATCTCAATTTTGTCCTGTTTTTAAAACCTGGCGGGAATGGCGTGGAAGGAGGATCCAAGCCAGAGCTGCTGATTGGAGGCAGGCAGGAGCCAATTGTGCAGACTGGGGGCAGGGTTTGCAGGTGGGACCCAATCACACAGACCGGGGGGCGGAGACCCCTGTCTTTTTCATGAATACAGAATATTACATAAGACCCCATCCCGTTTTGCCATCCCAATGTCCCGTTTTTGTCTCAAGGAAATATGGTCAGCCTACCTCAGTTCCAGTAATGCTAATCTCTCCAATTCATTCTCTCTTCCTGTTTCTAACCTGTCCATCCTATCATTAACTTTTCTAATTTTCCCCTCCATTTTCTGGTCCATCTTGTCTAATTTCTGTTCTAATCTCTTTTCAAAATCACCCAATTTTTTTTAACATTTGACTTACATTTTGAGTAATGTTCTGTGATGTTTTCTGTTTATATTCCTCAAACATAGCTTATAACCATTCACCATCCCCAGACCCTCTTCTTATTTGTTTCCTAGTATTCATAATTATTTTCTACTATATCTTAACTTAATAATAACAAAAACGGAACAGAGTTAGGAAAATATGGCTACTCAAAATAAATAAATAAGTCCAATTCTCCTTCAAGTCTTGAAATAAAGTAAAGCTCACCAAGAGTCTCAGTCCTTTCACAGTCTTAGATAGCCTCTTCTTTTACTTTCTTTTACTTTCATTAGGATGTTACTAATTCCTTTTAGAAATGAGGAGGACAGTAGTTTTGCCTTTTAAAGAGGCTTCAGCAGTGGCTCTTACTGTGTGGTACTCGCGCTTCTCAGCTGATCTTGCCTTCCAAAAGTGAAAAAAAGCCTTGTTCTTTCCCCAGCACTTCGCAGCTGTCCAGAAGCCTAAAGAGCGATTTGCCAGCAATTCCTCTCTCCAGAAATCACTGCTTGTCTTAGAGACCACTCCAAGACGTCAAAGAAACTCCGTGCTGAGAGTTCTAGCCTTAGAGCTATGCCAGAACTTAACCTGCCGCCATCTTCTCCTCACCGGAAACCTCTCTAATCTTTCCTTCTTGATTATTTGTTTCAGAGCCTGCAGCTACTAAAATTAAAGCCAGACTGTTTTTTCTGCATGAAAAATTGATGGGGTATATGCTGGCTTAAAGGGGAAAAACCGAGGCTTGAGAATAAACAGACAAGAATGCACTGTTAGGTCCAACAGTGTTTACTGATAGGCATAAGGCAATAATGCAGATACAGTTCATTATCGCAAAAATGAAAAAGATGAATATACAGGATTTGTTGTTGTTGTTCAGTCGTTTAGTCGTGTCCGACTCTTCGTGACCTCATGGACCATAGCACGCCAGGCCTTCCTGTCCTCCACTGTCTCTCGGAGTTTACTCAAATTCATGTTCATTACATCGGTGATGCTATCTAACCATCTCATCCTCTGCCGTCCCCTTCTCCTTTTGCCTTCAGTCTTTCCCAGCATCAGGGTCTTTTCCAGTGAGTCCTCTCTTCGCATTAGGTGGCCAAAGTATTTGAGCTTCAGCTTCAGTATCTGTCCTTCCAATGAGCAGTCAGGGTTGATTTCCTTTAGGATTGAGTGGTTTGACCTCCTTGCAGTCCAAGGGACTCTCAAGAGTCTTCTCCAGCACCACAGTTCGAAAGCATCAATTCTTCGGCGCTCAGCCTTCCTTATGGTCCAACTTTCACAGCCATACATTACTACTGGAAAAACCATAGCTTTAACTATACGGACCTTTGTCGGCAAGGTGATGTCTCTGCTTTTTAATATGCTGTCTAGGTTTGCCATAGCTTTCCTCCCAAGGAGCAAGCGTCTTTTAATTTCATGGCTGCAGTCACCGTCTGTGGTGATCTTGGAGCCCAAGAAAATAAAATCTGTCACTGCTTCCATTTCTTCCCCTTCTATTTGCCAGGAAGTGATGGGACCAGATGCCATGATCTGGGTTTTTTTAATGTTGAGTTTCAAGCCAGCTTTTGCACTCTCCTCTTTCACCCTCATCAAGAGGCTCTTTAGTTCCTCTTCACTTTCTGCCATTAGGGTGGTATCGTCTGCATATCTGAGGTTGTTGATATTTCTCCCGGCAATCTTAACTCCGGCTTCTGATTCATCCAGACTGGCATTTCTCATGATGTACTCTGCATATAAGTTAAATAAGCAGGGTGATAATATACAGCCTTGTCGTACTCCTTTCCCAATTTTGAACCAGTCGGTTGTTCCATGTCCGGTTCTAACTGTTGCTTCTTGACCCGCATACAGGTTTCTCAGGAGACAGGTAAGGTGGTCTGGTACTCCCATCTCTTTAAGACTTTGCCACAGTTTGTTGTGGTCCACACAATCAAAGGCTTTAGCGTAGTCAATGAAGCAGAAGTAGATGTTTTTCTGGAACTCTCTTGCTTTTTCCATGATCCAGCGAATGTTGGCAATCTGATCTCTAGTTCCTCTGCCTCTTCGAAACCCAGCTTGCACTTCTGGTAGTTCTCGGTTCACATACTGCTGAAGCCTAGCTTGTAGGATTTTGAGCATAACCTTGCTAGCATGTGAAATGAGAGCAATTGTACGGTAGTTTGAACATTCTTTGGCATTGCCCTTCTTTGGAATTGGAACGTAAACTGACCTTTTCCAATCCTGTGGCCACTGTTGAGTTTTCCAAATTTGTTGGCATATTGTTGGCATATACAGGATACAGCATTGTAAAAGGAAAAACAAAACAAACTTATAAGCAGAGTTCCGTGTATTGATCCCAGGGCCAGAGTTCCTGCCATGGCCTATACCCAAAGCCAGGCATAGCTCAATCTGCCCAGTCCACGGGAAGTGAACACGTGAAGAACTACATAGCTAAAACACACTAGAAATCAAGAAGACATAGAACACCATTTTGCATGGTTGTATATTCAGTTCTTCTAGCACTCTGATTGGCTGGAAGTTAGCTGTGACACACACTAGGCCTCAAAGCATTAGGCCTAAAGCACATAGCATGACCTGCTATTGGTTAGCAGTGCTGCATCTATGCACTGAGTTCCCCCCCTTCCTTGCTCAGGGGGGGCCTGAGCAAGGCTTCCCACGGAAGGATTCAGGAGGCTTCACTTTCATGGGAAGATCCATTGCTAGCCATAACAATGGTACCTTCTAGCTTCATATCTAATGAAGATGTAAACAAAGCCAAGGCTTCTCTATTATCCAGCCACCTGGCATTCACGTCATCATGAGAATGCTTTTGCTTTGCTTTGTACAGGAATGATTCGCCAGGGCAACACAAGAACTCTAACACCCCTCCCGAATTATTTTTGTACAATGGGAGTAACAAAGTTGTTCAAAGCTTTAAAATACGTTTGTACAGAAACAGAAACAACAAAGGTTAATACATGTAATAATCACACTATTCAAGTTACAGTTTTTACAACCAATAGTCATCAACACTAGAAAATGGTTTAAAAACACTTGTTACACATATGTATAATGCACAATATACACTTCATGCAATGTTTTATTCAGATACATACAGATACATCATAATACAAATTATGCAGGAACAGAAACAGTACAGAGAAACAGAAAAACATTGCCCTCAAACGTTCTGTCCCCTCCTTTGCAAAAAATTGCAGCCAGCATAGATAAGGAATTCCAATCCTGCTAGCTGCTCTGAAAATTGCAGGACTTTTTCAACCCTTTGCAAGCTCACATCGAGGGCTAAACCATTTTGCAAGCTTGGTACCCTACCTGGGCAAAACTAACTCAGGGCATGTCCACTGCGTTACTGCAGAGTGATATACTGTACAACAAATTAAGGATAAGCTTCCTTTACACAAATGACACTCTGTAACACTCTGTCATTTGACACTCTCAAGAACCATAAGATTCTCTGTTTTGGGCTTTTGTAACTTCATCACCAGGATAAATGGTTGAATTTGTGCCTTACTCCTTCAGCTGGCAATTCTATTTCAGCTGACTGACAAATTCTTATACAAGGTGGAAAACTTCAGTTTCTAAGCAGAAAACCACTCACATAAGTACGAAGTTCTACACAAACTTCTACACTTTCTTATGTACACATAGAAAACAGCATGTGACTGTTCTACACATCTCAGTTAGCATCTGCACCATGCTATCAATGACTGGCCTGCTTTAAAATCCATAAAGCACCCTGTTAAGTCAATGAATTGTTTGGGAACTGCCACACATGTAGAGCCAAAACGCTTGCCTTACACACACTGTTTTAGGGAGATCTACATTCAAATATGCTGTGTCAACATCACAATATGTAAATGGACACCTGTTTCACGCTACGCAACCAGAAAACGCACCACACGTAAATATTCTGGCCTAGCTGTGGGTGCATACACTAGATCCACAGTTCGCAAACTCCTTTTTGTGCAACAAATCCCTGGGCAACACTGGCTTTACACTGCAGAGTATTATCAGAAAGAAATGTCTTTCTGAATATGGAACTCATCTGGAACCTACAGCTTACTAAAACAAAGGATAGGTTGGTTACTTTTAACACTTCACCAAAACTCAAACTGACTATCCACAGCTGTGTTCCAATGTTCTTCTTGCCTCTCCAAAGGCAGGAGCAACACATCTAGCAAAGACTGGGTTTTCTCAGGTAACTTGACACACTCTGTCACCTGCTAAATCACAAATCTGTCAGGCTTCACACCCTGGAATAAGAAGACCCATGAGGAATGACCACTGTACTTCCTCATCACCATCTCTTTTCCCTAATACCTGACTCCCCTTCCAGGCCCTGCAACTGCTCAGGTGAAATTTCCACTTCTTCACCTGAGGGGCCCTTTTCACACTTGGAGACTGGGGAACAGAAGAAACCTGAACTGGTTTTTGCCCATCTACTGAACCATGGACAGTGGGTTTACACTAGCAATGCAGCAATACCTCTGCAACCTTAGCATGTAACCTTTCCAACCAGTAGGCTGCTTAAACATAAAGCACTTCTGGAGATTTGGATTTGACCATGGCTTAATGAAATAACGATAAGCCTTGGATTTTAATCAACAACCAACAACCAACAACCTGAAGCACTCTGCTTCCTTGGTTCTTCCTTCTCTGTGACCTGGGGTTGTGAACACATGCAAATGTTTCACAGACATGCAGGCACTTCAGTGAAGGGCGCTTGCCATACCAAAGAAAAATAACTTCTTTTTACAGTTGAATTCTACACCCTGTTAGTTAGAAACCACACACTGCAATCAAGGCAGCCTCTCCCCAGACATGGGATGGCACCTGAGCAATTAACAGCAGGCTATTTTTAATGGTATTCACAACACCAACACTCAGCTAGAATTCCAACATTGGCAAGTCTTTGGGAGAATACGTTCCTGCAAAGCCAATTCTGGAACACATGGCTCAGGAACACTTCACTACAATCTGACTGAAACTGACCATATTTTCATCCTACCATTGCTACATACACTTCAAAGCGAGCACAGACCTTCGCTTTAGACTTCAACAAGTAGCAACAACACAAGCAGGTATGATCATCAACTAGAAGGAACATGAAACTCACACCCCACCATTACTTGGGACATGGGGGCTAACTAGGTCTCTATGAACCAACTGAAATGGTCTGGTTAACACTCTGTCACTTTGCCTAGCAACAGACACAGTCCTGATTTTAGATTGTTTACACACAGTACAATCAAGAAACTTTTGCACATCTCCTGGGTTCTAACTCAGAATGCATTTGGCTATCTGAGACACACTCTCCCATCCCGGGATACCCCAGTACTTTGTGAAAACTTTATGATGTGGGGAACATTAAACACACAATGTCCTGTCCACACAATCTCCACAGCATCTCACACACTTGATTTTACAGGTTTGTCTCTAACACACTCAGCCTCAACACAAGCAGTTTCATATCGCAATGAAACATTCAGCAACAAGTACACTCAGACTTGACCAGGGCTGGAACACTGAGGAGAGAAAAACAACAAGTGTACACATATACATTCTTACACAGAAATATCAGCTAAAATGACTTGCTGAACTCAAGGCTGAAATTTGTAACAATAACCGTCCATGTTTACAAACTTTACAGCGACCGAATTCAAAAACAGTGTCTCTGTAGAGAAATGCTTACAAACAGTAGCCCGGCAGAGTAGAAAACTTGGATTCATTGTTCAGCTGACTCCTGGCATCTGGCGTCCCCTTCCTTCGTAAATCAGGCTTCTTGCATCCGCTGGACATCGGGGCAGGGAACAGCCTTGTAGAATCACAGCAAACCACGGCAAATGTAAATTCCATACCAGGTTTTACTTCAGCTGGAACACTCTGTTTGGAATTCCCAGGAATCCTGGAAGTGGCTTGTACAATAATCCACAGCAATTAATCTCGACCAGTAGCTCAAAACTACTGTCCAGGCTTGGCAAAAATCACGCATGCTTTTTCACAGTGCCAGAAAAACAAGCCTTCTTGTTCAAATGCAGCAAACAAAGTCTTGAACTCACCAAGGTGGGTCATCACAGTCTCACCGGTTGCAGCTTCAAACCATAAAGCTGTCTTAATAGACCACCAAGGGCAACAGAGTTCCACTGTGTATTAAAGGCTCCAACAGCTTCTCAGCTCTCATTACTCAGTCCCTGAGTAGCTGACATGCAGTAGCTGAAATAAGTCCATTCAGAGGATTTGAGTCCCAAAAGCAAAAATGCCATAAGCACAGTCCAAACATGCTTGCACTTGTTCAGAGAGAACCCTCTGAATCCTCCAGGGATCTCTGGAAGTGGATTTGCCACTTACTGCCACAAATCTTCTTCTTGCAAAAATAATGATTCCATCTCCACACACCAGGTAAGATAGTTTGTGCCATCTAAAGCCCCAAATGGCAGACTGACCAGACACTGTTCAGCCATTGCTGACCACTCAAAGACAACATGTTTATTCTGAAACCAGCCTCTAAAAACAAACTCCCTTTTACAGCCAGGTCCAACGCAGCAAAGAAAACGCAAATTTCTCTCTGGGCCCCCATAACCTGATGGGGTATATGCTGGCTTAAAGGGGAAAAACCGAGGCTTGAGAATAAACAGACAAGAATGCAGCTTGTTAGGTCCAACAGTGTTTACTGATAGGCATAAGGCAATAATGCAGATACAGTTCATTATCGCAAAAATGAAAAAGATGAATATACAGGATACAGCATTGTAAAAGGAAAAACAAAACAAACTTATAAGCAGAGTTCCGTGTATTGATCCCAGGGCCAGAGTTCCTGCCATGGCCTATACCCAAAGCCAGGCATAGCTCACTCTGCCCAGTCCATGGGAAGTGAACACGTGAAGAACTACATAGCTAAAACACACTAGAAATCAAGAAGACATAGAACACCATTTTGCATGGTTGTATATTCAGTTCTTCTAGCACTCTGATTGGCTGGAAGTTAGCTGTGACACACACTAGGCCTCAAAGCATTAGGCCTAAAGCACATAGCATGACCTGCTATTGGTTAGCAGTGCTGCATCTACGCACTGAGTTCCCCCCCTTCCTTGCTCAGGGGGGGCCTGAGCAAGGCTTACCACGGAAGGATTCAGGAGGCTTCACTTTCATGGGAAGATCCATTGCTAGCCATAACAATGGTACCTTCTAGCTTCATATCTAATGAAGATGTAAACAAAGCCAAGGCTTCTCTGTTATCCAGCCACCTGGCATTCACGTCATCATGAGAATGCTTTTGCTTTGCTTTGTACAGGAATGATTCGCCAGGGCAACACAAGAACTCTAACAAAAATACCATCACTATATAGCCTATTCTGGTCATGCCTTCAATGGGCCAATCCATTTATTTTTCTGTATAACCATTTGGTTGAATATAATCAGGTGTGTCAGCAAAATGGGGGAGAATGTGGAATGGATCATGGCCTGGACTAAATATTAACATCTTCAGGCTGGGGGAGAGGTGGTGGGGGACTGCAAGCTGGCTGTTGCAGGGGAAGCAGGGCAGCTATTGGTGGGTCTCCCTTCTTTTCTGGTTATAGCCTAACTGAGAAAATCAAGGTATGACCTCAAACCTAAAGGTCCTGCTTTTTCATGCCAGATCAGTTGTTGGTAAAACATAAGTTATCTGGGACTTAATCCTGAGTGAAATCACTGGCCTGTCACTTATTGTGGAGGCCTGGCAGAGAGAAGTGGAGATTTTTAATGAAATCTATAGGCTGAAATCTATAGGAGTTCTATCTCACTTACTAGACATTTCATCTGAAAGAATAGTGTGTTCAATTCTGGCACCCCATTTTCAAAAGGCTAGTGATAAGCTAGAGAGGGTTCAGCGGAGGGCAACAAAGATGATTCAGGGACTTGAGGACTTGCCCTTTGAGGATAGGCTGAAGGAAGTTGGGATGTTCAATTTGGAGAGAGGAAAACTTAGGGGAGGCATAATAGCTACACTCAGGTACATCACGAGAAGCTACACAGAAGGTGGATGAGAACTATTTTACACAGCTACAGAAACTAGGACTAGAAAATTCAGATATAAGTTGCAGTAGTTTAAATATGGGGAAAAGATGGTAAGATCTGTACAATAGTGGAATAATCTACCTATGCAGCTTGTGAGTTCTCCATCTCTCGAGGTTTTAAAAAACAGGCTGAATAGTGACCTCTCCTGGATGGTTTAATTGATATTCCTGCATACCACAAAGGGTTGGAAAAGATGGTCTGTCAGAACTCTGGCATGATCCCAGAGTCCTGCCATACAGCAGAGAAAGCAACTGACAGAAAGATACAACTGACAGACAGAGATGACAGACCCAAAGCGAGAGTGGGAAAACAGCAGCCAATCAGGCCTCGGGGATAATGGGCGCTTCAGCATCAATTGGGACTTGCCTGAGCCAATCATAGGGGAGTCCATGGTGGGGAGGGGGCGGGAGTCCTGTCAAAAGGTTTTAAATAGCCGAGCTCATTCCTGTCAGCTATCCTAATCTTTTTTAGTGTTCGTTCTGCGTATGAAATAAACCATTTACTACCAAGCCCGTGAGTCTTGCATGGTCTTTGGGAGAACGGAGCTGACCAGCAGGCAGGACACCTCATATAAAGATTAGGATCCTCACCAGCCGATCTTCCCTGGGACGAAACTGAGTTCCTCAGGAAGTCCGCGGTCGAGATCGGCTCACGAGTACAGCTTATGGCGACTCACCAAAGAGAGATCACCAAAGCAAGCATGGAACAAGTCGGGACCTACCAAGCTGAAGACAATGCTGTCATGCTTTCAACGGTCAGGACCGGAGCGGCAGCGCAGACAGAGCCCGAGGGAGTGACGGAGATCGCAGGGCAGCGAAAGGCAAAGAAAGGCAAGGGCAGAAATGTTAACGAGATCCATTGCACCCTCACCCTCTGCGTAAACACCCCGACTGCCAAGTGGTCGCTTGGGGTGGGAGGAGGCATGGCCCCAGCCCCAGGAAAGCAAGCGGCCAAGTTGCGGATTTCACAAGCGCAGCAGATCGCGGCACTAGAGGCCCTGGCCGCATGGGTAGAAATGGGGCTAGAGAACATGGACTCACGGTTGGCAGCAATCCAAGATGCCCTAGAACAGCTATTAAGGAAACCACAACGCCGAGACAGGGATAGAGGCACAATTGAAAATGACAGCACCCCCTCGAGGTCCTCCGAAATTCAAAGCTCGGGAGAAAGTGAAGAGGAAGGGGAGGAAGACAGAGATGAGAGAGATGAACCGGTAGTGCACACAAGCTGTGTGAGTAACCCCTACCAACAAAACCAACCAGCTATAATAACAAAACTTGAAACTAAATTTGATGGGGACCCCGACAGGCTAGCGTGCTTCCTGAACCACATAAGAGGGTTCATGGAAGAATCGGGAAAATGCTTTCTTAACAAAGAAGCCAAAGTTAGATACATGTCTAATTTCTTAATCAGAGAGGCAGCAAAATGGCTGGCAATGCTGCACGAGAGTAGGGCAAAAGAACTGCATGGCTTTAACATGTTCATGAAAGCCCTGTGTAAGAGATTTGAAGACACCCTGTCCAGAATGTCCGCCAAAGCAGAAATCCAAAGGCTCAGGCAGGGACACCGCACGGTGGCAGAATACGCGTTGGAATTTAAGAAACTAGTTAGCCGCCTCCCGAATTGGCCAGAGTCAATTGGAATATTGGTGGAATATTTTCAAATGGGGTTGAGGCCTGAGCTACTGGACATGGCGGTGGGAAGAGGGGACCCAGAAACACTCGATGAGTGGGTCCAATTGGCGGGAAAGGTCGAAAGCACAAAGTTACGAATCAGGTCATACCGCCAGCTGCAATATGCAGGGAGAGTGACACATGCTAGTCAATATCACCAAACAAAGGACTATTACAGAAAACAGTGGGCGGAGGAAAGAAAAAGACGAGCAAAGAATAAACTATGCTTCAAGTGCGGGAAAGAGGGCCATAGAATCAGCGACTGCCCCCAACCAACGGAAAAGCACAGAGCAGGGGAGAAGCAGCACAAAACCACCCCCCACAAGCAGACCACGGCAAAAGCAGCCACGGACAGCCGCAAATACATGATCCTGGAGTCGACCATGGATGAGTCCACAGACGAGGAGTTCTTGCCGGCGGGAAACGACAACGGCCTGCCCTAAAGTGCGCCATGGGACAGGCCTTTGACAAGGGGCGCAGCGACACCATGATGACCGGAGACTGCCCCACGATGCAAATCGAGGAAAAATTGGAAACCTTGAACGGGAGGGGGCAGTTGGCTGGGGCAGCTATGGTGGATTCGGGGTGTACCAGATGCTTGATGCACCCTTCTGTAGCAATGAAGATGGGACTAAAATTATTTAAACTGAAATCGCCCATCACGTTTTGCCAACTTAATGGGACGGAGATGAAAGGGGGGCCAGTAGAACATTTCATGGAAGCGGTACAAATGTCAATGTGCACGCATAACGAAACCCTCCGGTTCATTGTGGCCCCTATTTCAACGCAGCTCATTGTCTTGGGGCTAAAGTGGCTGAAAGAAAGAAACCCCCAAATAGACTGGGTGTCAGGGGAAATGGAATTCATTGATGGGAGATACGGCAACGATGGAAACAAAACAACAAGTGATGGAAAAGAACCGGGGGCGGCAGGGATTGTGAGGGGGGTGGAACCACAAGAAAAGGAGAGGATAGCGATCCCAAAAACGTATAAACCCATAAAAGAGGTTTTCAACGAGAAGGAGTGTGATCAGTTACCCCCCCACACACAGGAAAACAGATTGTGCCATTGAGCTGATCCCCGGAGCCGAGTTCCCCAAGCCAAAAATGTACACAATGACACAAAAAGAACTTCAAGAACTGCGCAAATTCATAGACAAGAACTTAGCACGGGGATTCATCGAACCAGTGAATTCCCCCCTGGCAGCACCTGTACTTTTTCGCAAGAAGAAAGACGGGTCATTGCGACTATGTACCGACTACAGGGGGTTAAACGCCATTTCAGTCACCAACCAATACCCTCTACCCCTACTGAAAGACATGCTAGCACAGCTGGCCAAAGGAAAGATCTTCACCAAACTGGACCTGAGAGAAGCGTACTACAGAGTCCGAATAAGGGAGGGGGATGAATGGAAAACGGCGTTCAACTGCCCCCTTGGCTTCTTCCAATACCGGGTCCTCCCATTCGGAATAGCAGGGGGGCCAGGAATTTTCATGAAGTTAATCAATGAAGTTTTGTACGACTTCCTATACCAAGGAGTCATCGTATACTTAGATGACATACTAATTTTCTCAGACAACATTACAGAACATGAAAGACTAGTGAAAGCAGTACTAGAGAAACTTCTGGAAGCTAAACTGTATGTCAAGCTAGAAAAATGTGAGTTCCATAGAGAGAAATTGGATTTTCTAGGGTTCTGAATATCACACAAGGGCATCGAGATGGACCCAGCAAAAGTACAGGCAGTCTTGGGATGGGACCCACCATGAACCAGAAGGCAATTACAAGCGTTCATAGGGTTCGCCAATTTCTATAGAGATTTTATAAAAAACTTCGCGCAAATCACCCTGCCTTTAACTGACCTATTGAAAACTAAAACAAAGGGGGGTAAGGCAGATGCGAGACAGGTCATATAAGGTCAAATGGACCCCGGAGTGCCAAGAGGCGTTTGACAAACTTAAAGCGCTGTTTACAGCAGAACCCATATTAAAACACCCTGAGGTCGACAAACCATTAATTATACACACAGACGCTTCGAATAACGCAGTGGGGTCAATATTGCTACAAGCAGATGAGGACAATCATCTGAGGCCTTGCGCATACATCTCAAAAAAGTTCAGTGAGACAGAGAAACGATGGCATGTTTGGGAAAAGGAAGCGTTCGCTGTTTGCCATGCGCTCGCAACATGGAGACACCTCCTGGAAGGAGCGTCAATGCCGTTCGAAGTGTGGACGGACCATAAGAACCTGGAGGCATTAAAATCACCCAGGAAACTGAACCCGAAGCAGCTTCGCTGGGCCGAGTTTTTCAGCTGCTTCAACTTCACACTGAAGTACTTCCCGGGGGGAAGAACGTATTGGCAGATGCACTATCTCGGTTGCCCCAACATGAAGGGAGAACTGAAGAGGTCACGGAAACATTATTCCCCACCAAATCCATACACACACCAGACAAAAAAGAACCACAAACTATACAAGGGGGTAACATGGCAGTGACAAGGCTCCAAGGAAAGAAGGACAAGACACTGAATCCCCTGGAAAGCGACATACAGGCAGAGTTAGCTGATGACACATGGTGGGGGGAGAACAGAGATGCACTGCAAGAACATAATGGAGGGTGGTGGAAAGATGACAAGCTACATGTACCGGCCATCCTACGTAAACGGGCACTGGAAAAGAGCCATGATCATAAGGCAGCCGGACACTTTGGTTTTGTAAAAACCATGCACCTCACCAGGCGTAAGTTTTGGTGGCCCACGCTACGCAGGGATGTGAAGGACTACATAAAAACCAGTCCAGTATGCGCGACTGCAAAAAGGTCAATCGGGAAACCAAAAGGACTGCTGCAAACCATGGCAGAACGTTCCCAGCCATGGAAGCAAGTAGCCATGGACTTTGTAGTCGATTTACCCATAAGCAAAAAGAAAACAGCTATCTGGGTTTTCACGGACCTATTCTCGAAGCAAGCCCATTTCATCGCTTGTAATAGAGTCCCATCCGCACCAAAACTGGCCAAACTATTCATTCAACACTTATATCGAGCACATGGCACACCAGAAAGAATAATCAGCAACTGCGGGAGTACCTTCACGTCCAAATTTTGGAAAGCGTTCTTAAAACTTATTGGATCGGAACAAGGGCTAAGCAGCGCATTCCATCCGTGCACAGATGGAGCATCTGAATGCCTGATTTCCATACTAGAACAGTATCTAAGATGTTATATTAGCTACCAGCAAAACGACTGGGTGGAGCTACGACCATTCGCAGAGGTAGCATATAATAACGCAGTGCACCACAGCACGGGGTTTACACCGTTCAAAATTGCCACGGGTCAAGATTTCACAGTCATCCCCGAAATGGACACAATTCAGGGAAAGGAAACGCACGCACCATTATGCGCAGACGAGTGGATAAATAAAATCACCAGTAACTGGCCGGTCATCCTTCGAACGCTGCAGGAAGCAAGAGCTACATACAGGAAATACACAGACAAGAGAAGAACGATAGAGTGGGAACTGAAGGAAGGGGACAAAGTATAACTGTCCACAAAAAATCTAAGATCCACACAGCCATCCCGCAAATTAACCCCGAGATACATTGGGCCGTTTACAATAACAAAAGTAATTAATCCTGTGATAGCACGGTTGCAACTACCGAAAGCACTAAGGAAGGTCCACCCCGTATTCCATGTGAGCCTCCTAAAACAATATCACCCCTCGGAACAATGGCACCCAGAAGCTCCAGAACCACTACCAACGATAATAAATGGAGAGCCACACTTTGAAATCGAGAATATTCGCAACTCATGAATATACAGGGGGCGATTACAGTACCTGGTCAAGTGGCAACACTTACCAGAGGGATTTCGAGAATGGGTGGCAGCAGAACACATGCAAGCTCCAGCTCTAATCAAGAACTTCCACCGCACGTTCCCTGATAAACCCCATTGAGCAATATACTAACATTGTTGTATTTTATTACAGATAATATGACAACCATTAAGTAAAGGAATCACCGACGCGGAACAAGACGGGGGGGGGGGAGAAGATCTTGGGCCGGAGGCATGTCAGAACTCTGGCATGATCCCAGAGTCCTGCCATACAGCAGAGAAAGCAACTGACAGAAAGATACAACTGACAGACAGAGATGACAGAGAGAGCGGGAAAACGGCAGCCAATCAGGCCTTGAGGATAATGGGCGCTTCAGCACCAATTGGGACTTGCCTGAGCCAATCATAGGGGAGTCCACGGTGGGGAGGGGGCGGGAGTCCTGTCAAAAGGGTTTAAATAGCCGAGCTCATTCCTGTCAGCTATCCTAATCTTTTTTAGTGTTCATTCTGCGTATGAAATAAACCGTTTACTACCAAGCCCGTGAGTCTTGCGTGGTCTTTGGGAGAACGGAGCTGACCAGCAGCCAGGACACCTCACACGGTCCTTGTGATCCCTTCTGATTCTACAATACTGTGATTCTATGATGACAATCTGCTGATTTTGAATGTTTGCTCTGCACAAGGGTAGGCGAGACAGCGTAAAGGTACAGTTGGTGTGCCTTCCAACGTGTTAGAAGAAGCAGTGTGTATATTCCTGAAGAATTGGAATCTAACCCTAGCAGACTAATGAACACCATGTTGTGGCTTGAATAGAAAAATGGTTTATTATAGGAAACCCCTGAAAAATAGCAGTGTCTGTTGGAAATATTGTTGAAGCCTGGGCTGACCAACAACAATAAATCTTAAGCCAGAAAACACTGCATAGAAGAACATACAGTATATCTAAAATTATTGATAAGACTAAAAAGTAGGCATAAAATACAATAAAATTACATAAGAAAAAATTATTATAATCATATTACAGATAACAATGGCGATCACCAAGATTAGTGCTAATCTTCAGTCATAGGTGGAACAAATAGAACAAACAGAGGCACAGATTTGGCAACTCCATCAGAGTCCTGGTCAGATAGAAGAAGTGACACATAAGCATCATGCTCTCTCCCAGGGTATTTCTTTAAGATGGGATAGATGAATGTCTTCCGAGATTCCCTGTACAGAGGACAAGAAAGGAACATGGGGCTCAGGAACTCCCCAGAGTCGTCCCCACACGGACATACACACTGCTGAAGTGGGATGTTTTTAAAATGCTCCCACAGGACTGCGGAGGGTAGTGGTCAAGGTGAAGGCCTGACAAAATTTGAGCGTTAGAGTGGAGGAGAAATAGGATGATGGTTCTTGCCCATTTGACAAAAATCCATGAAATGTGCATCTGAATACTAGGCTTACACTGGTTAGGAAATCAATATCTCAGAGACGTGGCCCTGGCTGAACTGTGGAAGAGAAAATCTCTGCCTTTTCTGTTTCATCTGTCACTAATTTTCCCAATCTTCATAAATGGCATATGTTCGAAACAAACAGATCTTTTTCTATGCAGATACTCAGCAAACAAATGCAGTTCTCAATTCTTTTCAGAAATCACTTTCTTGTTAATCTATTCATGTTAGATGAAAGAATAACTTTTTCCCCAGGATCACATGCACAATTTGCCCCAAAACTCATGATGGTTTTTCCATTATCACCATTCACAGGCAGCATAATATGCAAGAATCTAGATAAGAACAATTCAAACATTCTGATATACTTTTTAACCTATTTGTTCATAATTAATCTTATACCTCCACTTTCCTGCATGTATTCATCACTTCA
The DNA here is from genome assembly GCA_023362775.1 of Charina bottae. Classification (NCBI taxonomy): domain Eukaryota; kingdom Metazoa; phylum Chordata; class Lepidosauria; order Squamata; family Charinaidae; genus Charina; species Charina bottae. The sequence continues at coordinate 49,235,201 of JALMGJ010000009.1, forward strand.
TAAGATCAAACTTTCATTGAGATGTCTTACATCTTCCCTTTTCTATTAGTTTCACTAAGTTTCACTTAGTTTATTTTCATGGATTAATTCATGATCCCTACCATTTATGCCTCTTATATTCCAAGTTGCAATATTGTATAAGCCATGGTCCTCAACAGATAGGTCCATGAATATTGTCCATCATGGCTTCGGCCAATCAAAGTTTTCACATAATGATTTTATAAGATAAAGAAAAATTAGCTTACCAGCCTTAGTATTACCCATGACACATTTGAGGCAAATTTTGGCCTGTATCTCACAAGTTCAAAATCTCTGCATTTACTGCTTCATCTCTCTGGTATCTGTCACTAATTTCCTCAGTTCTGACCAGTATCCCATAAACACAACCAAAGTCAGTTTTACTACATGTATTCTCCAAGTATATTGTGCAAACTAGAATGTCTAATCTAATATCTACCTGGCAAGCCAATATACTGTTGCCTCCCAATTCACCATCTTGGAGGAATATGCAGTATAATGAATGTTTATATTTTGTTTCTAATCTCTTATTGTTGCAAACCACTTTTTGTTGTTGTTGTTCAGTCGTTTAGTCGTGTCCGACTCTTCGTGACCTCATGGACCATAGCACGCCAGGCATTTCTGACCTCCACTGTCTCCCGGAGTTTACTCAAATTCATGTTTGTTACATCGTTGATGCTATCTAACCATCTCATCCTCTGCCATCCTCTTCTCCTTTTGCCTTCAGTCTTTCCCAGCATCAGGGTCTTTTCCAGTGAGTCCTCTCTTCGCATTAGGTGGCCAAAGTATTTGAGCTTCAGCTTCAGCATCTGTCCTTCCAATGAGCAGTCAGGGTTGATTTCCTTTAGGATTGACTGATTTGACCTCCTTGCAGTCTGAGGGACTCTCAAGAGTCTTCTCCAGCACCACAGTTCGAAAGCATCAATTCTTCGGCGCTCAGCCTTCCTTATGGTCCAACTCTCACAGCCATACATTACTACTGGAAAAACCATAGCTTTAACTATACGGACCTTTGTCGGCAAGGTGATGTCTCTGCTTTTTAATATGCTGTCTAGGTTTGCCATAGCTTTCCTCCCAAGGAGCAAGCGTCTTTTAATTTCATGGCTGCAGTCACCGTCTGCGGTGATCTTGGAGCCCAAGAAAATAAAATCTGTCACTGCTTCCATTTCTTCCCCTTCTATTTGCCAGGAAGTGATGGGACCAGATGCCATGATCTGATATCAGTGTATAAATAAACATAAAGTTTGGTTGTAAATTTAATGATCATAATAATCACAATCATAATCCTAATAACAACAAATTAAACAAATCAATACAGTAACCCATATTTAGACTGATGAGAGAGAGAGACTATCTTATCAGGCTCTATAAGCTTTTCTTTTAGAGAAAAGGGTGAAATAAAAATGCAACAAAAAAACAAGAAAGGAAGTTAATATATAGCAGTATATAGTGCACCGGGTCAATATTTTTCTCTGTATAGCTGCCAATATTCCTCACTTAATATGGATGACTTTTGTAGACATTCACCCTTTTCTCTCCTTTCCTGTAAATGTCTGAAGCACAGTGTCTCTCACTACTTTTTGGACTACAACTTCAATAGTCCTTTATCATTTTGGAAAACGTAAATGATGTCACCGAATCTGGAGGCCACTATATGGTCCACCGATAAAGTGTCCTCTTAGCCTTCTAGAATTTAGGTTATATGAGTATACTGAGTTTCCTTGATAGTTCTCTTCTTTTTTTAAATACACTTCAGGAGAATAAGATGACTAATGGATATTTCCATAATGAACATCTTAAAGCTCTGGCAGGTAACTTATTTGCTGCTGGTACAGAAACGAGTGCAAACACTCTGCGCTGGGCCGTACTCCTGATGATGAAGTGCTTGGAAATCCAGAGTACGCATGTTTCATTTTATTGGCTTCCAATCAAAAATATAGAAGTAATTAAAAGAAGATTTTTGGTAAATGTGAGTGTTACCTGAATCAGGGGAAAATGGGAAGCAAGAATAAATTGTCCTTCCTGTTTGTATTTTAAGGAACTCATGGATGTGAGAGTATGGAGAGAGAGGTATAAGCTATTTCTGCATTAAGGGCTCACACACATACACATTTCAGCCATTTCAGTTTAGGCTCTCAGCACCCCGATTGCTATTTCTTAGAGGAATAGCAGATCATACCCTAATATGAGCCACGACTGAAGAGACTTTTCTGTTAAGAATAATGAACTGCAACCATGATCAGACCTTGATTCATCTCTATGTGCTCCACCCAACATTTCATTCTTTCTAGGGCTTGAAAATGTAAACTGATCATCAATCCTTAGTCCATCTCTCCTCTGGATACAAATGTTCATAAAAGAAGGAAAAAGGAGGGGAAAATGCTAACATAAAAGATCATAGAGTGGTATTACTAGGTGTGCACCAGAAATGTATTTGGCTTTACAGCCTTATCTTCTAACCTTGCAGATGAAATATTTCTGAATGTACTTAAGCAAGTTTAAACCTCCAAATAAGATCCTTATCACTTTTAAAACTTGTCATTAATAATATTTTCTGTATCTTTATAATATTTTCTTCAGAGATAAATATTGTGCTTCTCTTATGTACAACCAAAGTCCTTCATGTCTATGAAGGTTCTCAGTCATCCAGGTGGAATTGTCTGTAGCTTGAATCATGTCAACTGGATTTCTATTTTCTCAGTGGAAACGTTTCGCTCCTTATCCAATATAAACATTCTGAATGTGTCATTATACTGTATATTCCTCCAAGATGGTGAATTGGGAGGCAACAGTATATTGGCTTGCCAGGTAGATATTAGATTAGACATTCTAGTTTGCACAATATACTTGGAGAATACATGTAGTAAAACTGACTTTGGTTGTGTTTATGGGATACTGGTCAGAACTGAGGAAATTAGTGACAGATACCAGAGAGATGAAGCAGTAAATGCAGAGATTTTGAACTTGTGAGATACAGGCCAAAATTTGCCTCAAATGTGTCATGGGTAATACTAAGGCTGGTAAGCTATCCTTATCTCTCAAACCACCTATCTTCTCTGTCGAGAGAGGGGTCAAGGAATCCATTTATGCCAACTTGGAAAATCCTTCCTTGAATAGAGGTGGGGGCCTCAGGCACAATCTTTCCCCCATCTTCCTCCCTGCTTTGTCTTCTGTGCCTAGGAAGATTAAGACCATTTCACAAGCTCAACAGCAGCATGGTGATCTTAACGATCCTCCTTTAGATGATAAAAGGACTTAAAATAACATCTCAATATAACCATGACCTAGCCCCAGGTGTAAGGTCACACAGCTACCTAGAAACATATTTAGGATTCCCTTACTAACTTTGCTCAGACTGAAGAAGCTCCTTCATATTCAGAATGTTTATATTGGATAAGGAGCGAAACGTTTCCACTGAGAAAATAGAAATCCAGTTGACATGATTCAAGCTACAGACAAAGTCCTTCATGTTATAGAACCAGGTCTCTAAAATATCCAGGGATAACAGTTGATGATTACTGTATCTTTCAGAATTTGAAATTTTTCAAACCGAGTCAGAGGAGGAGCCAGCCTCCGGAGGCAGCAGGCTTGGTGCGAACCCGACTGAGGTAACGGAGATGCTGATTGGCAAAGGCTCGGAAGGAAGGACGCCTCCACCAATCAGCGCACGCCAGAGAAGAGCAGAAAGGTGGGCCGAGCAACGCGAAGCTCGATTGGCCCCTGCTCCCCGAAGGCGCAAAAATCGGAATAAAAGGCTGGCGCGACGGACCTCGGTTGCCGGAGACAACAGATCCTACCCGCGACCTGGATCCTTCCCCCTGACCGATCCTCCCGCCATGCTGACTTCCCAAGCCGAGAGCCTCGTATCAAAGCAATCCCAGCGACCAGCCTGATAGCCGCTTAGGAAACCGAGCTAAGAGAAAGATCCAACTACCTGTCGTCGCCAAGCGCCGAGCTGCCTTCCGCTGCCTCACCTTCGTCCAGCGAACCTCCAGATTCTGGACGTCCTTCGGAGCACTCCTTGTTCCCTGTGGAAGAAGCCACTACAGGGGTAAGCACCACTGCTGGGCCTGCTCCTTCCCCAACTGCCCGTGTCACAGATTCTCCACTGATCTCCGAACCTGAGCCAACCGATGGCGGTCAGCAGTGAGCTGCATTTGTCGGGCCCCAGTCTACCCATACAACCACCAGCCAAGATCGTCAGCCGAGCCCAGCTGGCGCCGGACATCAGTGGGCTGCGTTTGTTGGGCCCCGGTCTACCCATACCGCAATTAGCCAAGATACTCAGCTGGGTCAAGCCGACTCTGGTAATCAGTGGGCTGCTTTTGTTGGGCCCCGATCTACTATCCAGCCTGCAGAAGAAGAAGGGGACGGTGTAAACTGGGCTGCTTGTGTAACTGTGTAAATAAAGTTAGTTTCAGTAACGCTTCCATGTCAGTCTTAGTCGGAACAGGACAATATATATATATACACATACGGTACATACACACACAAACAGAGAGAGAGTTTATATACTGTATATATATACTCCCTGTGTTTGTGTGTGTGTGTGTGTGTGTGTGTGCGTGTGTGTGTGTGTGTATATATATATATATATATATATATATATATATATTCTTTTTCTTTACTATATTCTTACTTTTCTTTTTTTTCTATTTCTATTTCTATTACTTCCTTCTTTTCTTTCTTTTCTGCACCTTCTATTCTTTCTTGCTATTCTATGTTTTTTAGTTTCTTTTAGTTTTTACTGTTGTAATTACAATCTTTAATAAAATTACTATCAAAAAAAAGAAAATATTTGTTGATAAGCTGTAGCTTTAGATAAACAGATCGTTTCTAAAATGCAAAACAGTGCAGTACAAATGTGGTGAAACCGGTTTGCAAAGTTTTCATAGATCCCAAGCTTATGCAAAAAGAGATCAAATTCCAGGGGAGGAGAGAGGAAACAAAGTCCACTCTTATATAAGGCGGTAGAACGTAGAACGAGTACGTACTGAGTACGAGTACTCAGTAGAACGAGTGGCCAGGCAATGCGGAATGCAATGCTCTGAAGTACATGCTTGGATCACTTCATTTTGCAGAATTCATTGTAATTATTACTGAAAACTGCTTTGTGAAAGGAAATGGATTGTATTGGACCTGTTTTAATATTATTACTATTTATTCTTGCAATTACATCCCTTTTGAAAAAGGGCAGTTCCTGGAATAACAGCTCCCCAAATCTTCCCCCGGGACCCAGGACCATACCCATTTTGGGAAATCTGCACTTGATGGATCTGAAGAGGCCTTACAGAACAATGATAGAGGTAAAGCCTGGCGACTAACAGGCATGAATGTTCTTTGCCAAAATGTATTGACATAGCACAAAATCTTGGTAAGTTGCAGAGGTAAGTCTCCAGGGCTGCAACTAGGGGGGACAAGCGGGGCATGTGCCCCGGGTGCCACGCTGGGGGTGTCAAAATGACAGAATAGTATTTGTATACCCATGGGGGGGCGCAGAATCCATGTTTGCCCCGGGTGACACAGACCCTAGTTGCTGCCCTGTAAGTCTCATGTGTCCCCTGCTGCTTTTCAGTGTCTATGGAAATGTTTAAAAAGTGAGGATTGACCTGGTATTTGAATAAGTTTAAATATCCTGGAAGGATTATTCCAAGAGAAACTTTTTGGTTTTGTTTGTACATTTTTTCTAGTTGTTTATTCAGATTTGCAGAGATGGTTCAAAATCCCAATGAGCCTATGGGGAAATATAAATGCTACTAAAGTGAATGACTTGATATACTGTAAGTACTTATAGGGACTCCTATGTTTGCACCTTTTAAGCAGAATTAAAGGTAATTAAAACCATTTCTGCAGGGAGGAACACCCCCCCCCCGAGATTCTCTTACAGCTATTAATGAAGGGGAGAGGGGTAACTTTCCTGATTTTCAGATTCATTCATCAGCATATATTTTAAGATCTTTCCTTAAGTTATTCACATGATCACCTTCAAAAGCTACTATGGGCACAATTGGAAAGTTTCTGTGTGATCCCTTCAACAACATGGGAGAGGCTCAGCTTCTCTTTCAGGTAGAATTCCACTGTATGTCCGGCACTAAAGGCTGCAAGACATCTTTGCAAAATGCTGGAATATAAGTGTATCTCTTGTGCAGGCTTATTCTTTTTATTTGTATGAAGTATACTGTATGTAATATGAAAATTAAAAAATATAATGAAAAATATAGCATCACAATATTCCATAGAACAGAAAAAGGAAATAACATGACCTCAGCCTTGGAATGTTGACACATGGTTCCTTTTTTTGTAGGTATGAATTTTATTTATTTTCAAGATATAATTAAGATACAAAAAAGACTATAGAATAGATAGAAAACAGAACTAAAGAAAAAAGAACAAACTATAAAAGTGTCAGTAGAAAGAAAAGAAACAGAAAGTGACTTCTGACTTTCTCCGATACAGATATAGGTAAATTTACAAATCTAATCTCTTACACTTAATTAATCCATCATAACATTATTTCTATCACAAGAAACCATTTAATCTCTAAAACCCAAAATTAAAACCTCATTTTTTTCTTTTACAAGCAAGTACTCTAAAAGTGGTTGCCAAGTTAATATAAAAGCAGAAATAGAATGCTCTCTTATTAGAGCTGTTAATTTAGCCATCTTAGCCAAGTCCATTAATTTAACAATCCAATCTTCAACCATAGGTATTTATGGATCTTTCCATCGTTGTGCATATAACAATCTTGCAGCCGTAATCATATATAACAGCAAAACTCCATGTTGTTTCTCTAGTTCCTTTTCCATCAATCCCAAAAGGAAAAGTTCTGTTTTCTTTGTAGTTACTTTAAGAATCTTTTGAATAATAATACATATTTGATCCCAGAACTTTTTAGCCTTCTCACAAGTCCACCAAAGATGGTAAAAGGTTCCTTCACCCTGTAAGCATTTCCAACAGACATTAGTTACACCATTATACATTTTAGACAACTTATCAGGAGTTAAATACCAGCGATACATCATCTTGTAAAATTTTTCTTTCAAATTATAATTCAACGTACATTTCAAACCTTTCGTCCACATATTCTCCCGTTGGTCCAACATAATACTGTATCCAAAATTGTTAGCCCTTTTGATTATACAATCCTTGACATGTTCATCTTCCATATTCATCTGTAACAAAATCTTATACATCTTAGTAATAACATGATCATCATTTATGCAAAGATCCATTTCAAACTGAGTTGTTTCATTAACAAATTTATAGTTCGTTTTATCTAATTTAAAACATTCCACCAACTGTATATAGGTGAACCAGTGACATGTAAACCCTTCCAATTCTAACATTTCCCTTCTTTTAATTTTTGCTTCACCCTCCTCAAACTTTAATAAATCTTTATATTTCAGCCAATTTATTCCTCCTACATTTTCTCTTCTAATAATTGCTTACTGAGCTGACAACCATAATGGTACATTTGGAGACAATCTTACCTTATATTTATTCCAGATTCTCAATATGGCATTCCCAAGGTATGATGGTAAGGAATCATAAGATAGATAGGCATGCCACCCGAATCTTAATCCATGTCCTTCAAACTGTAGTAATTTCTTGTTCTCCAAGGTAATCCATTCCATCATCCAAAGCAAACAACAGGCATCAAAATACAATTTTGAATTAGGCAGACCCAAACATCCTCGTTCTTTGGCATCTTGTAACAATTTATATTTAATTCTTGGTTTCTTGCCTTGCCAAATAAATTTGGAAATATCTCTCTGCCATTCTTTAAATGGTATATCTGTTGACAAAATTGGTAGAGTCTGGAAAAGAAATAAGAACCTAGGCAAAACATTCATCTTAATCACAGATATACTTCCCAAAAGAGACAATTGCAATTTCCCCCATCTTATCAAATTTTTTTAAAGATCATTCCAAATTTTAACATAATTATTCTGAAATATCATACTATTTTTAGTTGACAGAATTACCCGCAGATATCTGACCTTTTTTTCAATCTGAAATCCCATCTTACCCATCAGTAGGTCTTGGTTGGGTGGGGTCATGTTTTTAGTTAACATCTTAGTTTTTTGTTTATTTACTTTAAGACCCACCAATGACCCAAATTCTTTCAATTTCTTCATCAGATGTTCTGCAGTTTTGACACATGGTATCTTAAACAAACTTCTACATATGTGAATCTAATTATTGACCAAAATGGCCTCTTATTTTTCATCTGCTGAATTCCAGTTGTCAAAAGAATATGGTCCCGTATTCCGCATCAAACTGGGATGCCAGGAAATGGTGGTGCTGACTGGCTATGAGACAGTCAAAGAGGCTCTAGTGAACCAGGGAGATGTATTTGCAGAGAGAGCCGTCATCCCCTCTTTTGAGGAGGTAACAAAGGGGTTTGGTGAGTTACTTCATTCTGGATTGTAGCTGGCATTTCTTGCTAATGTGTGGTCAGTATTATGTAGAACTTTTCACCTGAAGTTTTCATAGGCAGGGACCTCAGGGAACTGGAACAGCTTCTGTAAATCCAAACAGGATAGAGAAAAATATTTATCTTGCCACATTTACTTGATCCCCGAGTGCTAATGGAGGGAACTGTAGAATAGGAAGCTGTGATAATATTATACCAACCCCATCATCCTCACACGTTCCATGTTTAATTCTGCTTCTTTGCATGTGTGTGTGTCTGTGTGTCTGTGTGTAATTCCAGTAGTATGTATGCCTTTTCCTGACTATTTCTCCTCATATACATAGTTATACTTACCTTTCCTTTGTGCAAAGTTTTTGACAGTTGCTCTCCCTTAATAAATATTTTTGTCCATCGCTCATGGAGCATTTCTCCATTACATACGTACAATGTGCACAGCACAGAAGTGCACTGTCACAGAATCCATTTAACAAACAGAAAAACTGGGTGAACTAACCAAAAAAAAAATCATACACATTACACTGATGGAATTTTCTTGATAAAATTACATCTCTCCTTCTCACCCCTTTTTCTCTATTTTTTCTCTTCAGGCATTGTTTTTGCTCGTGGCAAGAACTGGAAAGTTATGCGACGTTTTACATTATCCACGTTACGGGACTACGGAATGGGCAAGAGGACCATTGAAGACAAAATCACGGAAGAGTGTAATGTCTTGACAAAGACAATCGAGACTTATGCAGGTGGGTTGGCATTTCCTCCCAATGCTCTACCGGAGCATCTGCCAGGCCAAACACAGAATGGGAAATAACTTCCTCAGATTATATGATGAACAAGGAGTGCTTTTTGAGCACCTTCTCTCCAACAATTCTCAAACCCATTACTTTTCTCCTCTAGTTATTCTTACTTGTCCAATTTATGCTAATTATACTTACAGAAATGTGACGTATGGATGTCAAAATGATTCCATGTGTCTCAAAAAGTTAACTTAGTGTACAGTAATCCAACAATCTCTCATGAATAACAGTCCTAGGCTTGATTTTCTGTACAGAATCCTCTAAAATCCCCTATACAGAGACGAGGTAGGGCTGCAAGCCCTCCATCTGACCATGAAAAGGTGTTGGAGATATTGCTCCTCCCTTCTCTTGGCCAACGATAATCATATTGCAGGTTCTCAAAGAACAAAAAGACATAATCCAAATTTAATAAGGGATACATATTTTACCCAAGTTCTCCAACAGAACTATTACCTTTCCATTGTCCATCTGTAATCCCCCATTATTGTTAGCATAATCATATCAATCAAACAGCAGTTGGTGCACTTATTCAACAGCACACCTCACAGGTGGCTAATATAGTAGGAGAAGGAAGCCCATATTTTCCAAAATGGTGGTCCCTAAAGGCCTCCAGTGTCAAATGTGCCTAAGGCCACAGTGGTTGGAAAAATCTGGATAACCATGGGATACCAGCAAAGAGATACACAGAGCTCCAATTGTTGGCCTTTACGGTTCTATGCATTTTTGGAACTCAGAAATTATATGGATAAAAGTTACCATTCATTGACATGAGGAAGAAGAAATAAGAGATGCCCTCTGATATAAGAATAATTAAGAAAATTAAAACTTCTTTGTCTAACTGCCAAATGAGGTGCCATTTGCGGAGCATTCCTACATACCTACAAATGGATCATGCTATTTGCTTTTTGGTAAACCAGTTGCAGTAAAGAGAGGCATGAGATCATAAAAAAAGCAATATTTATTTTATTTAGTGCTACACAGGAATCACAGTTTATATAGGTGTCTGCATTCCAGGGTTTGATTTCTAGTCCTTCCCCTCCAACCTTCTGAGTGAATGGTATTTTGGCTGTTCTGTTCACAGATTTGAGAGTGGGAAGCACCTGCAGTCTTCTCATAATCGATCTGTCCTGCCTGTTGGGAACTACTGGTTAGATCAGAGCTTTCCAAATTGTGTGTCGTGACACAAAAGTATGTCAACACACACAGTCTGGTGTGTCGCCACACAACCCGGAAGTGCTGATCATCATCAGCGCTTCCGGGTTTTCCCGGGTTTTCCCAGGGCAACACACCAATTACAGCGTGAAAAATCTAGAAGCGGCAGCAGCGCTTCCGGTTTTTTGTGCACTGCCGCACTTCCGGGTTTTCCCACGGCGACACACCAACGCCGGTTGGTGTGTCGCCGCGGGAAAAACTTTGGAAAGCCCTGGATTAGATACAGCCATAAGTATCTGCATTCAGATCTATTATAACTTCCTACCATATAATTGATCTAATTTTCCTTCCTTCCCCTTATTCATTACTTCAAGCTCCTTAAAGTTTAGTTCTCTTTCATTCCACGCCACAGACTTCCATTTCACTTGGTCATCACCAATAGTCCATAAATATTTCCCTCCGTGTCCCATTATAGCTTTGGTCAATCAAGGCTTGCACATATTGCAGCAAGGCACAAGGCAGGCACTAGGACCTGCATGGAATCCTGGCAGGGCTGGGAGGCAGCAGCATCAAGGCACTTGAAGCTCTGTGCGTCCAACACAGAGGGGTTTTTTTACATTCACGCGACACAGCTACACACTGCAGCCGACACACTAACGTGTCGCAACACACAGTTTGGAAAGCTCTGCATTATGACTTTGGTCAATCAAGGCTTGCACATATTGCTTTATAGGAATACAGAGAAGGGGTTAACCAGATTTCAAGCCTTAGTTGCCCTCATGCGACATGCGATAGTCCCTATTAACACTGTGGAGAGTATGGGTCAGTTTTATCCAATATGCCACCAAAGGACTCTAAAGCAATCAATTAATTTATTTTAGTAGAGAAGACTCAAAATGCAATCTGTCCTTATATTCTGTGGCATCATGCATCAAATCCTTCTGCTTCATTACACATGCTAAAGTTGAGCTTGCATGGACTTGAGGAGAAGCTCAAAAACAAGAGGTTAGAAGTTTGAGGAATGAACGATATATGAAATGAGGGATGGTTGTGGTAGAAGGAAGGATGGTTGCAAAGGATAGAAAGATATATTTTAGCGTAAACTAGATTTTAGTTCTATTTCAATAATCATCCCAAATTATGAAAATAAATCTCCTGTTTGCTCCTGTGTTAGTCAATATGCTGATGTATAACATAAAGAATAAATTTAGAAAACCTCCCATCCAATACTCCAAGACAATCCAAATTAATTTTTTTTAAAACTGAGTCGCCATTTGATCATTAAAACTGCAATCATTTAATGAGGAAGCATAGAAATGACTTGGCCAACTATTTTACCCTCAAAGAGGTCCCCAATTGCATTGAAATCATCACTGAGGTACAGTCAGATATTGCAATTGTTCCTCTGGGACAATCACTTACATTTAAATACTTTTTCATTTTTCTTAACCTAAAGACTGTCATCAGCACTAGCTAAAGGTTTCTATGATAAACGCTTCCTTTATATAAGCTAACTTTCAGTCTAAATGCAGTGAAGAGCATATTTAATCCTGGTTTCATTCACACTTCTGTTTTGATTTATTGTTTGTTGCCCAGGAAAACCATTTGAGGTCACAACAATTATGACGGCTGCTGTTTCCAACATCATAGTTTCTATTCTACTTGGGAAGCGCTATAACTATGAAGATGCCACATTTCTAAGACTACTGAGGATAATGAGGGAAAATGTTCGGGTTTTGGCAACCCCTGTTGTGTTGGTAATCTAATTTTTCATTTGAAAAAAATGTACTGAAAAAACGCAACAGAATGTGTGACATTGAAGCTTTATTGCAAAGCGAAGCATGTTGCTTCTCATGGGCATTTGCAGCAAGATCCCATCCAAAAGGCAACGTGAACATGATGATACCAGGATTCAAATTCCACCCTTACGTAGTTGCATGCAAACATCTCATGCCAGTATGCAGATCCCCTTTTAGCATCATGACTTCATGATGCATGCTTCACCACTTCCTCTCCCTTCCTTCTACAGGCTTGTGAATGCACTCAGATTGGAGGGGTGGGAGCCTACACTGCAAATACCTTTTCCATCTTTTTTTTCTTTATACAATACTCCGCAATTCTAACTGTACTAATTAGTTTCCTTGACTAGGACTTGCATTCGGTTGCTTAGATTGATCGTTCCCATTGCTTGTTTGGGAATCAACGGAATATAAGCAGGTGAAACTCATTTAATAGTATGTTGGAAAATGGGCACTCCCACTCCCAAAAATTGTGTGGAGGTTTAGTCCATGCGATTTGAGCCTTAGTGAATTAAAAATATTGACTATCCATAGCTCCCTCCATCATTGTTTTGTTTATTATTGTTGCTTATTTTTTGTAAACTTATGGAACATTATTTTGATAAAATGCTTTGAGTTGTCCACCTGAGAATTTCAAAGTATTCAAAATACTCAACTTCCTTAATATATGTTTTTTTCATTATTTTTTTCAGATATGTAACATATTTCCCATGCTGCGGTTCCTTTTGCGTCCTCATAAAAAAGTAATGAATAATAAAAAGGAACTCTATGATTTCATACAGACCACTTTCATAGAATGTCTCAAAGATCTTGATGAAAATGACCAGAGGAGTTTTATTGATTCATTTCTTGTTCGGCAAAGGGAGGTAATGGATTACTTTATACATGCCTGGAATTACTGAAGATTTTTTTACATATTTTTAAAACATGCCTCCATATAAACTTCATGCAGGTTGGTTAAGATCCTTGTGTCAGAAACGTAGAAGGAAACAAATTTCTAGCAGTTTCTAAACATTTCCTCTTCATTACTTTATTTAGAATCTGCAGCTACTAAAACTACACCCAGACTGTTTTTCTCTCCATTAGAAATGCCATCAATATCAAGCCTTTTCTGGAAGAGTGGCTCCAGCGGGGGGGGGGGGGGAGGAGTGTCCAAGGAGTGTCCTTGGAGGGGGATCTTGGGGTGATCCCCTGTGGGCCAATCCTTTTGTCTTTCTGTATAACCGTTTGGTCTTAGAGTTTTCCTTATAGAAACCTAGTAGGGTTCGGACAAGTCTAACCTGTGGGGGAGGATATTACCCACCCATGAAGTGTCCTCTTAGCCTTTGAGAATATCAGTTACATGAGTAGGTTGAGTTTCCTTACTAGAGTTTTCTTTATACATTTCAGGAGAATATGAAGATGACAAACGGTGAATATTTCCATAATGAAAACCTGAAAGCTCTTGTAGGTGACTTGTTTGGTGCTGGCACAGAAACGACTGGAAACACTCTGCGCTGGGCCATACTCCTAATGATGAAGTACCCGGAAATCCAGAGTAAGTAAGCACGTTCATGTCATTGGCTTACAATCAAAAATATAAAAGTAACTGAAAGATTATTGTTGCTATCTGGAATGTTACTTGAATGAAGGGAAAAGAGATGAAGCAAGAATAAGTTGCCCTTCAAATAGACAAGACAACATTGATCTCACTAAATGTATATAGACTAAACTTACCTCATAAATGAAAGTGAATTTTAATAAACTCAAAACATTGAAAGCCAATAGTGTTTGTCTGCAAGAAACACACAGAAATCAAAAACATGTCAATTTGTTGAAACAAAGAAAACTAGGCCAGGAATATACAGCATCAGGAAAGACAAAGAAAATCGGAATAGTAATTTATCTTAAATCACCTTCCTGGGAAGTGCTAGAAGAATTAAAAGATAAAGAAGGAAGAACTTCAATCTTGAACTTAAGAAAAGAAGGTAAGATTTTAACACTGGCATCCATTTATACTCCAAAGACAGATAAGGAACAATTCTACGGAGGCTTCTTCCAGATGTTAATTGCAGAGAAGGAAATAATTATCCTAGGAGACATGGATGAAGTGCGAGTTCTGACCTTAGGCACATCAGCCCTAGATGGAAAAAAAAGGAAGACAGCTTCCAAGAATGGTTCTTCAGTATATGGATATAGTGGCTTTGACCAATGTTTGAAGATCAAAAAATCCAAAAGCAAGAGATGATAAGTTTCTTTCAGCAAGACACCAAGTGTACTCAAGAATTCCTATGTGCTGGATCTCTAAGGCTCTCGCACCATCTATCAGAGAAGTGCCGATTTGCTCAGTGACATGGGCAGATCATTTCAAAAAGGAGATAAAATATGTCAAACAAAATCATTTTGGAAATGCAAACAAACCAGGGAAACCTGTGACATATCACATCAGAAAAAGGAAAGAAAGGAGGAATAAAACAGCAAAAAATAAAGAGAACAAACTGCTGTATATCCAAGATCGGAAATAACAGAAAAACTTGCAGAACTTTGAAGTAATTAAATTCCAGGCATAAAAAAAATGAAGGAAATTTGAACAGATATATTGAACACTCAGAGCGTAAGAATTTACTGAAGAACACAGACAAATATTAAGCAAATTTATAACAACTTGAGAGATTAAAGAAGCACAAAATAAAATTAAAATTGGTAAGTGACAGGCCCAGATGGGCTGGCGGCTTTGTGTTTCAAAAAGCTCTAGGAGGAACTAACAGAACCACTATTTTTTATAAGAATTTTATTAAGTTTGAAGTAAAGATAAAAACTACAAAAAGGAAAAAAAGTACAAAAAAGGAAAAAGGAAAAAAAGGTTGAGAAACAGAAAATGAAAAAAGATTTTTTAAGAAATTACAAGATGACTTCCGACTTTCAACAACAAGAATATACAGCAATTTCCATAGTTAGTCCCTTATTCTAAATCTAACCAATATCATATTATTTCTATAAATTATTCTATCGGCACATTATAAAAATCACTAAAGACAGTTACTCCCTCCCCTTATACATACATACATACATACATACATAATAAACAAATAT
Source organism: Charina bottae (assembly GCA_023362775.1). Classification (NCBI taxonomy): domain Eukaryota; kingdom Metazoa; phylum Chordata; class Lepidosauria; order Squamata; family Charinaidae; genus Charina; species Charina bottae. The sequence continues at coordinate 49,250,470 of JALMGJ010000009.1, forward strand.
ATAAACCATTAAATCAACTTCCCCCCCCCAAAAGGAACCCATTTATTTACGTAATTCCTTCCTACCACCATTCTATATATTTCTGGCCACTATAATAAAAATCAAATTATAAAAACATTAAATTATCTACTTTTATACTTAATAGTGCTATAACAATCTTAACCCTATTAAACTTAAAACCGAACACTCTTATCTCTTATCTCTTATCTCTTATCTCTTATCTCTTATCTCTTATCTCTTATCTCTTATCTCTTATCTCTTATCTCTTATCATTCTCCCTGTCAGGAAAAAAGTTCCCACTCTTGATAAACTTCTTCCTCCCCCCACAGAACATCTTCAGCCAGTTCACACATTTTAGCAGTGATATTTTCTGCAGTATCCTGAATACCTTGCATAATGGCATGGCGAGTGTCATTAAGAATCTCTTTGAAATCAGAATGAAGCCCAGCGTGGAGCTCTGCGAAGATTTCCTTAAGGTCATACATAATTCAGGCAGTAGATTATGGCTCCCCCTGGATACTTGACTAACGCAGATAGGAGCTAATGAAAGACATGCAAAGTTATTAAATGAAATTGACAAAGAAAAACTGTAGTAAACAGCAGCTAAAAATAGTGAATCCCTAGCCCTGCGTGCGGAGTGAGCTCCCGCACTAGCCCCAGCTCTTGCCAACCTAGCAATTCGAAAGCATGCAAATGCAAGTAGATGAATAGGTACCACTTCGGTGGGTAGGTAACAGCATTCCGCGTGCGTCATACTAGCCACATGACCGTGGAAGCGTCTTCGGACAACGCTGGCTCTTCGGCTAACAAACGGAGATGAGCACCGGCCCCTAGAGTCGGACACGACTGAACAAATGTGCAGGGGGAACCTTTACCTTTACCTTTTTTTTACAAATAGTGAACAGAAAAATGAAAAGTCAAAGTAGCAAATTCAATGTGTATTAAAAAATTTAGTCCTTCAGATTAAATACAAAAATAGCAACAGGGAGATGATTAATTATTCTCAGTCCACCTTAAAATTAAACGGTAAGTAAGCCAAAGACTAAAAAAATAGTTTTTTTAAAGTTAATCAAGAAATAACGATAGGCACCAAGAGAGTCCACATTTTCTTGTTGTAGAAAGCCTCTCTTAGGGTAATAAAACTTAAAAATATAAATTGAGTGATTTAGAAATGGGGGAGGGCTCAACCTAATGTCCTTTAAGGCTACAAATGCAGGCTGGAAATGATGACTTCCCCAGCCTCCCGTCGTCTTTTACCAGGTCTTTGCAGTTTGCGATTCTCAGGCTGCAAGGCAAGGTTTTGGAGGACGAAATGGGATAATTCCAAGCTTTTTCTTAACTCATCAAAAAGCCTGAGCCCGAAAAAAAACCCACATTGCCCATTCTGCCCACACGGAGCTCATGGACAAGGCTGTTCAGTCAGCCACATTCCCCACTGGAAGTCTCAGAGAAACTAGCAGAACCACTATTGAAGATGATGAATGAAACCCAGACAGCACAAACAACACCAGAGACGTGGGACGAGGCATATATAACATTAATACACAAAGAAGGGAATGACTGAAAGAAACTCCGGTCATATAGACCAATTTGTTTACTGAATGTCAGTTACAAGATATTCACTACTGTATTAGCTGAATTTATGAGGAAGGGAATCCCCAAAATTATACGAAATCAGCAAAAACTAAATAAAGATAATGACAAAGGGAGGAAGAGGGGTGTGTATGGGGGGGGGGGGGCGTTACTAGAATGTTTTCCTAGAATGTTTTCTTTTCTTTCCATTTTTTGTTTTACCTTTTTTTAAAAAGCACTTACAAATCTTTTTATAATCATATTTTCACGGTAATGTTCACTCCAGTGTAAAGCATATTTGATTTATGTACATGCATTTTCCCCCTTTTTCTCTTTTTTTGTTCTTTCTCTTAGCTAATTAATAACAAATAAAACTGGGGAGGGGGCGGGAGTTTCCCTTCACCACCTAATATGAGGCAAGAGGGAAGTGACGTTCTGTGAAGAATAATGTATTTCTGTCGTGATCAGACAGAACACATCTCTCCGTGCTGCACTTTACATTTCATTCTTTCTGTTGGTTGAAGACGTAAGCTGATAGTCAATCATTCGTTCATCTCTTTTCTGGATGGAAATATTCATAAAAGAAGGAGAAAGAACAGAATAAAGTTTATTATAAAAATAATAAAGGCGGGGGAAAAAATCTAAAAGAAAACCCACAGGAGGTCACAGATTAGTATCACCAGATATGCACTACAAGCATACTTGGCTTCATGGCCTTATCTTCTTATACTGCAGATCAAATATTCTGGATGTACTTAAGCAAGTTAAAAACTCCATAGAAAATATATATTTTAAAATTACCACTAACAATATTTTCTGTATCTTTGTAATGTTTCCCTCATATATGAATTTGTTTTTTTCCTCTAATGTGTGACCAAGTTCCTTCAGGCTTTAGCACCAGTTCTCCACTGATTTATTATTTTGTTTTTATTCAGCAATTTGGGGGCCACTTGAGTCCTGGTGGTCCTTGGTAGCTTACAGTTAAAAAACAACAGTACAAAAATAGAAAAAAGACTCATAAATGGCCTGAAGACAAAGGAAAACAGAAAGCCACCCAACCAGGGCTCCAACCTCAACCTACCGCAAGGCCAGAAGAATAGCCTGGTCTCCAATAGTTTTCTGAACGTCATCAGAGTGGCAGAAAACTAGATCTCTGGGGGGGATCTTTCCAGAGGCCAGGCACACTTCCTGGAGTCCCACTAGATGACAGTGATGGACCCAAAGGGTGCCTATTTGCCCAATCCCACCAGCACACGAATTGCACTCAGAAGCCTACTACAGCTGCTCCAGTAGGCTCACATGGGCACAATGAGGCATGAAAACCACTGCCCCTGGTGCCACATTCTGGACCAGCTGGAACCTCCAAGTGATCTTCAAGGCAGCCAAATGTACAGCAGATCACAGTAGTTCAAAAAGTGACTAATGCATAAGTGACTGTGTGAAGGGGTAGGGATCTAAGCTAATGACTACTGTATCCTTCAGAATTTGGAATTTATGCATTAGCACCCACTGAAAACCAAATCAAACAATGAGTCATCTTAATAGGTAATACTGTTTTGTTCTCCCAGGGAAGGTCCAAGAAGAAATTGCAAAGGTGATTGGAGATCTGCAGCCAAGGACAGACCACCGAGCCAAAATGCCTTATACCGATGCTGTAATTCATGAAGTTCAAAGGTTTGCTGACATTGTTCCAAACAATGTGCCACGTGCAACCACCATGGACATAACTTTCCAAGGCTTCTTCATTCCCAAGGTGATCAGTCTGAAGTAACTGCATTGTTCAGCTTCCAATCTTTCTTAGTACAGTATAAACAATTTCCAGTTAGTAAAATGCAGTTTTAAGAGTTATTGAGCACTGGGTCTAACTGATAATCTATCTATTTCCCAAGCTTTTTTGAACTTCTCTGCTTCTCCATGCCTAGTATTTACCTCTCATTGTCTAAAAACTCACACATTTGCAATACCACCTGTAAAAGTTCTTTGTAATAATTTCTATAGCAATGTATTAAAGAGACACACTCTATTTAATATCGTTTTTTTCCCATTCAATGTTTAGGGTATGCAGATTGTTCCACTGCTATCGTCAGTGCTCCATGATGAATCTCAGTGGGAGAAACCTCATGAATTCTATCCTGAGCATTTCCTTGATGCTGAAGGAAAATTTGTGAAAAAAGATGCATTCCTGCCTTTCTCTGCAGGTAAGATTCTCTGTACATGTGAACATGCATCCAATAATAGGCAACCCTTAACAACTTGCTTGAAAAGAAAACAGCTGATAAAAGCTCTATTTCATAGGCCTTAATTTAACAGAGTTTAGACTTAATGGGCAACATTTGTGGCCTGACTTCTCCATTCATTGACCAACTTGTCTGTTGTTTCCAAAGTTGGTCTGGAGCATAATTGACTCTGTGCATGAGTTCATGTCATTCCTGCTGTGTTGGCCTCAGCATCTCTATATTTTGGCAGTCCAGGATGAATCCTGTCTTGCAGCCATCCTGGCTGACTCTGGCCTTCAGGCGGACGCAGGCTTTGGGTATTCTTAGCTTGACTCTGTAGGTAAATAGGTTTATGTTTAGGTCACAGCAATGTAGCAGAGCATAAAATACAATAAAGCAAAATAAAATAAGATGATAAAAGAGTGTTAAACGTAAGTAAATTGGATCAAATAAAACCAGAGCTACAATTAAAAATTTAACAATTTCTTTCTAAGTGTAAATGAGAACAAAGCAAAAGTAGCAACCTGATTTCTAATGCTTTGAAACACATCTGCAAGAATCTAATTCAGTCATTTGTGGTCCAAGCCCTTGAGTTCACCCTCAGTAGTTTGGCCCTGGGCAGGGGAGGACAGAGTGAGTAACGTCCTCCCCCTGGCTGACAACACAGGGGCAGAGATGCTGTTCAACAGGGCGCTTACCAAATCTCTCTTCCAGCTAAGCCAAAGGCAGAGTCTGCAGCCCACGGGATGTAGAAGCCTTTCTCAGTGGGGCACTGATAATATCAATCCGATTCTGGGAGAGGCTTCAGGGGTTTTACAGTAATGGTACCAGGATGAAAATATAGATGACTGTACTGCAATAGCATGTTTATTAGCATCCTTTTCAAGAAGCCTATCTCTGTTCCAAGAACTAAGTTCCCCAAAAGAGCAGAGAATTAGATTAGCAGAAGGGGTGCTCTGGGGAGGCCTAAAATCTTCCCAATGAAGTTATTTTGGACTATGTCCAATTGAGAATCAACCTTCTCATCCCATCCAGATCTCAGTTCCATCAACATCTGGGCTATCACCTTGCCCGACAATATTTTAACTGCCCTCCTCTGGAATAAAAAAAATTGAGGATATCGCCCCCATGTGTTTCGTATTGAAAGGATGTATTTGAAAGTTGACATCTAGATATGAAAAAGAAGGGCATTACTCTATTTGTTGGGCATTAATTTTATGTCTTTTTTGACATTATTTTCATATTCAGGACATCTGCTACCATCTAGTAGTCAGAAAAAAAATCCATCTCCATTCCATTACTGCATTTTGACTTCTTTCTGTATCTATGATCTGTCATTGTTTCAGGGCCGCAACTGGGGGGGTGGGGCAAGCAGGGCATGTGTCCCGGGTGGTGTGCTGGGGGGGCACCAAAATGATACCCAGGGGTGCCAAAATGACAAAATAACCCATGGGGGGCCCCGGAATCCATGTTTGCCCTGGGTGACACAGACACTAGTTCCATCCCTGCATTGTTTTTTTGGTGTGCTGACCTCTCCATGGACATAGGACATTGGGAAGCCATGTGAAAAAGTTTAAGAAACCAATAACCCCCCCTTTTTTTCCCCATGTATGCTTTCTTCCAGGTCGGAGAGTATGCGTTGGGGAGAACCTTGCCAAAATGGAGCTCTTCCTCTTCTTTACCAGCCTCCTGCAGAGATTTACCTTCCAGCCACCCCCAGGAACATCTAAAGATGACCTGGACTTGACCCCTGATCTTGGACTTACAACCCCTCCCATGCCCTATAAGACCTGTGCTGTGTTACATTGATCCAAAAGAAAAAAATTAGAATAAGATGTTTTCTCAGCCCTTGGAATGACAGAGAGGCGAGATCTGACAACATGATGCCAGATTCTCTAGTTTTCAGATGTTGTTTAAGAGCTGAATTGTAATGATCTATAGACACATAAAATGTAGATTCTGATGGGGAAAAATAATAGGGAAATCATGAAAAGCAAGGTGCTCTGTATTGTTCTTATTGATTTTTTCTTTTGGGGCATTTGTTTCCTTTGCCTTTTATTATCTTTTCTCCTCTTCAACTTTCTGTTTCTGTTTAGTATTTTTGTCTCTTTTGCTTTAATTAAAAAGAGTAATTTTAAGTAATTGTTAAAAAAGCAATATCATTTTTTTCTGAATAGTCCCAAGTGCAAATTTATGTATTTATTTGTTGTACCTAGTTATCAATTGTATTCTTAAAGAAAAAATTGGAAATGTGCCCACCTGGCCTTAAGGCTGAGTCCTCCGATGATATTCCAGGGCAGGATGTATGTGCAACCATTGCCATCCCAGAGACTCTGGTGGCTTCCAGGGTGCTGTTCCACATATAATAAGATCCTATCTGTAAAGGTGGGCCATGCAGATTGCATGGGATTGCTGGTTGCATACCAGCTTCCTAGCTATGCAGCAGCTTCCCTACCTGTCCTGTTTTACTCCATGGCCAGATGATTGGTGGAGTTCCCAAGGCTTATGCTCCTGAGGAATTTCATCCTGTCTTTCCTTGACTCAGAGTCAGAAGTGGCTCAGGAGTTCATGGCCATTATGGCAACCTTGGACATTTTGATGGTCTCACTTATAATGGGTGTGTGTCACACACTAGCTTTGTTTTTTGACACAGGGCAGCAGCTATGTAATCTCGATATTCAGAAAGACTGGCATTAGTCCCTTGTCAAGGACAGATCTCTCCCTCTTAGTCTTGGAGTTTTCTGTGGCTGCCTCCCACCACAGGACATGGGACCTATTTGACTGGTCCTCCCCAGACACCTGAAAGACCTGGGGAAACTTGGGGAAATTTCTGAAGCTCTGGTGCATGGCTCAACAGAGGCTTTAGTTGCTAGTGAGAATGAGCAATTGAAGTTGGCCTTCAATTGGATTCTCCCCACGCGAATTCTCTATGCACGTACGTTCCAGAGAGCTCACTGATTTTCAGAGATGAAACCACCATTGCAGAGATGCCTCGAATGCCACTGAAAGGATATGAGGAGTGAGTCTGGCTAAGTACAGTTAAGAACCTGTATTATGGATTATATTAGGGTGGTAAGTATGGTGAAACATATTTAATTGTTTTCATTTAATTTGATTCACTTGATATAGGTGCTGCTGATAACAGAATAACTCTTGAGTGGCTCTCAACATAAATTGAATCAACAGAATAAACATAAAGAGAATAAAATACAATATTAATAAGGAAAGAAAAAAAAAATCAGGAGCACAATGGCTCAGTGGTTAAGACACCAGGCTTGTCTTTTTTTTTCCATAAAATTTTATTGAATTTTAAAACACATATTAAAAGTTCTAAATAGAAAAGAAAATAGAAATGCAAAGTAAATAAAAAAGAAAAGAAAAAGAAAAAGTGAAGTAAAGAACGAAAAAAAGTATAGAAAATAGATGACTTCCAATCTATCTCTGGTCATCAAGCACAACACTCTGCTCCAAATGTTAGTCTCTCATACAATACACAAAAACATTTCTTTGTCTAATACATTTTAATTTCTATGTTCCAATCTTCTGATCTTCATACAAACATTGCCCTTCTTGCAGTTTTCCAATAATCCTTCTGTGGTTTCCATTCCTTGAAGTGATAGTAATTTAAGTTTCTTTTCGTTTAAACATATCAATTTAAGATTTTTTGATCAGTCTTTCCATTTTTGCATCCATATCCATGTCCTTGGTAAAAGCCAATTTTCTTGAATTATGCATTATTGTTATAACCATGTTATTTATTTCTAATAAAACACATTTCTATTTATATACATCCATAAAAACAATTCTAGTTTAAACATAATCTGTATCTCTACTATATTTGTACTATACTCTACATCTACATGCACGTTTAACTAATTGACAAGTTTTTATAAATCCCTGTTCCACTAATATAACCTTATAACTATTTTCATTAATATTCTTAATAATATTGGTTCTATTTTAAACTCAGTCTGCATTTATGTTTTATAATACATTTCACATTGAAGTATATATTTAAATCTCTATTTTCTTTGCATCCTTATACATCCAATTCTAATAAAATATCTTTCCATTTATATATCCCCATAAAAATAACTTCAAACTTAATCTGTGACATCAACGTGCATATAGTATTCCCAACAATTATATTACTAGTTTAAACTCAATTTGCATTTGTAAAGTAATCTATTTCCAGTTAGAATCCATGGCTTCATTTAACCTTGTATCCCATTCAAGATCTTCTATTTCAAGTTATACCAAAGTTGTAATATATAATCTGTTTTATTAAGACACCAGGCTTGTCAATTGGAAGGTCACAAGTTCGGCGGTTCGAGACCCTAGCCGTGTGTGATGGAGTGAGCTCCCACACTCGCCACAGCTCTTGCCAACCTAGCAATTCAAAAGCATGCAAATGCAAGTAGATAAATAGGTACCACTTCGGTGGGATGGTAACAGCGTTCTGTGCTTGTCATGCTGGCCACATGACCGTGGAAGCATCTTCGAACAGCCCTAGCTCTTCGGCTAAGAAATGGAGATGAGCACCGCCCCCTAGAGCCGGACACGACTGTGCACGGGACTCTTTTACCTTTACTTTAAATAGAGAACAATTTTTTAAAAAAATGTTGAGAAACAAACAGCAAACCCAGGCACCAACACAGAAAACATTAATGGATATACTCCACAAGGGGACCCAGCTACCCTGCCCCAAAGCCAGGGAGAACAGCCAGGTCTTCCATCCAGTATGGTGACGATACTCAGTTATACATTTATGGTCGAGCCATCCAGGTGCTATCCCAGGGCCTGGATACTGTATGGATTGGGATGGAGAAAAGCTTCAGCTCAACCGTGACAAAACTGAGTGGCTATGGGTTTTAAGTCCCCCCCCCCCGCTATCTAGTGAACATCGTTCATTAACTATAGATGCAATAACACTCCCCTAGGTACAGTTTCTGCCCATCCCACAAGATCTGACAGAGTGCCAATAATAAATATATATATATATATATATATATATATATATATATATATATCCCTCTATAAAGCATTGTCACCTGGTGGTTTCTAGGAAGCATGCCTTCTCTGTCATGGCAACTGCCTTGTGGAAAAATCTCCCCCATGATGATATGGATGGACCCAACCCTGTTGGCCTTCTGGAAGGCCATGAAGCCCTGGCTTTTACCCCAGGCACTGGAGCTGGGATGTTAATGGAGCGTGGCCATGAGTGTGTGAGACATGTTGGTAAAGAGATTTTTTTCATATAATGGCCTCAACTTGGTTTTTTCTTCTATTAGTTTTGGAGAATGTTTCAATCTTTATATAGCTAGAAATTCACTAGCTACTGTATATAGGTAGCACTATTAATTTGTCAAATAAATAAATAAATTAAAATGGAAAAGCAAGAAAGCAGCCATGGCATCTTGCATTTGGAGAAAGCCTTTGATAACCTGGAATAGCCTTTCATATTTACATCTCTGAAAAAAAGGAACTGTGGTATCAATTTTCTTACATGAATACTGAGTATCTACAGAAAACCAAATTGCTAAGTTCATTGTAAATGGACTTTTAAGACAAGAATGTACAATAAAGAAAGGAAGCTTGCCCACCTCTCCTTTATTTCTGTAATGGTATGTGGCAGTGACCTTGGGAGAACAGGGGGAGGATGTACTTTCAGACTTGCAAGATTGATGTCAGCCTTGCAAGGTAGACCAGACAGGAAAGACGGCTAGATGAGCTAATTCTATTTTTTGTAAGGTTACATTAACAGAATCTTGCAAGTCTGAAAGTACATTTCTCCCTCCCCCCATCCCCCTTACAGCCTGAGAAACTAGGGAGGGTCCCTTCTGAGGCGCTTGCCCCATCCACATTCCTGCTGCGGGCTAAGTTGCCTTTTATCTGATTGTCTATGAAGGTTCTCAGTCATCCAGGTGGAACAGTCTGTGGCTTGAATCATGTCAACTGGATTTCTATTTTCTTAGTGGAAACGTTTCACTCCTTATCCAAGGAGCTTCTTCAGTCTGAGTGAAGTTAGTAAGGGAATCCTTAAATATGTTTCTAGGCTGGCTGTGTGACCTTGCACCTGGGGCTAGGTCATGGTTATTTTTGAGATGTTTGTTTCTAAGTCCCTTTATCATCTAAAGGAGGATCGTTAAGATTACCCTGCTGCTGTTGAGCTTGTGAAATGGTCTTAATCTTCCTAGGCACAGAAGACAAAGCAGGAAGGAAGATAGGGGAAAGGTTATGCCTGAGGCCCCCACCTCTATTCAAGGAAGGATTTTCCAAGTTGGCATGAATGGATTCCTTGACCCCTCTCTCAAACCACCTATCTTCTCTGTCTAAAATGTGAACATTAATGTCCTCAAATGAGTGTCCTTTTTCCTTTAGATGAAGATAAACTGCTGACTCTGGTCCTGTGGTGTTACTTCTCCTGTGTTGGGCCATCCTCCTGTACAAAGGTTGTTTGGTTTCTCCAATGTAGAGTTCAGAGCACTCCTCACTGCACTGGATTGCATACACTACATTGCTTTCCTTGTGTTTTGGAGTTTGATCTTTGGGGTGTACAAGCCTCTGTCTCAGTGTGTTGGTGGGTTTGAAATATACAGGTATGTGGTGTTTGCCAAATATCCGTTTTATCTTTTCAGACACGCCAGCCATGTAAGGAATGACCAGGTTCTTCCGTTTACTCTGAGTCTCAGCCCTATCTGTTGCTGTTTTAGGTCTGGTAGACTTAGATTTGGTGAAGGCCCAATTTGGATATCCACAGGCCTGCAGAGCTGTTCTCAGATGCTGCTTTTCATTCTTTTTGGAATCCATGGAGGTGGGGATGGTTTCTGCTCTGTGTGACAATGTCCTGATGACTCCTAGTTTGTGCTGCAGTGGATGGTGGGAGTCAAACATCAGGTATTGATCTGTGTGTTTGGGTTTCCTGTAGATCCCTATTTCTAGCTTGCCACCGGTCCCAATGAGGACTTCACAGTCTAGGAATGCCAGTCTGTTGTCCTTGGTGTCTTCTCTGGTGAAGCTAATGTTGGCATCTATAGTGTTTATATGGTCCGTGAAGGCCTGTACTTCCTGGGCCTTGATTTTGACCCAGGTGTCATCCACATACCTAAACCAGTGGGTGGGCACCGTTCCCTGGAATGTGTTGAGTGCTTTCTTCTCCACTTCTTCCATGTATAAATTGGCCACAATGGGTGACACAGGAGAACCCATGGCACAGCCGTGTTTTTGTCTGTAAAAGTCACCTCTGTATGTGAAATAAGTGGTGTTAAGACACAGGTCCAGAAGATGGCAGATCTGGTTTGGGTTGAGATGGCTTCTCCTTTCCAGGGTGCTGTCCTCTTCTAGTCTCTTCCTGACAGCGGATAGAGCATGAGTGGTGGGGATGCTGGTGAAAAGGGAGGACACATCAAAGGAGACCATAGTTTCATCTGTATCCAGTTTCAGGATCTTTGCTTTGGAAACAAATTCTTCCGAATTATGGATGTGGTGTTCAGAGTGTCCAACTAGAGGTGCTAGTATGGTAGAGAGGTGTTTGGCAATGTTGTATGTTACCGAATTGATGCTGCTGACTATGGGTCGGAGGGGTGTTCCTTCCTTGTGGATCTTAGGAAGTCCGTAGATGCAGGGGATGGCTTCTCCAGGATACAGACGGTGGTAGGTAATCCTATCGATGGAGCCATCATGTTCCAATTGTTTCAAACTGTCTATTGGCAATAGACAGTTTGAAACAATTGGAACATGATGGCTCCATCGATAGGATTACCTACCACCGTCTGTATCCTGGAGAAGCCATCCCCTGCATCTACGGACTTCCTAAGATCCACAAGGAAGGAACACCCCTCCGACCCATAGTCAGCAGCATCAATTCGGTAACATACAACATTGCCAAACACCTCTCTACCATACTAGCACCTCTAGTTGGACACTCTGAACACCACATCCATAATTCGGAAGAATTTGTTTCCAAAGCAAAGATCCTGAAACTGGATACAGATGAAACTATGGTCTCCTTTGATGTGTCCTCCCTTTTCACCAGCATCCCCACCACTCATGCTCTATCCGCTGTCAGGAAGAGACTAGAAGAGGACAGCACCCTGGAAAGGAGAAGCCATCTCAACCCAAACCAGATCTGCCATCTTCTGGACCTGTGTCTTAACACCACTTATTTCACATACAGAGGTGACTTTTACAGACAAAAACACGGCTGTGCCATGGGTTCTCCTGTGTCACCCATTGTGGCCAATTTATACATGGAAGAAGTGGAGAAGAAAGCACTCAACACATTCCAGGGAACGGTGCCCACCCACTGGTTTAGGTATGTGGATGACACCTGGGTCAAAATCAAGGCCCAGGAAGTACAGGCCTTCACGGACCATATAAACACTATAGATGCCAACATTAGCTTCACCAGAGAAGACACCAAGGACAACAGACTGGCATTCCTAGACTGTGAAGTCCTCATTGGGACCGGTGGCAAGCTAGAAATAGGGATCTACAGGAAACCCACACACACAGATCAATACCTGATGTTTGACTCCCACCATCCACTGCAGCACAAACTAGGAGTCATCAGGACATTGTCACACAGAGCAGAAACCATCCCCACCTCCATGGATTCCAAAAAGAATGAAAAGCAGCATCTGAGAACAGCTCTGCAGGCCTGTGGATATCCAAATTGGGCCTTCACCAAATCTAAGTCTACCAGACCTAAAACAGCAACAGATAGGGCTGAGACTCAGAGTAAACGGAAGAACCTGGTCATTCCTTACATGGCTGGCGTGTCTGAAAAGATAAAACGGATATTTGGCAAACACCACATACCTGTATATTTCAAACCCACCAACACACTGAGACAGAGGCTTGTACACCCCAAAGATCAAACTCCAAAACACAAGGAAAGCAATGTAGTGTATGCAATCCAGTGCAGTGAGGAGTGCTCTGAACTCTACATTGGAGAAACCAAACAACCTTTGTACAGGAGGATGGCCCAACACAGGAGAAGTAACACCACAGGACCAGAGTCAGCAGTTTATCTTCATCTAAAGGAAAAAGGACACTCATTTGAGGACATTAATGTTCACATTTTAGACAGAGAAGATAGGTGGTTTGAGAGAGGGGTCAAGGAATCCATTCATGCCAACTTGGAAAATCCTTCCTTGAATAGAGGTGGGGGCCTCAGGCATAACCTTTCCCCTATCTTCCTTCCTGCTTTGTCTTCTGTGCCTAGGAAGATTAAGACCATTTCACAAGCTCAACAGCAGCAGGGTAATCTTAACGATCCTCCTTTAGATGATAAAGGGACTTAGAAACAAACATCTCAAAAATAACCATGACCTAGCCCCAGGTGCAAGGTCACACAGCCAGCCTAGAAACATATTTAAGGATTCCCTTACTAACTTCACTCAGACTGAAGAAGCTCCTTGGATAAGGAGTGAAACGTTTCCACTAAGAAAATAGAAATCCAGTTGACATGATTCAAGCCACAGACTTTTATCTGATTGTTCCCTTGGCTGCATCTCTTTGCCCTGTCTTCCAAGGTCATTCCCACATACCATTACAATTTCTAGTGGCATTAAAAGTACAGGAGAAGAAGATACAAGATAAGAAAATAAAAAACAGGGGGTATGTAGTCCCTCGATAATAGGACCCTGTTCTATGAAAGGCTGTATGGGTGATAACCAGCACTTTGAGTTGGCCCCAGAAGCCTACCAGTGCAGCTCAAGAAGAAGAGCTGCAGCTTCTGACTTCCGGTGGGAATATATATAAGTTCATGTACCCTACGAGAGGCTTTCTACAGCAAGGAAAAGCTCTTGGTGCTTATCATTATTTTTGGGATTAATTTTTTTTTAAAAAAATTCTTTTAAGTTTTGGCTTGTTTCCCATCTAAATACTAAGGAGGATTGAGAATAATTAATTGCCTCCTTGCTATTATTTCTGTATTGAATTTGAAGAATTTACTATCTTCCTACATGTTGAATCTCCTGTTTTGAATCTTCAGCTTTCTGTTGCCACTGTCCCTGGGAGATGCATATTAGCATACTTGTACTTGTGTCAACATCTTTCGGGAATTTTCCATTAACTCCTGTTCTCACTAGTCAAGTATCTAGGTGGCACCATAATCTACTGCCTGAAACATGGAGGATGTCAAGCAGACTTTCTCAGAGTTCCATTGTGTGCTGAAACAGATCTTCAAACAGATTCTTTTCGATTCCTGTCAAGCTATTATGCAAGATATTCAGGACATTGTGGAAAATATCAGCTTTAAAATGTGTCATCTGGCTGGAGATGCTGTGGAAGATGTTGAGGAGCTCAACAAAGATAGAAATGTCTCTACTGACAGCGAGACTGAGGCTTTTGTTGACGATGACCAGATTGTGGAACTGAAGGAATTAAAGGGACAGTTCGAATTGCAAACCACAAATGGGATTGTTTTTCTGATGGAAAGTTATGGGAAGAAAGAGGTTTTTTTCTATGGGAGGTTTTTTGCTGAGAAGTCAGACTTTTTAAAGGGGGGCATTTGGGCTGTTTGATTTTTTATGAAAAGTGTGCTGTGCGTAATGTGGAGATATGTGAATGCTTTGGTATATTTTGAAGTGGGGTAAAGATTTAAATTAAATAATTAAATTAAATTAAATTTTAAATAATTAAATTAAATTAAATATTAAAAAATTAAATTAAATTAAATTAAATTAAATTAAATTAAATTAAATTAAATTAAATTAAATTAAATTAAATTAAATTAAATTAAATAATTAAATTAATAGGGGCACGGTGGCTCAGAGGGTAAGACGCCAGGCTTGTCGCTCAGAAGATTGCAAGTTCGGAGGTTCAAATCTGTAGCCCTGCATGCGGAGTGAGCTCCCGCACTAGCTCCAGCTCTTGTCAACCTAGCAATTCGAAAGCATGCAAATGCAAGTAGATTAATAGATACCACTTTGGTGCGTAGGTAACAGCATTCCATGCATGTCATGCAGCCACATGACCATGGAAGCATCTTCGGACAACGCTGGCTCTTCGGCTAACAAACGGAGATGAGCACCGGCCCCTAGAGTCGGACATGACTGCACAAATGTGCAGGGGGAACCGTTACCTTTTAAAGACTTAAGAATGTTTATTTGGATTGCTTTAAAGGTTTGTTTGACTTTATACTCTTTTTAAATGATTTTTTAAGATTAATAAGGTATAAACAATAAAAGTTTGATTTTAGGTTTAATAGAATTAAGATTGTTATAATTGCAGTTTTATTAATTATAAGAGCAGATAATTTACATGTTTTAAGTTAAGATTGCCGGGAGAAATATCAACAACCTCAGATATGCAGACGATACCACCCTAATGGCAGAAAGTGAAGAGGAACTAAAGAGCCTCTTGATGAGGGTGAAAGAGGAGAGTGCAAAAGCTGGATTGAAACTCAACATTAAAAAAACCCAGATCATGGCATCTGGTCCCATCACTTCCTGGGAAATAGAAGGGGAAGAAATGGAAGCAGTGACAGATCTTATTTTCTTGGGCTCCAAGATCACTGCAGACAGTGACTGCAGCCATGAAATTAAAAGACACTTGCTCCTTGGGAGGAAAGCTATGGCAACCCTAGACAGCATATTAAAAAGCAGAGACATCACCTTGCCGACAAAGGTCTGTATAGTTTAAGCTATGGTTTTCCCAGTAGTAATGTATGGCTGTGAGAGTTGGACCATAAGGAGGGCTGAGCGCCGAAAAATTGATTCTTTCGAACTGTGGTGCTGGAGAAGACTCTTGAGAGTCCCTTGGACTGCAAGGAGGTCAAATCAGTCAATCCTAAAGGAAATCAACCCTGACTGCTCATTGGAAGGACAGATGTTGAAGCTGAAGCTCAAATACTTTGGCCACCTAATGCGAAGAGAGGACTCACTGGAAAAGACCCTGATGCTGGGAAAGACTGAAGGCAAAAGGAGAAGGGGATGGCAGAGGATGAGATGGTTAGATAGCATCACTGATGTAATGAACATGAATTTGAGTAAACTCTGGGTGACAGTGGAGGACAGGAAGGCCTGGCGTGCTATGGTCCATGAGGTCACGAAGAGTCGGACATGACTAAACGACTGAACAACAACAAAAAAGTTTGATTTTTATTATATTTTTATTTATTTTATTTATTTTATTATATTTTTATTATAGTGGACAAAAATGTTTAGAATAGTGGTGTGATGCCCTTGACCCATTGACTATTAAATCAGAATTCCTAACACAAGCCACTCTGGGATATGAAGGATGTTCCTTCCCTAACGTGATGTTCCTTCCTGGCACCACGGCAGGATGGCATGGGTGACATCCTGACATACCACCCCCTAAAAATAAATCCTCCGCCTTTAGTGCTTTATATAAAAAATACATTACACTTCACTCGTTACATAGGGTTTCCCTCCCTTTTCTCAAACCCTCTATTTTGGTTTGGTTGGGAATTTGTCATGAATTTTTTTCACTAATTTAGGTGCTTGTACATGATGACTGTCCATCCACTCACTCTGAGATCTGGGGAAATGTTTCCACTTTATTAAGTACTGCAACCCCACCCCCACGCCTGGTGCCATCTGGAGTCTAGTATCTCTTGCACCTCAAAGTACTGATCTCCATCGATCATTACTGGAACTGGTGTAGGTTCTGGGTGACAGCATTCTGAGTCTTTAACTGGTTTTCAGCAGACTACAGTGAAAAATGGGGTGGACTTTTCTCAAATTTTTTGGTAGCTTTAACTGTACTGTCACATTGTTGATAATTTTGGTGATAGGGTTGTATTTTTTTTAATATTAAAAATAAATTTTATTATATACAATACACAATACAACACACAATACAATACAATACAATACAAAGACGAACAATACATAAAAATATAACATGACATTAATCTGATATCTTAATCTATAACCTTATATATAGTATATAGACTTAGCCTAATCTAAACTCATCTAACCAAAAAAAAAAAAAACCCATCGAATTAATTTGTTTAAAACCCTATCTAACTGGATATTCCAACTTAACCATCTTCCTACTTGCCCATTCTTTCTTTCTCTCCTTCCTTCCTCTTCCCTCTCTTCCCTTCTTTTACTTCCACTTCCTTGCTCTTTCTGTTCTACTTTAATTTACCTTCACACTCCTTCCCCCCAAAAAACTTCAAAAAAAAAGAGACTTCTTACTTTCTGTCTAATTTTCCATTACTTATTTATATACTAGTTTGTTCCTAATACTTACTTTACATATTATATTTTTAATATTAAATTTCTAATTGTATATTTTGCATTTTTTGAATATATTTAAAAAAGGGACTCCAAACTATCTTAAATTCATCCATGTTTTTGTCATTAATTTGGTCAGTTAATTTTGCCATTTGCATTAGTTCCATTATTTTTATAGTCCATTCTTCAGTCGTGGGTATATATTCTTCTTTCCAATATTTAGCAAAGATGATTCTAGCTGCGGTTATAACGTAGAATAACAGTTTTCCATATTTTTTATGTAGTTCTGGTTTTATAAATCCCAATAGATATAAATCAGGTTCTTTGATGATGTTTTCTTGTATAATTTCACAAATAATTTTGTGGATTCTGTCCCAATAAATCTTTGTTTTCCGGCATGTCCACCATAAATGAAAAAAGGTACCAGTCTCTTTTTTACATTTCCAACAATAATTTGGTATTATCGGGTTTGATTTAGACAATATATATGGGGTGAGATACCATCTATACATCATTTTAAAGAAATTTTCTTTCATATTATAATTTAAAGTAAAGTTCAAATCTTTTAACCAAATTTTCTCCCAAATTTCATTTTGAATATTATGGCCCAAATTTTGTTCCCATTTAATTAAGGGATATTTTTTAGATAACTTAGAAAATTTATTTTGAATTAAGATTTTGTAAATTTTTGCAATTAGATGTTCCTCCTCTCTCCATAATATATTGTCCCAGTTAACATAACCATTTTTAAACTTAAAATTTTTTGAGTCTATTTTGAATTGTGTTTTTATTTGTAAATATGTAAACCAATTGCAGGTATTACCCTCATTTTCTAGATCTTCCCTAGTTTTAATTTTATAGTTTGAACCTTCAAATATCAAAAGATCTTTATAATTTAGCCATTTATTTCTAGTTGTAATTCCTTGTATTGCAAAAGCTTCATGTGGTGATATCCACAATGGTATATTAGGTATCAATAGTTTTTTATATTTCTCCCAAATTTTTAAGATCGATTTCCTAATTGGATGATATGTGAAAGCCCGGTTTGCTTTTAATTTGTCGTACCATAGGTATCCATGCCAGCCGAATCTGAGATCATACCCCTCTAAATTCAATAATCTTCTATTATCCAATTTTATCCAATCTCTCATCCAAATCATTGCACTAGCTTCATAATATAATTTTAAATCTGGAAGGCCAAATCCTCCATTTTCTTTAATATCTTGTAAATATTTATATTTAATTCTAGGTTTTTTCCCTTGCCATATAAATTTAGCGAGATCTTTTTGCCAATCATGAAATGTTTTTTCAGTAATTATTATTGGTATTGTTTGAAATAGAAAGAGAATTCTTGGTAAAATGTTCGTTTTGATTGTGGAAATCCTACCCAAAAGAGATATTTGGAGCTTTGTCCATTTATGAAGATCTTGTCGTATTTCATTCCATATTTTCGTATAATTATTTTTAAATAAATCGGAATTTTTTTATGTAATTTCAACTCCAAGATATCTTATTTTTTTTTCATTTTTAAATCCCGTGGCCAATTCCATAAGCTGAGTGTTATTTGCGGAGATATTTAAGTTTAACATTTTTGTTTTTTGATTATTTATTTTAAATCCAGCGAGTTCTCCAAATTCATGTATCTTTTTAATTAAATGAATTAATGAATGATCTGGATTTTGTAAAGTAATTACAATATCATCAGCGAATGCCCTCAGCTTATAATTTTCTTGTTTTATTTTAACTCCTTCAATTTGTTCATCTTTTCTGATATTTTCTAGCAGGATTTCCAAAACCATAATAAATAAAAGTGGAGATAATGGACAACCTTGTCTGGTGCCCTTACCTATAGTACAGTTTTGCGTTGTCTCATTATTTACCACCACTCTAGCTTTCCGATTTTTATAAATAGCTCAGATAGCATTAATAAATTTATTTCCATAATCTAAATTTTCAAGTGTTTTAATAAAAAATGTCCAATTTAAATTATCAAAAGCTTTTTCCACATCTAAAAATAATAATGTAATTTGTTTGTCATTGTGATTTTTTGTGTATTCAATTATGTTTAAAATAGATCTTATATTATCTTTTATATATCTTTTTGGTAAAAAACCACTTTGGTCTAAATTTATTATCTCTTGTAGGACTTTTTTTAATCTATTAGCCAGAATGGTGGTAAATATTTTGTAGTCTGTATTTAGAAGAGAGATCAGTCTATAGTATTTACAAAGAGTCATATCTTGATTTTCTTTAGGAATTAGAATAATATTTGCTTGTGTCCAAGAATCAGGAATTGTATTTCCTGTCATTATTGAATTTAGAAGAGTATTAAATGGGGTTATTAGAAATTCTTGAAAATGTTTATAATAAGATGCTGTAAAGCCATCTGGTCCTGGTGTTTTGCCTAATTTTTGTTTTTTTATGGCTTCTATTATTTCCTGATTGGTAATTGGTTCATTCAACATCTCTCTTTGTATTTGTGAAATCTTCTTCATATTATGCCTATGAAGGTTCTCAGTCATCCAGGTGGAATTGTCTGTAGCTTGAATCATGTCAACTGGATTTCTATTTTCTCAGTGGAAACGTTTCGCTCCTTATCCAAGGAGCTTCTTCAGTCTGAGCAAAGTTAGTAAGGGAATCCTAAATATGTTTCTAGGTAGCTGTGTGACCTTACACCTGGGGCTAGGTCATGGTTATATTGAGATGTTATTTTAAGTCCTTTTATCATCTAAAGGAGGATCGTTAAGATCACCATGCTGCTGTTGAGCTTGTGAAATGGTCTTAATCTTCCTAGGCACAGAAGACAAAGCAGGGAGGAAGATGGGGGAAAGATTGTGCCTGAGGCCCCCACCTCTATTCAAGGAAGGATTTTCCAAGTTGGCATAAATGGATTCCTTGACCCCTCTCTCAAACCACCTATCTTCTCTGTCTAATGTTAATTAGACAGAGAATTAGATGTTCTCTAATCTAATGTTAATTTGATGTTAACATTAATGTTAATGTTCACATTTTAGACAGAGAAGATAGGTGGTTTGAGAGAGGGGTCAAGGAATCCATTTATGCCAACTTGGAAAATCCTTCCTTGAATAGAGGTGGGGGCCTCAGGCACAATCTTTCCCCTATTTTCCTTCCTGCTTTGTCTTCTGTGCCTAGGAAGATTAAGACCATTTCGCAAGCTCAACAGCAGCATGGTAATCTTAACGATCCTCCTTTAGATGATAAAGGGACTTAGAAATAACATCTCAATATAACCATGACCTAGCCCCAGGTGTAAGGTCACACAGCTACCTAGAAACATATTTAGGATTCCCTTACCAACTTTGCTCAGACTGAAGAAGCTCCTTGGATAAGGAGCGAAACGTTTCCACTGAGAAAATAGAAATCCAGTTGACATGATTCAAGCTACAGACTTCTTCATATTACTTTTTTGTAGATATGTTTCACATTTATCTTGTGATATTTGTTGTTTTTGATATAATTTATTATAAAAATCATAAAATGCCTTTCTAATACCTTGATTATCCATAATTTCTTCTCCTTTTACATTTATTTTATTTATAATCTTTTTATTTGCCTCTTTTCTTAATTTAAAGGCTAACAATTTCCCTGCTTTATTAGCATGTTGGAAATGTCTCTGTTTTACATATCTTAAATTTTTTTCTATTTCATCTGTAGTTTGAAGATCTAATTGTTTTTGTAGAATGGTTATTTGATTTTTAATATTTTTATCATTGGGGTTATTTTGAAGTTCCAATTCTTTTGTTTTAATTTGTTCACATATTTGTTGAAGTTTTAATTGTTTAACTTTCCTAAGATGGTTGCCAAGAGAGATAAAATGGCCCCTGATAAATGCTTTACTTGCATCCCATATATTATTAATGTTTACTTCTTCACTTATATTTAACTCGAAAAATTCTTTTAGTTTTTTCTTACTATCTTCTAAATGTTGTTTGTTTCTTAATAAGGTTTCATTAAGTCTCCATCTGTATGTTTTGGATGTAATTTTTAGGTCTAATTTAGGTCTAATTGAACAGAATGATCTGAGAAAGTTTTGGCTAATATTTTCATATCTTTAATTTTATTTGTTAGATTTTTGGAAAGCCAGATCATATCGATTCTAGAAAATGACTTATGTCTTTCTGAATAAAAAGTATATTCTTTGGCATTCCCCATTTTGTATCTCCATGCATCCTCCAAATTTAAATTATTAATAAGATCAAAAAATTCCTCTGGTAATTTTCCTTGATTGTGTTTAATTGGTTTCTCAGATTTTCTATCAATTGTAGGTGATACTACACCATTATAATCCCCCATCATAAGCCAATTATTATTAGATATATCTGCTAGGGAATTTAATAACGTTTTAAAAAAAGATTTTTGTTTATCGTTTGGGACATAAACTCCAACTAGAATTACTTTTAAGTTTTGAATCTCAATTTCTATAACGATGAATCTTCCTTTAGTATCTGATATTAGTAATTTGGGTTTTAAATAAGGTTTTATATAACATACCACACCATTTTTTCCCCTCTTCATTTACAGAAGTAAATTGTAAGCCTAATTTTTTGTTTTCCAATAAATTAACAGCTTTTGATCTAATATGTGTTTCCTGTAAACATATAATATCAAGGTTTAGTTTATTAACCATATGAAAAAAAAATTTCTTTTTGCTGGAGCATTCAATCCATTGATATTCCAAGTTAGACATTTTAATTTACACATTCTTAGAGTGGTTGTTCAAGTCTTTGGAGCCCGAGGCTTGAGATTCTATTCTAGAGTTTTCTTTTGGACCTTCTTTTTTGCCATTACCACTTTTCATCTGGTTATTATCCTTATCTATTTTTTTAAGAAAATCCTTCACTTTTTCTATTGAATTTAATTTATATCTTTGTTCTTTATAAGTAAGCGATATTCCTTCCAATGTTTCCCATCTGTACATGATCTTGTTCTTTTTCAGAATTTCAGTTAAAAAGAAATATTCTTTTCTTTTTTTTTAGGATTATGTTTGGTGTCTCTTTAAATATTTTAATATTTTTCCCTTCAATTTCTATTTTTTTATCACAAGCAGCCTGGATTATCATATCTCTAAGTCTTTTTCTGCTGAATTCCATAACCATATCTCTGGGAATATTGTTTTCTCTTGCAAATTTGGAGTTTACCCTATATGTCCCTTCTATTTCATCCTCAAATTGTTCTTGTTCCCACTCAATCAAATTTGCTAACATTTTTGTTACAGTATTTTTCATTTCTAATTCTCTTCCTTCTATCAGACCTCTTATTCTTATACATTTTTCTTTTTGTTTGATTTCTAATAGGGTAATCTTATCTAATTCTTCTTCATTTTTCTTTTCCATTTTTTGTATTTTTTCTTTTACTCCCTTAATTTCTGATTGAAACTTCTGTTCCATATTATCTAATTTTTTTGTCTAAACTGTGTTCAAAACCTTTAATTTTTTCTTCTAATAAAGAGGTCACATTATCAGTTATACTTTGAATTGCTTTTATAGTAAATTCTTCAAAAAGAGGTTTCAACCATTCCCCTCTGTTCTCTTCTGAATCAGATTTTCTTCTCTGAAATCTTCTGGTATTCATTTTAGTAATTAAGTATAAACTTATATCAATCTCTTATATTAATATTAACTAATAATATCTAAATATTACTTAAGATCTATCCAAAAACTTATCAACTTGTCAATTTCAATTAGAAAATATAGACATACATATAAATACTATAGCTCAATTAATATAATCAAATAATTATAACTATAAGTGCATTGTGTAAATATAATATAAATCACGAAAGTCTTAATCTACAAACACAACCAGGAGAAAGGGATGTAAGTCTTATAGAGCAAAAATGGCGTTCTAAATAATTAAATAAAGTTACTGTCTTTCTTGCTTCAATTAAGCTTCAGAGTTCACTCCACTTTTAAGTCTTCTTTTAGATGGTAAAGCAAATAATTTTTTCTTCTTTTTAGTTAATCATAAATCCCAAAATCAGCGCAGAGAACACGGCAGCAAAGCCTAAATAACTTAGGCGTCTAATGAGGTCCGCGTTTACCCGGCTTCTCGGCTACTTTCGCTGGATTCACTGACAGCCTGTAGCCGGCGAAGAAAGCGAAAGTGGCAGCTCGTTACCTCATTGTTTTGCCTCCGCCGTCCAGAAGCCGCGAGTTTCTTTTCTGCAGGTCCACTCTTCTTCTAGTATACCTGCTGCGATCTACGAAGCCCAAAGGTTTTCGCTAAATCATTTTGCCTTCCCCGTTTAGAAGTTGGAAAAAGAAAGTTAGACGAGCTGTGAGAGCAGACGTCTGCTCGCCATTTCTCTGTCACCGGATAGGGTTGTATTTTGGACCCAGCTTTTTTGAGGGTTGTGAGGATTTTAGAAACTTTATAGATAAATAAACCTTCTCCCCCACTTTCAGTTGCCATTCTGGTGCCCTTTTGAAGTCAGAATATTTCTTGTAAGTTTCTTTGTCACCTTCCAACACCCTCTCTATTGTTGGCCACCCATCAGCTATGTGTTTCATCCACTCATCCAATGGGATGATTTCAGTTTTATCTTTTGGCAACTCAGGGAATGCCACAAACTCTTGCCTGTTCACCACTTGGAAAGGGGGAAACCCCGTACTCTTGTGTACTGAATTTTTATAAGCCACTTAGGCAAACGGAAGTAGATCTACCCAATTTTCTTGCTGATAGCTGACATAGCATCTAAGGTACTGCTCCAACACTTGGTTAGTACATTCACAGCCTCTGTCCATTTCCAGATGATGGCCAGAGCTTAAGCCTTGTCCCATGCCAATCACCTTTAGGAATGCCCTCCAAAATTTGGAGGTGAATTGTACACCCCGGTCGCTTATTATTCTTTCAGAGGTCCCGTATAGTCTATAAATGTGTTGTGCAAACATCTTGGCTAGCTGTCCTGCATTTGGTATACTAGTGCAGGGAATGAAATGGGCTTGCTTTGAAAATAAATCGGTTACTACCCAAATCACTGTCTTCTGGTGGCTTTCTGGTAAATCTACTATAAAGTCCATAGCTATCTGTTTCCAAGGTTGGGTGGGGCTTGTCACATTCCAGTGCCCAGTTGACTTCGCATCGTGGCATCTCTCAAGTATTTTCCTCCTCAGGGGCTCCGGAATATACTGCCTATCCCCACTCCACCAGAATTCCTGTTTTTCTGTCAGGTTTGCTTTATTGGTTTGCAACCGCACATCAGTTTTTAGCACCAACTGCAGCTCATTTCATAAATCCCCTTCTACTGTTAAATTAGGCTCAGACCTCTGACCCCTTATGACTGCTGCCATCCCTGATTGTTGGGTGGGGATAATTGAATCTATTACCTCTTTCCTCTGGCTGTTGTGTTGTGGTAACCGGGACAAAGCATCAGCCAAAAAATTCTTTCCCCCAGGTAAGTACCTTAGATTGAAATTTAATATACTAAAGATTTGAGCCCATCTAATCTGCTTGGGATTTAACTTTCTTGGAGTGCGCAGTGCCGCTAAATTCTTGTGATCTGTCCAAACGTCGAAGGGGTGAGCTGCCCCTTCTAGTAAATGCCTCCAATTCATCAAAGCCTTAACCTTACCTTAACCTCTTGTGGCTGTTGTGGGTCTTCCGGGCTGTGTGGCCGTGTTCTGGAAGTTGTGGTTCCTAACGTTTCGCCAGCATCTGTGGCCAGCATCTTCAGAGGGCAGGAGCACAGATAGAAGCAAAATCTCTGTGCCCAGGTAGAGTGGCAATGTTCTATTTATAGAGCTAAATTATAGGAGATTAGGTGGGGTTTTTTGTTGTGTTGAAATGTTAACGAGTGGCTGATGAGCATGATTAGCATGTTCATTGTGAGAAGTATTCCCATGTCCTGGTGGTTGGACTGAGTTCGTTGACCTTTTGCAGGCTGTGTTTTTCAGGACTGGTAGCCAGGTTTTGCTAATTTTTAAACTTTCTTCTTTTTTATTGTAACTGTGCTGGTGTTTGTGAATTTCAATGGCTTCTCTGTATAATCTGGTGTAGTGGCTTTTGGTGTTGTCCAGTATTTCTGTGTTTTCAAATAGGATTTTGTGTCCCGTTTGCTTGAGAGCATGTTCAGCTACTGAAGATTTTTCTGGTTGCTGTAGTCTGCAGTGTCTTTCATGTTCTTTTATCCTGGTGTGAATGCTTTGTTTTGTGGTTCCGATGTATACTTGTCCACAGCTGCATGGTATGCGGTATACTCCTGCAGCGGTGTGGGGGTCCCTTTTGTCTTTTGCTGATTTTAGCATTTGTTGTATTTTTCTGGTGGGTCTGAAGACTGTTTGAAAGTTGTGTTTTTCCATCAGTTTTCCCATGCGGTCAGTGACTCCTTTGATGTAGGGCAGGAATACTTTGTTTGTGGGGGGCTGTTTTTCTTCAGTTGGATGTTGTTTTCTTGGTTTGATGGCTCTTTTTATTTCATTCTTGGAATAGCCATTTGCCTGTAGGACCCAATTCAGATGGTTAAGTTCATTGTTGAGAAATTGGGTTTCACAGTTTCGATTAGCACGATCCACCAAGGTTTTGATCATGCCTCTCTTTTGTCGTGGGTGGTGATTGGAATTTTTGTATAGATATCGATCCGTATGGGTGGGTTTTCTGTATACTTTGTGTCCTAGTTTGAGGTCCGGATTGCGTATGACCAGCGTATCTAAAAATGGAAGTTTGCCATCAGTTTCTTTTTCCATAGTGAATTGTATATTGGGGTGGATGCCGTTTAGGTGGTCCAGAAATTTCTCCAGGTCTTCTTCAGTATGACTCCAAATTGCGAAGGTGTCATCCACGAACCGGAACCAGACTGTTGGTGTAATGGGTGCCGATTCCAAAGCCTGTTTTTCAAAGTGTTCCATGTAAAAGTTTGCTATGACTGGGCTCAGGGGGCTTCCCATGGCAACACCATCCATCTGTTCGTAGAACTCATTCTCCCATTGAAAGTAACTAGTTGTTAGGCAGTGTTGAAATAAAGCTGTAATGTCTTCTGGGAAGATTTGCTTGATGAGTGCCAGGGTGTCCCTTACTGGCACCTTGGTAAACAGGGAGACCACGTCAAAGCTGACCAGTTTGTCCGTGTGGTTGAGTTTTAGGGTGCTGATTTTGTTGATGAAGTGTCCTGAGTCTTTGATGTGGGATGGAGTCTGTCCGATGTGGGTCTGTAAAAGGGTTGCCAAATGTTTGGATAATTCATATGTCGGGGAGCCAATGGCACTTACAATGGGTCTGAGTGGGATCGAGTCTTTGTGGATTTTGGGGAGTCCGTATAGTCTAGGTGAGAGAGCTTCTGTCTTGCAAATACATTGTAGTACATTGGGATGCAGGGAGGAGCTCTTTATCAGTGTGTTGGTTTGCTTCATGATTTTGCTGGTCGGATCCCGTCTTATTGTTCTGTATGTGGTGGGGTCAAGTAATTCTCTGATTTTGTCTTTGTATTCATCTATGTTCATAACTACCGTGGCATTGCCTTTGTCCGCTGGAAGGATGATGATGTCTGGGTCCGAATTGAGGGTCTCTATGGCGTTTCTCTCCTTCTTAGTAATGTTGCTGGTGGGGGGCTTTGCTTTCCTTAGGATTCTTGCCACTTCACCCCTTATTTCTTCTGCTTCTTCCTCTGGACGTTGGTGAATGGCTGATTCCACATTGGCAATGATATCTTCCACTGGAATTCTGGTGGGTGTAATTGCAAAGTTTCCTCCTTTGCTTAGGATGGAGGTTTCTTCAGGAGAGAGCAGGCGTTCTGTCAAATTGATGACAATGCGTGAAGTATCCAGTGCCGGTTTTGGTTGACTGTTTTGGCATTTGTTGAATTTTTGCTTTTTTTCTGTTTGTGTAGTCAAAGATGTCCTTTTCCATTTTTCTGTAGGATATGGTATCAATCTTGTCCCAATCCTGGCTTCTCATTTTGTGACTAAGGCTCATATGTGTGTCGAATAGATCTTTTTCTGTGATGGCAAGGTTTCGGCGGGTTGTGTGAATTCTCTCACGCAGGAGGGCTTGTTCAAGGCGGTCGTAAATGCGGCTGGCTTGTGACGATTTGAAGGTCCTTTTCGTTCTGAGAAAAGCTGGAATGGTCCTGGTATCTCTGCATCGCACTAGGAAGGCTAAGGAGCAGAGAAGGTGTGCTTTTCTGTTCCGGAGTGTTTCCAGTCTCCGTGTCTGTCGGAACGTTTCCTCCCCGTAGAGGCGTTCAATGTATTGTCGAAGGCTTTCACGGCCGGAGTTCAATGGCTGTTGTGGGTCTTCCGGGCTGTGTGGCCGTGTTCTGGAAGTTGTGGTTCCTAACGTTCCTAACATTGCCACTCTACCTGGGCACAGAGATTTTGCTTCTATCTGTGCTCCTGCCCTCTGAAGATGCTGGCCACAGATGCTGGCGAAACGTTAGGAACCACAACTTCCAGAACACGGCCACACAGCCCGGAAGACCCACAACAGCCATTGAACTCCGGCCGTGAAAGCCTTCGACAATACATTAACCTCTTGTCTTTGTTTATCTATCTTACCATTATTTCTATTTTATTAATCCTTTAATATGTAAAACCTATAATCATTACATCATTTTTTTCCATTATCATAAAGTGATCAAGAAATGGTTGCCATACTTTCTTAAATTCAGCCATGTTTTTGTCCTTCATCAAATCTGTTAATTTTGCCATTTGAGCCAAGTCCATTACTTTGATTGTCCACTCTTCTATCGATGGTATATGTTCTTCCTTCCAACGTTGGGCATACAGGATTCTTGCCGCTTTGACCATATATAATAGTAACTTTTTCAAGATGGCTTCATTCAATTTCCACCTATAGCTTCTAGAACTTATCTTTATTATTATACTAATTGGATTATGGTCTGAAAAAGTTTTTGGTAAAATATTTACTTTAGAAATTTTATTTGTCAGATCTAATGAAATCCAAATCATATCTATTCTAGAAAATGATTTATATCTTTCTGAATAAAAAGTAAAATCCTTTGCCGAACCATTTTTATGTCTCCAAGAATCTACAAGTGCCAGATTTTCCACTAATTCAAAAAAAGTCTTGGGTAATTTCCCTTGCTTACTTTTAATTTGTTGTTCTGATTTTCTATCTATTAATGGTACAGTAACACCATTCCAATCACCCATCATACATCAACTATTATATGAAAAAGCTGACAGTTCATCTAATAATTTCTTGTAAAAGTCACTGTTATTATCATTTGGAGCATATACTCCTACTATTATCATGTTAGTTGCCTGTATTTCTATTTCAATTGCTATATATCTGCCATATTCATCTGTGAGTAGCAAATTTGGTTTTAAATAAGGTTTTAAATAAATTACAATTCCATTTATTTTATTTTCATTAGCAGATACAAATTCTTTCCCCAATTTTTTATACACCAAATATTTTATGTCTTTTTCCCTAATATGTGTTTCTTGAATGCAAATCACATCTTGCTTTAATTTCTTTAAATAATGTAAAAAAAATCCTTTTTTCTGGAGCATTGGCTCCATTTATATTCCATGTTAAACACTTTAAATCATTCATTTGTAAGTAATTCCTCAAACTCCTTAGAATTTGATGCTATTTCCTCTCCCTGTGTTACCTTTTCCTTTCTTCCAATTCTGCCTTTCTCTTCTTCTATGTTTTTCCATGTTTCCTTAAGAATTTTTTTGCCTTCTGATTTGAGGTCAGTTTATGTCTTTTCTGTTGAAAGGTGAAACTCACCCCCTCTAATCTTTCCCATCTAAAAGGAACTTTCTTCCTTTTCAATATATCAGTTAGAAAAGTATATTCCTTCCTTTTTCTTAGAATTCTTGTTGGTATCTCTTTTAATACAATTATATCCTCTCCCCCAATATTTATTCTTTTGTCAAAGTGTGACTGTAATATCATGTCTCTTGCTTTTTTCCTTGAGAATTCTATTAATATATCTCTTTGTTTGTGATGTATGCTGGCATATTTAGAGTTTATGAGAAACATTTTTTCTATTTCTTCTTCCATCCTCTCATCTTCCCAGCTAATCAAGTTTGCCAACATTTGTATGATTGTTTCTTCCATTTCTTCTTCCTTTCCTTCTAGTTCTCCTCTAAGTCTTAAGCAATATTCCTTTCCCCTCAGTTAGGCAGACCATACGTCCCATTTTGAACGGGACAGTCCCGTTTTTTTAGCATTTTTCAACCATCCCATCGTTTTGATAAAAATCTCAATTTTGTCCTGTTTTTAAAACCCGGTGGGAGTGGCATGGAAGGAGGATCCAAGCCACAGCTGCTGATTGGAGACAGTCGGGAGCCAATCGCACAGACCGGGGGACGGGGTTTGCAGGCGGGAGCCAATCGCACAGACTGGGGGGCGGAGACCCCTGTCTTTTTCATGAATACAGAATATTACATAAGACCCCATCCCGTTTTGCCATCCCAATGTCCCATTTTTATCTCAAGGAAATATGGTCAGCCTACCTCAGTTCCAGTAATGCTAATCTCTCCAATTCATTCTCTCTTCCTGTTTCTAACCTGTCCATCCTATCATTAACTTTTCTAATTTTCCCCTCCATTTTCTGGTCCATCTTGTCTAACTTCTGTTCTAATCTCTTTTCAAAATCACCCAATTTTTTTTTAACATTTGACTTACATTTTGAGTAATATTCTGTGAGGTTTTCTGTGTATATCCCTCAAACATAGCTTATAACCATTCACCATCCCCAGACCCTCTTCTTATTTGTTTCCTAGTATTCATAATTATTTTGTACTATATCTTAACTTAATAATAACAAAAACAGTGCTGAGAGTTCTAGCCTCAGAGCTATGCCAGAACTTAACCTGCCGCCATCTTCTCCTCACCGGAAACCTCTCTAATCTTTCCTTCTTGATTATTTGTTTCAGAGCCTGCAGCTACTAAAATTACAGCCAGACTGTTTTTTCTGCATGAAAAATACCATCAATATATAGCCTATTCTGGTCATGCCTTCAATGGGCCAATCCATTTATTTTTCTGTATAACCATTTGGTTGAATATAATCAGGTGTGTCAGCAAAATGGGGGAGAATGTGGAATGGATCATGGCTTGGACTAAATATTAACATCTTCAGGCTGGGGGAGAGGTGGTGGGGGGCTGCAAGCTGGCTGTTGCAGGGGAAGCAGGGCAGCTATTGGTGGGTCTCCCTTCTTTTCTGGCTTTAGCCTAACCGAGAAAATCAAGGTATGACCTCAAACCTAAAGGTCCTGCTTTTTCATGCCAGATCAGTTGTTGGTAAAACATAAGTTATCTGGGACTTAATCCTGAGTGAAATCACTGGCCTGGCACTTATTGTGGAGGACTGGCAGAGAGAAGTGGATCAATCAATCAAATCAATCAAAGTTTATTGAGTAGCCCTTAGGCCACAGCTTTCCAAACTGTGTGTGGCGACACAAAAGTGTGTCACCACACACAGTCGGCTGTGTCGCCGCACAACCCGGAAGCAGCAGCGGCAGCAGTGGCAAGCCATCAGTGCTTCAGCGTTTTAGCGGAGGCTGCCGCTGCTGCCACCGCCATGCACACCCCTGCCCCTGTGCGCGCCCCCGTACCACCGCCACGCGCGCCCCTGCTGCCGCGTGCACTGCCACACCGCTGCCTCTGCCGCCGTTGGTGTGTCGCCAATGGTGGCAGTTTGGAAAGCCCTGCCTTAGGCCATATCAAAATACAAGATTAAACAATAAATGTTAACAAAAATAAATAAAATTAATATAAAAGACAAATTGAATAAGAAGTAAATAAAAATATGGTAGTTAAGTATACATATAAGTGAAAATACACATCATATTTCCCTGTCACCCCTACAGTTTACCCCGATCAACCCCACATATGTAGATCTCAAGCATATTGATTTGCTTAAATACAGTGCTGTGTTATATGTTATTTTTGGGTCTTGGCCACACATAAAATATGTTGTTTTGATATGTGATTCCCAGTGGGTCGTTCATAGGATGTTTGGGCCAAGGTGCAGATCTCTCACGTTCTTATACAAATTTCAGGCTCTCCACATATACAGATGCGTTCATTATAAGGGATGCATTTAAATCTCCCAAATCTGACCATTGTATCAAGCTGATCAAATCTAGTAAAGGTAAAGGTTCCCCCTGCACATTTGTGCAGTCGTGTCCGACTCTAGGGGCCGGTGCTCATCTCCGTTTGTTAGCCAAAGAGCCAGCGTTGTCCGAAGACGCTTCCACGGTCATGTGGCCGCATGACATGCGTGGAACGCTGTTTAAATTTAATAAAATTTATAAAAAATAAGATTTTACACCAATAATTGTACGATCTAATTTTAGAGTGTGGGTAGATTGTGTAAATTTCCAATTCGGCTCTAACTGCAGCAGCTGAAGTCCTTTTATCTACACCCAGGATACTTCTCAAATGCTGAGATTGTGCCTGTTCTATTAATGTAGTGGAATTTAAGCCCCAGACGTCTGCTGCATATAAAAGCATAGGTGTAACCTTAGCTTTATATACTTTGATTATCGGGACTAAGGAACCTGGGTAGCTATGTGTTTTTAATTTAAGTAGTAGATTCAGACGTGCCTTTGCTCTAAGTGAACTCCTTTGATGATGAGAAACCCAAGATCCAGTCTCAGAGAAAATTACCCCAAGGTAAGGGAAGGTATTCACTTGTTCTATTGCTTCACCATCTAATTGCCATCTATGTCTCTGCTGTCTTTTTCCAAACACCATAATTTTTGACTTTGATTTATTGATGATTAGAGAGTTATCCTGACAGTAGGAGCTAAGTCTTCTTAACAATCTACGTAGTCCAACTTGTGAATATGATAATAATATCATATCATCAGCATATAGCAAGGTGTTACAATATGTGTTTAGGACTTTAGGCATATGAGCTGCAGGGTCCTTCATTACTCCTGGCAGGTCATTGATATATAGATTGAATAATAGTGGAGCTAATATGCACCCTTGTCTTACCCCTTTGTATGTGTTGATCCTGTTTGTCATAGCTCCATTTACCCCAAACCGCACTCTCAAACAGGTGCTTGCGAATAGGGCTTTAATCAATACCAGCAACCTGGGTTCAGTTTTGAGGGCAATCAATTTACTCCATAATACTTCTCTGTTCACCATGTCAAATGCTGCAGAAAAATCAATAAAGGCAGCATACAAATGTCTCCTCTTACAGGCATATTTGGCAATCATGTGGTTCAGAACAAAGCAATTATCGATGGTAGATCGGTTTTGCCTAAAACCTGCTTGTTCTTCCACAAGGATACCTTTTTCATTTACCCAGCTTTCAATTCTGCTCAAGAGGAACCTAGCATATATTTTTGCAACAATATCTAATAAACTGATGGGCCTGTAATTGCTGGGATCCTTTTTATTCCCTTTTTTATATATGGGAACCTCTATTGCCAACTTCCACCCAACTGGAATCTGGCAGGTGGTGTTTATATGGGTAAATAGACCTGCCAATAGAGGGCCCCACCAGTCAGGATATTTTTTGAATAATTCGGCTGGTAAAAAATACTCCCCCAGTGCTTTGTTGTTCTAAGTTTTATTAATTTTAAAATACACATTAAAAGCTAATACAAAAGAAAAGAAATAGAAATACAAAGTAAGAAAAGGGAAAAGAAAAAGTGAAGTCAAAAAATAACAAACAAGAAAAAATATAGAAAATAGATGTCCTCCAATTTATCCTTGAACTTTAAGTACAACAATTAACTTTAAATGTTAGTCCTTAATACAATACACAGAAACTTTTCTTTGTCATATACCCTTTGATTTCTCTAATCCAATCTTCTGTTCTTCATATAGATTTCGCCTTTCTTGATATCTTCCAACAATCCATCTCTGGTTTCTACTCCTTAGAATAGTAATCAAATGTTCGTTGTTGCATCAATTAAATGTTTTCCATTTGCTCTTTCCATTTTTACATCTATATTTATATCTTCAATAAAGTCCAATTAGTATAGCAAATAAAGGCCTTATCTACGTCTAATAAAATACAGTATATTCTGTTCATGTTATAACTATATATTCCATTAATACATAATCTAACATATTACATAACATAATACATAATATAGCAAAAATACAAAACCTAACATAACATATAACCTAATACATACAACATATTCTTGTAATAACCTACATTCTAATTCCATCTCATCATCTCATTGTCTTCTCATAAATGTGTCTCCAGAAAGAGTAATATATAATATCAACATATTTATTTATAATCTTGTATCTTACACTTAAAATATCATGTTTTTATGCATCTGTATATTTCTCATATCTGTGCTTACTCTGTGTACAATAACAAATCCACATTTTCATTCACCTTGCATTCCAAATCAATATCAATAAATCTCCTGTTTAGGTTATGCCAATATCACAATATGCAACTTGTTTATTTCTGTAACTCATGTGGGATATCAAAGTGTTTATTTTGCCATATCTATCAATTTGCATATTAAAATCTTCCTGTCTCAGCTGCCACAATGTATTTATGCCCAAACATTTAATAGACCACTTCCTGTAAGATATCATAATCTTCTTCTGTACCAATACATTCAAAGTCCTCTTTCCCTGTTTCTCTACTGGTTCGAAAGATCTTTCCTCTGTTTCTAAATCTGTCCCTTGTACCTTCTGTTCCTGAGCCACCAAAACTATTAATATACGTTCTATGGATTTCTTAATTTGCAAAAAAATTTTGCTGGTTTCTTCCTTAAAATCCTGAAGTACTGTGAGAGAGGCCATTATTTATTGTTCAAAGCGTAATCAACTGCCGTAGACAAAACAAAAAAAAATTCTCAGGGAGCAAGGAACAGCTGTTCTATTATTTATCAATAATGTCTATTTCTTTAAGTAAGAAAAGCTTTTAAAGTAAGAGATGAAAAAATTCCACAGAGCAGTATTTCAAACAGTTTGTAAAGGGAAAGATGAAAGTATATTCCAAATGAAAAATAGTCCTTTCTAAAAAAAAAATAGAAAAGGAGAAAAAAAAAGGTAGAGAGGCACACACTCTCCACACTTTATTCTTTATTCTTCTTTATTCTTCAGGCTGCAAGCCGCTTAACCCAAACAAACAATTTCTCAAAAGTCAGTAAGTTTGTCGAGTGAGAAATACCAACAAAGTCTCTTAAGTCCCAATTTCTCTGATACAAAAGAAAGGCAGAAAAATACAAAACTTGTTCACTATGTTGCCAAAATAAAATCTATCAAACTTCCACCAAAATTAATTATAGCAAAGAAAACACAAAATTAGCCAACACCTTGAACGAACGAAGTCCAAAGATAAATTTTAGAATAATAAAAATGTACTAATCTAAAAAGAAAACTAATATAAGGTGATCTAAAAGCTGGCTGTCACTCTTGTGTCTCCCAAGAGACTTACTGTTCTCTGCAGAGCTAGAATCCTCTTTCGGCTATTTCATTGCAACCCCCGTTCTTCTCCGCGGTGGAAACAACAAAGAAAAACAGGAGTGAGCAATTCCAATGGCTCTGTGAGCAATCTTCTGGTTCCCCCTTCTCCAGGGGGAAACTTCAGAGGTCCGTAGACCCCTGCAAACAAGATAGAAAGTTAGCCAGGTCTCAGAGCTCAGAGCTCTGAGAAACTCTGACTTGTCGAGCTGCCAGCCAGGCTTGGAGTGTCCCCCAGTGCTTTGTTACTCTTTAGACCAAGGGTCGGAAATGGCGGCTCGCGAGCCAGATGCGGCTCTTTGGCCCCTTGCGTGTGGCTCTTCTACAAAATACCACGTGCGGGCGCGCAGGTACAGTTGCCGTCAGCCTCCCGGCTCGTTTCGCTCCTGCCGCTGCCAGCGCCTTCATTCAGCTCCACAGCAGTTCCGGGGCATACCGCCGGTGAAAGCGGAGGCTGATCCCTGGCCTCCTTCCCCGTCTGTGTAGGTCTCGTGGGCTGAGTTTCCTTTCTGCGCTGCGGGACAGGGGTGCTCCCTGAAAGAGGGGCGCCGTGGAGGCTTTTGTATGTGATGTTGCTCCCAGTGCCACAAACTTTTCTACCCTTTCTTTCCTTTGCCTCTGGCGGGAAGCCACTTTCTCCCGGCAATGGGAGGATCAGGGGATGGGGCGAGTAAGGCGTCCCCAGCTGATTGAAGTAAATCTTGGGGGTGGTAGTTGTCCTCCGATTATGGGGGGGCTACTGGGGGGACAGTTTATTTCCCTCTCCTTAATTTCTGAAGGCAGGAACAAAGAGGCCGGCGTTGCAAGCAGCGCGCAGGCATGGGAGAACTAAGAATTGGGGGTGGCTCACAGCGTGTGCGTGTGAATGCGTGAGAGGGCAGGCCAGATCCGAGCCTTTCCTCCCCGATGGGGTTCAGGGTCTGAACAGGCAGCATGGCTGTGGGGAAGAGGAAGGGTCTCTGTCCGGCTGGTCGCTTTTTCGCTTCACCCCCGGACTCGGCGGTGAGGTTTCGCACACGTGCGCCGAGGCCGCGTTTGAGACTGGGAGCCGGGCGGAGGGAGAGAGAGGGAAGGGGGGGCGTCTCGCTTCTCTAACCTACCTGCTGCAGGGGCATTTCCAAGCCTAACAATGCCTCCCCCCCCGCACAGCTCCAAGAGTTGAGAATCTGGAAGGGCCGGATCTGGCCGGCCCTCTCACGCATTCACACGCACACGCTGTGAGCCACCCCCAATTCTTAGTTCTCCCATGCCTGCGCGCTTAATTAAAATTAAAATTAAAATTAAACAAATAAATACAGTAACCCATATTTTCCTGACAGTCTTTTTCCACCCCAGCTATAATTGTAAAGTCTAAATCTTTTGGAAATGGTCCCCTTCTTTTCTCTCTTCCTTTATTTTGTTTATCATGTATTTTAGACTATTCCTCACTTAAATATGATGACTTTTGTAGACATTCACCCTTTTCTCTCCTTTCCTGTAAATGTCTGAAGCACAGTGTCTCTCACTACTTTTTGGACTACAACTTCAATAGTCCTTTATCATTTTGTAAAACATAAATGATGTCCCCGAATCTGGAGGCCACTATATGGTCCACCGATAAAGTGTCCTCTTAGCCTTCTAGAATTTAGGTTATATGAGTATACTGAGTTTCCTTGATAGTTCTCTTCTTTTTTTAAATACACTTCAGGAGAATAAGAAGATGACTAATGGATATTTCCATAATGAAAATCTTAAAGCTCTGGCAGGTAACTTATTTGCTGCTGGTACAGAAACGAGTGCAAACACTCTGCGCTGGGCCGTACTCCTGATGATGAAGTACTTGGAAATCCAGAGTACGCATGTTTCATTTTATTGGCTTCCAATTAAAAATATAAAAGTAATTAAAAGAAGATTTTTGATAGATGCAAGTGTTACTTGAACCAGGGGAAAATGGGAAGCAAGAATAAATTGTCCTTCCTGTTTGTATTTTAAGGAACTCATGGATGTGAGAGTATGGAGAGAGAGGTATGAGCTATTTCTGCATTAAGGGCTCACACACGTACACATTTCAGCCATTTCAGTTTAGGCTCTCATCACCCCGATTGCTATTTCTTAGAGGAATAGCAGAACATACCCTAATATGAGCCACGACTGAAGAGACTTTTCTGTTAAGAATAATGAACTGCAACCATGATCAGACCTTGATTCATCTCTATGTGCTCCACCCAACATTTCATTCTTTCTAGGGCTTGAAAATGTGAACTGATCGTCAATCCTTAGTCCATCTCTCCTCTGGATACAAATGTTCATAAAAGAAGGAAAAAGGAGGGGAAAATGCTAACATAAAAGATCATAGAGTGGTATTACTAGGTGTGCACCAGAAATGTATTTGGCTTTACAGCCTTATCTTCTAACCTTGCAGATGAAATATTTCTGAATGTACTTAAGCAAGTTTAAACCTCCAAATAAGATCCTTATCACTTTTTAAAATTGTCATTAATAATATTTTCTGTATCTTTATAATATTTTCTTCAGAGATAAATATTGTGCTTCTCTAATGTACAACCAAAGTCCTTCATGTTTTAGAACCAGTTCTCTAAAATATCAAGGGATCTCTGTTGATTATTACTGTATCTTTCAGAATTTGAAATTTTTGCATAAACACCCATTTAAAACAAAATTCAAACAATCATCTTGATACACAAATGTCATTTTGTTCTCCCAGGTAAAGTCCAAGAAGAAATTGCAAAAGAGATGGGGGTTCGTCAGCCAAGGATAGAAGACCGAGCTAAAATGCCTTACACCGATGCAGTAATTCATGTAGTTCAAAGGTTTGCTGATATTGTTCCAACCAATTTGCCACATGCAACCACCATGGACATAACTTTCAAAGGCTTCCTCATTCCCAAGGTGATCAGTCTGAAGTAACTGCATTGTTCAGGTTCCAATCTTCCTTAGTACAGTATAAACAATTTCCAGTTAGTAAAATGCAGTTTTAAGAGTTATTGAGCACTGGGTCTAACTGATAATCTATCTATTTCCCAAACTTTTTTGAACTTGTCTGCTTCTCCATGACTAGTATTTACCTCTCATTGTCTAAAAACTCACACATTTGCAATACCACTTTTAAAAGTTCTTTGTACTAATTTCTATAGCAATGTATTAAAGAGACACACTCTTTTTAATATAGTTTTTTCCCTTTCAATCTTTAGGGTATGCAGATTGTTCCACTGCTGTCATCAGTGCTCCATGATGAATCTCAGTGGGAGAAACCTCATGAATTCTATCCTGAGCATTTCCTTGATGCTGAAAGAAAATTTGTGAAAAAAGATGCATTCCTGCCTTTCTCTGCAGGTAATATGCTCTGTACATGTGTGCATGTGTCCAGTAATAGGCAACTCTTTTCATTTTGGAAAGAAACTTTCACAAGAGACAATGGAACATTTGAAAAAGTGGTAATAAAGGCACGATTTAATAAACCTCCATTTTAGACATAAGAATGTCTGATGCTGCCACAAACTTACAATGCCAACAACACATCACTGTTCTGGCATCCAGTTTCCAAAAACAGTCAGGCATTTGAGCATAGAACAGCAGCAGCAGAAAAAAAGTTCTAGAAAGATCTCTTTGATAGGTTATGGAAACACTTATGAACTTCAGGGATTAATACCAGTCATAGTACAGATAGCCAAGAGTTTGAAGGACATTATGGCAGTTATATACTATAGCTCCCAGCATTGTTTATGTCATCACATTTTCAAGGTTCTTCAGCCACTATATATCTCAGGGGTGGGCAACGTCAGGCCCACGGGCCATATAAGACCCATTCCTAAAGCCCGCAGGGCTCCCACCCCCAAACCCCGCCCCTTCCACACGATTGGCTCCCGCCCGCAAACCCCACCCCCAGTGCTTGCGATTGGCTCCTGCCTGCAAACTCCGGCCTCCGGTCTGCGGAAATCCCAGAAACCCTGCCCCCCACCCCCCGGTCCCTGGCTATAAATATCCAAATGGCCCTTGGCAGAAAAAAGGTTCCCCTCCCCTGATATATCTGAAGTCAATCTTTGTCAAAATGAGCGGTTCAAAATATTAGCTGAGAACATGAAGGCACTCTTGAAAATGCTCTAGCTCATTCACTGAAGAAAAAAAATGTGCATAAATAGTAGAAAACATAGATGCATATTTTTCCCCCAAACTTCAAGATTAATCATTCAGCCCATGGATCAGGGGATCATTCTGACAACCAAAAGACTTTAAAGGAAGATTTTACAGACGTCCCCTCCCTCCCCCTGCAAATGAGCTTTTAAATAGAGGTATTTGTGTAGTTGTACTTACCATCTACTCAATCAACCTTATTTTCAGGGCATCAGTGTAGAAGGGTACTTATGAAGGTTCATCCTTCTTTTAAGATTAGCAGGATTCTGAAAAAGTCCATTTCTATTTTATTGTTGCATTTTAGCTTGTTTGCATATGAGTGTTCTATCATAACTTTTCTTTTTGCTAATCTCTCTATGGCCATAGGATAGGCTGGCCATATGTCCCATTTTGAACGGGACTGTCCCGTTATTTCACCATCTCTGGAGCGTTCCATCGTTATAGTAAAATTCTCAATTTTGTCCCATTTTTGAAAGTTCCCCGGTTAAGCGCACAAGTGTGCACACATGCGCCCCCCCCCTGCGCGCCCACTTGTCTGATGTTTTTTCCCTCAAGGAAATATGGTCAGCCTACTGGAAGGAGAACCGCAAGACTGAGGCGCGAGGCTGAAGAGAGAGAAGGGGGCACAGGCACGAACGTGATCCCAAAGCTACTGCCAGCTTCCCTGTCCTGAAACTGAGTGGCAGAGTCCCTCCTGTGCGCTCTCCACTCCAACGGATATCCTCCCCGGCTGCAGGGATGGTTGTTTTAAAATGCCCATCAACTGTGGAAATGTGTGTGCCAAAATACTAGGGAGAAAGAACCTGACTGCTACGGAGATTGTAGGTATGACTTGGAAGGAAGGGAGAGGCGAAAGAAAATTAGATGCCCAAGGTGATTCTTTAAAAGCGAGTCAGCCAAATTTCCTTCGAGTGGAGCTGGTAAATTAATGAATCCCAAAGGCAGGAGAAGGAAAGAGAAAGGAGGGTGGATTGAATCAGCAGTGGGAATGAATGCAAGCAGCTGATGGGGAACTAGGGAGCTTCAAGGGGTATGTTTATTGAGGAAAAAACAAAGCTTGAGGGAACCGGGAAATGAAGATGAGAAGTTGGAAGGAAAAGAGGCCAGAAAAAAAGGGGTTGTAAGAAAGGGAGGGGGAGCTGAAGGGAGAAACTTGGCTTATTTAGTTTGAAGAGAGTTGAGAAGTGAACCTAGGATTGGTGGGGCGAAGAACCTGGATTAGCGATAAAAGAAAAGAAAGGTAGCACCAGCCTGAAGTTTTTTAAGGCATTGCCTTCTTTCCCCAAGATCGTGGGACTATCCTCTGCAGCTGCAGTGCAAACCCAGGAAAAGGTACATATGGTTTGAGGAGCTGCAGGCAGATCCTATGTGCTTTGAAACACCTTTTTCCCTTTGAATTAAAGTGCTGGATGAGGAGCCTTCATGAGAAATACAGTGTGATTCACACATTGTGCTAATCCATAATATGATTTGATTTTTGATTTTTAAGGTGTTTTGTGAATCTAGCAAATTTAGGTTTATTCAGTAAACTTTGTTTAAGCAGGATACAATTTTAGAAGTTAGCAACCTAGTTATTAATACTAAGCCATGATTTGTTGAATAAGACACTGTTGGTCAGATTCACACCACACATTAAGAGATGAACCATGAATCAATATCATGCTAAGGCAACCTATACTACAATCTGAGCATGAAACACAAATATTTTTTCTTTCGCTTCCATTGAATCCAACTGATTTATAAAAGATGCTATCTTACTACAGTAGTTGGGTTTACTGAATTGGTTATTACTGGAATCCAATCACCTGATTATGTGCCATCAAGTGTGCTGTCAACTATTTACCAATTGATATTGAATGTTTTGCAGTGAAAGTATACAAATACTTCCATATATACACAGAGTTGAAGAACTGAAAAACTTTTGTGACTTTGCAGGAAACAATTATGCTAAATTGTTAGAGCATGGAAATACAAGATTTTTGTCCTTGAGTCCATCAATTGACAGAATTTTAAGCATGTTTGATGGGCTTACTTCTTATTTTATTTGTCAAGAAAAATGCCCTGTTGCGAAAATGGTTTGAAGATCCCTGTTTGAAATGGTGGTTGTCATTTGCAAGAGATTAATAATACCAGCCTCAGTAATTCCATAGTGGATTAGGGACCATTTCCACGGACCGGAGGGTGGGGTTTGCAGGTGGAAGACAATTGTGAGGACTGGGGGTGAGGTTTGCAGGCGGGAGCCAATCACATGGACCGAGGGTGGGGTTTGAGGCGGGAGCCAATCACATGGACCGGGGGTGGGGTTTGCAGGCAGGAGCCAATCGTGCGGACCAGGGCAGGGACCCTTGTCTTTTTCATGAATACAGAATATTACATAAGACCCCATCCTGTTTTGGCATCCCAATGTCCCGTTTTTGTCTCAAAGAAATATGGTCAGCCTACCATAGGACATTGGGAAGCTATGTAAAATAGTTTAAGAAACCAATAAACCCTTTTTTTTACCACGTATGCTTTCTTCCAGGTCGGAGAGTATGCGCTGGTGAGAACCTTGCCAAAATGGAGCTCTTCCTCTTCTTTACCAGCCTCCTGCAGAGATTTACCTTCCAGCCACCCCCAGGAACAACTAAAGATGACCTGGACTTGACCCCTGCGGTCGGGTTTACAACCCCTCCTATGCCCTACAGGACCTGTGCCATGCCACGTTCATGAGACAAAAGACGTTCATAACGGCCCATTTCTCAGCCTTGGACAATGAGATTCTGTATGGTCTTGGCTTAATAGGTTGATTGAAACTGAACTCTAGTGATTTGCATGAACACAAAATCTAGATGCTGAGAGTGAAAAAAGGAGGGAATTCATGACATGCTAAGTACTTTGTACTCTTATGACTGATTTCTTTTCTTTTGGAGCCATTTGTTTCCTTTTATCTTTTACTATTTTTTCTCCCCCTCAATTTTCTGTTTCTCTTGCTTTTAGTTATTTTCATTCATGTTTAAGCAATATAGATTGTTCTACAATAGTTCCACATACATATAAATGTATTTGTTCATTACAAGTTATCGATGTTGTTGTTTCAACTCCAACAACAACAACAAGAGAGAAAGTCCAGTTTCTAGACTGCTTAGCCTCCACATTTCCACCTGTATTGTCTCTTCGTCAAGCATAATTTGGCATAGTCCTTAAGTCGAATGGGCCATGCTTTCTCCTAAAATGTAAGGGATGGACATGTTCAAATGAGAGATAGACTAAAATAAATACTAGACTTCTGCCCTTGTGCAGAAAGAATAATTAAACAAATTGATTTCTTGTACCAATAAAAACACACAATGGCACGGAACTTATCTGAAATAAAAAAGCAGTGCCAATAGGAAACATTACTGGGAATTTATTTCAAAAAAAGTAAAAAAGATTTATTTAAGAACAATTATTCCCACATTTGGAGAAATAGAATGGCAGATATTTCAAGATGGACAAAGCTGTAACTGTCCCAGCTGGGATGAAGATCTTGCCAAGGCTTAAGTTCTTGTTCCAAAGGATCCCAATAAGAACAGAAGAAACCACACTAAATCACTGGCAGAGATGCCCAACTGATTTTATACTGTCTAATAAAAGAACCAGGGGTACAAAGTTCAAAAATGTATAACACATGAAAGAATGAGATGGATGGGCACCCAGTTGTGTTAACTGGGATAAGGGATTGATTGGAACACCTAATGGCTATTTCCTTGAAACAAAAATGGGATGGGGTCTTATGTAATGTTCTATATTCATGAGAAAGACAGGGGTCACCGCCTGCAAACCCCACCCCCGGTCTGCGCAATTGGCTCCCACCTACAAACACCACCCCCCGGTCCACACAATTGGCTCCCGTCTGCAAACCCCACCCCCGGCCCTCCTTTGCTGCACGCTGATAGGCGGGAGGGCTTCCTCTTCCAGGCTGCCTGCAATCGGCAGCTCCAGCTGGGATCCTCCTTCTGCGCCATTCCTGCCGGGTTTAAAATACGGGACAAAATTGAGATTTTGAAAACGACAGGACGGTTGAAATTTTATTTATTTATTTATTTATTTATTAGATTTATCACTGCCCACTCCCCCAAGGGCTTAAAAAATGGGACTGTCCTATTCAAAACGGGACGTTTGGTCAGCCTACTTATGGCTGCATTGCCTCTCTGAATGGAGCAGGACTTCCAGGGAAGTTGCACAAATACCTTTGGTCTGCTACATGTAGAAAAATAAAACCAATAAAGGATCATTCAATAATAAGGAGTGTCTTAAAAATATGAGACAAACATAGAAAAAGTATCAGACCAGCTCTATCACCTCTTACCTCAATATGTAATATTTACTTCGTATGCAAACACAATGGATCAGTAGAGGGATTACAATTTGTATGGACTGCAGGACTTCATTGTTAATAAGACAAGGATGAAATCCTACAAAGCTCTCTCTTCTGAATGGCCAGAATCCCCTCATTGGTTGCAATATCTACAAATCCGTAGCAGAGTCCAAAAAGAATTACAAAACCCAGGTGGAATACTGAGAGGCCTAACAGGATTTGAACAACGTATTACACAAAAATCAGATCACAATCATTTAGAAAGTGAACGAGGAAGAGACTGTATGATTAATTCGTCCAGAATTTAAAGAGAACAATTAATATACTGTATAACAATAGAAATGGAAGAAAATTATCAAATTTACAGTCAGTCTATATTCAGTTCAGAGAAAATTGGTGTCAGATGTTCCATTGATGGTATATTATTCCAGTGTTGGTTGCCAAAAGAGACAATTCATTCTCTATTGCATTGTTGGAAATTCAATAATCAAGGATGATTTTTTTTTCCACATTTGGTGGCAATGTTATAAAGCCCAATAATACTGGGACATGATTAATAACAGCATGAAACCTATCTTAAAAGCAAGTTTTTCCTTTCAGGTGGCTCTCTTTTTTTATTAAATATTACTAACCTCTATATTCCCATAAAGTATACTCACCTGGCTTTGCACATGGCAAACATCTTAGATCAGGCAGAAATGATTGCAATTTATAATTCATGATTTGAGCTACAGTAGTTCATGTGGAGTCCTTGGTGCTCTCTGAGCCTTGTTGTTTTCTTGCAGACGTTTCATTGCCAGGCTAGGCAACATCTTCAGTGCGAAAAGGGAGTGGAACTTGCTCTCTGTTTATATACCCTGGCTTGTCCTGCCTGTGTTGGTGGGGGTGTTGTAATCTTTGCGCCTAGAAATACAAAGTTTGTCACTGCCTCCACTTTTTCTCCCTCTATTTGCCAGTTATCAATCAAGCTGGTTGCCATAATCTTGGTTTTTCTGAGGTTTAACTGCAACCCAGCTTTTGCACTTTCTTCTTTCACCTTCGTCATAAGGCTCCTCAACTCCTCCTCACTTTCATCCATCAAAGTGGTATCATCTGCATATCTAAGATTGTTAATGTTTCTTCCAGCGATTTTAACTCCAGCCTTGGATTCCTCAAGTGTAATTCTCGCTCCATAAATTGCTGGAGTCTACCTTGCAAGATCTTGAGCATTACCTTACTGGCATGTGAAATAAGTGCCACTGCTCGATAGTTTGAACATTCTTTAGTGCTTCCCTTTTTTGGTATGGGGATATAAGTTGATTTTTTCCAATCTGATGGCCATTCTAGTGTTTTCCAAATTTGATGGCATATGGTATGCATCACCTTGACAGCATCATCTTGCAAGATTTTAAACAGTTCAGCTGGGATACCTTCGTCTCCTGCTGCCTTGTTATTAGCAATGCTTCTTAAGGCCCATTCAACCTCACTCTTCAGGATGTCTGGCTCTAACTCACTGACCACACCGTCAAAGCTATCTCCAATATTATTATCCTTCCTATACAGATCTTCCGTATATTCTTGCCACCTTTCCTTGATCTCTTTTGCTTCTGTTAGGTCCTTTCCATCTTTGTTTTTGATCATACCCATCTTTGCCTGGAATTTACCTCCGATGTTTCTAATTTTCTGGAAGAGGTCTCTTGTCCTTCCTATTCTATTGTCTTCTTCCACTTCCGCACATTGCTTGTTTAAAAATAATTCCTTATCTCTTCTGGCTAACCTCTGGAATTTTGCATTTAATTGGGCATATCTCCCCCTATCACTGTTGCCTTTTGCTTTCCTTCTTTCTTGGGCTACTTCCAGTGTCTCAGCAGACAGCCATCTTGCCTTCTTGGTTTTCTTTTTCTTTGGGACGTTTTTTGTTGCCGCCTCCTGAACAATGTTGCGAACTTCTATCCATAGTTCTTCCGGGACCCTATCTACTAAATCTAGTCCCTTAAATCTATTCTTCACCTCCACTGCATATTCCTTAGGAATATTAGTGAGCTCATATCTAACTGATCTGTGGGTCTTCCCTATTCTCATTAGTCTGATTCTAAATTTTGCAATAAGAAGTTTGTGATCTGAACTACA
The DNA here is from genome assembly GCA_023362775.1 of Charina bottae. Taxonomy (NCBI): domain Eukaryota; kingdom Metazoa; phylum Chordata; class Lepidosauria; order Squamata; family Charinaidae; genus Charina; species Charina bottae. The sequence continues at coordinate 49,295,436 of JALMGJ010000009.1, forward strand.
GTCAGCTCCAGGTCTTGTTTTTACCAACTGTATAGATGTCCACCACCTTTGGCTGCAAAGGATGTAGTCAATCTGATTTCGGTGTCGACCATCTGGTGAAGTCCATGTATAAAGTTGTCTTTTAGGTTGTTGGAAGAGAGTGTTTGTTATGCACAGTGAGTTGTCTTGGCAAAATTCTATCAGCCTATGTCCTGCTTCATTTTGTTCTCCCAGACCATGCTTGCCTGTAATTCCAGGTGTCGTCTGACTACCCACCTTAGCATTCTAGTCTCCTGTAATGAAAATAACATCTCTTTTTGGTGTATTATCCTGTAGGTGCTGCAGATCCTCATAGAACTGATCTACTTCTGCTTCTTCAGCATCTGTGGTTGGGGCGTATAATTGGATCACTGTGATGTTAAATGTCTTACCCTGAATTCGAATTGAGATCATTCTATCGTTTTTTGGATTGTATCCAAGCACTGCTTTAGCACTTTATTATTAATTATGAAGGCTACTCCATTTCTTCTGAGGTCCTCTTGTCCACAGTAGTAAATCTGGTCGTCATCTGATGTGAAGTGGCCCATTCCAGTCCATTTCAGTTCACTGACACCTAAAATGTCTATATTTAATCTTGACATCTCACCAATAACCACATCCAATTTGCCCTGGCTCATAGATCTTACATTCCAGGTTCCTATGGTGTGTTGATCTTTAAAACATAGGATTCGTCATTCACCACCAGCACCGTCGGCCACTAGCCGTCCTTTCGGCTTTGAGCTAGCTGCGTCATCACGTCTGGGGCTAGTTGAACGTATCCTCTGTTCCTCCCCAGTAGCATTTTGACCATCTTCCGACCTGGGAGTCCCATCTTCCGATGGTATACCGACATATCTCTGGTTGTACTGATCCATTTAGTTTTCACGGCAAGAATACTGGGGTGGGTTGCCATTACCTTCCCCAGGGATCGTATTTAGTCTGACCTCTATGCCACGACCTTCCCATCTTGGGTGTCCCTTCACGGTTTAGCTCATGGTTTCATTGAGGTGCTCAAGCTCCAGCACCACGACAAGGTAACAATCTCCTTTGCTGGATATATATATATATATATATATATATATATACACACACATACATACACACACACACACACACACACACACACACGTACATACAGTATACACACACACACACATACATACAGTATATATACACACACACACATACTGTGTATATATAATATATATATATATATATATATATATACGCTGTGTGTGTGTCTGTGTGTGTGTATATATATGTATATATATGTGTTTGTGTGTGTGTGTGTGTGTGTATGTATGTATGTATATATATATATATATATATATATATATATATATATATATATATAATAACCCCTTTTAAATAGTGACATCTTCATACTGAAACACATTTTCAAATTGCAAATTTACTGTATATTAACATCCTTTTGAATTTTTAGCTAATTGTACTATGTTTGTAAATCTCCTTTTAATCTATTTTGTTCATTGTATTCTTCTCTAGTTTTTCTTTCTCCTTGCAGAAGGAGTAAATGAGAAAAAAGGTAATTAAGAGAAAAGTTTAATTTATGAAATAATTATGTTCCTCGGTTCTGGGTAAGAATACGTGCCTACATATGGATAAAAAGCTGTATATTTGTATAAAAGGTTTAATGGATATATGGTACTCTTCATTTGTCGTTACACTGAGTCATGTCTAAACACGAGGAGGGAGGGGAACATAGATAAGCTTCATAATCTCGCAATCTACTTTGCCGGAGGGTGACTGCAACAGGGCTTCACATGCCCACAGACTCCTTCTGTACAGCAAAGGGGCAATAATTACAGCAGTTATCCCATTCTTTTCCCTTCTACCTCCTCACGTGTCGAACTTCAAGGGTGCAATAACTATTAATGAGAACTCCTAGGTATGATACATTTTGAAACATATTGGTGAATGTGTGGGGATCAGCGAAAGAAGGAAAGTAACATGATCTCACTGCTGGTATGCGGACCTCAGAGGTTTGCCAGGAGGCAAATGCCCTTCAGGTGAATATTATTGCTCACCACTGATCTGGGGCAGAGTCCCCTGATCTTGGGGTTACACAATCTCTTTCATTTTCAGTAGAACTTGCATTGTGCCAGTCAAAGCCAGGGAGTAGAATCAAGGATTGGGAACAAAAGGGAAACCTGTAACAATCAGAGAGCTACAGTAAATAACTGTGCTTTCCTGAGTGAACTACAGAAAGAAGGATGAGAATGTACTGATTTTCCAAGAGGCATTGAGAGAATTGAAGAGAGCCTGTCTTCTGAAAGTACTCAGTCTCATAACTATTCCATTCTGCAAAAATGGAAAGAATGTCATTAAAATCCACCTGACTGATAGGCAGGTGGTTTAGGATTGCCCATTGGGTGAAAACCTCCAAGTTGATTGGAAGCTTTTGTAAATGCAATGTGTAGTTCTTTCCAGGAAGATAATGCTGTATGGATGTGATACACTTGGGACTGAAAGCTGAAAAGGAGCTTTGGAGTGGGCAAAGGGACATACAACACACTTACGGACAACTTCTTAAAGCTGCAACCTTTCCTCGGCTCATACGTTAGCCACGCATTCCCAGGGAGCTTCATATTTATGGAACTGCTGAAAGGGCATCGGTGCCCACTCCAGTTCTGCACCCTCTTTGAAGCCACAGGCCCATTGGCATAGCAAACTTTTCAGGCTTTCACCTTAGCTGTTGAAGCAGAGAAGAATTTCTCTCCCTCTGTCTTGGGCAAGATTGATGTTCCATTCAATCCCATCCATGGTCAGGGAGGGTGCACAGAGGTGTGTGGTGGTATGCGAGAGATGCCGTGTGGGTTGGGGAGGGTGCGCAGCAGTGCGCGGTAGTGTGTGAGAGGCCCCACACAAGTCAGGGAGCATGCGCAGGGCTGCACGAGCGGTTGGCACAGCATGAGTGCAGAGGGGCTGGGGGAGGTGTGCAGGTGGGGGAGACTTACTCCAGTGACTTGTGACCTTCCTTGTCAGCTTCCCCATTGACTTTTTTGGAGAAGCCAGCAGGAAAGGTTGCAAATGGCGATCACGTGATCACAGGGTGCTTGGCAACCTGTTGTAAGTGCGAATGGGTTGCCAAGTGCCCAGATCGTGATCACGTGACCGTAGGGCTGCTGGGACGGCTGTAACTCTGTAACTCATAACCACCATTTGTACAGTACCATAGTAACTTTGAACAGCTGCTGAATGAATGGTTGTAAGTCGAGCACTACCTGTAATGGGGTTGCTAAAAGACTTATAGGGAAAAATCAAAGGAAAAGGAAAAGGAAACCATGAGCAAGGAGATTTGGGTCAATACAGTGAAGGGTTCCAAATGTACCTGGTCTGGGAAATGATGTATCCAACTTATCCAGAGGGAATATCTTACATACAACAAATTTAAGAAAATGGGTCACTTTGAGGTTGTGTGTCATACTCAAGTGCTGAGAGAAGTTACAAAGCACAGTGATCCCAATGAGTTTATTTATTCACAAAGATTACAGGCCACCCAAAACTATCACAACTCTGGGTGGCTTACAAAAAGCCAAACCAAACCAAAACACAAAATAATAGGATACACGAACATATAAAACTAAAGAAGAAAAGTCTGGAGAACCAGCCAGTGCCCTTAGGGATACTGGGTTCACATACTTCCTTTTCTAATCATTTTCAGGAATTGCTTATAAGCTATTAGAAACCTTTGGATCAACAAGTTTGACAGCACCAGGTAAGTTTCCTTCAATCCTTAGCGAAAGTTCTAACTACAAATTTAAGAAATTAAAAAACAATACTGGGGAATAAACAGTAAAAAGGTGATTAAAACTTTGATTTTATTTATTTTTTTATAAGAACATTAGTTTTCAAAGTATAGCTAAAATACAAAATAGAAAATATAGAAAATATAGAAGATAGAAGATAGAAATAAGAAAAAAGAAACTATAAAAGTGCAAATAGACAGAAATTAGAAACAGAAAGTGACTTCCGACTTTCTCCAATACAGATAAGATAAATTTACAAGTATAATATCTTACCATTAGTTAAACCATAGTAACATTATTTCCATCAAAACAAACCACTTAATCACTAAAACCCAAAATCAAAACTTCATTCTTTCCAAAAAAAGAAGTATTCTAAAAGTGTTTGCCAAGTAGATGTAAATCCAGAAACAGTATTTTCTCTTATAAAAGCTGTTAACTTAGCCATTTGAGCCAAGTCCACTAATTTAATAATCCAATCTTCCACTGTAGGTATTTGTGAATCTTTCCATTGTTGGGCATATAAAAGTCCTGCAGCTGTAATCATATTTAAAAGTAAAGTTCCATATTGTTTCTCTAGCAACTTCTCCATCAAACCCAAGAGGAACAGTTTTTTTTTTTTGGTATGTTCACGTTGAGAACCTTTTGAATAATAGTACATATATGATCCCAAAACTTTTTAGCCTCCTCACAGGTCCACCAAAGATGATAAAAAGTTCCTTCACCCTGTAAACATTTCCAACAAACATTTGTTACATCATTATACATTTTTGAGAGCTTATCAGGGGTTAAATACCAACAATACATCATTTTATAAAAATTATCTTTTAAATTATAATTCAAAGTGAATTTCAAACCTTTGTTCCACATATTTTCCCATTGCTCAAGCATAATGTTATACCCAAAGTTTTTAGCCCATTTAATCATGCAGTCTTTGACGTGTTCATCTTCCAAGTTCACCTGTAACAACATTTTATACATCTTAGTAATAACATGTTCATCATTTGTGCAGGGTTCCATTTCAAATTGAGTTATTTCATTATTTCATTATTTATTTATTTATTAATCAAACTTATATCACCGCCCATCTCCCTCCATCAGAGGGACTCTGGGCGGTTTACAACAAAATAATAAAACAAAAGACATAAAATATACATACAATATATACATAACAAATTTATAGTTCTTTTTATCCATTTTAAAACGTTCTGACAATTGCACATAAGGAAACCAATGGCATGTAAAACCTTCCAACTCTAACATTTTCCTTGTTTTATGTTTTGGTTCACCCTCTTTAAAGTTTAACAATTTTTTATACTTTAACCAACGTATTCCTCCCACATTTTCTCTTCTAAAAAATGCTTCTTGAAGTGACAACCATAATGGTACATTTGGAGACAATCTTACCTTATATTTGTTCCAAATCCTTAGTATGGCACTCCTAAAAAAATGATTTTTAAGATCCTTATTAACTTTAACTTTATCATACCACAAGTAGGCATGCCACCCGAATCGTAATTCATGTCCTTCAAGCTGCAATAATTTCTTGTTCTTGAGAGTTATCCATTCCTTCATCCAAAGCAAACAACAGGCATCAAAATACAATTTTAAATTAGGCAAACCCAAACCTCCTCTTTCTTTGGCATCTTGTAACAATTTGTATTTAATTCTTGCTTTCTTGCCTTGCCAAATGAATTTCGAAATATCTCTCTGCCATTGTTTAAATGATAAGTCTGTTGACAAAATCAGTATAGTCTGAAAAAGAAACAACATCCTAGGCAAAACATTCATCTTACTCACAGATAGTCTCCCAATGAGAGACAATTGTAGTTTTCCCCATCTTAACAGATCTTTTTTCACATCATTCCAAATTTTAACATAATTATTCTGAAATATCATACTATTTTTAGTTGACAGAATTACTCGCAGATATCTAAGTTTTTTTCAATCTTAAAACCCATCTTACCCATCAGCAATTCTTGATTGGACAGGGTCATATTTTTAATTAACATTTTTGGGGTTTTTTATTTACTTTAAGACCCGCCAATGACCTGAATTCCTTTAGTTTCTTCATCAGATGTTCTGCAGTATCCAAAGGGTCCTGTAATATCAAAAGTAAGTCATCAGCAAAAGTCCTCAGTTTAAAAACTTCTTGTTTAATCTTTAAGCCCTTTATTTGTTCATCTCTTCTAATATCTCTATTAAAAACTCTATTAAAACTTCCAATACCAAGATAAAGAGCAGAGGTGACAAAGAGCATCCTTGTCTTGTTCCTTTTTGTATCCGGCATGGTTCAGTTAACTCGTCATTCACAATGATGTTTGCCTTTTGAGGTGAATAAATTGTCTTAATTCCCTGGATAAGATGTTCTCCAAAGTCCATAATTTCCAAAACTTTGAACATAAAACTCCAATTCAGATTATCAAAGGCTTTTTCTGCACCTAAGAAGATAAGAGCCGCCTGGCATTCATTATGATATTGCAAATATTCTATAATGTCCAAAACCACTCTTACATTGTCTTTTAACTGTCTTTTAGGTAAAAATCCACATTGATCATAATGAATAAGTTCCTGTAGAATTTTCTTCATTCTTTCAGCCAGCACTGAGGCAAATATTTTATAATCAAGATTCAACAGTGAAATTGGTCTATATTTCTTAATTAAGGAAGGATCTTGCCCTTCCTTTGGTAAAACTGCAATGTTAACTTCTTTCCATGAATCTGGCATTGGAGAACCTAACAAAATAGAATTCATCAATCTTTTAAAAGGTAGAAGGATCTGATCTTCAAAACATCTGTAACACAATGCAGATAAGCCATCAGGTCCTGGTGCTTTTTCCAATTTTGTTCTTTTTATGGCTTCAACTATTTCAAAAGTAGTTATGGGACTATTCAATATTAATTTCTGTGACTGTGAAAGTTTTCGTAAATCTTGTTTACTCAAATATTCATTTATATTCTCAAAATTGTCCCATAATTCCACATTTCCTTCTTGAATCTTTAGTAACATTTTCTTCTTTCTTTCTTTTCTTAATTTATATGCTAGCCATCTTCCTGGCTTATTAGCAAATTCAAAAAGTCTCTGTTTAGCATATTTTAACTTTGTTTCAATTTCTTTCACGGTCAACATAGACACTTGCTGATGTAATAACTTGATTTGATTCACAATATTATTATCTGATGGTTTTTTCTGTAACTCAGTTTCTTTCATCTTGATCTGATCCAAAACCATTTGTAACTTTTGTTGTGATTTTTTCTTAAGATTATGGTTATAATAAATAAAATTTCCCCTCAAAACCACTTTACTAGTGTCCCACAAAGTTTTTAGATCTATTTCGTTATCCAGGTTAATTTTAAAAAAGTCCTTTAATTCCTTCTTACAATCCTCCACAACCTTTTCTTTTTGATGAATATATTCATTCAGTCTCCATCTATATGACCTAATTTTTTTATTGTCATACTTACAGGATTGTGATCAGAAAAGGCCTTTGGTAAAATATCCACTTTAGAAATTTTATTACACCAATTTTACACCAAATCTTTTGAAACCCAAATCATATCAATTCTTGAAAAAGATTTATGTCTTTCTGAATAAAGGGTATAATCTTTTGCTAGTCCATTTTTATATCTCTAGTAAAGGTAAAGGTTCCCCCTGCACATTTGTGCAGTCATGTCCGACTCTAGGGGCCGGTGCTCATCTCCGTTTGTTAGCCGAAGAGCCAGCATTGTCCGAAGATGCTTCCATGGTCATCTGGCCAGCATGCCTCTATGAATCCACTAATGCCAAGTTATCCATCAAATCAAAAAAGGATTTTTGTAATTTCCCTTGTTTAATTTTGATTTGTTTCTCAGATGTTCTGTCAATCAATGGGGAAGTAACTCCATTCCAATCCCCCATTAAACACCAACTTTGATATGAAAAAGCTGACAAATCCTTCAAAAGTTGTGCAAAAAAATTACTTTTATCTTCATTTGGTGCATATACGCCTACAATAATAGATTTAAGTTCATAAAGTTCCACTTCAACTGCTACAATTCTACCATGTTCATCAACTAATAATAAATGTGGTTTCAAATATGATTTAACATATAATACAAGGCCATTGATTTTCTTCAAATTTGCTGATACAAATTCTTGTCCCAAACTCTTATTTATCAAATATTTATATCTTTTTTCTTTATATGTTTTGTAAGCATATCACATCATATTTCAAACTTTGATTTTAGAAGGTTACAAATGGACTAAGGGTCCAGATAAATTTGAAATGAGATTTTGGAATTAATTATAAAGAATCCTTCCCATGGGAAAATGCTTTTTTTTTGAATTAAAATAAAAATAATAAGATAAGGCTTTAAAAATTGGACACTAGAGGTAACTAAAAATTACATTTAAAGGAGAAGAACACATAAACTCGACTTACAATTACAGAATGAAGCAAAATATTCTCATGGAACATATTGAAGGGTATTTTTGAACAATGGACTCAGCAGTTAGTTTTAATAGTGTCAAAAGTGACATCTGCCTCTATGGAGAGACTCTCTCTAAACGATGTTATGGAAGAGGAACAAGTTCTCCCTGACAAGATCAAGACTCGGTTGAAAATGAATTTATAAATGACAGGCTACAAGAATGACATGGAAAAAGATGCTACACTGGACATACAAAAGTAACCGGCTGATGTCTTAATAATTAAAAGGGATATACAAACAATAAACCAAGACAGTAATCTAGATAATTTTCCTATATTGGATTTACAAAAGAGGCTTGTTAAAGTTTTGAAGAATCTTGTGAGAAGGGACAAAGGAAAAATGAAAAGAAATCAAGTTCTAGAACATTATTTGAATGGACAAAAGACTAAGATTGTTAGAATTAAAAGGAAGGAATATAAAGTTGGTTTATTTCAAGGTTAAAGTAAATATGTTGTTATCTCTGGTAACCCTTAATTGACTTTGCTGACACCAGGACTGAAATGACAAGGCTTTATGGATTTGTTTACCAATAAGAGATGAAATATGGGAAGAAGAGACCATTTGTTGTATTTTAAGAGGAGGTGATAAGTTACTGAAGCTGTTTATACTAGTTGTGATGGAGGTGGAAAGTTATATACACACACACACACAAACACACACACACACACATATATACATACATACATACATACATACATACATACATACATACATACACAGTGTATGTGTGTGTGTATATATATGTGTATATATGTATGTATGTATGTATGTATGTATGTATGTATATAACCTTTAATTTTTCTTTACCATATTCCTACTTTTCTTTTTTTCTATTTCTATTTCTATTGTTTCCTTTTTTCTTTCTTTTCTGCACCTTTTATTCTTTCTTGATATTCTATCTTTTTAGTTTGTTTTAGTTTTTACTATTGTAATTACAATCTTTAATAAAATTACTATTAAAATATTTTTGATAAGCTGTAGCTTTAGATAAACAGATCAGTTCTAAAATGCAAAACAGTGCAGTACAAATGTGGTGAAACCGGTTTGCAAAGTTTTTCTAGATCCCATGCATATGCAAAAACAGATCAAATTCCTGGGGAGGAGAGAGGAAACAAAGTCCACTCTTATATAGGGTGGTCTGATGATTCAGGAGAAAGAGTAATCGGGCTACGCCTAATGCAATGCTTTGAAATACATGCTTGTATCACTTCAGTTTGCAGAATTCATTGTAACTATTACTGAAAACTGCTCTGTGAAAGGAAATGGATTGGATTGGACCTGTTTTAATATTATTACTATTTATTCTTGCAATTACATCCCTTTTGAAAAAGGGCAGTTCCTGGAATAACAGCTCCCCAAATCTTCCCCCGGGACCCAGGATCATACCCATTTTGGGAAGTCTGCACATGATGGATCTGAAGAGGCCTTACAGAACAATGATAGAGGTAAAGCCTAGTGTCTAACAAGCATAAATGTTGTTTGCCAAACTTTATTGACATAGCACAAAATCTTGGTAACTTGATCAGGTAAGTTTCATGTGTTCCCTGCTGCTTTTCAGTGTCTATGGAAATGTTTAAAAATTGAGGATTTATGGCTACTGGTGGGAATAGTGGACTGAACGGCTGTGCCCACTGATTCAGCGGGCGGAGCTGACAACGTGTTAACTTTTTTTGGGCTCAGGCAGGTTTTCCTGAAGCCCAGAAACATTATCTGGATTAAGGAGAATACTTGGAAGAGCAGCTGGGAGGCTGGGAAGTCACCATTTCCAAGCCGAGCTGTAGCCTTAAAGGGACACTAAGACCGGCCACCCCATTTCTAAATCACCAATTTGTATTTTTTTTAAGTATATCTACCCCAAGAGAAGCTGGTTCTCTTGGTGCTTAGCGTTATTTTTGGGATTACATTTTTAAAAAATATTCTTTTAACTTTTGGATTTTCTTTTCCTTCCAAAGGAAATTCCAAAGATTGAGACTAAACAATTGTCTTCCTGTTATTATTTTTGTATTTAATTTGAAGATATTAGCATTTTCCTACACGTTGAATTGGCTGATTTGAATCTTCAGCTTTCTGTTTTCACTTTCCCTTGAGAACAGTCTGCTATTCACTCTTACTTTATTTAAACACACTTTGGAACTCTTCCATATCTTTGACTTTCGCTGGTTAAGCTCCTAGGGGGTACCATAATCTACTGTGTGAGACATGGAGGATTTCAAACAGATTTTTTCTCACCTTCACCTGGATTTTAAACAGATTTCTTCTGACTTTTATCAAACTTTTATGCAAGATATCCAGGACATTGTGGAAAATATGAGATCTAAAATGTGCCATCAGGTTGGGGATGTGGTGGATGAAATTGAGGAATTTAAGCGCAATAGAAATTTTTTCTTAAGACTGAGATTGGGATTTTTATTGAGATGCTGGGTGAAGATTGGATAGTGGAGTTGGAGAAATTTAAGGGAGAGAGTGATCTGCAAGCCATAAGTAAAATCGATCTCCTGGTGGAATGCCATGAAAAGAACCTGGAATCTTTGAGGGGGGCAGTTGGGCTGTTCGATTCTTTTAAGAGGAAAGCTCTGTGCACATTTTGGGGATATGTAACTGCTCTGGTTTATTTTGAAGTGGGATAAGGGTTGAAGAATGTTCATCTGCTTTGCTTTAAGGATTTGATTGACATTATTTGCCTTTAAACATTTAAATTTACTGTTCTGAATTGGCTTTGCTTTTTGGGTTTATTAAGATTAAAATTATTAAAACTGTTGTATTAGGGTTAAAGAATGTTTATCTGGTTTGCTTTAAGGAATTGTCTTTGGTTTTTTGGTTTATTAAGATTGGGATTATTAAAATTGTTGTACAGTTAAGTATAATAGCAGATAACTTATGTGCTTTTTAATTTGATTCTTATTATAGTAGACAGAACTGTATAGAATAGTGGTAGGAAGGAAATAATTAAATATTTTTATCTTTTATTTATTTATTTTATTTATTTATTTTATTTCTATGACCGCCCATCTCCCCCCATGGGGAACTCTGGGCGGTTCACAATAAATAAGTTAAAATAAGGTCTAATATCTCAATTATACAATAAAATATATATTAAAAAATCCAGATGGTGATGGAATAATTAAAAGAAGGACAGTTATAAAATTAAGGGATTAGCCACCCCCATGAGGAACTATCCCTTCCTCCTTCCCATGCCAGGCGGCAGGACCAGGTCTTCAGCTCTTTCCTAAAGGTCGGGAGGGAGGAAATCTGTCTCAACTCTGGGGGCAAGATGATCCATAGAGTGGGCGCTGTCACAGAGAAGGCCTGCCTCCTAGACCCCATCAGATGACACTCTTTAATTGATGGGGTTCGTAGCAGGCCCTCTCTGAATGACCGGGTGGGGCAGGTCGATAACATGGGGATAAGACGGTCCCTCAGGTATTCTGGCCCCATGCCATGTAGGGCTTTAAAGGTGATAACCAACACCTTGAATTCTACCCGGAAGCAAACTGGCACCCAATGCAGCTCGCAGAGCAACGGTGTTACATGTGCGGATCTTGACGCACACAAAACTGCCCGCGCAGCCATATTCTGCACCAGCTGCAGCTTCCAGATAGTCTTCAAGGGTAGCCCCTTGTAGAGCGCATTGCAATAATCTACATGGGAGATGACGAGAGCATGAGTGACTGTACGGAGGGCGTCGCGATCCAGGAATGGGCGTAACTGGTGCACTAACCAAAGTTGTGCGAAAGCCCTCCTAGCCACGACTGCCACCTGCCCTTTGAGCAGGAGTCGTGAGTCTAGAAGGACCTCCAGATTATGCACCGGTTCCGAACGGGGTAGTGCTACCCCATCGAGAACCAAAGATGATAATTTCCCAGAAGACGCTAAGCCATCAATCCACAGCCACTTGGTCTTACCAGGGTTCAATTGAAGCCTGTTGTTCCCCATCCAGGCCCTCACAGCCCCCAGGCACTGGGACAGGGTGGACACTGCATCACTTACCTCACCAGGGATGGAGATATACAATTGAGTATCATCTGCATACTGATGATACCTCATCCCATGGAGATGGATTATCTCGCCCAGCGGTTTCATGTAGATGTTAAATAGGAGAGGAGAGAGAACCAAGCCCTGCAGCACCCCACATAGGAGCAGTCGCGGGCTGGATCTCTCCTCTCCTATCAGCACCAACTGGGAGCGGCCCTGGAGGAAGGAGGTGAACCAGCGTAAAACTATGCCACCCACCCCCAACTCCCTAAGCTGCCCCAAAAGGATACCATGGTCGATGGTATCGAAAGCCGCTGAGAGATCTAAGAGAGCCAGGATGGATGCACTACCTCCATCCCGCTCCCGCCAGAGATAATCCGTAAGTGTGACCAATGCAGTCTCCGTCCCGTGTCCCGGCCTGAAACATGACTGAAAAGGGTCTAGATAATCCGCTTCATCCAGGGTCCTTTGAAGTTGCAACGCCACCACTTTTTCAACCACCTTTCCCAAAAAGGGAAGGTGGGAGACTGGACAAAAATTGTCCAGGATGGTAGGGTCCAGGGATGGCTTCTTGAGGAGGGGGTGTACCAATGCCTCCTTAAAGGCAGTTGGATCCACCCTCTCCAACAAGGATGTATTAATCATAGCCTGGACCCATCCACATGTCACCTCCCTGGCCGATTTTACCAGCCAGGAAGGGCAGGGATCTAAATAACATTTGGAGGGGAGAAAGATGTTTAGGAGGTTTATATCCATTTTTTTCTTTATTTTAATATAAGGGGGAGGAGTAACTGTACTTAGTGATTTTTTGTGTGTGTTAAAGTGGAATGACTTATAGAAGTAATGTGGTGTTTTGGTTTAATATAGAGTAAGAGCTTGATTATGGAAATATTGTCTATCCTTGGTATTAAAAGTTGGAAGCCACATCTTTCTGAAAATTAAAAAAAAATTCTCTTGTGTTTCTGCACTTTTTTAGTTTTCTTTCTTTCTTTGTAGTTTTTTGTTTTTTTGCAGTTTTTATTCTTTTCTTGAAACTTAATAAAATTTACTACAAAAAAAAGTGAGGATTTACCTGGTATTTGAATATGTTTAAATATCCTGGAAGGATTATTCCAAGAAAAATGTTTTTTTTTTAATAAATTTTATTAAACATCATTAACATAGACATACATCAACGTTAATACAATACAACATGCAACACTACAATACATACAACAATATTATACATTATACAATGTATTGTATAATTTCTAAGTATATACTGTACATTAATATATTAGATACCTTTAAATATATTACAGCTCTGCCCTCTACCCTTTCTTCTTGTTATCTCTTCTTTACACCTTCTTCATAATCTGTATTCTTTTCTTTCTTCCATACCTCTAGCCTCTTCAGTCAAACCAAAACATTCTAATTAACTTTCTTCTCAACCTTTAACCCTTTACCTCCTACTCCTCTCAACGTACTTGTACCTTCTAAGATCTCATCTTTCCCTTCTTTCCCTTCTCTTCTTTCTTTAATCCCCTAATTCTCTATTTCTTTCTTTCTTATAATTTAGCTATTACCAAACAACATAAAACAGAAACAACAAAACAACAAAATAAAATGGACTTCCTACTTTCTCATCAAAAATTTCTACAATAGGTTCTATATGTTATATAATTTACTATTTATACAATTCTATATCTTGTTTACATTGAGTTTACTATTTGTATTTTTTGAGTTTTTTCTATGTATCTATAAAATGGGTCCCAACATAAGTTAAATTCTTCTTGGTTCTTGTCATTTAATAAATCTGTTAATTTTGCCATCTGAACTAAGTCCATTGTTTTTAATAACCATTCCTCAATTGTAGGTATACATTCCTCTTTCCAGTGTCTAGCAAATATAATTCTAGCCGTGGTTATTAAATAAAATAGTAATTTTCCATATTTCTTGTGTATCTCAGGTTTTAAAAATCCTAATAAATACATGTCTGGTTCAATAATTAAATCTTGTTCCAATATTTCACTTATTGTTTGATGTATTTTTAACCAATATTTTTTTGTTTTTTTACAAGACCACCAGAGATGGAAAAAAGTGCCCACTTCTTTTTTACATTTCCAACATCTGTTAGATAATCTATTATTCATTTTTGACAGAGTGTTTGGCGTTAGATACCACCTATACATCATTTTGTAGAAATTTTCTTTCATATTATAATTCAATGTGAATTTTAGATCTTTTAGCCACATATCTTCCCAGGTTTCAAATTGGATCTTGTGACCTAATTTTTTTTCCCAGTTACACATACATTACTTTTTTTGTATATTTTTCGAATTATTTGATATTAATATCTTATACATTTTTGAAATTAAGTGGTTTTTATCTTTCCATAGGACGATATCCCAATTGTTTGCACTTTCTTTAAATTTAAAATTTTTATTATCCACTCTGAATTGTTCTTTAATTTGAGCGTATGAAAACCAATTGCACTTTATTCCATCTTTTAATAGGTTTTCTCTTGATTTTAAATTGTAATTTGATCCTTCAAAAGTTAGTAAATCTTTGTATGTTATCCAATTACCTATATTTAAATTTCCATACCAAGTGAAAGCTTCATGTGGTGAAATCCACAGAGGTATATTTGGTGAGATTGTATTTTTATATTTATTCCAAATTCTTATAATTGATTTCCTAATGGGGTGATGATTAAATGCTACATTTGCTTTGATTTTGTTATACCATAGGTATCCATGCCAACCAAATTTTAAATCATGACCTTCCAGATTAAGTAGTTTTTTATCGTCCAGGCTTATCCAATCACGAAGCCACCATAGAATACGTGCCTCATAATATAATTTTAAGTTGGGAAGATCAAAACCACCATTCTCTTTAGTGTCTTGTAAGAATTTGTATTTTATTCTTGGCTTTTTGCCTTGCCAGATAAATTTTGCCAACTCTTGTTGCCAATTTTGAAAGGTTTTTTGGGTTATAACAATTGGAATAGTTTGAAATAAGAAAATAATTTTTGGTAATATATTCATTTTTATTGTTGAAATTCTACCCAGGAATGATAGGTGTAAATTTTTCCAATGTTTTAAATCATTTTTTATATTGGTCCATAATTTTGTATAGTTATTTTTAAATAAATTTGAATTATTAGATGTTATGTCCACTCCTAGATATCTTATTTTTTTAACATTTACAAATCCCGTAATCTGTTCCATATTATGAATATTACTTTGATTCATATTCAAATTTATCATCTTTGTTTTATGATTGTTTATTTTGAGCCCCGCCAAATCACCAAACTCTTGAATTTTTTTTAATAAATGTTTAATCGATGTTTCTGGGTTTTGTAGAGTTATAACCATGTCATCAGCGAAAGCTCTTAATTTGTAATTT
The DNA here is from genome assembly GCA_023362775.1 of Charina bottae. NCBI lineage: Eukaryota > Metazoa > Chordata > Lepidosauria > Squamata > Charinaidae > Charina > Charina bottae. Next base: position 49,311,049 of record JALMGJ010000009.1, read on the forward strand.
TCCTGTTTTATTCTTATCCCTTCTATTAAATTATCTTTTCTTATATTTTCTAATACAATTTCTAATACCAAGATAAAAAGGAGTGGGGAGATCGGGCAACCTTGTCTGGTGCCCCGACCTATACAGCATTCCTGGGTAGTATCTCCGTTTACCACTATTTTGGCAATTTGTCGTGTATATATGGCTTTAATAGCTTTCATAATTTTGTCCCCATATTCCAATCTTTCTAATATTTTAATCATAAAGTCCCAATTTAAATTGTCGAAGGCTTTTTCTGTGTCTAAAAACAACAATAAAATTTGTTTTTCTTTATGAACTTTAGCATATTCAATTAGATTTATGATATTTCTAATGTTGTCTTTGATATGTCTTTTTGGTAAAAAGCCCATTTGATCCATATTTATTACATCTTGTAAAACCTCTTTTAATCTGTTTGCCAAAATACTAGTAAAAATTTTGTAATCTGTATTTAATAATGAGATTGGTCTAAAATTTTTACATGCGGTGTGGTCTTGATCTGGCTTAGGAATTAATATTATATTGGCATTTGTCCAGGTTTCCGGTATTCCATTTCCTGTCATTATTGAATTTAGTAATAAATTAAATGGTATTAATAAATGGTCTTGAAACACTTTGTAATACATAGTGGTCTGGACCTGGAGTTTTGCCTGATTTCTGTCTTTGAATTGCATTTGATATCTCTTGGATAGTTATGGGTTCATTTAATCTGTCTTGATGTAATTTAGATATTTTTTGTAAATTGCTTTCTGATAAGTATCTGTCTGCCTTTTCTACATCTAGTTGTTTTTTTTGATATAATGTAGTATAAAATTCATGAAATACTTTTTTAATACTAGTGTTATCACTTAATTCTAGCCCTTTATGTTTAATTTTATTTATAGTTCCCCCCCCTTCTTTTCTTAACTTAAATGCTAACCATTTGCCTGCTTTATTAGCATATTGAAAATTTCTCTGTTTAATATACCTCAGGTTTCTTTCCATCTCTTCAGTTGTTAATATTTCTATTTGCTTTTGAAGAATGATAATTTGATTTTTTATATCATTATCTCCGGGTTTATTTTGCAACTCAATTTCTTTTGTTTTAATTTGTTCACATAGTTTCATAAATTTTTGTAGTTTCATTTTTTTGTGATATCTACCTAAAGATATAAAGTGGCCTCTCATATATGCTTTGCTAGAATCCCAAATGGTGTTAATATTTATATTATCTTTCATATTTAATTCAAAAAACTCTACTAATTTAATTTTACTCTCTTCTATATATTCTTTATTTTTTAGGATGGATTCATTAAGTCTCCATCTATACTGTGTTGAAAATAATTTTAAATCTAGTTGTATTGCATTATGATCTGATATTGTTCTCGGTAATATTTTAACATCTTGAATTTTGTTTAATAAATTTTTTGAAGTCCAGATCATGTCTATTCTGGAGTGAGAGTGGAATCTATTAGAAAAAATGGTAAAATCTTTAGTATTGCCCATTTTATATCTCCAGGTATCCATCATTTCTAAATTATTCATAAGATCAAAAAAAACCTGAGGTAATTTACCTTGATGAGCTTTGATATATTTGTCAGATTTTCTATCTAGAAATGGATTAACGACACCATTCCAATTGCCCATCATTATCCAATTTTTATTAGGCAGATCTGTTAGACAATTCATCAATGTCTTAAAAAATTTGTTCTGATTATCATTTGGGGCATAGATACCTACTAGTATTATTTTTGTATTTTGAATTTCAATTTCAATTAAAATGAATCTTCCTTTATCATCTACTTTTATTAATTGTGGTTTTAGATTTGGTTTAATATAACATACAATCCCATTTTTTTTGTCATTTATCGTTGCAAATTCTGATCCTAATTTTTTATTGCTTAGTAATTTACTATCTTTACCTCTAATGTGTGTTTCCTGTAAACAGATTATATCCAATTTATATTTATAAAGAATATGGAAAATTCTATTTCTTTTAACTGGAGAGTTCAGCCCATTTATATTCCATGAAAGACATCTTACATTATTCATTATCTGATTGGCTGTCTAATTCTTGAGAACCCACTGCCTGAGCAAAAATTTTAAATTTTTCTGATATTTTTTCTTTTGGGGGGCTTTTTCTTGATGAAGGTTTAATATCTTTTTCTAGCTTTCTAAGAAAGTCTTTTGCTTTTCCCACTGAGTTTAATTTAAACCTTTGCATTTTATACAGTACATTTACCCCTTCCCAAGTTTCCCATCTATAAGTAATATTTTCCCTTTTCAGGGCTTCTGTCAAAAAATAATATTCTTTTCTTTTTTTCAGTATGGCAGCAGGAATTTCTTTAAACATTTGGATATCTTTCCCTTCTATGTTTATTTTCTTATCAAACCTTGTTTGCAAAATCAAATCTCTCACTTTTTTCCTGTTAAACTCAATCACCAGATCTCTTGCTGTATTGTGTTCTCTTGCATATCTTGAATTGACCCGATACATTAATTCTATTTCTTCTTCTAGTTGTTCTTTTTCCGAGTCTATCAAGTCAGCCAAAGCTTGGGTAATTGTATTTTTAATTTCAATTTCTTTTCCTTCCTTTAGTCCTCTTATTCTTAAACAAGTCTCTTTTTGTTTTAGTTCCAATAGAGATATTTTACTCAATTCCTCTTCTTTGTTTTTCCATTGTTTTCATTTTTTCTTTCATTCCCTTTATTTCTGTTTGAAATTTTTGTTCTAAACTATCCAGTTTTTTATGTAATGATTTTTCAAAGCTTTGTATTTTTTCTTCAAATACTGAAGTCACATTTTCTGTAATGCTTTGAATGGCTTTCTTTGTAAAGTCCTCAAATAGTGGCTTTAGCCATTCTCCTTTATCTTCAGAGAGGTCTGAATTTCTCCTTAACATTTTCTTTGAAGCCATGTTTTTTTGGTTAAATTATAGATCTCCATGTATAGAATAATATGTTTAGTTTAATTAGTTTTCTTAAACACAATCAAAGATGGCGATTTTAAATAATTAATTAATTAATAGTCACTTTTACCTACTTTGACAGCAACTTTGACGTCTCAGCCACTTTCTTTGGACCTCTAAACAAAAGATCCTTGATGAGAAAGTTTTTGTTAATATGAAATAGATTTAGTTTGAATTTTGGAGTAGTATAGAAGTGTAGTAGAAACAGCAGCAATCCCAAACGGGAAACAACGAAGGCAGTCGCTCACCCGGCTTCTCAGCTTACTTTCACTGTAGATCGTTCACTGGCTGAGAAAGTGAAAGTACCTTAATTGCAGCTTGCTTTTTCACCGCCGCTGCTCAGAAGCTGCAGGATTTTTTGTTATTCTTGGGTTCACCCTTATTTTGGCTACCCAGCCGATTCTCCGCTCCTCTGAGACGCTCACGAAATCGACCAACATTCTCCGTTTCTTTTCAAAAATATGACGAGCTGTTCTTCATGCGTCCACTCGCCATTTCTCTACACCGGAAGTCCCCCCAAAAAACGTTTTATTTTTGTTTGTACTTTTTTTCTAATTGTTTATTCAGATTTGCAGAGATGGTTCAAAATCCCAATGAGCCTCTGGGGAAATATCAATGCGGTTAAAGTGAATGATTTGATACATCTCCTTAGAGGGACTCCTATGTTTCCACCTTTTAAGCAGAATTATAAGTAATTAAAACCATTTCTGCAGGGAGGAACACCCCACCCAAGAGGTAACTTTCCTGATTTTCAGATTCATTCATCAGCATATACAGTATTTTAAATTCTTTCCTTAAGGAATTCACGTGATCACCTTCCAAAGCTACTATGGGCACAATTGGAAAGTTTCTATATGATCCCTTCAACAACATAGCAGAGGCTCAGCTTCTCTTTCGGCTAAAATTCCCTGTATGTCTGGCACTAAAGGCTGCAAGGCATCTTTGCAACATCCTGGAATATAAGTGTATCTCTTGTGCAGGCTTCATCTCACACAAAGTCCTCCGCTTTCGACCCCTTCAGATTTTATGAGACACATTTGTCAGTTTGGCATGGTGATCAAGGATCCCTTTATTACCTAAGGGTTCTTTTTGTGTTAAATATATATAATATGAAAATTAAATGCACTAATGAAAATAACAGCATCATAATGTGCCATAAAAGACAAAAAGAAAATAACCTGACCTTCACGTTCGAATTGTGAGACATGATGTTTTAAACAAATTTCTGCATATGTGAGTCTGATTATTGATCAAAATTTTCCATCTGCTGAATTCCAGTTGTCAAAAGAATATGGTCCCGTTTTCCGCATCAAACTGGGATTCCACGAAACGGTGGTGCTGACTGGCTATGAGACGGTCAAAGAGGCTCTAGTGAACCAGGCGGATGCATTTTCAGCGAGGCCCTTCTTCCCCCTCTTTGAGGATGTAACAAAAGGGTTTGGTGAGTTATTTCATTCTGGATCATAGCTGGCATTCTTTGCAGACATGTGATCAGTATCACATGAAATTTTCACCTGAGGTTTTCAAAGGCAGTAACCTCAGAGGACTGGGAGAGCTTCTGCAAATCCAACCAGGATGGAGATCCAACTAAAACCTTTCTTGTGCCACTGTGACTTAGTCCTACAGTGCCAGTCGAGGAAGCTGGAGAATAAAAAGCTGTGGCAATATTGTACCAAGCCCATGAGCCTCACATGCCCCTCACCACCATGTTTGACTCTGCTTCATTGCAAATGTGTTTCTGTGTGTGTATAATCCCAGTAGTATGCATGCGTTTTTCTGCATACTTCTCCTCATATACATAGTTATAGATACCTTTCCTTTGTGCAATGTTCTTGCCAGTTGCTCTCTCTAAAAAAACACATTTTTGTCCATCCCTCATGGAGCATTTCTCCAAAATATACCTACAATGTGTGCAACACATAAATGCACTGCCACAGAATCTATTACCAAAAATAAAACAAAAAACCTATCACAATATTAGCCCCAAGCTATGGGAGCTGAGAATTTGCAAAGTGTTGGAACTGGCTGGCCTGTGCAAGGAACAACCGTCTTTAACATTTTCATGCTGGTGTGGAATCAAAACTCAGAACCCAAAGCAAATAATCAAGGCTCACTGCAGTGTTTATTATATGAACAGTACGTACTGGGGGGGGACCCCACCGAAAGGATAGGGAGAGACACCCCTGCAAACAAACGAATTGCACTGATATTTATACATTTCAGAAAAAGGGGGAAATGATGCAGGCATTCATGTGATGATGCAGGCATACCCATTCATAAGTAATAGGTCTGGGGTTACTTCCTACCCTTCTGCTATCTACTATCTTCAAAGAAAACCATTGTCTTAGAAGAAAGAGATCAAAATGAGGTGGGCAACTTAGGGTGCCAAATGCCAAGAAGAAGACTCCTTCATTGGCATCTCAGGACAGATTCATGGGTTGCCATGGGAATGTTCTGACGAGGTTTACAACAGGCTGGTGTGAAACAGTTGCAAGGCTATTGCAAATGCCTGATGTTTCCATTTGAGTTAACCGTTCCCATTCTTCTCCAAACTTATTCTCCTCACATTGGATACCAAAGAGGGTGTACACTGGGAAAGATGCCAGGATAATTAGCATTGATACAAATTTATTAATGAAATCCCAATACCTATAGCATCAGGGAGATTCCTCCCACTGAGGAGTTCCAAAGTAGTGGCGAGAAGGAAATTCCATGGAATCAACTTGCAAAATGGTTGCTTTCATTGGGCACATTTTAGAGCCCTTCAAACTCCCCCTGGAGTAGCTTAGTTTAGGCCTCAGCAAGGGAAGGTTACATATTAGTGATGATGAGGTACACTGTTAAGTGCAGCAGGTACTGGGTCCCTAGTTAACACAAAAGTAGGAATAATTATCTAACTGGGGTCAGAGCAGGTGTTGGTTATCTCACAGCTGTGAGAGGAAATAAGAAGAGCTAGCTTGTCTAAGCAGCCTCTCTTCCAGGTGTTAATTGAAAAGTGCAGGTTAGTCACAGGGTACAGAGGATCCCCATCAGGGCCATCTCCTGCCACCTCTCCTGGCAAGAAGGACCTGGGTATTTTAAATGGGGACTGCAACACTCAAAATCCATCGAGGCATCACTTAAAACAAAACCAAAAAACCTCAGGTCTTTGCAACCACTTGCTCAGAAAATATCCACAGAATTCCAAGGCTCCTGGAAGGAGGTAAAAAAATGTTTCGTGTAAAGATCATATAGATACAAATAGCTTTCCACATCCTTAATTCTTGATTTTCTAAAAATACTCAGATGAACTTCCCCCCAAATTATACACTAAATCAGGGACTTTTCATGGTAAAATTACATCTCTCCATCTGACCCCTTTTCTCTATCTTTTCTCTTCAGGTATTATTTTTGCTCATGGTGAGAACTGGAAAGTGATGCGACGGTTCACATTATCCACGTTACGGGACTACGGAATGGGCAGGAGGACCATTGAAGACAAAATCACGGAAGAGTGTAGTGTCTTGACAAAGAAAATCGAGACTTATGCAGGTGGGTTGGCATTTCCTCCCAATGCTCTACCGGAGCATCTGCCAGGAGAAATGCAGAATGGGAAATAACTTCCTCAGATTATATCAGGTGAACAAGGACTGCTTTTGGAGTACCTTCTCTCCAACAATTCTCAAACCCATTCTTTTTTTCCTATAAATATGCTTACTTGTCCAATTTATGCTAATTATGTTTACAGAAATGTGACGTATGAATGTCATAATGATTCCATCGGTCTTGTAAAGTTAACTTAGTGAACAGTAATCCAACAATCTCTCATGAATAACAGTCCCAGGCTTGATTTTCTGTACAGAATCCTCTAGATCCCCTATACAGAGAGGAGGTAGGGCTGCAAGCCCTCCATCTGAGCATGAAAAGGTGTTGGAGATATTGCTCCTCCCTGCTCTTGGCCAATGATAATCATACTGCAGTTTCTCAAAGAACAAAAAGACATAATTCAAATTTATTAAGGGATACATATTTTACCCAAGTTCTCCAACAGAACTATTACCTTTCCATTGTCCATCTGGAATCCCCCATTATTTTCAGCATAATCATATCAATCAAACGGCAGTTGGTGCACTTATTCAGCAGCACACCTCACAGGTGGCTAATATAGTAGGAGAAGGAAGCCCATGTTTTCGAAAATAGTGGTTGTATTGCCAAGAGTCCACGCCTTGATCAGGGGCTAGGGCAATTGGTTCTTTTTTTGATCCAACGATAATAAGCACGCCAGTGGATAAAGAAACTTAAAGCTTTATTATAAACAAACCAAATTAGACAAAAGCACAGTTTAACTAAATTACAAAGAGCATAACAAGCATAGCATATAAAAAGAAATGCATACATACATACCAAACAAGGTGATACCTTTATTCTCTTGTTGCTACCAGGAACTTGGCTAAGATAGCAGAGAATAACCCCAAAAGGAATGGCTGTTGAGTTTCACAGCACCCAGCATCCCACAATTCCAAAGGCACTACTCAGGCTTTTATCAAAGCCTGGCTTCATACCCCGTGACCAAGCCCGGACTGACCTTGACTGGGATTCCTTTGGGGGCTGGGCCACCTGTCCATGACATAAGTCCAATAACATGGGAACCCATCAGATAAGCCAGTGTCTAAGCAAAACAGTCTCTTATCATTCCCCCCATTCCAAGCCGCTAAAGGAGTGGCTGGAGGAGTGAACCTATGCTTAAACTTTAACAAGCTGGAGACTTTCTCTCCCCCCTCTTCCCACAGAGATATGTTCTGAAGGGCTGTTGGAGCATATGCTTCTTCTCTCCCCCTCTCATGCCAAACGGCAACAAAAACAAGCTAATTAAACATCAGTATAACTCAAAATAAACTCTAATCTCCTAGGTGTGGGGGAAGAAAAATCAAAACATGCCACCTAACTCCTCAAAATACAAAGGTCTTCCGCAGGTTGCCATTACAGTGGTCCCTAAAGGCCTCCAGTGTCAAATGTGCCTAAGGCCACAGTGGTTGGAAAAATCTGGATAACCATGGGATAGCAGCAAAGAGATACACAGAGCTCTAATCGTTGGCATTTACGGTTCTATGCATTTTTCGAACCCAGAAATTATATAGATAAAAGTTACCATTCATTGACATGAGGAAGAAGAAATAAGAGATGCCCTCTGATATAAGAATAATCAAGAAAATTAAAACTTCTTTGTCTAACTGCCAAATGTGTTGCCATTTGCGGAGCATTCCTACATACCTACAAATTGATCATGCTATTTGCTTTTTGGTAAACCATTGCAGTAAAGAGAGGCATGAGATCATAAAAAAAGCAATATCTAGTTTATTTAGCACTACACAGGAATCACAGTTTATATAAGTGTCTGCATTCCAGGGTTTGATTTCTAGTCCTTCCCCTCCAACCTTCTGAGTGAATGGTATTTTGGCTGTTCTGTTCACAGATTTGAGAGTGGGAAGCACCTGCACAGTCCTGTCATAATCGCTTTGCCCTGTCTGATGGGAACTACTGGTTAGATACAGCCATAAGTATCTGCATTCAGATCTATTATAACTTCCTACCATATAATAGATCTAATTTCCCTTCCTTCCTTTTATTCATTAGTTCAAGCTCCTTAAAATTTAATTCTCTTTCATTCCAAGCCACAGACTGCCATATCACTTGGTCATCACCAATTGTCCATAAATATTTCCCTTCGTGTCCCATTATGGCAGAGGTTTCCAAACTTTTCATGTTGGTGACACACTTTTTAGACATGCATCATTTCACGACACAGTAATTCAGTTTTACTAGCAAACCGGAGGTTAAACTAACTAACCTATAAGAGATATGGACACATACATAAATTGTAATAGCGAAATGTATGGGGACACAACATATCTCATGAAAACAGAATTCCCCTTTACAGCAGGGCAAGGCTTGGACAGAGCTCCCCTCTTACTGCAGGGCACAAGGCAGGCACTAGGACCTGCGCGGAATCACAGCAGGTTTGGAGGCAGCAAGGCACAAGGCAGGCACTAGGACCTGCATGGAATCCTGGCAGGGCTGGGAGGCAGCAGCATCAAGGCACTTGAAGCTCTGTGCGTCCAACACAGAGGGGTTTTTTTACATTCACGCGACACAGCTACACACTGCAGCCGACACACTAACGTGTCGCAACACACAGTTTGGAAAGCTCTGCATTATGACTTTGGTCAATCAAGGCTTGCACATATTGCTTTATAGGAATACAGAGAAGGGGTTAACCAGATTTCAAGCCTTAGTTGCCCTCATGCCACATGCGGTAGTCCCTATTAACACTGAGGAGAGTATGGGTCAGTTTTATCCAATATGCCACAAAGGACTCTAAAGCAATCAATTAATTTATTTTAGTAGAGAAGACTCAAAATGCAATCTGTCCTTATATTCTGTGGCATCATGCATCAAATCCTTCTGCTTCATTACACATGCTGTGGTTTTCGTCGACTTAGATCTAGAAAGAGCTTTATGTCCAGAACTAATATCCTAGAGGGGACAAAAGAACAGAATCGAATAAGTAAATGGAGGAATGAGCTTACTGACTTGAGTATTTTACCGAAGGAAGAAATGACTGCTGGAAACACTCTCCCTTATATTGTTTGGAGAACAATGAACAGGATAAGGGTGGGGGTACCAAGGTGTAAGACAAATTTATTTAAGTGGGGTTTATTGGCTGACAACAATACATTATGTGAATGCGGAGAAACCCAAGGCCCAGCACATCTGATGGTGTGTCAATTACTGTTGGAGCCTTATACTGTTGACGATCTACAGCAAGCTAATGACAAAGCTGTGGCGGTGGCTACATTTTGGCAGAGTAAAGTTTGATCAGGACACAAAATAAATAAATTACACATGCTAAAGTTGAGCTTGCTTGGACTTGAGGAGAAGCTCAAAAAGAAAGAGGTGAGAAGTTTGAAGAATGAACGATAATATATGAAATGATGGATGGTTGTGGTAGAAGGAAGGATGGTTGGAAAGGATAGAAAGAAATATTTTAGCATAAACTAGATTTTAGTTCTATTTCAATATTCATCCCAAATTATGAAAATAAATCTCCTGTTTGCTCCTGTGTTAGTCAATCTGCTGATGTATAACAAAGAATAAATTGAGAAAACCTCCCATCCAATACTCCAAGACAATCCAAATTAACTTTTTTTTAAAGCTCAGTAGCCATTTTATCATTAAAACTGCAGTCATTTAATGAGGAAGCATTGAAATACCTTGGCCAACTATTTTACCCTCAAAGAGTTCCCCAACTGCAAAGAAATCATCACTGAGGTACAGTCAGATATTGCAATTGTTCCTCTGGGACAATCACTTATATTTAAATACTTTTTCATCTTTTTTTTAATAAGAATTTTACTAAGTTTGAAGCAAAGATAAAAAATACAAAAAAGAAAAAGAACTACAAAAAAGAAAAAAGTGAAAAAACAGAAAATGAAAAAAGATTTTTAAAGAAATTACAAGATGACTTCCAAGTTTCAACAACAAGAATGTACAGTAAATTCCCCAGTTAAGCCCTTACTCTATATCCAACCAAGATCATGTTTCTATAAGTCAATCCATTAACACATTACAAAACTAAAAAAGCAATTGCTCTTTCCCCTTATATAAAAAGAAATAAACAAATATATAAAACTCCAAATCCACTTTCCCCCCAAAAAAGAATCACTTGTTTAATATTTCCTTTCTACCACTATTCTATATTTTTCTAACCACTATAATAAGAATAATAATCAAAAAATCCATTTATATTTATTTTTTACTTAATAATATTATTATACTTAATAATAATACTATAATAATCTTAACCCTATTAAACTATAATCAAACTCTAATTATTATGTCTTATAAATCTTAAAAACCAAACAATTTTTTAAAAAAAGGATGGGATACATCTTAATCACTTTGATGGCTGAAAGCGAGGAGGAGTTGAGGAGCCTTTTGACGAAGGTGAAAGAAGAAAGTGCAAAAGCTGGGTTGCAGTTAAACCTCAAAAAAACCAAGAATATGGCAACCAGCTTGATTGATAACTGGCAAATAGAGGGAGAAAAAGTGGAGGCAGTGACAGACTTTGTATTTCTAGGCGCAAAGATTACTGCAGACGCTGACTGCAGCCAGGAAATCAGAAGACGTCTACTTCTTGGGAGGAGAGCAATGGCAAATCTTGATAAAATAGTTAAGAGCAGAGACATCACACTGACAACAAAGGTCCACATAGTTAAAGTGCCTTGGACTGCAAGAAGATCAAACCAGTCCATACTCCAGGAAATAAAGCCAGACTGCTCACTTGAGGGAATGATATTAAAGGCAAAACTGAAGTACTTTGGCCACATCATGAGAAGACAGGATACCCTGGAGAAGAAGCTGATGCTAGGGAAAGTGGAAGGCAAAAGGAAGAGGGGCCGACCAAGGGCAAGATGGATGGATGATATTCTGGAGGTGACAGACTCAACCATGGGGGAGCTGGGGATGGTGACGGCCGACAGGAAGCTCTGGCGTGGGCTGGTCCATGAAGTCACAAAGAGTCGGAAGCGACTGAACGAATAAACAACAACAACATCTTAATCCAAATCATTTAAGAGAATAAAATCATATAAGCCTTAATATCAATCCACATACATGTTCTTACTTTTATGCTTAGTACTACAGTAACAATCTTATCCCTATTAAACCTTTAAAAAAAATCAAACAAACTTTAAATCATTATTTAAAAATAGAATCATGCAGCCTTGAAATCAATCCACGTACTTATTCTTAATTTCTTATCCCACCTCAAAGTAAACCAAAACATTTATATGTCTCCATATTATGCACAGGATGTTTTTTATAAAAAAATCCAGAAACCCAGCTGCCCCTCCTAAAAAGTCAGCAAAACATTTCCCACATATGCTGAGGCACCATCTCACCAAAACAAAGCCTATAAACAGACCAGTTTTTATCTTGCAAGTCAAATTGTAACTCGTTCATGACCAGCATGTATTCGTTAACTGGCATCTCTTCACAGTCTGGATTCTCAGAATCGGGAAGAATACCTCCTTGTTGGTAAATCTCCTCTTCTCCCTTCAGAAAGTTCACAGCCAATTGATACATTTCAAAGATAGTATCCCGAACATCTTGCAAGATAGCTTGAGTAGTTTCATGTAGAATTTCTTTAAAATCAGCACGTATCTCAGTACCGAGCTCTGAAACTGTTTTCTTAAGGTTGTCCATAGTCCAGGCAATAAAATCTAGCACCTTCAGTAAATACAACGTCCAAAAAAAAATGAGTAGAAGACTAAAAACTCAAACCATCAAATTAGATGTGTAGGAAGATGTTAAATCCTTCAGATTGAATACAAAAATAATGACAGAGAGATGATTATTTATATCCTTAAATTTTGAATGGGAAATAAGCTAGCAGTTGAGAAAAAAAAAGTTTTAAAGCTCCTCCAGAAAAAGCAATAACCACCAAGAGATTCATCTTTTTTTGCTGTTAAAAGCCTCTCTTGTGGTACAAAAAACTTAAAAATATACAAATTTGGTGATGTAGGAATGAGAAAGGTTCGACCTAATGTCCGAATGGGGCTGCAGCATGGTCTGGAAATGATGGAATCCCTGACTCCTGTCTCCTCTTACCGGATTAGTTGACGATCCTCAGACTACAAGGTGATGTTCCGAAGTACAAATGGGATGATTCCGAGTGTTTTCTGTCAATGAAAACACTCTAGGGCAACAGGAAAGCCTGCCTGCACCCCCCAAAAAAACCCACACTGTCATATCTGCCCGCTGAACTCACGGGCAGAGTGTTCAGTCGGCTATGTTCTCACCGGAAGCCACTTTTTCATCTTTCTTAACCTAAGGACTTCCAGTGTCATCAGCACTAGCTATAGGTTTCTATGATAAATGCTCCCTTTATATAAGCTGACTTTCAGTCTAAATGCAGTGAAGAGCAGATTTAATCCTGGTTTCATTCACACTTCTGTTTTGATTTATTGTTTGTTGCCCAGGAAAACCATTTGAGATCACAACAATTATGACGGCTGCTGTTTCCAATATCATAGTTTCTATTCTACTTGGGAAGCGCTATGACTATGAAGATGCCACATTTCTAAGACTACTGAGGTTAATGAGGGAAGAGGCTCAGTTTACGACAACCCCTGTTATGTTGGTAATCTAATTTTTCATTTGAAAAAAATGTCATAAAAAACTTGAACTTTAGTGAATTAAAAATATTGACTATCCATAGCTCCCTCAATCATTATTTTGTTTATTATTGTTGCTTATTTTTTGTAGACTTATAGAACATTATTTTGATAAAAATGCTTTGAGATGTCCACCTGAGAAATGTATTCAGAGTATTGAACTTCCTTAATATATGTTTTTTTCATCATTTTTTCAGATATGTATCCTTTTTTGTAGCCTATTTCCCATGCTGGGGTCCCTTTTGCGTCCTGATAAAAAATTAATGAAAAATAGAAAGCAACTCCATGATTTCATACAGACCACTTTCATAGAACGTCTCAAAGATCTTGATGAAAATGACCAGAGGAGTTTTATTGATTCATTTCTTGTTCGGCAAAGGGAGGTAATGGATTACTTTATACATGCCTGGAATTACTGAATTATTTTTTTACATATTTTTAAAACATGCCTCCCTATAAACTTCATGCAGGTTGGTTAAAATCCTTGCATCAGAAACGTAGAAGGAAACAAATTTCTAGCAGTTTCTAAACATTTCATTACTTTATTTCAGAATCTGCAGCTACTAAAACTACACCCAGAGAGTTTTTCTCTCCATTAGAAATGCCATCAGTATCGGGCCTTTTGTGGAGGAGTGGCTCCAGCGGGGGGGGAGGGGGAGGAGTGTCCAAGGAGTGTCCTTGGAGGGGAATCTTGGGGTGATCCCCTGTGGGCCAATCCTTTTGTCTTTCTCTATAACTGTTGGGTGTTAGACTTTTCCTTATAGAAATCCAGTAGGGTTGGGGCAAGTCTAACCTCTGGGAGAGGATATTACTCACCCATGAAGTGTCCTCTTAGCCTTTGAGAATATCGGTTACATTAGTAGGTTGAGTTTCCTTACTAGAGTTTTCTTTATACACTTCAGGAGAATATGAAGATGACAAACGGTGAATATTTCCATAATGAAAACCTGAAAGCTCTTGTAGCAGATTTGTTTGGTGCTGGCACAGAAACGACTGCAAGCACTCTGCGCTGGGTCATACTCCTAATGATGAAGTACCCAGAAATTCAGCGTAAGTAAGCATGTTCATGTCATTGGCTTGCAACCAAAAATATAAAAGTAACTGAAAGATTATTGTTGCTATCTGGAATGTTACTTGAATGAAGGGAAAAGAGATGAAGCAAGAATAAGTTGCCCTTCAAATAGACAAGATAACATTGATCTCACTAAATGTATATAGACTAAACTTACTTCATAAATGAAAGTGAATTTTAATAAACTCAAAACATTGAAAGCCAATAGTGTTTGTCTGCAGGAAACGCACAGAAAACAAAAGCATTTCAATTTGTTGAAACAAAGAAAACTAGGCCAGGAATATACAGCATCGGGAAAGACAAAGAAAAACGGAATAGTAATTTATCTTAAATCACCTTCCTGGGAAGTACTAGAAGAATTAAAAGATAAAGAAGGAAGAACTTCAATCTTGAACTTAAGAAAAGAAGGTAAGATTTTAACACTGGCATCCATTTATACTCCAAAGACAGATAAGGAACAATTTTATGGAGGCTTCTTCCAGATGTTAATTGCAGAGAAGGAAATAATTATCCTAGGAGACATGGATAAAGTGCGAGATCTGACCTTAGGCACATCAGCCCTAGATGGAAAAAAAAGGACAGCTTCCAAGAAAGGTTCTTTACTATATGGATATAGTGGCTTTGACCAATGTTTGAAGATTAAAAAATCCAAAAGCAAGAGATGATAAGTTTCTTTCAGGAAGACACCAAGTGTACTCAAGAATTCCTATGTGCTGGATCTCTAAGGCTCTCGCACCATCTATCAGAGAAGTGTCGATTTGCTCAGTGACATGGGCAGATCATTTCAAAAAGGAGATAAAATATGTCAAACAAAATCATTTTGGAAATGCAAACAAACCAGGGAAACCTGTAACATATCACATCAGAAAAGGGAAAGAAAGAAGGAATATAACAGCAAAAAAGAAAGAGAACAAACTGCTGTAATCCAAGATCGGAAATAACAGAAAAACGTGCAATTAAATTAAATTCCAGGCATAAAAAAAATGAAGGAAATTTGAACACATATATTGAACACTCACAGCCCAAAGAATTTACTGAAGAACACAGAGAAATATTAAGCAAATTTATAACAACTCGAGAGATTAAAAAAGCATGAAAGAAAATTAAAATTGGTAAGCGACAGGCCCAGGTGGGCTGACAGCCTTGTGCTTCAAAAAGCTTGAGGAGGAAACTAACAGAACCACTATTGAAGACGATGAATGAAACTCAGACAGCACAAACAATACCAGAGACGTGGGATGAGGCATACATAACATTAATACACAAAGAAGGGAATGACTGAAAGAAACTCGGGTCATATAGACCAATTTGTTTACTGAACGTCAGTTACGAGATATTCACTACTGTATTAGCTGAATGCAGAGCTTTCCAAACTGTGTGTCGCGACACAAATGTGTGTCGCCACGCACAGCGTGGTGTGTCGCCACACCACCCGGAAGTGGCGGCGCGCGCGTGCACGGCGGCCACCATGCACGCGCGCGCCGCCTCACACCCCCCGCGGCGCCGCACGCCCCTCCCGCGCCGCCGCCGTACGCGCGTGCCGCCGCACACACCCCCGCGCCGCCGCCGTGCGCGCGTGTGTCGCCGCCGCCACCGCCGCCGCCGGGTGTGTCGCCAGCGGCGGCACTTTGGAAAGCCCTGGCTGAATGTATGAGGAAGGCAATCCCCAAAATTATATGAAATCAACGAAAAGGAATCAAAGATAATGACAAGGGAGGAAAAGGTCTCTGTGTGTGTGTGGGTGGTACTAGAATGTTTTCCTATAATGTTTTTCTTTCTTCTTTCTTTCCATTTTTTGTTCGTTTTACCTTTTTTTAAAAAAGCACTTACAAATCTTTTTATAATCATATTTTCATAGGAATGTTTGCTCTAGTGTAAAGTTTATTTAATATATGTACATGCATTTTCCCCTTGTTTCCCCTTTTTCTGTTTTTTGTCTTAGCTAATTAATAACAAATAAAACTGGGGGGTGGGAGTTACCCTTCACCCCCTAATGTGAGGCAAGAGGGAAGTGACGTTCTGTGAAGAATAATGTATTTCTGTCGTGATCAGACTTTGACGCATCTCTCTGTGGTCCACTTTTCATTTCATTCTTTCTGTGGGTTGAAGCTGTAAGCTGATTGTCAATCATTTGTTCATCTCTTTTCTGGATAGAAATATTCATAAAAGAAGGAGAAGAAAGAAAAATGCTAACACAGTAGATCACAGATTGGTATCACCAGATATGCACTACAGACATACTAGGCTTCATGACTCCCTGACCTGATTGTGGAAGGAGAGGGTTGGATGAGGTTATCTCCCTCTAAAGCCTCTCTTAATTTAAATTTTAACTAGCTTTTTAAATTTTTATCCTTTTTGACTTTATTTTATCTTCTCTCCTGCTGAAGTCCTGTAAGCTGTACTATTTTTATTGGAGACTGGTATTTTTATTATCTCTACCATGGGAGAAGGAAGAAGGAAGAAGAGGCAATGCTCACTTTCTGCCTCGCAGACTGCATCTAAACCTACCAAACAACTTAAAGTTGATGAATTGTTAAAAAGCAAACAGCCATCTGCGGTAAGTAACCTCAACTCTTCTACACTCCTCGCCAGTCTTTCGAACAGATATGATCCTCTGCAGTGGGATTTACAAGCGGAGTTAGAGAGCTCACAACTTTTAGACCTTTCTATTTCTACTCCTGAGGAAGCTTCCCCTTCTCAGATAGCAGCTATCTGTCCAGCTGCTGAGAGGCTGTTATTTCAAGGGGATGAGGATCAAAAAAACAAAATTTTTACAGACTTTATAACTAGACAATGCTTTTTGACGGCACAAACAGTATTGTCAATCTTTGATCTCCTGACTACTGTTAATAACAAAGTGGACATGATAAAAGAGACTCTCATTAAGACTAAACATAGCTACACAAATGCTACCACTGAGTCTGCTAAAACAAACTCATGCAGAGGCTACTGTAATTTAAAAACAGACAATGATGGTGAAAAGGTGAATTCTAATAT
Organism: Charina bottae; assembly: GCA_023362775.1. Lineage (NCBI taxonomy): Eukaryota > Metazoa > Chordata > Lepidosauria > Squamata > Charinaidae > Charina > Charina bottae. Next base: position 49,328,298 of record JALMGJ010000009.1, read on the forward strand.
AGAATTTAAAAAGAGAGCAAAGAACATGCTAAAAGACCAATATTTACATCTAGAGAAACATACAAAGCAAGTTCCTCCTCCCTAAGAAGTATTGAAAGAAAGACATGTAAATCAAAATCGTTACTTACAGCCAAATCAAATTATGTTACAAATCCAAAATAATAGAATAAACAGAGGAAGATGGGGCTCTAGAAAAGCAATCATTTTCTCTCTTAGTCAGCTTCTTCATTTTGAATGGCAAATGGTGGATTTGCAAAAGGTCGACTGGCTTCCTTCCAAGAGAGACTTCAAATGTATTCTATTGTCATTTAAGTAAAGTAAAGGTACCCCCAGCACATATGTGCAGTCGTTGTCATAGACCGATATTTTAGGTTCTTTTTGATCCAGAGGGAGATTTAGCCGACCCTAGACTGTAGGACCACCAATGAGACAAATAGGACACCAGATCTGGGTTTATGCACTATTCATGTAACATTTATTGGATAACACAGGATGAACAAATAACTCGTATCAAGAGAGATCTCTCACACGCACACACACTCGCTTCCCATACTCACCAACACGGTCCCTTCGCAGAACGGTTGATCAGTTCGTCCTCGAAAGGTTGGATGACCTTCGTTGCCGCGGATTGAAGAGTCATAAGGATGGAGTCTCAGAACCCTTGCTTTTATAGTTTTTCTTATTTCGCCTCTCCCGAGGAACGGCACGTTTTGCCAGATACCTTGGTTTCAAAACAGTCCGGTATCTTATCTTGTGCAAGGTCTGTTCTTCCTCTAACATCCTGTCTGGTTTATGTTCTCTGGGCTCAGGGTACACCTTGTTTATGCACATTCCGCACATTCCGCTCAGTTGGCAGATTCCTCACTGGCCTACTCCCTGGCACCTCAGCATTTCTGTATTTCTCGCTTCACCGTCCAAGATCCGTCCCTCATCAATGCATTGCGCTCATAGCCATCTTCTTTGGTTCAGGACCGTGTTTCAGCTGGAACCCATTCGTTCCTCACATCGTGTCCGACTCTAGGGGCCGGTGCTCATCTCCGTTTGTTAGCCGAAGAGCCAGCGTTGTCCGAAGACGCTTCCACGGTCATGTGGCCGCATGACACGCGTGGAACGCTGTTACCTACCCACCGAAGTGGTACCTATTAATCTACTTGCATTTGCATGCTTTCGAATTGCTAGGTTGGCAAGAGCTGGAGCTAGTGCGGGAGCTCACTCCGCACGCAGGGCTAGGGATTCGAACCTCCGAACTTGCGATCTTCTGATCGACAAGCCTGGCGTCTTACCCGCTGAGCCACCGTGCCCCTTATATTGTCATTTAAAGATTCCACTATATCCAATATGTTGTTCAAAATGAAGCCTTTTCTGTGCAAGTTTAAGATCTTTCCAGTGCGTGTGTTTCATACAGAGGGAGTTAGACCTTTAATAACTCATTTTGCAAAGAAGAGTGTTTCTACTTCAAAGTTTAAATGCAGTATCTTAAAAAATAATAATTTCAAGGATGTTTTATCTTCATTGTCCTTGAGAAGTGTCAGCCCCAATAATCAACCTGTTCCTCCCACAAGTCCCTCTTCAGAAGAGCTGCTTGAGATGAACTTGATTAACTCTTTCAGCACTCTGCCTCATATGGAACAAGAGGGTATTATAAACAGGCTTGACGAGCTGAGGAAACTACTAGAAACAACATGCAAAGCAGCAAAACCTCTGATGGAGCTGGTCACTCCAACCGTGAATAAAAAAAATGCCCATTTTGAGAAAGTATCTGCTGAAGCTTCCCTTATTTCTCCTACTTCTCCTATCTCAACACGGAATGTGGACATAGAAGGCAATAACAAAGAGTCCCTGGATGTAATTTTCACTTTGTCCCCTTTGATCCTTGATAAAACATGATTCTACACAGAAGAAATAAGTATTAGAAATAAAACAGAGGTCAACACACAAGAGGAAGCAGGCTGTAGCCCAAATATTGTTGAGCTTCAAACTGAGGATGGCCTTGGAAATGAACTGAGTCATAAGGAGGCCATCCCCTGCTCAACATTACTGCACCTGGACATTGACACTAATCTGACTTGCCAATCTGCAAAAGTTCTTCATCTAAACGACCACCTCCCTCAAAACTTCCTGGAGCCTATTCAACAGCTAGATAGAGGAGAATGTAGGCAAAAGCCAAATCAGTGTTGTTGTTTTTACACCGAAGGAATTTTGGATAATATCACTTCTGTAAAATGACTGAAAAACTCCTGTGTTTTAACCCAAAATTCCAATACCTTCACAGCTATCTCCACTAATTTACAGCACAAAGATTCTATTCAGCTACTAACTTGGAATATTGCTGGCTGGAAGCCCAAAGCAATAGAAGGGGATTTGGTGGAGTTCCTCTCAAACTTTGACCTTATAGCACTCCAGGAGACCTGGCTGAGCCTAGATGAAGAGGAGATCCAACTACCAGTTTTTAGTTCCTGGTCTATTCCTGCAAAAAAATATAAGACTAAAGGGCGGGCATCCGGAGGATTGATTATTCTTGCTAAGGCTGAGTTAGGATGGCAAGGACAGAAGTTGATTCTAGGAGATGATTCTCCCCATTATTTAGCTGTTAAATTTTCTTATAAATCTTCTGAATTGGTATTATTGAATATTTATCTCCCACCACATACTTCTTCCTATTTTTCTCCTAATATATGGGCAAATCTAGAAGAGACAGTGTTAAAGATAAACAAAAATAATTCTAAAGCCACTGTAATTCTAGCAGGAGACTTCAATGCTAGGGTGGGGGCCTCTTTACAAAATTTTGTTCACTTGGGTATTATACCTGAGGATTATTTAATAAATGATCCACCCTAGCTTTCTAGTGACCCTAAAAGAAATACTGCAGGTTCTCAACTGCTCTCCTTGATTTATAAATGTAACCTTTTTATTTTAGGTGGTAAGACACCTGATTTTATATATCCTTTTACATATCATGCAGGAAACTCCAGCAGTGTTTTAGATTACATATGTGTTTCCCCGAGATAAGTTTGAGTTGTTTTCAGACATTCAAGCCCTTGTGAGGGAAGATAGCGATCATCAACCTATTACAGTCTCTTTCCAAAGCAAATCAGATACAAGGATATTCACGCCCCATGACAAGATGATACTAGCTAACCTTGAAGTGAGGCAGGAGTGAAGACTTAAATGGGCTAAGGTTGATACCAAGGCATTATCGATTTTTTTGAATTCTGAACAGGCCCTGATTTGGAGAAATTCAATTTCTTCTTCTACTTTAGGTTCAGACAAAACCCTCACTCAATATGCTGACTTGTGTCATTCGCTAAGAAACTTTTAAACTAACAATCTTCCTATTAGAAACCATCAGCAAATTTGCACCAATTGGTTCGATTCTGACTGTTTACACAGTAGAAAACTTTTGAGGGCAGCTATGCATCAGGCCCTGGGACATCCTACCACAAAAAATCATGCTAAAATGCTAAAAATTAGGTGTGACTATAAAAAATTGATAGCCATTAAGAAAGCCTCTTTTAGAGCTAAATTATGTTTTGATTTGGACATTTGGGCAAAAGAGACAAATTCAGTCTTCTTTTGGAATACTGTATCGAGTTTGCTGAAGGAACGTAAATTCCATTTCGATATTCCTATCCCAGCTTCAGCTTGGGAGGAATATTATGCCAAATTATTTTCTAATCCTAATCAGGGCATTTTGCATAAACAAAGTACAGATTTTTTAACTTTTGAAAACCTTCCCCCCTGTCCTCCAGTATCTGTATCAGAAATCAAAACTATTATTCGATCTTTAAAATCTAATAAGGCGCCTGGAGAAGATTTTTTACCTCCGGAACTTTTTACGACTCATATTGATTGGTGGGCCCCACTATTAGCAGGGCTGTTTACTTATATAAATAATACAGGTTTTATCCCAGTTGGATGGGAAGTTGCCATTATGGTTCCCCTAAATAAAAAAGGAGATAAAGAGGATCCAAAAAATTATAGATCAATAAGCCTTATTGGAATTGTGGCTAAAATGTATGCTAAGCATCTGTTGAGCAAAATAGAAGATTGGGTTATGGAAAATAATCTTTTAGTGGAGGAACAAGCTGGTTTTAGACCAGAGCGCTCCACAATAGACAATTGTTTTACTTTATATCATCTTTTTTCAAAACAATTAACTAATGGCAAGAAACTGTATACCGCATTTATAGATCTTAGTGCGGCTTTTGATTCGATAAATAGAAATATTCTGTGGATGAAATTGGCCAGTTTAAATAGGGAACCCAGACTCTTATTTTTGGTTACGGCCCTTTATTCAAACACTTATCTGAAAGTTTGTACAGGTATAAATGGCTCTCTAACTAAGAGTATACCCACCTTCGATGGCGTTAAACAGGGTTGTATATTAGCCCCAATGCTTTTTAATCTGTATGTAAATGATCTACCAGGATTCCTGTGTGATGTAGACACTCATATGCCAAAGATCCTTGATAGATTTATTAATATTTTACTATATGCTGACGACATAGTTCTAATAACACATTCCCAAATAGGCCTGAGAAGACTGCTGAAAAAACTGAACACTTACTGTGCTCTCAATTGTCTAAACATCAATAAAAGTAAATCCAAAGTGATGGTTTTCAGCAGAAAAAGTGTGAAATATAATTGGTAGTTAAATGGAGAGTGTACTGAACAAGTTAATTTTTTTTAACTATCTAGGAGTGGTTTTTACCAGTTCAGGTTTGTGGTTAAATCACTTTGAAAAAAGCTCAGAAAGGGCAGCGGCAAGTACTAAAAGATTAAATTATTTAACTACAATTATCCAGGCACTCTGACCCCTATATTGAAAATGTTTAGGGCCAAAATAGTTCCAATGCTGACCTACGGTGAAGAATTATGAGGTTTAAATAAAGCTACCCCTCTTGACCAAATTCAAACTCGCTTTTTAAGATCCATATTGGGAACTGATAAAAATATGTCTGCCCCTGCAGTCAGAGCAGAATTAGGTATCCATTCCTTACATTTTGTTGTTGTTCAGTCGTTTAGTCGTGTCCGACTCTTCGTGACCTCATGGACCATAGCACGCCAGGCCTTCCTGTCCTCCACTGTCACCCGGAGTTTACTCAAATTCATGTTCATTGCATCACTGATGCTATCTAACCATCTCATCCTCTGCCGTCCCCTTCTCCTTTTGCCTTCAGTCTTTCCCAGCATCAGGGTCTTTTCCAGTGAGTCCTCTCTTCGCATTAGGTGGCCAAAGTATTTGAGCTTCAGCTTCAGTATCTGTCCTTCCAATGAGCAGTCAGGGTTGATTTCCTTTAGGATTGACTGATTTGACCTCCTTGCAGTCCAAGGGAATCTCAAGAGTCTTCTCCAGCACCACATTTCAAAAGCATCAATTCTTCGGCACTCAGCCTTCCTTATGGTCCAACTCTCACAGCCATACAATACTACTGGAAAAACCATAGCTTTAACTATACGGACCTTTGTCGGCAAGGTGATGTCTCTGCTTTTTAATATGCTGTCTAGGTTTGCCATAGCTTTCCTCCCAAGGAGCAAGCGTCTTTTAATTCATGGCTGCAGTCACCGTCTGCGGTGATCTTGGAGCCCAAGAAAATAAAATAAAATCTGTCACTGCTTCCATTTCTTCCCCTTCTATTTGCCAGGAAGTGATGGGACCAGATGCCATGATCTGGGTTTTTTTAATGTTGAGTTTCAAGCCAGCTTTTGCACTCTCCTCTTTCACCCTCATCAAGAGGCTCTTTAGTTCCTCTTCACTTTCTGCCATTAGGGTGGTATCGTCTGCATATCTGAGGTTGTTGATATTTCTCCTGGCAATCTTAACTCTGGCTTGTGATTCATCCAGCCCGGCATTTCTCATGATGTACTCTGCATATAAGTTAAATAAGCAGGGTGATAATATACAGCCTTGCCGTACTCCTTTCCCAATTTTGAACCAGTCGGTTGTTCCATGTCCGGTTCTAACTGTTGCTTCTTGACCCGCATACAGGTTTATCAGGAGACAGTTAAGGTGGTCTGGTACTCCCATCTCTTTAAGACTTTGCCACAGTTTGTTGTGATCCACACAATCAAAGGCTTTAGCGTAGTCAATGAAGCAGAAGTAGATGTTTTTCTGGAACTCTCTTGCTTTTTCCATGATCCAGCGAATGTTGGCAATCTGATCTCTAGTTCCTCTGCCTCTTCGAAACCCAGCTTGCACTTCTGGTAGTTCTCGGTTCACATACTGCTGAAGCCTAGCTTGTAGGATTTTGAGCATAACCTTGCTAGTATGTGAAATGAGCACAATTGTACGGTAGTTTGAACATTCTTTGGCATTGCCTTTCTTTGGAATTGGAACGTAAACTGACCTTTTCTAATCCTGTGGCCACTGTTGTTTTTTCCAAATTTGTTGGCATATTGAGTGCAGCACTTTAACAGCATCATCTTTTAGGATTTTAAATAGCTCAGCTGGGATACTGTCTTCTCCGCTAGCTTTGTTGTTAGTAATGCTTCCTAAGGCCCACTTGACTTCACTCTCTAGGATGTCCGGCTCAAGGTCAGTGACCACACCATCGTATTTATCAGGGATATTAAGATCTTTCTTGTATAGTTCTTCTGTGTATTCTTGCCACCTCTTCTTAATCTCTTCTGCTTCTGTTAGGTCCCTGGCTTTTTTGTCCTTTATCATGCCCATCTTTGCACAAAACGTTCCCTTGATATCTCTGATTTTCTTGAAGAGATCTCTAGTCTTCCCCATTCTATTGTTTTCCTTGATTTCTTTGCATTGTTCATTTAAGAAGGCCTTCTTATCTCTCCTTGCTATTCTCTGGAATTCTGCATTCAGTTGTTTATACCTTTCCCTTTCTCCCTTGCCTTTTGCTTCCCTTCTTTCCTCAGGTATTTGTAAAGCCTCATCAGTCAGCCACTTTGCTTTCTTGCATTTCTTTTTCTTTGGGATGGTTTTAGTTGCTGCCTCCTGTACAATGTTACAAACCTCCATCCATAGTTCTTCAGGCACTCTGTCTACCAGATCTAATCCTTTAAGAATCTTTAATCTAAATCTAAAGTTTAATCTAAACTTTAAGAAGGGCCTATTCTAGAGCTAGATTTGACCTGCTGGATTCCCTGGCCAAATATGGGCACTTCCACCACTTATCATGAGAGAACCTGCATATGTGGTTCTCCAACCACTGAAAATATTTTTCATATTTTGTTGAATTGCCAGTTATATGTATCCATTAGGCATAAATATCTATCATCTTTATTAGAAAGAACCGCACACTGGGATCCAAACCATATTTCCTTATTTCCTCCTGTGCTCAAATGTGCATATTGTACATAGGACTGCTAAGTCTATAACTAAGGCAACGGTCATTAGAACTCAATACATTGAACAAATTGGGGTATCCTGTAAGGGAGATTCATATATCTAATTTCTGACTCTTTGTATTATCACATATGTATTTTATTATTGTATTTTATCTTTGTATTGTATTGTATTTATTTTATTTTATTTTATTTTATTTTATTTTATTTTATTTTATTTTATTTTATTTTATTTTATTTTATTTTATTTTATTTTATTTATTTTATTTTATTTTATTTTATTTTATTTTATTTTATTTTATTTTATTTTATTATTTTATTTTATTTTATTATTTTATTATTTTATTATTTTATTATTTTATTATTTTATTATTTTATTTTATTTTATTGATAAAGTCACAGGACTAATCAAATAATAAACTACTACTAGGCTTCAAGGCCTTATCTTCTAATATTGCCGATGAAATATTTTTGGATGTATTTAAGCAGGTTAAAAACTCCATAGAAAATATCTCTTCTAAAATTAACACTAATGATATTTTCTGTAGTTTGTAATATTTCCCTCATATATGAATTTGTTTTTTTCCTCTAATGTGTGACCAAGTTCCTTCAGGCTTTAGCACCAGTTCTGCAATGGCTTATTATTTTGTTTTTGTTCAGCAATTTGGGGGCCACTTGAGACCTGGTGGTTCTGGGTAGCTTACAGTTAAAAAAGAACAGTACAAAAAAAAGAAAAAAAAGACTCATAAATGGCCTAAAGACAAACAAAAACAGAAAGCCACCCAACCAAGGCTCCAACCTCAACCGACTGCAAGGGAGAATAGCCTGGTCCCCAATAGTTTTCTGAATGTCATCAGCGTGGCAGAAAACTGGATCTCTAGGGGGAGGGATCTTTCCAGAGGGCAGGCACACTTCCTGGAGTCCCACTAGATGACAGTGATGGAGCCAAAGTGTGCCTATTTATCCAATCTCGCATGCTCATGAATTGCACTCTGAAGCCTACTACAGCTGCTCCAGTGGGCTCATGTGGGCACAATGTGGCAGGGAAACCACTGCTCCAGATGCAACATTCTGGACCAGCTGAAACGTCCGAGTGGTCTTCAAGGCAGCCACATGTACAGCAGATTACAGTAGTTCATAAAATGACTAATATATGAGTGACTGTTTAATGGGCAGGGGTCTAAGCTAATGACAACTGTATCCTTCAGATTTTAGAATTTATGCATTAGATCCTATTTAAAACCAAATTCAAACAATGAGTCATCTTAATACATAATATTGTTTTGTTCTCCCAGGGAAGGTCCAAGAAGAAATTGCAAAGGTGATTGGAGATCTGCAGCCAAGGACAGAACACCGAGCCAAAATGCCTTATACCGATGCTGTAATTCATGAAGTTCAAAGGTTTGCTGACATTATTCCAACCAATGTGCCACATGCAACCACCATGGACATCACTTTCAAAGGGTTCTTCATTCCCAAGGTGATCAATCTGAAATCACTGCATTGTCCAAGATCTAGTCTTTCTTGGACAGTGTAAGGTAGAGTTTTCATGATAATAAAATGCAGTTTAAGTGCTATTGAGCATTGGTCCTGTATGCGCCTCCCATTGTAGTTTTTAGAATTTTTAATAATTTTAGTATCTGTATAGTTTTAGCATTTCTTCCAGTCCCTAACACTCTAATCAAGTTGTAAACTCATTTCACTCTATGGCCTGTCTGTTTAGAAGAAGGGGCCCCATTGAGCTGTAAAGAATCCTTTGAAATGTAACATGTTAATGGGAAGACAGGAATGTCTCAAGGTCTGCTAACTCTTTTGGAAAGAGACAGATAGATAACTGGGACGGAAGAGAAATTAGGGAGGATCAAAGCTGGTCAGTGCTGTTTCTTATCAAAAGAATTGCCAAATATTTTTCTTGCTAATTATTTTCTTTCCGTGCCTATATCTGGAAATACCAGGAGGAAGATGTCAGAAAGGGAGGTGATAATAAAATTCAATTGCCTGTAAATTGTGTGATTGGTTCCTATACTAGAAATGTAAATTTCTTTGTTCTCTGTAACCTATATAATGCTTTGATTGAACTCCATGGGGGTGTCAGCCCACCTTCGCTCAACCCAGGCTGCGTGTAGCGAGGGGGGCTCACCAAGCTTTTCTTTTACTTGGCCAAATAAAAGCTGTCTTCTTTTGAAACCTCCAATCTGAAGTCTCTTTTTGGTAATTTGGGATCTCAGGTTTTCTAGGAACTCAAGGGGTTGGCCATACAGTCCAGCTGAAATTCTACTAATGTGCCTCATGTTTCAATTTTTTGAACCTGTCCATTTCTCTAGGCCCAGCATTTATAGCAGTATATAGATTTACAATACCCCTTTTAAAATGTAGTTGTAATACTTTTTATTTTTTTATTTTTGAAATCAAGTGTTTCTCCAGGCCCAGTATTTAATTTTCAATAACACTTTTAAAAAATCATTGTAATGATTTTTATAAAGGTAAAGTAAAGGTTCCTCCCGCACATTTGTGCAGTCGTGTCCGACTCTAGGGGCCGGTGCTCATCTCCATTTGTCAGCCAAAGAGCCAGCATTGTCTGAAGATGCTTCCACGGTCATGTGGCCGGCATGACGCACGCGGAACACTGTTATCTACCCACTGAAGTGGTACCTATTAATCTACTTGCATTTGCATGCTTTCGAATTGCTAGGTTGGCAAGAGCTGGGGCAAGTGCAGGAGCTCACTCTGTCATGTGGGACTAGGGATTCGAACCTCTGAACTTGCGATCTTCCGATCAACAAGCATGGCGTCTTACCCGCTGAGCCACCATGCCCCTTATTTTATAGCAATGTCTTAAATGGACATACTCCTTTTCATATAGTTTTCCCCTTTCAATTTTTAGGGCATGGACGTTATTCCATTGCTGACATCAGTGCTCCATGATGAATCTCAGTGGGAGAAACCTCATGAATTCTATCCTGAGCATTTCCTTGATGCTGAAGGAAAATTTGTGAAAAAAGATGCATTCCTGCCTTTCTCCGCAGGTAAGATTCTCTGTACATGTGAACATGCATCCAATAATAGGCAACCCTTAACAACTTGTTTGAAAAGAAAACAACCGATAAAAGCTCAATTTCATAGGCCTTAATTTTACAGAGTTTAGACTTAATGGGCAACATTTCTGGCCAGACTTCACCACTCATTGACCGACTTGTCTGCTGTTTCCAAAGCTGGTCTGGAGAATAATTGACTCTGTGCATGAGTTCCTGTTATTCCTGCTGTGCTGGCCTCAGCATCTCTGCATTTTGGCAATCAATGATGAATCCTGGCTGACTCTGGCCTTCAGGTGGACACAGGCTTTGGGTATTCTTAGCTTGACTCTGTAGGTAAATAGGTTTATGTTTAGGTCACAGCAATGTAGCAGAGCATAAAATACAATAAAGCAAAATAAAATAAGATGATAAAAGAGTGTTAAACGTAAGTAAATTGGATCAAGATAAAACCAGAGCTACAATTAAAAATGTAAGAATTTCTTTCTATGTTTAAATGAGAACAAAGCAAAAGTAGCAACCTGATTTCTAATGCTTTGAAACACGTGTGCAAGAATCTAATTCAGTCATTTGTTGTCCAAGCCCTTGAGTTCACCCTCAGTAGTTTGGCCCTGATTTCATTGTAAACTGGGCAGTGGAGCACAGAGTGAGTAACGTCCTCCCCCTGACTGACAACGCAGGGGCAGAGATGCTGTTCAACAGGGCACTTACCAAATCTCTCTTCCAGCTAAGCCAAAGGCAGAGTCTGCAGCCCACGGGATGTAGAAGCCTTTCTCAGTGGGGCACTGATAATATCAATCCAATTCTGGGAGAGGCTTCAGAGGTTTTACAGTAATGGTACCAGGATGAAAATATAGATGACTGTACTGCAATAGCATGTTTATTAGCATCCTTTTCAAGAAGCCTATCTCTAACGTTTTCTCTGTTCCAAGAACTAAGTTGCCCAAAAGGACCGGAAATTGGATTAGCAGAAGGGGTGCTCTGGGGAGGCCTAAAATCATCCCAATGAAGTTATTTTGGACTATGTCCAATTGAGAATCAACCTTCTCATCCCATCCAGATCTCAGTTCCATCAACATCTGGGCTATCACCTTGCCCCACAATATTTTAACTGCCCTCCTCTGGAATCAAAAAACCTGAGGATATCGCCCCCATGTGTTTCATATAGAAAGGACGTATTTGAAAGGTGATACCTAGATATTTAAAAGAGGGGCATTACTCTATTTGTTGGGCATTAATTTTATGTCTTTTTTGACATTATTTTCATATTCAGGACATCTGCCGCCATCTAGTAGTCAGAAAAAATATCCATCTCCATTCCATTACTGCATTTTGACTTCTTTCTGTATCTGTTGTATGATCTGTCATTGCTTTTCGGTGTGCTGACCTCTCAATGGCCATAGGACATTAAGAAGCCATGTGAAAAAGTTTAAGAAACCAATAACCTCCCGCCTTTTTTGTGTGTGCCATGTATGCTTTCTTCCAGGCCGGAGAGTATGCGTTGGGGAGAACCTTGCCAAGACGGAGCTCTTCCTCTTCTTTACCAGCCTCCTTCAGCAATTTACCTTCCACCCACCCCCAGGAACATCTAAAGATGACCTGGACTTGACCCCTGATCTTGGATTTACGATCTCTCCCATGCCGTACAAGACCTGTGCTGTGTTACATTGATCCACCAGAAAGAATTATAAAAAGCTGTTTTCTCAGCCTTTGAAATGGCTTTATTTTGACAGAGGCAAAATCTGACAACGTTATGCCAGATTCTCTAGGTTTCAGATGTTGTTTAAGAGCTGAATTGTAATGATCTATAGACACATAAAATGTAGATTCTGATGGGGAAGAATAATAGGGAAATCATTAAAAGCAACATGCTCTGCGTTCTTATTATTGATTTTTTCTTTGGGGGCATTTGTTTCCTTTGCCTTGTACTATTTTTTCTCCTCTTCAACTTTCTGTTTCTGTTTAGTATTTTTTGTCTCTTTTGCTTTAATAAAAAGAGTAATTTTAAGTACTTTTTAAAAAAGCAATATCATTTTTTCTGCAATAGTCCCAAGTGCAAATTTATGTATTTGTTTGTTGTGCCTAGTTATCAATTGTATTCTTTCTTAAAGAAAAAATTTGGAAACGTGCCCACCTGGCCTTAAGGCTGAGTCCTCAGATGATATTCCAGGGCAGGATGTGTGTGCAACCATTGCCATCCCAGAGACTCTGGTGGCTTCCAGGGCTGCTGTCCCACAAATAACTAGGCATAAGATCCTATCTGTAAAGGTGGGCCATGCAGATCAGTATAACTGACAATACTCAGTTATACATTTATCGTCAAGCCATCCAGGTGCTATCCCAGGACCTGGCTACTGTATGGATTGGGACGGAGAAAAGCTTCAGCTCAACCGTGACAAAACTGAGTGGCTTTGTGTTTTAAGACCACCCCCATATCTAGTGAACATCGTTCATTAACTCTAGATGCAATAACACTCAGTTATCTGAGTACAGTTTCTGCCCATCCCACAAAATCTGGCAGAGTGCCCATGAATTAATTATATATTAATTAAATTTATATTTCTAACTTATATCACCGCCCATCTCCCCCCATTCCGGAGAATGGGCCTGGTGTTGTTACAGGCGCTCCCAGATTTGGCTTGCGGTCACTCACACACTCAGAGCCTGTTGAGGCACGCGGATCTTGTCTGCCCCCCTTGCTTTCTACCTGGGTTTTCCAGATAGGTGGGCCTAGAGCAGACAAGACACACAGTCCTGGTCAACAGCCGGAAAATAGTTAGGGACACACACAAATCACTTCCAACCGAACACTGAGGCACAACAGGTTCTTTGGAATACACAGAGGCCCAGTGAATTTAAAGTAACAGCAGAACTTTACTTTACAATGTACATTTGCTCTTTCTCACAAGCACACACACTCATCCCCACTTACCCACGTCCTTCTCAACTAGGCTGCCAGGCACTAGCTAGAGGGGTGGAAGCCACCAAGTCTGGATCCAAATGATTCAAGGAGTGGGAGGGCCTCAGGACCCCCTTTTATTCCCTTTTATTCCCTTTTATTCCCTTTTATTCCCCAAAGTCCCTGCTTTGTTGATTCACAAGACTGGCAGCTGTTGATGGGACTGGGGAGTTCTCCATGTCCTCAGGCCCAACTTCCTTTATCTGGTTCAGGTTCCTTAATGACTTGTTTCCTTCTTATCTACCTCCCCAAAGGGATCTGTTAGACAAAATTCCTGGCTTTTCTCCTTTCCTGCTTATGTGCCAGCTTCATCTTTAGCTTATGACAGCTTCAGCCTAGTCTCACAATGTCACATGGGCATACAAAGGCATGCCCAACATTGCCCACATTGCTACATTCTGGCCCAGTTGAAGGTTCCAAATTGATTTCAATGGCAGCCCCTTGTAGAGTGCATGGCAGTATTCAAGCCATGGTTGACTAGGCCATGAGTGAACCTCCTGATTCAGGAAAGGGTGCAAGTGGCAGACCAGATGAAGTTGTGCAATGGCCTTCCTGGCCACAGCTGCCACCTGTTCATTGAGTAGCAGCTGTGAGTCCAAGAAGGCCCAAGATTGTGCACTACCCTTGTATGGGGGAATACTATCCCACAAGGTAGAATTTTATTTTTCCACCCTCATTGCCTCTGGGGATAGCTGCCTGGCAACCCTTCAATCGAGAACTCAATCCTTTCTGGATAGGAGAGGTCAGAGGACACTTTGCGGGACCGTTGTGCAGATTATGCTAAGCCCCTGTGGGATACAGTTGCTCGGATCTGCTTGGAGTTAGATTCCAGCAGTGCTGGTCCTGTGGGACATTGAATTCTGCCTCCTGTGTTAAATTCACATCCTTCTTAGCTAGTCAGGGCCTCCCAGGAGGTGTCATGTAGTTGGATCCAATCAGTGGTGATTTTTTCTTGAAGGAACAGTGGGCCATCTCTTCCTCAAGAGGTCATTCACTTGGCAGTTTCCTCCAGTTTCTGTCTGAGAAACTGATAGGCTTTGATCATGCTTGTAAATGACTTTTGGCAGTCTTTTTTTTAAAAAGAATTTTATTAAGTTTCAAGACAAGGATAAAAACTACAAAAAAAACAAAAAACTACAAAAAAAAAGAACTAAAAAGGTGTGAAAACACAAGAGAATTTTTTTTTTCAAAATTACAGAAAGATGTGACTTCCGACTTTTAACAGTGAGGATATACAAACATTTTCCACAATCAATCTCTTACTCTATATGAAACCAAAACCACATTATTTCTATAAATTATTCCACTTTAGCACATCCTAAAAATCAGAAAGTACTGTTACTCCCTCCCTGTATATTAAAATAAAGGAAAAAAATCATATAAACCTCCTAAACAACTTCCCCCCAAAAGATAACACTTATTTAATTATTCCCTTCCTACTACTATTCTATACATTTCTGTCTACTATAATAAAAATCAAACTAAAAAGTAAATTGTCTGCCATTATACTTAATAGTACAACAGCTTTAATAATTTTAATCTTAATAAACTCAAAAAACAAAAACAATTCAAAACAGTAGCCTTAAATCAAATTCTTAAAACCATCCAAATAAAATTTTATAGCCCAATAATCTTAATCCAAATCCTTAAAAACAGATAACATCAGTCAAACCCTTAAAGCAATCCAGATAAACATTTTTAACCCTTATCCCACTTCAAAATAAACCAGAGCATTTACATATCCCCACAATGTGCACAGAGCTTTTCCCTTGAAAAAATCAAACAGCCCAACTGCCCCCCTCAAAAATTCCAGCTTCTCTTCAGAAAACCTCCCATACATAATGACCCCTTCTTTTTCATGGCATTCCACCAGAAAGTCTATTTCACTTATTGTTGCAGATCTCTCCCTCTCTCCCTTAAATTTCTCCAACTCCACTATCCGATCTTCATTCAGCATCTCAATAGAAATCTAAATCTCACTCTTAGAAGAAACATTTCTATCACTGTTGAATTCCTCAATTTCATCCACTACATCCCCAACCTGATGGCACATTTTAGTCGAAAATATGGAAAGGTTCTGGAATGTATTTACACAAGCAAGGGTGAGATAGGCAGACAGTTCTCATGGGGAAATAGAAACAGAAAGCTGAAGGTTCAAATCAGCCAATTCAATGTGTAGGAAAATTTTTATTTTTATTTATATTGATATTTATACCCCGCCTATCCCCTCCCTAACGGAGGACTCTAGGCGGCTTACATACACATATACATTTCATGTTATACATTTCATGTTATACATTTTCAATTTAACCGCGCGCTAAGGGAAGGGGTAAGGGAACCGACTCTTCCGAGGCTACTTGGACTACAAGCCCCACAATGCCTTGCGTCGAAGCCGGCTGCCGACGTCCTGTAGATGAAGCTGCTTTTTCCGGGATCCGTCGTAGCCACCGCCGTTCCAAAGATCTTCTGTTTGGTGGGCGACCCCTGACAGGACGCCAGCAATTTTACCCACTTAAGGTGGTACCCATTTATCTACTTGCAAAGCTTTCGAACTGTTGGGTTGACAGGAGCTGGGACGAGCAACGAGAGCTCACCTCATTGCGTGGGGATTCGAACTGCCAACCTTCCGATCGGCAGTCTACAGCTCAGCGGTTTAACCCGCTGAGCCACCGCGTCCCTTTATTAAAATATTAATAAAGATATGCTAATATCTTTATTAATATCTTTAAGATATTAAAATGCTAATATCTTCAAATTTAGTACAAAAATAATAACAGGAAGACAATTGTTTACTCTCAATCCTCCTTTATATTTGGAAGGAAAACGAATTCCAAAACTTAAAAAATATTTTTTTAAAAATGTAATCCCAAAAATAACAATAGGCACCAAGAGAGCCAACTTCTCCTTGCTGTAGAAAGCGTATCTTAGGGTACTCATACTTAAAAAAAACACACATAAATTTGGTGATTTAGAAATGGGGTAGCTGGTCTTAGTGTCCCTTTAAGGCTACAGCGCTTCCTGGAAAATGATGACAGCCCCGCCTCCCAGCTAGCTCTTACCAGTCGAATGCGAAATGCTGTTTGAGATCTTCTGGCTGTAAGAAGCCGTCCAGAGGACAGATGGGATGATTCCAGGTGTTCTCCTTTATCTGGGGGACGTTCCTGGGCTTCAGGAAAACCTGCCAGAGTGTGAAAAAAATTGCCGCATTGTCAGCTCCAGCCCCTAAGCTGGTGGGCACAGCTGCTCAGTCCGCCATATCCCCACCAGAAGCCGACTTTTGGCAGTCTTGAAATGGGAGTAGGATATCCATCCTGGACCTAAATGATGGTATCCTTCTCTGCCAGCTGAAGGGGTTTGGAGTGAGGGCACAGTTTTTCAGTCGTTTTCTTTTTTCTTTCAAGGCCAGTTCCAAACAGTATAGTTTGTTTATTTTTTTATTTTTTTATTTTTTTATTTTATTTATTTTATATCCCGCCTTTATTATTTTATAAAGGTGGTGAACATACCAAATACTCCTTCCTCCTCCTATTTTCCCCGCAACAACAACCCTGTGAGTTTTGTTGGGCTGAGAGAGTTGTTGTGGGCATGAGACTTTACAGGACACTACAGAATTTGACACACACACCCGCAATCAACATCTACATGAAACCACTAGACAAGGTCATCCATCCAGTATACTGATGATATTCAGTTATACATTTATGGCCAAGCCATCCAAGTGCTATCCCTGGGCCTGGATAGTTTATGGAACAGAATGGAGAAAAACCAGCTTCAGTTCAATCATGACAAGAGTGAGTGGATATAGGTTTTAGGTATCCCCCCCCCCATATCTAGTGAACTTTCCTCATTAACTGTGGATGCAATCACATTCCCCTAGATAGAGTTGGTGTGAAATATAGGGGTCCTCCTGAACTTACAGCTCCTACTCAAGGAGGAGGTAGCAGCTGTGGCAAAAATGGCCTTTACAAAACTACGTTTTGTGCATTAGTTTTGCTCATTTGTAAATCAGGAGGCACTGCTCATAATCACTCACTCCCCGTTTGAAGACCTACATGGGGCCAAGTTACTTGTGCGGCTGCCTATCTGCAGTGGCTTCTGCCCATCCCACAAGATCTGGCAGAGTGCCCATTCTCTGAGAACTGCGGTATCAATTTTCTTACATGGATATAGAGTATCTACAAAAAAACAAAAAGCTAAGCTCATTGTAAATGGAATTTTATGACAATAATGTACAATAAAGAAAGAAAGCTTGGCCCCCTCTCCTTTATTTCTGTAATAGTATGTGGGAACGACCTTGGGAGGACGGGGGAGAAGTGTACTTTCAGAGTTGCAAGATTGATGTCAGCCTTGCGAGGTAGACCAGACAGGAAACACGGACAGATGAGCTAATTCTACTTTACTGTAAGGCTACATTAACAGCATCTTGCAAGTCTGAAAGCACATTTCTCTCCCCATCCCCTTTACAGCCTGAGAAACCAGGGAGGGTCCCTTCTGAACCACTTGCCCCATCCAAATTCCTGCTGTGGGCTAATTTGCCTGTTATCTGATCATTCCCTTGGCTGTGTCTCTTTGTCCTGTCTCCCATGGTCATTCCCACCATTACAATTTCTAGTCGCATTAAAAGTACTGGAAAAGAAGATACAAGATGAGAGAATTTCCGGAGTTAGGCAATCAAGAGCATAAATTAAAACTATATTTATGTCAGTTTCCCTGCCTTTTTGCACCGTTCACCTGACATGTTTTGCTGACATGTTTTGTGTCGACCTCACTGGACACGTATCAGCTTTCGCTTCGCTCCTGGGAACAAGCCATTCACCGCCCTGTGCATTCCTGCTAACAGTTCTGAGATAAGGCACCTGGACTATAAATGAGTTGTTGGTGAAGGGGGGGGGGGAACTTTCTGGGAATCAAGCTGTTTGGGTTAGCTGGGATGATGTCAAGGGCTGTTTCATATAATGTTCCGTTTGCCTGCCAACCTGGCCATTCGTGGCTTTGTAGTGGCCCAATGTGTACTGGCCTGGAATAAATGAATCTTTCTATCATGAATTGACTGAGGGATTTCTTGATTTGGGATTTTGACACTGGGAATCTCACAATTTAGAGAATGATAAAACTTACAGCTACTCAGCCAAAGGACTTTATAGACCTGATAATGGAATATGAATATAAATATAAATATAAAGATTTTCTTATCATGATATCAGATAAATAAAAACAAGGTCCTGATTATGACATGGAACTTATCTGAAGGAAAAAAGCAACACTAATAGCACACAATGAGCTTTAACATTACTGGTAAAAAGGTCAGCCATCTGAGAATTAATTGTTTTTTTAAAAAATAAAACATCTTCCCAACCCTCATAGGGAGATAAAAAACAACCACCTATCCAGGTCCATTGCTTTTGTGGATCTTTTGAGTCTGGGTCAATCTAATTGGGTACAGTTTAAAATAGAACCCATGATAAGATGAAAGAATGAGGTGGGTAGGTGGCGCCAAAAGTTAAGTTTCATTAAGACACTAGTTGTTTACCTGGTATAAGAGACTGAATTAGAAAATATATGGCTGGATTGTCCCGATGAAACAAGCAAGACTTCCAGGAACATGCCAGCTCCATCAGAATGTATGGGATAAAAGACAAGGGATAGGTGGTCCCTCAATAACAGGAGCTTGTTCTATGAAAGGCTTTATGGGGGATAACCAGCACTTTGAGTTGCCCCCAGAAGCCTACCAGTGCAGCTCAAGAAGAAGAGCTGCAGCTTCTGAGTGGCCTTCAAGGGCAGCCCAATGTAGAGTGCATTGCAGTAGTCCAGATGTGCAGTGCCCAAAGTGACTGTCTTGAGGGTCTCTCAGTCCAGGTATGGATGTAACTGGAACATCAAGTGAACTTGGGCAAAGGCAAAGGCTATTCATTCCTGAAGGTTCTGTAAAATATTATATCAAGTGAACTTGAGCAAAGGCCTTCCTCACCACAGCAGTCATGAAGCTGTGAATCCAAGAAGACCCCCAGATTGTGCATCAGCCTCGAAGCCAATGGTCATGGAGCACAGTCGGAAGGAGGGAAGGAAGGAAGGAGCAACAAGCAGATATGTTTCCGAGGCATGGAAGGTGGAGGAAATGAAAAGAACACAATTGCAGCCATGTATGGCAATCTGCATATACAGTAAAACCCCCAATTTTGTGCCAACCCTGTGCAAATGCCAAGGGAACTGCCAACCGAGATGAGGGGCTTTAGCTGTGTGGCAGCTCTCACCTGCAACAGATCTTTCCAGTCCTCACATACAGATAGACTTCCATAACCCTCCAAGACCCCAGTGCCACAAGCAAAGAGAAAGATGGTCACAGAAACCTGTTTGGCCCAAGTAAGAGATCTTGCACAAAACAGAAAATACTCCCCTCTTCCTACTCACAGAGACATGGAAAATTCTCTATCATTCTGTGAAAACATTGGCTAAATCATTGGCTAAATGATTACTCAATAAGGTGCTTCTCTATGGTTCTTTGGGCCCAATACTGGTTAATTTGATTCCATTTGCTGGATTCCTTAACTGAATAGTGAAACACTTACCCCAAAGGCGCTATAAAATATTAACATCTGTACTAAAAGTTGGATTGTTACACAACTCAAATAAGTTTAAACTTGTTTGCAAATGTTCGTAGATCTCGCCCATACTAAAGCAAGAACAGACCAAATTCCTGGGGAGGAGAGAGAAAACTAGGGCAAAGGTTGAAGGTCCTCTCTTATATAGGGCAGTCTGATGATTCAGGAGAAAGAGTGGCCAGGCAATGCCTAATGCAATGCTTTGGAATAAAGTACATGCTTGTATCACATTGCAGGATTCCTTGTAATTATTACTGAAAACTGCTTACTAAAAGGAAATGGATTGGACTGGACCAATTTTAATATTATTATTTATTCTTGCAATTATGTCCCTTTTGAAAAAGGGCAGTTCCTGGAATAACAGCTCCCGAAATCTTCCCCCAGGACCCAGGACCATACCCATTTTGGGAAATCTGCACATGATGGATCTGAAGAGGCCTTACAGAACAATGATAGAGGTAAAGCCTGGCGATTAACAAGCATGAATGTTCTTTGCCAAAATGTATTGACATAGCACAAAATCTTGGTAACTTGTGGAGGTAAGTCTCCAGGGCCGCAACTAGGGGGGGGCAAGCGGGGCATGTGCCCCGGGCACCGCGCTGGGGGCGCCAAAATGTCAAAATAGTATTTGTATACCCATGGGGGGGGGACGTGGAATCCATGTTTGCCCTGGGTGACAGAGACCCTAGTTGCTGCCCTGTAAGTCTCATGTGTTCCCTGCTGCTTTTCAGTGTCTATGGAAATGTTTAAAAAGTGAGGATTGACCTGGTATTTGAATACGTTTAAATATCCTGGAAGGATTATTCCAAGAGAAACGTTTTGTTTTTGTTTGGTCAAAGATTTGGACGCAAAGAATTATGACAAATATGTCTGTTAGAATTAAAGAGAATTGCTATAAGACAGTTTGGAAATGGTATATGACTCCAATAAAGTTAAGCCACTATAATAAAAATAATTTAACAAATTGTTGGAGGTGTAAAAAAGAAATTGGGACTTACTTACATTTATGGTGGGAATGTGAAAAGATTAAAAAAATATGGGAAAAAGTTTTCGCTGAGATCAATGAAATACTATCTAATAATTTGCAAATAACTCCAAAAATAGCATTATTATTAAATATCGGAAATATGAAATTAGAGTGGCAAAAGAAAGAGATGATAATAATTCTTGTTACTGCCCTAAGATTAATAATAGTTAAAAAATGGAAAATTGATTATGAGTATGAGCTTAAAGATTGGTTTAAAGAGGTATGGAATATTGCTATTAATGACAAATTGACTTGTGAACAAAAATATAGAAAGGGTTTGGTGAAAAGCAACGATTTTGTTGTTATATGGGGTGAATTTCTGGAATATGTCTTTGTTAAAGTGAAAGGAGTAAAACCAGATCAATATATATTATCTTTTTGGAGAAGAGGGCTTATTAAGAATCAGTAATAATAAAAATATATGATAATAAAAAGTAAAGAGATAAGGAGAGTTACAAGTCCAACGGGTGATGGGTGCACGTAGAGGTTACGTTTATAAAGTTATATGTGTTATGTTTTGGTTGTTTGATTTTTTTTGTTATTATTGATTGTGTGTTTTGTTATTGTATTTTAAAAGTAAAAATTATTAACAAAAAAAAATATCCTGAAAGGATTATTCCAAGAACAATGTTTTGTTTTTGTTTGTACATTTTTTTCTAATTCTTTATTCAGATTTGCTGAGATGGTTTCAAATCCCAATGAGCCTATGGGGGAATATCAATGCGATTAAAGTTAAAGACTTGATACATCTAATTAGAGCAGGGGTGTATAAGCTTTATAAGGTCCGCAAAAACCATTGGTCCAGCCCGTGGCGGCGGGCACAGTGGGCGTGGCGGCAGCGGGCGCAGCAGCGGGGGTGCAGCGGCTGCATGACAGGGGTGGGGGCGCACGCGCATGTGGCAGGCATAGCAGCAGGTGCAGCAGCAGGGCTGCGGCAGCCATGGAAGGCATGGTGGCAGAGGGTGCAGAAGCGGGGGCGTGGTGGGGGCCGGAGTGGCAGCAGATGCTGCAGCAGGAACGCAGCAGGAGTGGAGGGTGCGGCGGCAGCAGGCACAGAAGCGGGGGCATGGTGGGGGCGGGGGCAGGACAGCAGCGGGTGCAGAAGCAGGGGTGCAGCAGCAGCGTGGGGGGGTGGGGGCAGGTGCGCATGCGGCACATGTAGCGGCAGATGCAGCAGCATGGCTGCGTCGGGCATGGCAGGCACGGCAGCAGCGGGTGCAGAAGTGGGGGCGTGGTGGGGGCTCGGGCGGGTGCGGCAGCGGGTGCAGCAGCAGCGCCGCAGTGAGTTTGGAGGGCACAGTGGCAGCGGGTGCAGAAGCGGGGGGCGTGGCAGGGTGGGGGCAGGAGCGTGTGCACCAGCAGGGCCGCAGCAGCTGTGGAGGGCACGGTGGCAGCGGGCAGAGAAGCGGGTGCGTGGTGGGGGTGGGGGTGGGTGCAGAAGCGGGTGCGTGGTGGGGGCAGGGGTGGGCACGGCAGCAGGTTCAGCAGCCGAGCTGTGGCAGTTGTGGTGGACGTAGCGGCAGCGGGTGCAATAGCGAAGCTGTGGCGGGGGTGGGTGCAGTAGAGGGGGTGTGGTGGGGGTGTTGGTGGACGTGGCAGGGGCAGGTGCGGTGGCGGGCATGGTGGGCGTTGTGGTAGCAGGCACAGCAGCAGGTATGGTGGGCGTGACGGCGGGTGCGGCAGCGGTGGGTGCGGTGGCAGGAATGGCGGGCATGGTGGCAACAGGTGCAGCAGTGGGTATGGTGGTTGTGGCAGCAGGCGTGGCACCGGTGGGCACAGAGTCAGGTGGCCCCCCAGTGCGCACAATTGGATCCCGCCCATAAACCCCACTTCCTTCTGCACGATTGGCTACCACCCGCAGACCCCGCCTCCGGCCCTCGAGTCATTTTAGAAATATCAAAATGGCCCTTGGCATAAAAAAGTTTCCCCACCCCTGACTTAGAAGGACTCCTATGTTCATACCTTTTAAGCAGAATTATAAGTAATTAAAACCATTTCTGCAGGGTGGAACACCCCACTCGAGATTCTCTTACAGCTATTAATGAAGGGGAGAGGGGTAACTTTCCTCATTTTCAGATTCATTCATCAGCATATATTTTAAGTTCTTTCCTTAAGGAATTAACGTGATCACCTTCAAAGCTACTATGGGCACAATTGGAAAGTTTCTGTGTGATCCCTTCAACAACATGGGAGAGGCTCAGCTTCTCTTTCAGCTAGAATTCCACTGTATGTCCGGCACTAAAGGCTGCAAGACATCTTTGCAAAATGCTGGAATATAAGTGTATCTCTTGTGCAGGCTTCATCTTCACAGTATGTCCTGCCCAGGTGACACTTTTAAAATTTATAAGAAACCTTCTTCCTGTTTGATATGCATTTCTAGTGTTTGAGGATACTTTATTACACAAGGGTTCTTTTTATTTATATTAAATGTAATGTTTATAATATGAAAATTAAAAATTATAATGAAAAATATAGCATCACAATATTCCATAGAACAGAAAAAGGAAAAAACATGACCTCAGCCTTGAAATTTTGACACATGGTTTCTTAAACAAACTTTTGCATATGTGAGTCTAATTATTGACCAAAATGGCCTCTCGTTTTTTGTCTGCTGAATTCCAGTTGTCAAAAGAATATGGTCCCGTTTTCCGTATCAAACTGGGATTCCAGGAAATGGTGGTGCTGACTGGCTATGAGACGGTCAAAGAGGCTCTAGTGAACCAGGCGGATGCATTTGCAGAGAGAGCCGTCATCCCCTCTTTTGAGGACGCAGCAAAGGGGTTTGGTGAGTTACTTCATTCTGGTTCATTCATTCATTCGTTCATTCATTCGTTCATTCATTCATTCATTCATTCATTCATTCATTCATTCATTCATTTATTTATACTTTAATTTCTATTACCGCACCATCTCCCCCAAAGGGGACTCTGGGCAGTTCATAGCTGGCATTCCTTGCTGATGTGTGATCAGTATTATGTAGAACTATTCACCTGAAGTTTTCATAGGCAGGGACCTCAGGGAACTGGAACAGCTTCTGTAAATCCAAACAGGATAGAGAAAAATATTTATCTTGCCACATTTACTTGATCCCTGAGTGCTAATGGAGGGAGCTGTAGAATAGAAATCTGTGATAATATTATACCAACCCCATCAGCCTCACACGTTCCATGTTTAATGCTGCCTCTTTGCATTTGTGTGTCTGTGTGTCTGTGTGTAATTCCAGTAGTACGTATGCCTTTTCCTGAATATTTCTCCTCATATACATAGTTATACATACCTTTCATTTGTGCAATGTTTTTGCCAGTTGCTCTCCCTTAATAAATATTTTTGTTCAGCCCTCATGGAGCATTTCTCCATTAAATACGAACAATGTGCGCAGCACAGACGTGCACTGCCACAGAATCCATTTAACAAACAGAAAAAAGAAAATAAAAGGAAATTATAGTATGACAGTACGGGCCCCAAACGACAGGAACTGAGAATTTGCAGAGCCTACTCCAAACCTCTAGAGAATATTCAAATTGGCTGGTCCATTTTCTAAGGAAGGAAAGATACTGGGATGAAGTTCCCAAAAATATCATACACATTACACTGATGGATTTTTCTTGATAAAATTACATCTATCAATTTGTCCTCTTCTCTCAATCTTTCCTCTTCAGGTATTATTTTTTCTCATGGTGAGAACTGGAAAGTGATGCGACGGTTTACATTATCCACGTTACGGGACTACGGAATGGGCAGGAGGACCATTGAAGACAGAATCATTGAAGAGTGTAGTGTCTTGACGAAAACAATTAAGACTTATGCAGGTGGGTGGGCATTTCCTCCTAATGGCTTTGGTCAATCATGGCTTGCACATATTGCTTTATAGGAATACAGAGAAGGGGTTAACCAGATTTCAAGCCTTAGTTGCCCTCATGCCACATGCGGTAGTCCCTATTAACACTGAGGAGAGTATGGGTCAGTTTTATCCAATATGCCACCAAAGGACTCTAAAGCAATCAATTAATTTATTTTAGTAGAGGAGACTCAAAGTACAATCTGTCCTTATAGTCCGTGGCATTGTGCATCAAATCCTTCTGCTTCATTACACATGCTAAAGTTGAGCTTGCATGGACTTGAGGAGAAGCTCAAAAAGAAAGAAGTTTGAAGAATGAAAGACAATATCTGAAATGATGGATCGTTGTGGTAGAAGGAAGGCTGGGTGGTAAGGATAGAAATAAATGCTTTAGCATAAACTAGATTTAGTTCTATTTCAATAATCATCCCAATGTATTAAAACAAATCTCCAGTTTGCTCCTGCATTAGTCAATATGCTAATCTATAACATAAAGAATTTAATCAACAAACTTACCATCCAGAACCCCAAGACAATCCAAATTAAAATATTTTTGAAGCTCAGATGTTTACAAGTACAATCATTGAATGAGGAAGTATTGAAATGCCATTGCCAAGTATTCTACCTTCAAGGACTTCACCATTTCCAAACAAATCATCACTGAGGTATGGTCAGATATTGCAATTCTGCCTCTTGGACAACCACTTACCATATAAATACTTTTTGAAATTAAAGTTCTATTAATTGTTTCAAAGTGTAATTAAAATACAAAATATAGAATACAAAACAGATAGAATACAAGACTAAAAAGAAACAAGAAAACTAAAACACTGCAGGAATGGAGTCCCATATTGCTTCTCAAACTGTTGATCCATCAAGCCCAAGAGAAACAGCTCTGGTTTCATTTCTATATCTACTTTGAGAATCTTTTGAATAATAATACATATTTGATTCCAAAATTTCTTAGCTTTTCCACGAGTCCACCATAAATGATAGAAAGTTCCTTCACCCTGTAATACCATTTTCTTTTCTCTTTTCTTCCTTAATTTATAGGCTAACCGTCTTCCTGGTTTATTGGCAAAACTCAAAAAGTCTCAGTTTAACATAATTCAATTTTGCCTCAATTTCTCTCATAGTCAACATGGATAATTGTTGGTGTAATAATTTAAGTTGGTGTATGATACTAGTGTCTATTGGGTTTTTCTGTAACTCAATTTCTTTTGCTTTAATTTGGTCAAAGATGGTTTGCATTTTTTGTTGAGACCTCTTTTTTATATCACGATTGTGATGAATAAAATGACCTCCCATGACTGCCTTACTGGTTGAGCGTTTCAATTGGAGGTCAGCCTTTATTAATGGCGCTATGGACTTTGAAGAAGCACGAGTACAGGGCGAAAGGGAGAAAAGAGCTAAAAGGAAGGCACGTCAGGCAAACCCTCATAATGAGCGTCTCCCACCTGGAAACCTATGCCCTCATTGTGGGAGGTTGTGCGGATCCAGAATTGGCCATTATAGCCACTTACGGATCCACTGTTAAAATTTTACCTTTGGAAGACAATCTTACTCGGCTACGAGTGATCGCCAATGATGAATGATGATGGTATCCCAAACAGTTTTTAGGCTAATCCCTTTGTCCAAATTGATGTCAAAAAAATCTTTAAATCTCCTCTTACAATCATCCAGAACATTTTCTCTTTGTAAAATAGCTTCATTCAATCTCCATCTAAAAACTATGGACATTCTTTTTATTGTCAGACTTACTGGATTATGATCAGAGAAAGCCTTTGGTAAAATATCAACCTTACAAATTTTATTGGCTAAATTACTTGAAATCCATATCAATTATTGAAAAAGATTTATGTCTCTCTGAGTAAAAAGTATATTCCCTCGCCAGTCCATTTTTGTGTCTCCAGGAATCTACTAGTGCCAAATTGTCCATCATATCAAAAAAGGACTGTGGGAGTCTTCCTTGTTTAAGCTTAATTTCCTTTTCAGATATCTTGTAAAATCATGGGGAAATCACACCACTCCAATCTCCTAATAGACACCAACTTTGATATGAAAAAGATGACAGTTCATTCAGAACATGTCTAAAAAATTTACTTTTATCCTCATTTGGTACATATATACCCACAATAATAGATTTGAGTCCATTAAGTTCAACTTCCACCACTACATATCTGCCATGTTCATCAGAAAGCAATAAATGTGGTTTCAATTGTGGTTTAACATATATTTAAAAGGTAAAGGTTCCCCCTGCACATTTGTGCAGTCGTGTCCGACTCTAGGGGCCGGTGCTAATCTCCGTTTGTTGGCCAAAGAGCCAGCATTGTCCAAAGACACTTCCGCAGTCATGTGGCCGGCATGACGTGCACGGAACGCTGTTACCTACCCACCAAAGTGGTACCTATTAATCTACTTGCATTTGCATGCTTTCGGATCGCTAGGTTGGCAAGAGCTGGGGCGAGTGCAGGAGCTCACTCCGTCATGCGGGGCTAGGGATTCGAACCGCCAAACTTGCAATCTTCTGATCGACAAGCCTGGCATCTTACCCACTGAGCCACCATGCCATCTATCTATCTATCTATCTATCTATCTATCTATCTATCTATCTATCTATCTATCAAATAATATTAACATATATTACGAGTCCATTTATCTTCTTCAAACCTGCTGAAATGAATTCCTCTCCCAAATTTTTGTTCATCAAATATTTAATATCTTTTTTCCTTATACGAGTCTCTTGTAAGCATATCACATCATGGTTTAATTTCTTTAAATAATGAAAAATCTTTTTTTCTTTTCTGAGGGGCATTTGCTCCATTCACATTCCAAGTAAGATAAGTACAAACCATGATTAGGCAGACATTCCATCAAATTCCTTAGATTTAGCACCCATCTCTACACCTTGTGGAGTGGATTCTTGGAGTCTAGTTCCAGGTACAGCTTTCTCATCTGCACCTCGATCCAAACTAGATCCATATGTAGCAAGAAAATCCTTGGCCTTAGAGATGGAGGTCAATCTGAATCTTTGCTGTTGGAACATAAAACTTACACCTTCCAATCTTTCCCATCAAAAAACAATTTTGTTCTTTTTCAAAATCTCTGTTAAAAAGGCATATTCTTTTCTCTTTCTTAAAATCCTTACAGGAATCTCTTTCAAAACAACTACTGTATATCCACATTATCAATAGTTAATCTTGATTCAAAGTGAATTTGCAAAACCTGGTCTCTTATTTTCCTTCTAGCAAAATGAACCAGAACATCTCTTGGTTTATTATTTACAGCTGCATATCTTGAGTTGATACGAAAAACTCCTCCATTCTATCTTCTTCCCAGTCCAATAATTTTGCCAAAGCTTGTAAACCTTTTTCAGCAATATTTTCTCCTTTTACCTCAGGAACTCCTCTCAGTCTCAAACAAAAGTCCATCTCTCTGAGTTCTAATAAAGCCATTTTATCAAGTTCTTTTTCCCTCTCCTGTTCAGTGTTACACATCTTAGTTTCTAACACATCCACTCAATCAGTTACTTGTTTCACCTCTCCAACAGTCTTTTCTAATTGGTGTTCAATCTTTTTCTCAAAGTCAGAATATTTATTTTCCATTTTCTTCTCAAAGTCTTCAAAGGATTGTTTAAAGGTATTAGTAATTTCATCAATCATATTCCTCATTATCTCAACATCATCAGAGCTATGGCGAGGGGGTCTCCTAGAAGCCATGGTTAGTTCCCTCTAGCAACTTAAATTAGCCAATACAGCCAAATATTAAACTCAGTGGAAAAATACTAGAAAGACTGGGATCGCTCAAAAGCGAAAGTCTTACCACTAGGGGTGTTTTTGGGAAGTATCCAATTAACTCATTTTAAAAAAAGCAACAACACTCACTTTTCCACAGTAGCCATAAAAGTTCCAATTCCAACAAGGCAGATTTGTTAAATCTCGGAAAAAGCAATAAAATATACCACTAATTAAATCCACAAAAAGAAGGACCTTTTGCTTCTAAAAAAAAAAAAAATCCACAATTCAGCTTTCAGTTCTTTTTGCCCAAAATCTAAAATATGCAACCAAAGTTCAACTATACAACAACTTAGTTTTAAAAGTAATGTAAAAGCCACCAAGAGAAATCATGTCTGTGTTGAAACAAAGCATCTCTTAAGCAAAAAGATAGCAAACCAATTGGGGTAATAAGAAATGGGGTGGTCAGTTTTTGAGTCCATTCAAACTGCTTCAGCATGGCTTGGGAAGTGATGACAGCCCTGCCTCCCAGCTGATCACTCACTGCTCAATTGTTAAACTCCATTTGCGATCTTCTGGCTATGACCTGCCCAAGCCCTAAAACTGCCATGCTGCCAGGTCTACTTGTGAAGCGAGATTGTGAAAGGGCGCTGCTCAATCTGCATTCCCATTGGAAGCCCACCATTTAAATAGTTTGCATATTTCATAACCTAAATACTGCCAATGCCATGAGCACTGGCTATAAGTTTCTATAATAAATGTTCCCTTTATGTAAGCTGACTTAGAGTCCAAATACAGTGAAGAACAGATTTAATCCTGGTTTTGTTCACAATTCTCTTTTGATTTCTTGTTTGTTGCCCAGGAAAACCATTTGAGGTGACCACAATTATGCCTGCTGCGGTCTCCAACATCATAGTTTCTATTCTACTTGGGAAGCGCTATGACTATGAAGATGCCACATTTCTACGACTATTGAAATTAATCAATGAAAATCTCCGGCTTTTGGCAACCCCTGTTATGTTGGTAATGTAATTTTTCATTTGAAAAAAGGATCATGAAAATTAGGCAGCAGAATGTCTGTCATTCAAGCTTTCTTGGAAAGCAAAGCATGTTGCTGCTCATAGGGATCTGCAGCCAGATCTCATCCAATTGACAATATGAATATGATGATATCAGAATTCAAGTATGTAAGTTTCTTATTTTGAGTTGTGACATCATAAGACATGTTTCTCAATTCCTCTCCCTCCCTCCTTCAAGCTGATGCCCATGTTCCATGTGAATGCACTCAAATTGTAGGGGTGGAGGCCTTCTGTTGTAAATACATGCATCCACACTAACTGAGAAGCAGCTAGTTACCCAATGCTTCAACATAGTGAAGAGGAAGCTGCTCTCACAACTTGAGATAGACCAACTACACATTACATACCGGAAACAAGAAGACCCGGAAGAACAACTGGAGGTGCAGCCAACACCTGAAGCTGGAACGTCACTGCCACCCCGTCCATTACAGAACACAGCAGCTGATATGAGGTATATGATCATGGATAAACTAGCTACAGTCAACCCTTGAGACCGATTACTAAGGCTCAGTGGATAAGTACCATCAGATAGTATCCTAGAAGATGCCAATAGAGCCCTCACGACAATCTCTACTACCACCATAACTCAAACCAATGAACTGGTATACGCTACAGCCGCTGTAATCCTGGAGATGCTTGGCTACACAATCAAGAAGAACAGCAGTACATATCTCCTCTGGAAAATGAGGTTGGAAGCTAAGATCAAGGCAACTGGAAGACAAGTTAGCCCCTTGGTGGAACTACTACAGAAGGGTGTGGAGATTAAGGATAAGACTCAGCTACTGAAAAAATACAAGGGCCTGACTCCATCTGAAGCCCTAGAGACTGCTAAACAAAGGCTCACAGCACTGGCTACCAGGCTAAGGAGATACACTAGAGAAGCAGATGCCAAGAAGATAAATGCCTTGTTCTCCAAAGAACCATCCAAGGTGTATTCCCAACTTCAGTGCAACTATACAGTAACAGCAGAGCCACCCACAGCAGAAACTGAACTGTACTGGAAGAACATATGGGAGAAAGGGAAGACACATATCACCAGTGAAAAGTGGCTGCAGTACCTGAGAGCAGACCACAGCAGTCTCCCAGAATAGGAACCAGTCAACATCATAGTAGAAGACATCCAACAGCGGGTCAAGAACATGAATAGCTAGACAGCACCTGGCCTGGACATGATCCGCACCTACTGGCTAAAGAAACTAACAGCAGTGCATGAACGTCTAGCAGCAGAGATGAACCAGCTGCTAGCAGCAGGCTCCCACCCAGACTGTCTAACACAAGGAAGGAGAGTGCTGATCATGAAAGACCTGACAAGGGAACAGCACCATCCAACTACTGACCAATAACCTGCCTCTCCACAACATGAAAAGTCCTCTCAAGCATCATAGCCGCCAAGCTACTGGACTGAAAGACAGCACGGAGGCACTGTGGTAGATTTCAGTAATGCTGCTGGTTCTCAGGAAGGAGGGAGCACATTCCAGGGAGGAGGACAAGTTAAGAGGAGACACAGTCCAGGAAGCAAATGTGGGAAAACTTAGAGGTTCAGACTGTAGCTTGAATCATGTCAACTGGATTTCTATTTTCTCAGTGGAAACGTTTCGCTCCTTATCCAAACTCTACATTGGAGAAACCAAACAACCTTTGTACAGGAGGATGGCCCAACACAGGAGAAGTAACACCACAGGACCAGAGTCAGCAGTTTATCTTCATCTAAAGGAAAAAGGACACTCATTTGAGGACATTAATGTTCACATTTTAGACAGAGAAGATAGGTGGTTTGAGAGAGGGGTCAAGGAATCCATTTACGCCAACTTGGAAAATCCTTCCTTGAATAGAGGTGGGGGCCTCAGGCACAATCTTTCCCCTATTTTCCTTCCTGCTTTGTCTTCTGTGCCTAGGAAGATTAAGACCATTTCGCAAGCTCAACAGCAGCATGGTGATCTTAACGATCCTCCTTTAGATAATAAAGGGACTTAGAAATAACATCTCAAAATAACCATGACCTAGCCCCAGGAGTAAGGTCACACAGCCACCTAGAAACATATTTAAGGATTCCCTTACTAACTTTGCTCAGACTGAAGAAGCTCCTTGGATAAGGAGCGAAACGTTTCCACTGAGAAAATAGAAATCCAGTTGACATGATTCAAGCTACAGACAATTCCACCTGGATGACTGAGAACCTTCATAGACATAAGAGGTTCAGAATAGCCCCGCCCTGGAGCTTTCCCAGGTTATTTCCCCTTAGGTTAGGTAGAGTTGCTTTAGTTTGGCAAGATTCTGTCTGTATGGTATGAGCAAATAAAGAACTGAAGTTTGGCTGAACTGATTCTATGAAGTTCTTGGGCTGGACCTGACAGGCACTGATCATAGCAGCACAAGAACAGGCACTAAGCACCAGACCCATAGAAGCAGGGGTCTACCACACTAGGCAGGACCCGAGGTGCAGGGTGTGCAGAGAGGCCTCAGAGACAGTCCAACACATAGTGGCAGGGTGTAAGATGCAGGCAAGAACAACATACACTGAACAGCACAACCAAGTAGCTGGCATTGTGTACAGGAACATCTGCACAATGTATGGGCTAGACCCTCCCAAGTCCAGATGGGAGATTCCACAGAAGGTGTTGGAGAAAGAGTATGAGACGCTGGAGAAGTACCAGGGTCTGAAGGAGGAACTAGAGAGGATGTGGAAAGTGAAGGCCAAAGTGGTCCCAGTGGTGGTAGGAGCACTCAGGGCTGTGACTCCTAAGATGGTAGAATGACTGCAACTGACCCCAGGAACAACATCAGAGCTCTCTGTCCAGAAGACTGCAGTGCTAGGAACAGCTAAGATACTGTGCAGAACCCTCAAACTCCCAAGCCTCTGGTAGAGGATCCGAGATTGAGGAAGATACCTACCACCCATAGGGGTGAGAAGGGAATTGATTATAGATATAGAGATAGAGATAGAGATAGAGATAGAGATAGAGATAGAGATATATAGATATAGATATAGATATAGATATAGATATAGATATAGATATAGATAGATATAGATATAGATATAGATATAGATATAGATATAGATCCACAGCTCTGAAGATTTTTGCTTATTATTTTTGTTTATTTTTTGTAGATTTATGGAACATTATTTTGATAAAAATGGTTTGAGATGTTCACTTGAGAAATTCAAAGTATTCAAAGTATTTAGCTTCCTTAATCTATGTTTTCTTTTGTCATTCTTTCAGTTATATAATGTGTTTCCCATGCTGGGGTTCCTTTTGGGTTCTCGTAAAACAGTAATTAATAATAGGAAGGAACTCCATGCTTTCATACAGACCACCTTCATAGAATATCTCAAAGATCTTGATGAAAATGACCAGAGAAGTTTTATCGATTCATTTCTTGTTCGTCAAAGAGAGGTAATGAATTATTTTATACATGCCTGGAATTACTGATTATATTTTACATATTTTTAAAATGTGCCTCCATATAAACTACATGCAGATTGGTTAAGATCCTTGTTTCAGAAATGTAGAAGGAAACAAATTTCTAGCAGTTCCTAATCATTCCCTCTTCATTACTTTATTTCAGAATCTGCAGCTACTAAACCTACACCCAGACTGTTTTTTCTCTCCATTAAAAATGCCATCAAATAATAATAATAATAATAATAATAATAATAATAATAATAATAATAATAGGCTCCAAGGGGGAGTTGTCCTTGGGGATCTCTTGGGTGATCCCTTAGTGGGACAACACTTTCATCTTTCAGTATGATGATGTTTAATGTTATGTTAGGAAGATGATAGTGAGTGTGGAATGGAGCATGGCCTGGACCAAAACATTGATATAATCACTGGTTGGGGGAGAGGTGGTAGGGGACTGCAAACTGGCTGTTGCAGGGGAAGCAGGGCAGCTACTGGTGGGTCTCCCTTCTTTTTCTGGCTATAGCCTAAATGAGAAAAACAAAATGTGCCCTCAAACCTAAAGGTCCTGCTTTTTCATGCCAGATTAGCTGTAGGTAAAATATCAGTTATCTGGGACTTAATCCTGAGTGAAATCACTGGCCAGGCCTCCACAATAAAGGTATTTATTGTGGAGGCCTGGCAGAGAGAAGTG
This sequence comes from Charina bottae, assembly GCA_023362775.1. NCBI lineage: Eukaryota > Metazoa > Chordata > Lepidosauria > Squamata > Charinaidae > Charina > Charina bottae. Next base: position 49,361,966 of record JALMGJ010000009.1, read on the forward strand.
GAGATTGTTAATGAAATCTATAGGCTGAAATCTATAGGAGTTCTATCTCACTTACTAGACATTTCTTCTGAAAGAATAGTGTGTTCAATTCTGGCACCCCATTTTCCAAAGGCTAGTGATAAGCTAGAGAGGGTTCAGCGGAGGGCAACAAAGATGATTCAGGGACTTGAGTACTTGCCCTATGAGGATAGGCTGAAGGAAGTTGGGATGTTCAATTTGGAGAGAGGAAAACTTAGGGGAGACACAATAGCTGCAACCAGGTACATCAAGAGAAGCTACACAGAAGGTGGACGAGAACTATTTTTCACAGCTACAGAAACTAGAAATTTCAGATATAAGTTGCAACTATTTAAACATAGTTTAAATATGGGGAAAAGATGGTAAGATCTGTACAATAGTGGAATAATCTACCTATGCAGCTTGTGAATTCTCCATCTCTGGAGGTTTTTAAGAAGAGGCTGAATAGCGACCTCTCCTGGATGGTTTAATTGATATTCCTGCATACCGCAAAGGGTTGGAAAAGATGGTCCTTGTGATCCCTTCTGATTCTACCATACTGTGATTCTATGATGTCAATCTGCTGATTTTGAATGTTTGCTCTGCACAAGGGTAGCCAAGACAGCGTAAAGGTATAGTTAGTGTGCTTTCCAATGTGTTAGAAGCAGCAATGTGTATATTCCTGAAGAATTGGAATCTAACCCGAGCAGACTAATGAACCTCATGTTGTGGCTTGAATAGGAAAATGGTTTATTATAGGAAACCCCTGAAAAATAGCAGTGTCTGTTGGAAATATTGTTGAAGCCTGGGCTGACCAACAAGAATAAATCTTTATTATGGCCATTAGGTCAGAAAACACTACATAGAAGCATATATATCTAAAATCATTGTTAAGACTAAAAAGTAGGCATAAAATATTATAATGTTACATAAGAAAAAATCAATATAATAACAATAAGAAGGAGAAATGACTTATTATTATAGGAAACACTTGAAAATAGTACTAACTGTTGGTAATATTGCTGAAGCCTTGCCTGATCTGTAGATGAGAAAATCTCTCTGCATTTTCTGTTTCATCTCTCTGATATCTGTCACTAATTTTCTCAATTCTGCCAGTATTCCACAAGTACAACCAAAGGTTAGTTTTACTACTTGTACTCTCAAAGTACACTGAGCAAACTAGGATTTCTAATCTATATTTGTTTAGCAAGCCAACATACTGTTGCCCACAATTCACCATCTAGGAGGTACACAGAGTATAACGATGCAATAAGAATGCTTATATTTTGTTTTCATTCTCTTATTGTTCCAGATCACTGTGTTTATATAAAGAAAAAAATGTGGTTTAAATTTATACGGATAAGAATAATGGAAATCAAAAATCAGTGCATTCTGCTGACAATGCTTTTCTACCTGAGCTAGTTATCCTAAGGTCTAAACCTTTTGGAAATGGCGCCAATTTTTAATTTGTAAATTTATTTAGCAGATTATGGATTTGAGATTGTTAGGCTGATGACAGAGGCTGTCTTGTTGGTCTCCGTAACCAACCAACCTACCTACCTACCTACCTACCTACCTACCTACCTCTCTCTCTCTTCTCTCTCTCTTGTTTGGCAAAAGAGTGAAGTAAAAATAAACAATTGAAAGAATAAGGGAGTTAATATGTAGAGAATTTAGTGCACTGTGTGAACATTTTTCTTTTTAGAGCTGCCAGTATTGTTGCCTTAAAATATAAATAATATTAATATTAATAAATAATACAAATACAAATACAAATACAAATACAAATACAAATGCAAATGCAAATGCAAATGCAAATGCAAATGCAAATGCAAATGCAAATGCAAATACAAATGAATTTTATTGAGTTTGAAACAAAGATAAAAACTACAAAAAAGAAAAAAACTACAAAAAGAAAAAAAACTAAAAAGTTTGAAACACAAGAAAAAAGAATTTTAAAGATTACATAAAGAAGTGACTTCCGACTTTCAACAAGAATATACAGCAATCTCCATAATCAATCCCTTGCTCTATATCAAACCTAGTTCACATTATTTCTATAAATCATTCCATTAGTACATTATAAAAATCACTAAATACAGTTGCTCCTTCCCCTTATATTAAAATAAAAAATAAAAAATATATAAATCTCCAAATCAACTTCCCCCAAAAAACATTTATTTAATTATTTCTTTCCTACCACTATTCTGTATATTTCTGTCCACTATAATTAAAATATTATAAAAACGTTAATTATCTACTTTTATAATTAATAATACTATAACAATCTTAACCCTATTAAACCTAAAACCAAGCAATTATTATTATACCTTATAAATCTTAAAAATCAAACAAATCTTAATAACAATCCAGTAATCATTAAAGAAAAATGGAATCATACAAGCCTTGGGGGGTGGAGCGTCAGGGACATGGAGTAGCAATGCGGATCGGAGAACTCCCAGTTGGAAAGAAATTAAGAACTGGACTCCTACGTATAAACAATACATAGATAAATGTCGATGGGTGAATCGGAAGCTGAAAAAGCCTAGACTGGAACTTTATAATTTATTTTGAGTTTGTTATTGAAAATAAGTTGGATAGACTTACTTTCAGTTTTAACTCTGGGCAGAGAGCCAATGCCTGGAGGGAAGGATTTAACCCAGCAGACTCTTCCAGCCTAGAACAGGGTTAAAAATAAAAATAAACTTTCGGATAAGAGTTTGGAATGACTGGAAAGAGTTGAAGCTAATGAAGTAATTATGTCCAATAAAAAAGATTTAGAAAGGCCTAAAATGACATGGAATTCGGATGCGGAAGTAAAGATTAATGGAGCAGCTAATTATTGTGTACAGGAGGCAGCTGCTGTTGTCAGGCAGAAAGAGAAGGGAGAAAAAGGAGAAAAGAAAATAGCTATGAATCTGGAGGAGATGATGACAAGATTTGCAGAAATGATGCAGAAAAGTAATGACTCTTTTAGAGCTCAGATGGTGGACGAGATACTAACGGAGTAAATAAAACACTCTTAGGAATTAAGCAGGAGTTTAAAGTTGTGAGTAAGAGAGTGGAGGAATTGGAGAAAACAGTAATACAGAATCAGAAGAAGATGTTGGAATATAACATTAAGTTTGAACAATGGGAGTTGAAGATGATTGGTATTCAAGACCGGGAACGCAAATCGAATGTACGTATTTGTGGGCTCCCAGAGCAATCTGGGGAAAATCCAAGGAATTTGAGAGAAAAAGTGATGGAATGGCTGAAGAACATGGTAAAAGATGTTAATTGGGAAGATGCAGACGTGGAACGTATCCACAGAGCTACCTTTAGGAGAGGAGGACTGACCCCCAGAGACATTATTATGAGATTCCAGAGTTATTATAAAAAAGATCTCTTCATGAAAGCTACTGGACAAGCCATTGGAGGGCTACTGTACCAGACAGTCCTGGTTCAGGTTTTTAATGATTTCTGCCCAGAAGCAATAAATTGGAGGAGGAGTGTGAAGCCTTGTACTGCTGTTTTGAAGAACAAGGGAATTGTGTATAACTGGGGATAGCCTGTATTTCTGAAGTTTCGATGGGCAGGGAAATTTCATAAAATAATATCACTGGAACAAGGGATTTTACACCAGTTGGATCTAAGGAAGCAGAGAGAAGATGAAGTGGAAGAACAAGAGGAGGAACTGGAAGTAGCAGGAGGAAGCAAGATATTATTATAAAGGACTGAAGAAAATATTGTATCTGAGAAGGGACACAAGGAAGATGGACTGGGAGATAAAGAGTCGGTGTTTTTGCTGTTATTTGAAACTGGGGAACTGCCTCCCCCCCCCCCCGAGGAGTTCATGAGAACTATGGGAGAGGTTGATAACCTCCAGAAGAGGGGGGAAGCTCTTTTGTGTGGGGGTGGGGGTGGGGGGAGGACGAGGGATTGGGAAATAAGGGGTTTGTTAAGGGTTTCACTTTAGAGGACCAACTAAGAAAAATTTTACAAATTTCATGGAGAATACGTTAAGGTTTACAACTTTAAATGTTAAAGGGCTAGGATCAAATATTAAAAGGAAGAGGGTGGAAGCACTATTGTATAGAGACAAAGCAGATATAATATTTTTACAAGAGACACATCAGGTGAAAGAGGGGGTAAATGAACTCAAATTAAGATGGTCAGTTGTTTATGAAAAGGCATACGGGACTTCCAAAGCAAGAGGAGTAGCAATTATAATATCAAAGAAATGTGGTTTTAATGTAATAAAGACAAAAAAGGACTCTATGGGCAGATATATAATGATACAGGGGGAGTTGGGGGGGAGAGGAATACACCTTGGTTAACATCTATGCCCCGAATGTGAAACAGAAGCAGTTTTATGAGAAGGTGTTTAAAGATATGGAAGATTTTCTGAAGGTTTATATTGTAATGGCAGGGGATTTTAATATGGTATTGGATAAACAGATGGATAAATCTAATCCCTCTGCAGATGAGTGGCGTTTTATTAGAGATTCAACTATGATTATAAATAAAAATGAGTTGAAGGATGTCTGGAGAATAGTATGAAGAGAATAAAACAAATTTTCTTATTATTCGTCAGTGTTTAAGAGTTATTCAAGAATAGATTATATTTTCGTGTCTAAAAATTTGTTTCTAAAATAATGAATACTGAAATAGCAGTTATTAAGGTCAAGGACCACATGTTGGTCAATATGGATATTAAAATTTAAAAAGATTATAAAGAAGCTAAGAGATGGAGGTTAGATATGAGGATTCTTAATTACAAGCATATTGTGGATAAAATTGGAAAGGAATGGCAGGATATATGGGAAATTAATGATACAGGACAAAGTACACAAGCGGTACTATGGGATACGATGAAAGCAGTAATGAGAGAAATCAGTATTAGGGAATCAGCTACATTGAAAAGGTAGCAGAAAAAGGAGGGGAAACGATTGGAGGAAGAAATTAAAGAGTTGGAGTGGAAATACATAAAAGATAGGGATAAACAGATATATGCACAATTACAAGCAAAGAGGAAGGAGTTGGAGAATAAAGATATGGAAAAGGTGCAAAGAAATTTGATATATTTGAAAAGGGAAGTTTTTGAACACAGTAATAAAAACTCTAAAATGCTGGCTAGGTCTGCACAGTCAAAAAAGGCAAGGAATTTAATTGGAGTGATTAAAGATAAAACGGGAAAAAGCTATAATTGGATGAAGGATAAAATAAGAGCCTTTTGAGACTTTTATCAAGAACTATATTCCTCAAGGGGTAACCACATAGGGAAGATTAGAGAATATATAACTAAGTATTGGACAATAAAATTGCAGGAGGTTGATAGGGAGGTAATGGAGCAACAAGTATCAGATAAGGAAATAGAAGAAGTCATTGATAAATTAAAAGGGGCAAAGTCCCCAGGAGTAGATGGATTGGGACTGGAATATTATACATTTTTTAAAAAAAATATTGGTATCTAAATTAAAGGTACTATATAATAGAGTTATAGAGGGGGATAGGATCCCACCATCATGGGAACAATCGTTAATTGTATTAATACCAAAGGTTGATAAAGATCTGACAGATCCTGGATCATACAGACCTATCTCGCTAATAAATCAGCATTAATAATGCTGATTCATTATTGACGGCAATAATGGCAAAAAGAATGAACACTTTTATATTTAGATATATTAATAAGGATCAATGTGGCTTTGTTGCAGGAAGGCAGATGTCAAATTTAACTGGACGAGTGTTGAATATAATAAATATAATAAATAAGAATGGATTGAAAGCAGGCTTAATAGCCTTGGATATATTTAAGGCCTTTGATTGTGTGGAATGGCCAGCTTTAAAAATAATAATAGAAACCTGTGGATTTGGTGAAAGATTTAAACAATTGATAGATCAATTATATCGATGAAATACTGCAATGGTTGTGGTGAATGATGGAATGACAGATCAAATTCCACTAGCCCGAGGTACGAGGCAAGGTTGTCCCCTTTCCCCAATTTTATTCACCTTAGTTATAGAAATCCTAGCCAATGTCATTAGAGAAGATGAAAGCATTAAAGGGATTGGGAATAAAGGGAAAATTAAAGTAATTTTGTTTGCAGATGACACATTATTAACTATTGAAAATCCACTGGAGTCGTTGGAGGGAATAGGAGGATATCTGAAAGAATTTGGGGAAATGACAGGGCTGCAAATAAATTGGCCTAAATCAGAAATGATGTTATTTAATTACAGTAAGGAGAGAGAGTGATGGTTTATCAGTAATAATAATAAAACAAATATTAAGTTAAGGAATTTGATAAAATATTTAGGAATAAATATAACAAGAGAATTGGATAGTTTAGAAAAGGAAAATTTCCATAAATTAAAGCAAGAGATTAAAAAGAAGTTGGAGGAGAATAGGAAAATTAAATTATCATGGTTTGGCAGAATAGCAATTTTTAAAATGAAGATTTTACCTAGAATAAATTTTTTATTTAGGATGCTACCAATTAAGGTATCAGAGATAGAAATGAAGAGTTGGCAAACCATGATCAACAATTATTGTAACCGAGATAAGAAAGCAAGGGTGAATAAAAAAGATGGTATAAACAACAAAAAGCTGAAGGACTGGGGCTCCCGAATTTAAGATTATATTATATAGCAAATCAAATAAGATATATTATAGATGGGATAGTAGGACAAAGAGAGGTGAATTGGTTGGAGATGGAAATTGGAAAATGTATTTTTTAATAAACCTATTAAGAAATGGCTGGAAGGAGTTGAGAACCCCTTTTTAAAAATATTTTAAAGATTTGGGCAAAATATAAGGAAAAATTAATGCCAGTTGTCTCCCCATTGACTCCAGTGGTGATGATGGAAAAATTCCCTATAAATTTAAAGAAGGAATTGGAAAAGGAATTGAGGGAGAAGAAAATATTTTGAATAAAGGATTGGGTGAAAGAAATGAATAGTAAAGATCGAATAAGAGAGGTATTAAGGGAAAGAAAGATACCTTGGCTTAATTGTATACAATTAGAGAAATGGATTAGGAAGTGGATAAAGGAAAACAAAGAATGTAGAGGCTACACAAGATTTGAGAAGATGATTTTAGAGAGAGAAGATAAAGAAGAAAACTTAGTTACAAAAGTTGAAACAAGTGAAATTTATAAGATATTATTAGAAATTGAAGATCAACAGGATCATCTTAAATCAGTATGGGATTATGATTTAGTACAACAAATAAGTAGTCAAGATGTGGGAAAAGATGTGGGATATGCGTATTTTAAAAACTATGTCCATAAGGATAAAGGAAAATTATTTTTAAATTAGTTTGGAGATGGTACCTGACACCTGTAAGATTAAATCAAATAGATAAGAAACATTCAGTATTATGTTGGAGGGAATGCCAGGAATCTGGCACTTATCTCCACATGTGGTGGCATTGTAAACAGGTACAGATGTTTTGGCAGATGGTATTTAAAGAGATAAACAAGATAATTGGGATAAATTTGGAAGTACGTCTGGATATAGCACTGTTATCAATTTATAATAAGCTCAAATGCACTCAAGCTACTAAAGATTTAATTACAATTTTATTGACGGCAAGATTAATAATAGCTAGAAAATGGGAAGTACAGTAGCTAGAAAATGGAAAGTAAAGTAGCTAGAAAATGGGAACTACAAGGTGAATATCAAATAGAGGAATGGTATAAAGAAGTGTGGGATATGGCAATTAATGATAAGTTAACATCTAATATTAAAGTTAGAAGGGGGTTACAGAAGTGAAACGATTTTATAGAGATATGGAATATATTTGTAGAATATGTTTTATTAAAAGGGAAAGGATGTACACATTTACAAGAATTATTATATTTTTAGAAAGAGGAATGATTATGTAAAATAGTGGTCCTGGGGGTGGGGTGCATGTTGTAAGGTTTTATATCATAATTACGATAATTAAATTTATATGTAAGTTATTTATAATAAAATAAAAAAATCATACAAGCCTTAATATCAATCCAGATAAACATTCTCAAATCCTTAAATTATCTACTTTGTATAATTAATAATACTATAACAATCCTAACCCTATTAAACCTAAAACCAAGCAACTATCATTATACCTTATAAATGTTAAAAATCAAACAAACCTTAAAAGCAATCCAGTAAATCTTAATCCAAATCATTAAAGAAAAATGGAATCATACAAGCCTTAATATTAATCCAGATAAACATTCTTAATTATTTACCTCGCTTCAAAATATACAAAATCATTTACATATCTCCGTAATACACACAGGGCATTTTTCATACAGAAATCAAACAGCCCAACTGCCCCCCTTAAGAACACAAACTTCTCAGCAAAAAACCTCCCACAGAGCAGCACCTCTTCTTTCCCATAACATTCCATCAGAAAACAAACTCCATTTGCAATCTGCCACCCAGACTGTCCCTTTAACCCCTTCATCACCAGAATATAATTTTCGCCTGGCATTTCATCAAAAGCTTCAATCTCGCTGTCAGTAGTAAAATCTTCAACTTCTTCCACAACGTCTTCAGCCAGATGACACATTTTAAAGCTGATATTTTCCACAATGTCCCAAATATTTTGCAAAATAGCTTGAGAGAGAACAGAAAGAATCTGCTTAAACTCAGAACAAAACTCTGAGAAAGTCTCCTTGAAATCCTCCATGTTTCAGGCAGTAGGTTATGGCACTCCCTAGATACTTGACTAGCAGGAATAGGAGTTAATGAGCTAATAGAAGATTTCCAAAAGTTGTTGACACAAGAGGAAGTATGCTAACAAGCAGCTCCCAGGGAAAGTGAACAGAAAACTGAAGATTCGAAATAGCAGATTCAATGTGTAGGAAAGTATTAAATCCTTCAAATTCAATACAAAAATAATAGCAGGGAGGCAATGATTTATTCTCAGTCCTCCTTAATGTTTAAATGGGAAAACAATCCAAAGCTTAAAAAGATTTGAAAATTAATCCAGAAACAACGATAAGCACCAAGAGATATCGCTTCTCCTTGCTGTAGAAAGCCTCTCTTGGGGTACATAAACTTAAAAAACATAAAAAATTGGGTGATTTAGACTTAGTGTCTCTTTAAGACTATTTTGGAAATAATGACGTCCCATCCTCCCAGCAGCTCTTACCCAATCATCACGAATGCTGTTTGTGATTCCCGGGCTACAAGTCGCCATGCAGAGGAGAAATTGGTTGATTCCAAGCATTTTTCCTAACTCTGGAAAAATGCTCCTGGCTTCAGGAGAAAGCAGCCTGAGCCCAGAAAAAAACCTGCCACAATGCCAGTTGTGTCTGCGGAGCCCACGTACACAGCTGCTCAGTCGGCCATATTCCCACCGGAAGTCTATTGTTACCTTAATATAGATGACTTTTCTAGACATTCAGCCTTTTATTTCCTTTCCTGTAAATGTCTGAAGCACAGTGTCTCTCACTTCTTTTGGGACTAGAACTTCAATAGTCCTTTGTCATTTTGTAAAAGATGATCTCCCAAAATCTACAGACCATTATATTCATTCATTCATTCATTCATTCATTCATTCATTCATTCATTCATTCATTCATTATTTTATATGGCCATGGATCTCAAATATACAGTATGACTCTGGGTGGCTAACAGAGAATAAAAACAAGATTAAAATATCATTAAAAGAGTAAATAAATAACAAATATAGGAGCCGAAATAAAACCAACAACACAATACCCATAACCAATATAAGGGCTCAACCACACATCCCGGGCCTCAGGCTTGGCAACAAAACCAGGGTTTTAGAGTTTTCCTTCTGGAAATCCAGTAGGGTTGGGGCATGTCTAATCTCTGGGAGAAGATGTTCCCCACCCATATATGTTACATTAGTAGGTTGAGTTTCCTTACTAGTGTTTTCTTTATGCATTTCAGGAGAATATGAAGATGACAAATGGTGAATATTTCCATAATGAAAACCTTAAAGCTCTTGTAGCTAACTTGTTTGCTGCTGGCACAGAAACAACTGCAAGCACTCTGCGCTGGGCCATACTCCTAATGATAAAGTACCCGGAAATTCAGAGTAAGTAAGCATGTTCATTGGCTTGCAACCAAAAATATAAAAGTAACTGAAAAAGGATTTTTGGTATTGGGAATGTTACTTGAATGAAGGGAAAAGAGATGAAGCAAGAATAAATTGCCCTTCAAATAGACAAGACAACATTGATCTCACTAAATGTATATAGACTAAACTTACCTCATAAATGAAAGTGAATTTTCATAAACTCAAAACATTGAAAGCCAATAGTGTTTTTCTGCAAGAAACACACAGAAAACAAAACCATGCCAATTGTTGAAACAAAGAAAACTAGGCCAGGAATATACAGCATCGGGAAAGACAAAGAAGAACAGAATAGTAATTTGTCTTAAATCACCTTCCTGAGAAGTACTAGAACAATTAAAGATAAATTAAAAGAGGAAATAGTTATCACAGGAGACATTAATAAAGTGCTAGATCCAAGCTTAGGGGCATCATCTCAAAAGGAAGAAAAACAGGAGGACAGCTTCCAAGAAAGGTTGTTCATTATATGGATATAGTGGCTTTGACCTAGGGTGACCATACGTCCCGTTTTGAATGGGACAGTCCCGTTATTTTAGCATTTTTCAACCGTCCCGTCGTTTTGATCAAAATCTCAATTTTGTCCCTTTTTTAAACCCGGCGGGAAGGAGGACAGGAAGACAGGAAGGAGGACTGGAGCCGGACTTGCCATTGGAGGCAGCCCGGAAGAGGCCCTATCAGCGCGGCAACTGGAAGCCCAGTTGCCACGTGCGAGCCCAGCAGCAGAAGCAGCACCACAGTCCAGGTTCCTGCCTCCTTACCTGATCCTGAGATTGTTTGCCCAGCAGTGGTGAGGCCAGGGAAAGCAGGCATGGGAAGGTTGTGAAAAGAGGGTGCGCGTGTGTGTGTGTTTGTGTGTGTGTGCGCGCGCGCGCGCAGATTACTTACTTAGCATAATCGCACGCGCGCGCACACACACACGCACACACACACCTTCTTTCTCCAGCCGCCCTGCAACAGGTGCGGGTGCATTTGGTCATGGGGAGGCTGGAGAAAGAGGGTATGGGGTTCGTGTGTGTGTATGTGTGCGCATCTGATCGGGCTTGGCCAAGGGAGGAGAGTTGTCGGGCCGCTGAGCAGGAGAAGCCGGCTGCGCTCGGCTGCTTCAGCCACACCACTCCGCCCCTTGCTGCCCGCTGAAGCTTCCCAGGGTAGCCGCTCCTGCTTCTCCTGCTCAGCAGCCCGACAACTCTCCTCCCTCGGCCAAGCCCGATCAGATGCACACACACACACACACTCACAGGACAGACTGCCCTGGCAGGAGCTGGCCATGCTGGGGGGCTTCAGCGGGTGGCGAGGGGCGGAGTGGTGTGGCTGAAGCCCCTCAGCATGGCCGGCTCCTGCCGAGGGCAGTCTGTCCTGTGAGTGTGTGAGTGTGTGTATGTGCATCTTTTTTTTTAATATAAAATTTTAATTTTATTTACATTCAACATAAACAAAACATATAACACATAACAATAACTACATTTATGTATACATATTTACATTTGATTTATAATATTCATTATCTAATATATTTCATATAACATATCTTTATTCTAAATTATTTTCCCTGTTTCCCTCTTCCCTTCTTCCTCCTCTAACCCTTTCTAACTACTTTATTTATATATATATATATATTTCTAACCTTATCACTATTTTCTTTTTCTTCTCTTATGTTATATTACTGATTTATTAAGTATTTATTTCAAATTCAATTTTTGACTTATACATCTTTACCATACAATACATACGTACATTTCATTAAAATACCTCCAGTTTTCTTAACAAAAAATTGTGTAAATACTTGATTTACATTTTTCTTCTTTCTTCTATATATATTCAAAAAGAATATAACATTAAGTAGAGATTAATAAACTATAAAAATAAAAATACAAACATAGGGGGGGTGGGGGGAAAAAGAGATACTGTATAAGAAGAAAAATGTGTGTATGTGCATCTGATCAGGCTTGGCCAAGGGAGGAGAGTTGTTGGGCCGCCGAGCAGGAGAAGCAGGAGCCGGCCACCCTGGGGAGCTTCAGTGGGCAGCAAGGGGCGGAGTGGTGTGGCTGAAGCAGCCGAGCGCAGCCGGCTCCTCCTGCTTCTCCTGCTCTGCAGCGGTGGCAGCAGCAGCGACTCTCCTCCCTCCCTCGGCCAAGCCTGAGGGGGATGGGGCAGTGGTGGGCCTCCATCCCCTCCATCCCTGCCCCTTGTTGATGGGGTATATGCTGGCTTAAAGGGGAAAAACCCGAGGCTTGAGAATAAACAGACAAGAATGCAGCTTGTTAGGGCCAACAGTGTTTACTGTTTAGCATAGGGCAATAATGCAGATACAGCACATTATCGCAATAATGAAAAAGATGAATATACAGGATACATCATTGTAAAAGGAAATACAAAACAAACTTATAAGCAGAGTTCCGTGTATTGATCCCAGGGCCAGAGTTCCTGCCATGGCCTATACCCAAAGCCAGGCATAGCTCACTCTGCCCAGTCCACAGGAAGTGAACACGTGAAGAACTACATGGCTAAAAACACTAGAAATCAAGAAGACATAGAACACCATTTTGCATGGTTGTATATTCAGTTCTTCTAGCATTCTGATTGGCTGGAAGTTAGCTGTTACACACACTAGGCCTCAAAGCACACAGCATGAGTTCCCCCTCCTCCTTGCTCAGGGGGGCCTTGGCAAATATTCCCACGGAAGGACATCAGGAGGATATCTTCTCATGGGAAGATTTCCATTGCTAGCCATAACAATGGTACCTTCTAGCTTCATATCTCATGAAGACGTAAACAACACCAAGGCTTCTCTGTTGTCCAGCCACCTGGCATTCACGTCACCATGAGAAGGCTTTGCTTTGCTTTGTAAAAGATGCAATTTGCCAAAACACTTTTGCATTGAAAAGAAATCCAATTTACCAATATCATATAGTATTAGAAATCTGACACCCCTCCACATTGGATTTCGACACAATGCAAACGATGGAAGTTGTTCAAAGCTTTAAAATACATTTGTACAGAAACAGAAACAACAAAGGTTAATGCATGTAATAATCACACTATTCAAGTTACAGTTTTTACAACCAATAGTATCAACACTAGAAAATGGTTTAAAAACACTTGTTACACATATGTATAATGCATAATATACATTTCATGTAATGTTTTATTCAGATACATACAGATACATCAAATAATACAAATTATGTAGTAATAGAACCACAGGCAAAGAGAAACAGACAAACATTGCCCGCAAATGTTCTGTCCCCTCCTTTGCAAAAATCGCAGCCAGCATAGATAAGGAATTCCAATTCTGCTAGCTGGTAGAAGCAAAGGAATGTTTTGATTTTCAGGTCTTTTTCAACCCTTTGCAAGCCTCACAGAGATGGCTACACCATTTTTCAGGCTTGGTACCCTACCTGGGCAAAACTAATTCAGGGCATGTCCACTGCGTTACTGTAGAGTGATATACTGTACAACAAATTAAGGATAAGCTTTTCTTTACACAAATGACACTCTGTAGGAAACCAAGAACCATCTCTGTTCTGGACTCTTGTAACTTCAACACCAGGATAAATGGTTGAATTTGTGCCTTAACTTCCTCAGCTGGCAATTCTATTTCAGCTGACTGACAAATTCTTATTCAAGGTTGAAAACTTCAGTTTCTAAGCAGAAAAACAACTACATAAGTACGAAGTCCTACACAAACTTCAACACTTTCTTATGTACACATAGAAAACAGCACGTGACTGTTCTCACATCCCAGTTTGCATCTGCACCATGCTATCAATGACTGGCCTGCTTTAAAATCCATAAAGCACCCTGTTAAGTCAATGAATTGTTTGGGAAATGCCACATATGTACAGCCAAACCGCTTGCCTTACACACACTGTTTCAGGGAGATCTACATTCAAATATGTTGTGCCAACATCACAATATGTAAATGGACACCTGTTTCACACTACGCAACCAGAAAACGCACCACACGTAAATATTCTGGCCTAGCTGTGGGTGCATACATTAGATTCACAGTTCACAAACTCCTTTTGTGCAACAAATCCCTGGGCAACACTGGCTTTATACTGCATAGTATTATCAGAAAGAAATGTCTTTCTGAACACTCATCTGGAACCTACAGCTTACTAAAACAAAGGATAGGTTGGTTACTTTTAACACTTCACCAAACCTCAAACAGACTATCCACAGCTGTGTTCCAACGTTCTTCATGCCTCTCAAAGGCAGGAGCAACACATCTAGCAAAGACTGGGTTTTCTCAGGTAACTTGACACACTGTCACCTGCTAAATCACAAATCTGTCAGACTTCACACCCTGGAATAAGAGGACCCATGAGGAATGACCACTGTACTTCCTCCATCACCGTCTTCTTTTCTCTAATACCTGACTCCCCCTCCAGGCCCTGCAACTGCTCAGGTGAAATTCCCACTCCTTCACCTGAGGGGCCCTTTTCACACTCGGAGACTGGGGAACAGAAGAAACCTGAACTGGTTTTTGCCCATCTACTGAACCCATGGACAGTAGGTTTACACTAGCAATGCAGCAACACTTCTGCAACCTTAGCAGACAACCTTTCCCAACCAGTAGGCTGCTTAAACATAAAGCACTTCTGGAGATTTGGATTTGACCATGGCTTAATGAAACACCGATAAACCTTGGATTTTAATCAACAACCAACAACCAACAACCTGAAGCACTCTGCTTCCTTGGTTCTTCCTTCTCTGTGACCTGGGGTTGTGAACACATGCAAATGTTTCACAGACATGCAGGTACTTCAGTGAAGGGCGCTTGCCAAGAAAAACAACTTCTTTTTTTACAGTTGAATTCTACAACCTGTTTAGTTAGAAACACACTGCAATCAAGGCAGCCTCTCCCCAGACATGGGATGGCACCTGAGCAACTAACAGCAGGCTATTTTTTAATGGTATTCACAACACCAACACTCAGCAAGAATTCCAACATTGGCAAGTCTTTGAGAGAATACTTTCCTACAAAGCCAATTCTGGAACACATGGCTCAAGAACACTCCACTACAATCTGACTGAAACTGACCTTACTGTCATCCTACTATTGCTACATACACTTCAAAGCGAGCACAGACCTTCGCTTTAGACTTCAACAAGTAGCAACAACACAAGCAGGTATGATCATCAACCAGAAGGAACATGAAACTTGCACCCCACCATTACTTGGGACATGGGGGCTAACTAGGTCTCTATGAACCAACTGAAATGGTCTAGTTAACACTCTGTCACTTTGCCTAGCAACAGACACAGTTCTGATTTTAAATTGTTTACACACAGTTTACACAATCAAGAAACTTTTGCACATTTCCTGGGTTCTACCTCAGAATGCATTTGGCTATCTGAGACACACTCTCCCATTCCGGGATACCCCAGTACTTTGTGAAAACTTTATGGATGCATTTATGATGTGGGGAACATTAAACACACAATGTCCTGTCCACACAATCTCCACAGCATCTCACACACTTGATTTTACAGGTTTGTCTCTAACACACTCAGCCTCATATCATAAGCAGTTTCATATGTCCACAATGAAACATCCAGCAACAAGTACACTCAGACTTGACCAGGGCTGGAACACTGAGGAGAGAAAAACAACAAGTGTACATACACATTTCCTACACAGAAATATCAGCTAAAATTACTTGCTGAACTCAAGGCTGAAATTTGTAACAATAACCGTCCATGTTTACAAACTTTACAGCGAGCTGAATTCAAAAACAGAGTCTCTGCAAATGCTTACACAACAGCAGCCCGGCAGAGTAGAAAACTTGGATTCGTTGTTCAGCTGACTCCTGGTATCTGGCGTCCCCTCCCTTCGTAAATCAGGCCTCCTCTGGGCATCGGGGCAGGGAAGAGCCTTGTAGAAAGTTTCTGAGAAGCAGCACACCAAAACACGGCTATTGTAAATTCCATACCAGGTTTTACTTCAGCTGGAACACTTTGTTAGGCAACAGCAACAGACGGCTCCTGGAAGTGGCTTGTACAATAATCCACAGGAAATAATCTCGACCAGTAACTCAAAACTACTGTCCAGGCTTGACAAAAATCATGCACGCTTTTTCACAGTGCCAGAAAAACATGCCTTGTTGTTCAAATGCAGCAAACAAAGTTTTGAACTCACCAAGGTGGGTCATCACAGTCTCACCGGTTGCAGCTTCAAACCATAAAGCTGTCTTAATAGACCACCAAGGGCAACAGAGCTCCACTGTGTATTAAAGGCTCCAACAGCTCTCAACACCCATTTCTCAGTTCCTGAGTAGCTGACATGCAGTAGCTGAGATAATTCCATTCAGAGGAGTTGAGTCCCAAAAGCAAAAACGCCATAAGCACAGTCCAAACATGCTTGCACTTCTTCAGAAAAATTCTCTGGAGGTGGATTTGCCACTTACTGCCACAACTCTTCTTCTTGCAAAAAGAATGATTTCATCTCCACACACCAGGTCAGATAGTTTGTGCCATCTAAAGCCCCAAACGGCAGACTGACCAGACACTGTTCAGCCATTGCTGACCACTCAAAGAAAACATGTTTATTCCAAAACCAGCCTCTAAAAACAAACTCCAACGTCCAACGCAGCAAAGAAAACGCAAATTTCTCTCTGGGCCACCATAACCTGATGGGGTATATGCTGGCTTAAAGGGGAAAAACCCGAGGCTTGAGAATAAACAGACAAGAATGCAGCTTGTTAGGGCCAACAGTGTTTACTGTTTAGCATAGGGCAATAATGCAGATACAGCACATTATCGCAATAATGAAAAAGATGAATATACAGGATACATCATTGTAAAAGGAAAAACAAAACAAACTTATAAGCAGAGTTCCGTGTATTGATCCCAGGGCCAGAGTTCCTGCCATGGCCTATACCCAAAGCCAGGCATAGCTCACTCTGCCCAGTCCACAGGAAGTGAACACGTGAAGAACTACATGGCTAAAAACACTAGAAATCAAGAAGACATAGAACACCATTTTGCATGGTTGTATATTCAGTTCTTCTAGCATTCTGATTGGCTGGAAGTTAGCTGTTACACACACTAGGCCTCAAAGCACACAGCATGAGTTCCCCCTCCTCCTTGCTCAGGGGGGCCTTGGCAAATATTCCCACGGAAGGACATCAGGAGGATATCTTCTCATGGGAAGATTTCCATTGCTAGCCATAACAATGGTACCTTCTAGCTTCATATCTCATGAAGACGTAAACAACACCAAGGCTTCTCTGTTGTCCAGCCACCTGGCATTCACGTCACCATGAGAAGGCTTTGCTTTGCTTTGTAAAAGATGCAATTTGCCAAAACACTTTTGCATTGAAAAGAAATCCAATTTACCAATATCATATAGTATTAGAAATCTGACAGGCCGATGACGGTGCTGTGTGCACAGTGTGTGTACTCCGGCCTCCCCCAAACACACCAGCTCTGCTGCACCATTTACTGCTAGAAGAGAAAAAAACCTTTAAAAATCGGGGAAAAAAAATTAAAATCCGAGCCAATCACGCTGATGGGGGCGGGGTTTGAAGGCGGGAGCCAATCGTGTGGGGCGGGGGCGGGGTTTGGAGGCCGGCATGGTGGCATAAGACCCTGTCCCGTTTTGCCATCCCAAATGTCCCATTTTTGTCTGAAGGAAATATGGTCAGCCTACTTTGACCAATGTTGGAGATTAAAAAATCCAAAAGCAAGAGATGATGTGTTTCTTTCAGCAAGACACCAAGTGTACTCAAAAATTCTTATGTGCTGGATCTTTAAGGCTCTCACACCATCTATCAAAGAAGTGCAGATTAGCTCAGTGACACAGGCAGATCACTTCAAAGGAAGATAAAATATGTCAATCGAAATCATTTTGGAAATGCAAGCAAAGCAAAACTTCTGACATATCAAATCAGAAAAGAGAAAGAAAGGAGAGAGAGAGAGAGAGAGAGAGAGAGAGAGAGAGAGAGAGAGAGCGGTAGATAGGTTACGGAGACCATTGGAAAGCATTGTCAGGAGAATGCACTGATTTTTGATTTCCATTATTCTTATCTGTATAAATTTAAACCACATTTTTTTCTTAATATAAACACAGTGATCTGCAACAATAAGAGAATGAAAACGAAATATAAGCATTCTTATTGCATTGTTATACTCTGTGTACCTACTAGATCAGGGGTGGGGAACCTTTTTTATGCCAAGGGCAATTTTGATATTTATAACATCACTCGAGGGCCGGGGGGTGGGGTTTGTGGGAAGGAGCCAATTGCACAGAAGGGGCGGGGTTTGTGGGTGGGAGCCATGTTAAAGTTATTTGGTTAAAGTATTCTATGCAGAATTAAACGCATGGCATTTTCTTCACTGAATCTGGCCTGAAAGTGGAAATTTCCAAGCGTTGCTGCTGTAAGTGTAAACAACAGATGTCCTTCTATCTAGTCTAAACAACATCTTATCAGCGTTTTTCCCAAGAGAAAAGTATCTTGAGGGAAAGCCAATGCGCCACACTGCCATCGTGTGACGCTTTATAGTAAGTACAACTGTGAAGCTGGAAAGCCCATTTTAACCAATCAAAATTCTGAACCATGGGTATATTTCAGCTATGAACCATGGGTATTTATTCTCACTTATGTTCTCACTTATGTTCTTCCTATGATTTCTTTATGTAGACTGCTATCTACATGTACTTGTATCTGTACTGTAACTATGCCTGGTCTTTGCACAGACCATGATGTTTTTCTTTCCTCACTTCTGGTGATGGAACTCTGCTTATGCTTTGATTTTTCCTTTTTGCAATAATGCACTATACATCCATTATTGCCTTATGCTATCAATAAAGATATTGTTAGCCTTACAACACATTGTTTGGATTACTTCAAGCCTGAAAAACCCCAAAGGTCACCATCACCTAATAGGTTATGGGCCCAGGCTGGATGGATCGCTGTTTGCTGCGCTGGATCTGGCTGTAACAACGGGGTTTGTTTTTAAGGCTGCATTTTGGAGTAAACGTGTTTTCTTTGAGTGGTCAGCATGGCTGCTGCTGCAGGGCTAACCAGTCTGCCCTTTGAGCGTTTGAATGGCACAAACTATCGGACCTGGTGTGTGAAGATCAAGTCTTTCTTCCTAAAAGAGGGTTTGTGGAAGTATGTGAGAGACCCACCTCCAACTGGTGTTATTTCTGAAGAAGTGCAGTTGTGTTTGGATCGTGCGTATGGCAACTTGATTCTGGGATTGGAATCATCACAGCTACTTCATATCAGCAATCTGGACACTGCACATGGATGTTGGGAAGCTCTTAAAGCCCTTTATTCCAAGCAAACCTCTTCTGCCATTGTTGGTCTATCACGTTAGCTTTACAACTTGAAGCTGCAGCCCGGTGGAAACGTGATGACCCACCTCCATAAAATCAAGACTTTGTTTCTTGAACTTGAGGAGCAGGATGTTGTGATCCCTGATACCCAGAGAGCTTGTGTTATCCTGTCAAGCTTGGACAAGAGCTTTGACATGCTCATCGAGGCAACTCAGACGTTGAGGCCCCAAGACCTAACTGTGAATTATCTTACAAATCGGCTGCAAGAAATCCAGCAAGCTCGTGATCTGGAGAAAATGCAGGGTAAGCCGTCTGTTGCTGTTCCTGAGGCGTCTGCACAGCGTTTTCCAGTTGGAACAGAGGCTGCGTGTGCTGTAAGGAGATGTTTCCGGTGCAACTCGACCCAACACTTCATGAGAGACTGTCCCCAGCCACCTCGCCCAGCCGGTGGAGCCAGTGGAAAGAGGTTCGTGCAAAAGAAGGGGAAGCAAGCGCCTAGACAACGTACCCAGGTGTCTGCTTTGCTCACGGCTGTGAGTAGATGTTCCCCAGAGACTTGGCTTTTGGACTCAGCCTGTAGCCAAATCATTGTGAACAATGAACAGTTGTTGTTATCAAAAAGCAAGCCTAAAATCCAACAGGTTGCTCTGGCTGATGGATCTATAGCTGATGTGTCCTTTCAGGGTCAAGTATACATTCCTTGTTTGGGGATAAATGTGCAAAATGTGTTGTGTGTTCCTACACTTGACTTTTCCCTCCTTAGCGTTCCAGCCCTGGTAAAGTCTGGTTATACTGTTGTGTTCAAGGGTACTGGATGTTCTATTGAAAAAGATGGGATAGAATGTGCTAGGGAGAGGTTAGTGAATCAATTATATGAAATGCTTCCTAAGCAGGGGATTGTGTCAGGAAATTGTATTTCCAATGTTCCCCCACATAACAAATGCATTCACTATTATCACAGAGTTCTGGGACATCCCGGGTGGGGAAGTTTGTCCCAAATGGCTAAGGTGTATCCTGAACTAGGATCTAAAAAGTGTGATGACTTTCTTGATTGTACTGTGTGCAAACAATCCAAAATTAAGGCTGCTCCTGTTGCTAGGAAAAGTGGCAGGGTGTCAACTAGGCCTTTTCAGTTGGTTCATGGAGACTTAGCCGGCCCCAATGCTCCTAGTGAAGGGGGGGGCACGTTTCATGTTCCTTTTGGTGGATGACCATACTCGCTATATGTTTTGTTATTTGCTCAAATCTAAAGCGGAGGCTTTTGCTCGCTTTAAGGAGTTTGTTGCAATGGTGGAGAGAAACTATGGCTATCAGGTAGGTCAATTTCAATCGGATTGTGGAGGAGAGTTTCTAAGTCATGAGTTCCAGAATTGGTTTCGTAGGAAAGGAATCTCCCGTAGACTTGCCAATGTTGGTGTTCCTGCTGAGAATGGAATAGCTGAAAGGAAGATTGGTGTTGTTAATACCATTAGAAATAGCCTGATGTTAGATGCCCAGGTGCCAGCCCATTTTTGGGGTGAGGCTACCATGACTGCAGTGTATCTGACTAACAGGGTGTGGAATTCATCTGTAAATGAAGTTCCCTACTTCCTTTTGTTTGGCAAGCGCCCTTCGCTGAAGCACCTGCGTGTTTTTGGAACATTTGCATATGTGCATATTCCTAAGTCTCAGCGAAGGAAGAACCAGCCAAAAGCACAACGCTTAAGGTTTGTTGGTTACTCATCTAGATCTAAGGGTTACCGTTTTTCTGCAGGCTATGGTTGTGTGGTAGTCTCCAGAAGTGCTAATTTTGAGCACCCTACTGGTTGGGATAGGTTGAATGCTAGTTCAGAGGTATTGTTGCAATCTAGTGTACAGCCAACTGTCCATGCTCCTGTGGCTGGACAACAACCAGTTCAGCTGCCTTCTGGTTCCCAGTCTCCTAGTGTGGTGAGAGGGTCCCCTCAGGTGAAGGAAGAGGAAATTTCACCTGAGCAGGTTCAGGACCTGAAGGGGGAATCAGGTAGTGAAAAGGCAGAGGACAGTGATGAGGAAGAGGCAGTGGTAATTCCTCGTAGGTCTGCACGTTCCACAAAGGGTGTGAAACCTGACAGGTTTGTGATTCAGCAGGTGAGAGTGTGTCAAATCACCTGTGAACCTCAGTCTTTCCAGGAGGTGTTGCTTCTGCCTGTTGAAGAGCAGGAGAAGTGGAATACAGCGATGGATAAGGAGTTTGAGGCATTAGTGAGTCAAAAGGTGTTTGAAGTCACTGATTTGCCCCCATCCCAGAAAGCTGTTGGTTCCAGATGGGTTTTCAGAAAGAAGCTTCTTCCTGATAATACAGTGCAGTACAAAGCCAGGCTTGTTGCTCAGGGATTTGCACAGGAGAGGTTTTTGAACTATGATCTCACATATGCACCCACAGCTAGACCAGAGTCTTTACGTATGGTACTTTCTCTGGCTGCACAGCGTGGACTTGTTGTCCATCATTTTGATGTTGACACAGCATATCTGAATGCAGATCTCCCTGAAACTGTCTAAATGAAGCAGGCTCCTGGCTATGCTTGTGACAATTCTCAGAAGGTGTACAGGCTGCGCAAGGCGCTGTATGGATTAAAGCAGGCTGGACGTTGTTGGCATCAATGTTTAGATAAGGCGTTATCAGAGTTGAACTTTAAGAAATCAATTGCTGATCCTTGTGTGTATGTAAGAGGTTCTGGAAGTGATTACACGGTGTTGCTAACGTATGTTGACGATTTTTGCCTAGCAACTGGTTCTTTGCACCTTGTAGAAGAGTTTGCAACACAATTGAGACAGTACTTTCAATTGAAAGACCTAGGTAAGCTGAAATACTATCTAGGTGTTGACTGTAGCTTGAATCATGTCAACTGGATTTCTATTTTCTTAGTGGAAACGTTTCGCTCCTTATCCAAGGAGCTTCTTCAGTCTGAGCAAAGTTGGTAAGGGAATCCTAAATATGTTCCTAGGTAGCTGTGTGACCTTACACCTGGGGCTAGGTCATGGTTATATTGAGATGTAATTTTTAAGTCCTTTTATCATCTAATGGAGGGTCGTTAAAATCACCATGCTGCTGTTGAGCTTCTGAAATGGTCTTAATCTTCCTAGGCACAGAAGACAAAACGGGGAGGAAGATGGGGGAGAGTTTGTGCCTGAGGCCCCCACCTCTATTCAAGGAAGGATTTTCCAAGTTGGCATAAATGGATTCCTTGACCCCTCTCTCAAACCACCTATCTTCTCTGTCTAAAATGTGAACATTAATGTCCTCAAATGAGTGTCCTTTTTCTTTTAGATGAAGATAAACTGCTGACTCTGGTCCTGTGGTGTTATTTCTCCTGTGTTGGGCCATCCTCCTGTACATAGGTTGTTTGGTTTCTCCAATGTAGAGTTCAGAGCACTCCTCACTGCACTGGATTGCATAAACTACATTGCTTTTCTTGTGTTTTGGAGTTTGATCTTTGGGGTGTACAAGCCTCTGTCTCAGTGTGTTGGTGGGTTTGAAATATACAGGTATGTGGTGTTTGCCAAATATCCGTTTTATCTTTTCAGACACGCCAGCCATGTAGGGAATGACCAGGTTCTTTCGTTTACTCTGAGTCTCAGCCCTATCTGTCGCTGTTTTAGGTCTGGTAGATTTAGATTTGGTGAAGGCCCAATTTGGATATCCACAGGCCTTCAGGGCTGTTCTCAGGTGCTGATTTTCATTCTTTTTGGAATCCATGGAGGTGGGGATGGTTTCTGCTCTGTGTGACAATGTCCTGATGACTCCTAGTTTGTGCTGCAGTGGATGGTGGGAGTCAAACATCAGATATTGATCTGTGTGTGTGGGTTTCCTGTAGATCCCTATTTCTAGCTTGCCACCGGTCCCAATGAGGACTTCACAGTCTAGGAATGCCAGTCTGTTGTCCTTGGTGTCTTCTCTGGTGAAGCTAATGTTGGCATCTATAGTGTTTATATGGTCCGTGAAGGCCTGTACTTCCTGGGCCTTGATTTTGACCCAGGTGTCATCCACATACCTAAACCAGTGGGTGGGCACCGTTCCCTGGAATGTGTTGAGTGCTTTCTTCTCCACTTCTTCCATGTATAAATTGGCCACAATGGGTGACACAGGAGAACCCATGGCACAGCCGTGTTTTTGTCTGTAAAAGTCACCTCTGTATGTGAAATAAGTGGTGTTAAGACACAGGTCCAGAAGATGGCAGATCTGGTTTGGGTTGAGATGGCTTCTCCTTTCCAGGGTGCTGTCCTCTTCTAGTCTCTTCCTGACAGCGGATAGAGCATGAGTGGTGGGGATGCTGGTAAAAAGGGAGGACACATCAAAGGAGACCATAGTTTCATCTGTATCCAGTTTCAGGATCTTTGCTTTGGAAACAAATTCTTCCGAATTATGGATGTGGTGTTCAGAGTGTCCAACTAGAGGTGCTAGTATGGTAGAGAGGTGTTTGGCAATGTTGTATGTTACCGAATTGATGCTGCTGACTATGGGTCGAAGGGGTGTTCCTTCCTTGTGGATCTTAGGAAGTCCGTAGATGCAGGGGATGGCTTCTCCAGGATACAGACGGTGGTAGGTAATCCTATCGATGGAGCCATCATGTTCCAATTGTTTCAAACTGTCTATTGCCTTTTTCTTGTAATTGTTGGTGGGGTCTCTTTTCAGTTTTTCATATGTATGGTGATCCTCCAAAAGTGAGGTAATTTTATTGTGGTAGTCTGCAGTGTTTAGAACCACTGTACATCTTCCTTTGTCAGCAGGTAAAATGGTGATGGTTTCATCTTTGCTGAGGGCTGTCAGGGCTCTCCTCTCTTGGGCGGTAAGGTTGGGGGGAGGAGGTTGAGCACTGGACAGAGCTGCAGATATTTTAAGCCGGAGTTGTTCTGCTTCTTCAAAAGGTAGGTGGTTGTTGTGGATGGCAGATTCTGTGGCTGTAATGAGCTCCACAACCGGAACTTGCTTGGGAGTGATGGCAAAATTAAGACCTTTGGCTAGGACATCTCTCTCTGGTTGGGTAAGTTCTCTGTCTGAGAGATTTTTCACCCACATGTTCTTTTTGTCCTCTGTGGTCCTGTTGTTGTTGTTCCTCCCAGCGGTTTCTCCAGTTCCTTGTTTCTGCTTGCTGCGAGAAAGAAGAATGTCAAATTTCTTAGTTTGCCTCTCCTTTGTCTTGTGATGCTGGGCCAGCTGTACTTTATTGCCAAGCTGAATAACTCTATCCAGGATTGGGTCAGGAAGGGTGGCTGTGAGTTCCTGGTGAAGGTTTTCAAAATTGTATTGCAGGGCATCAATGGTGAAGTGGACTTGCCTTATTCTTTCATTTAGAAGATGTCTTTGTGCCTGCTGCAGGATCTGATCTGCTCTGTGACCCTTAACTGTAGATTGCAGGCGTAGGCTTGTCGGGATGAGTCTCTGTTGTCTGCATCTGAGGTTAAAACGTAGGTGGTTTCTATAGTCTGCCACCTTTCTTGCTGTCTTCTCAAATTTCCTTACCAACTTCAGGGTTTCATCCCCAAAATGTATGGCAATATGTCTATGAAGGTTCTCAGTCATCCAGGTGGAATTGTCTGTAGCTTGAATCATGTCAACTGGATTTCTATTTTCTTAGTGGAAACGTTTCGCTCCTTATCCAAGGAGCTTCTTCAGTCTGAGCAAAGTTGGTAAGGGAATCCTAAATATGTTCCTAGGTAGCTGTGTGACCTTACACCTGGGGCTAGGTCATGGTTATATTGAGATGTAATTTTTAAGTCCTTTTATCATCTAAAGGAGGGTCGTTAAAATCACCATGCTGCTGTTGAGCTTCTGAAATGGTCTTAATCTTCCTAGGCACAGAAGACAAAACGGGGAGGAAGATGGGGGAGAGTTTGTGCCTGAGGCCCCCACCTCTATTCAAGGAAGGATTTTCCAAGTTGGCATAAATGGATTCCTTGACCCCTCTCTCAAACCACCTATCTTCTCTGTCTAAAATGTGAACATTAATGTCCTCAAATGAGTGTCCTTTTTCTTTTAGATGAAGATAAACTGCTGACTCTGGTCCTGTGGTGTTATTTCTCCTGTGTTGGGCCATCCTCCTGTACATAGGTTGTTTGGTTTCTCCAATGTAGAGTTCAGAGCACTCCTCACTGCACTGGATTGCATAAACTACATTGCTTTTCTTGCTCATGCTCTATCCGCTGTCAGGAAGAGACTAGAAGAGGACAGCACCCTGGAAAGGAGAAGCCATCTCAACCCAAACCAGATCTGCCATCTTCTGGACCTGTGTCTTAACACCACTTATTTCACATACAGAGGTGACTTTTACAGACAAAAACACGGCTGTGCCATGGGTTCTCCTGTGTCACCCATTGTGGCCAATTTATACATGGAAGAAGTGGAGAAGAAAGCACTCAACACATTCCAGGGAACGGTGCCCACCCACTGGTTTAGGTATGTGGATGACACCTGGGTCAAAATCAAGGCCCAGGAAGTACAGGCCTTCACGGACCATATAAACACTATAGATGCCAACATTAGCTTCACCAGAGAAGACACCAAGGACAACAGACTGGCATTCCTAGACTATGAAGTCCTCATTGGGACTGGTGGCAAGCTAGAAATAGGGATCTACAGGAAACCCACACACACAGATCAATATCTGATGTTTGACTCCCACCATCCACTGCAGCACAAACTAGGAGTCATCAGGACATTGTCACACAGAGCAGAAACCATCCCCACCTCCATGGATTCCAAAAAGAATGAAAATCAGCACCTGAGAACAGCCCTGAAGGCCTGTGGATATCCAAATTGGGCCTTCACCAAATCTAAATCTACCAGACCTAAAACAGCAACAGATAGGGCTGAGACTCAGAGTAAACGAAAGAACCTGGTCATTCCCTACATGGCTGGCGTGTCTGAAAAGATAAAACGGATATTTGGCAAACACCACATACCTGTATATTTCAAACCCACCCACACACTGAGACAGAGGCTTGTACACCCCAAAGATCAAACTCCAAAACACAAGAAAAGCAATGTAGTTTATGCAATCCAGTGCAGTGAGGAGTGCTCTGAACTCTACATTGGAGAAACCAAACAACCTATGTACAGGAGGATGGCCCAACACAGGAGAAATAACACCACAGGACCAGAGTCAGCAGTTTATCTTCATCTAAAAAAAAAGGACACTCATTTGAGGACATTAATGTTCACATTTTAGACAGAGAAGATAGGTGGTTTGAGAGAGGGGTCAAGGAATCCATTTATGCCAACTTGGAAAATCCTTCCTTGAATAGAGGTGGGGGCCTCAGGCACAAACTCTCCCCCATCTTCCTCCCCGTTTTGTCTTCTGTGCCTAGGAAGATTAAGACCATTTCAGAAGCTCAACAGCAGCATGGTGATTTTAACGACCCTCCTTTAGATGATAAAAGGACTTAAAAATTACATCTCAATATAACCATGACCTAGCCCCAGGTGTAAGGTCACACAGCTACCTAGGAACATATTTAGGATTCCCTTACCAACTTTGCTCAGACTGAAGAAGCTCCTTGGATAAGGAGCAAAACGTTTCCACTAAGAAAATAGAAATCCAGTTGACATGATTCAAGCTACAGACAATTCCACCTGGATGACTTAGAACCTTCATAGACATATCTAGGTGTTGAAGTCACTAGAGCTCAGAGTGGTGACTTCTATCTGAGTCAGAAAAGAAAAATTGACCAATTGTTGAGTCAACTTGAAATGTCAAATGCAAAACCAACCAAAACACCAATGACTCTTGATTTCCTAAAGGGTGATGCATGTGAGGAAATTTGTCCTCAGCTTGAATTATATCACTCAGCTGTAGGAAGTTTGCTACACTTAACACAATGGACACGCCCTGACTTAGCTTACTCAGTTGGAGTGCTCAGTCGTAAGGTTGCCAAACCATCCATGTGAGATTGGCAAGGGTTAAAGAGGGTCCTACGTTACCTTAAAGGCACAGCTGATTTTTGCCTTAAAATATCAGCCACTAAGGCTGAAATGCCTGTGATTTATGCTGACAGCTCTTTTGCAGAAGAGGGAGACAGAAAGTCTGTGAGTGGTTTTGTTTGTTTGTTTGCAAATACACCCATTGCCTGGAGAGCAAGAAAACAAAATTTAATCGCCGTTTCCACCTGTGAGGCCGAATTTGCCTCGCTCAGTGAGGCAATCAATGAAATGTATTGGTTAAAACAATTGTTTACAGATTTATCTATAGATATAATCTCACCAATAACAATGTATGAAGATTCCCAGGCCTGTCTATCTCTAGCTGCTTCGGAAAATGTCAAAGTTCGTACCAAATACATCGATGTGAAATACAAAAATGTAAGACATGCAATTCAAGAAGGATTTATCCAATTAGAGTATCCGTCTGAGCTGAATGTGGCGGATATCTTCACGAAGGCTTTACCTCGTGATAAGCATGCAACCATGGTAACCAGCTTGGGACTAGAACAAATGTGTCTGAAATAAAATTATTTGTGTCTCTGTGTGCCTGTGAAATGAGTTTTCCCCCACAGCGTTTCGAAAATCCATGCGGAAGGGGTGTTAAAGTTATTTGGTTAAAGTATTCTATGCAGAATTAAACGCATGGCATTTTCTTCACTGAATCTGGCCTGAAAGTGGAAATTTCCAAGCGTTGCTGCTGTAAGTGTAAACAACAGATGTCCTTCTATCTAGTCTAAACAACATCTTATCAGCATTTTTCCCAAGAGAAAAGTATCTTGAGGGAAAGCCAATGCGCCACACTGCCATCGTGTGACGCTTTATAGTAAGTACAACTGTGAAGCTGGAAAGCCCATTTTAACCAATCAAAATTCTGAACCATGGGTATATTTCAGCTATGAACCATGGGTATTCATTCTCACTTATGTTCTCACTTATGTTCTTCCTATGCTTTCTTTATGTAGACTGCTATCTACATGTACTTGTATCTGTACTGTAACTATGCCTGGTCTTTGCACAGACCATGATGTTTTTCTTTCCTCACTTCTGGTGATGGAACTCTGCTTATGCTTTGATTTTTCCTTTTTGCACTAATGCACTATACATCCATTATTGCCTTATGCTATCAATAAAGATATTGTTAGCCTTACAACACGTTGTTTGGATTACTTCAAGCCTGAAAAACCCCAAAGGTCACCATCATCTAATAAGCCAATTGTGTGGAAGGGGGTGGGGTTTGTGGACAGGAGCCAATCATGCAAAAGGGGGTGGGGTTTGTGGTCAGGAGCCAATCAGGTGGACTGGGGGGTCGCTACGCCTGCCACCTCAGCGCCCGCCACTGCTACACCCGCTGCAACGCCCACTGCCACCACGCCCGCCGCTGTGCCCGCCAACGCCACGACCACCATGCCCACCGACGTGTCTGCCCCCACCATGTCTGCTACTGCACCCACCGCTGCCACGCCCACCGCCATGCCTGCTCCCATGCCTGCTTTTGCCACCCCCGCTGCTGTGCCCACTGCTGCCCTGCCTGCCATGCCCACCGCCTCCCCGCCCGCCGCCATGCCCACCATGCCTGGTGGCACTCCTGACCCCTCCACATCCACCGCTGTGCCCGCCACCGCCACGCCCACCATGCTCGCTGCGATGTCTGTCCCCACCACGTCTTCCACTGCACCACCGCTGCCACGCCCACCGCCATGCCTGCTCCCATGCCTGCTTTTGCCGCCCCCACTGCTGTGCCCACTGCCGCCCTGCCTGCCATGCCCACCGCCTCCCCGCCTGCTGTCACGCCCACCATACCTGGTGCCACTCCTGCCCCCTCCATATCCGCCGCTGCGCCCGCCACCGCCACACCCGCCATGCCCGCCCCTGCTGCCGCTGGCCAGACCAATTGCTTTTGCGGGCCTTATACGGCCCCTGGGCCTGACGTTGCCCACCCCTGTCCTAGATGGTGAATTGTGGGCAACAGTATGTTGGCTTGCTAAACAAATATAGATTAGAAATCCTAGTTTGCTCAGTTTACTTTGAGAGTACAAGTAGTAAAACTAACCTTTGGTTGTACTTGTGGAATACTGGCAGAATTGAGAAAATTAGTGACAGATATCAGAGAGATGAAATAGAAAATGCAGAGAGATATTCTCATCTACAGATCAGGCAGGGCTCCAGCAATATTACCAACAGATAGTACTATTTTTCAAGTGTTTCCTATAATAACTCATTTCTCCTTTTTATTGTTATTATATTGATTTTTTTCTTATGTAACGTAATAGTATTTTATGCCTACGTTTTAGTCTTATCAATAATTTTAGATATACAATCTATGCTTCTATGTAGTGTTTTCTGGCCTAATGGCCATAATAAAGATTTATTCTTGTTGGTCAGCCCAGGCTTCAACAATATTTCCAAAAGACACTGCTATTTTTAGGGGTTTCCAATAATAAACCATTTTTCTATTCAAGCCACAACATGAGGTTCATTAGTCTGCTCAGGTTAGATTCCAAATCTTCAGGAATATACCGCCCAGAGTCTGCCATGGTAGAGATGGGCGGGGATAAATCCAAATAATAAATAAATAAATAAATAAACATACACATTGCTGTTTCTAACACATTGGAAAGCACACTAACTATACCTTTACGCTGTCTTGGCTACCCTTGTGCAGAGCAAACATTCAAAATCAGCAGATTGACATCATAGAATCACAGTATGGTAGAATCAGAAGGGATCACAAGGACCATCTTTTCCAACCCTTTGTGGTATGCAGGAATATCAGTTAAACCATCCAGGAGAGGTCGCTATTCAGCCACTTCTTAAAACCCTCCAGAGATGGAGAACTCACAAGCTGCATAGGGAGGGAGGGAGGGAGGGAGGGAGGGAGGGAGGGAGGGAGAGAGAGAGAGAGAGAGAGAGAGAGAGAGAGAGAGAGAGAGAACAGAAACTGTTTTACCCAAGATCGGAAATAACAGAAGAACTTGCCAAATTTCTGAAGGAATTAAATTCCAGGCACAAAGTTTAACTTTTTTTTCCTCATAAAACATTATTAAATTTCAGATAAAATATTAAAAAACAGGAAAAAAAGAGTTGAGAAGAAAAGATCGGAAAGAAAGCAAAATTAAGAGTGCAGAAAAGAAAAAGAAAAGAATAGAATAGAAAAAGAATAGCTTCCGACTTTCTTTAGTACAGATGTTTGTTGTTTATTCATTCAGTCGCTTCCGACTCTTTGTGACTTCATGGACCAGCCCACGCCAGAGCTTCCTGTCGGCCGTCACCATCCCCAGCTCCCTCATGGTTGAGTCTGTCACCTCCAGAATATCATCCATCCATCTTGCCCTTGGTCGGCCCCTCTTCCTTTTGCCTTCCACTTTCCCTAGCATCAGCTTCTTCTCCAGGGTATCCTGTCTCCTCATTATGTGGCCAAAGTACTTCAGTTTTGCCTTTAATATCATTCCCTCAAGTGAGCAGTCTGGCTTTATTTCCTGGAGTATGGACTGGTTTGATCTTCTTGCAGTCCAAGGCACTCTCAGAATTTTCCTCCAACACCACAGTTCAAAAGCATCTATCTTCCTTCGTTCAGCCTTCCTTATGGTCCAGCTCTCACAGCCATAGGTTACTACAGGGAATACCATTGCTTTAACTATGCGGACCTTTGTTGTCAGTGTGATGTCTCTGCTCTTAACTATTTTATCAAGATTTGTCATTGCTCTCCTTCCAAGAAGTAGACGTCTTCTGATTTCCTGGCTGCAGTCAGCATCTGCAGTAATCTTTGCGCCTAGAAATACAAAGTCTGTCACTGCCTCCAATTTTTCTGCCTCCATTTGCCAGTTATCAATCAAGCTGGTTGCCATAATCTTGGTTTTTTTGAGGTTTAACTGCAACCCAGCTTTTGCACTTTCTTCTTTCACCTTTGTCATAAGGCTCCTCTTAGTACAGATACAGACACAAAAATAAGATACATTAACCTGTTACTCTAAAATTAAAAATAGTACACAATATTTCTATAATGATAAACAGTTCTACTCATCAAATTCCCCAGGCTTATGGTTCTGGGGGATTTCAATCTGCCATCCCTGGGACTTGCCTCTGAGGCAGCTCGGGAGTTCATGTCTACCATGGATGCCATGGGCCTGTCCCAGATCATCCGAGACCCAACTCGAGACAGTGGACTCACCCCGGGCTTAGTTTTCTTGTCAGAGCAGTGGCAGTGTGCTCTGAGGGGAGAGTTACATCTTTCCCCTTTTTCATGGTCAGAACACGCCCTGGTGGCCTTGAGATTCTCTTATGCCACCCCACTCTGCAGGGAGGCAGGACCCATTCGATTGGTCTGCCCCCCAGCGACTAATGGACCCAATAGGGTTCCAGAGGGAGCTGGGGGTTATACCCGAAGATTTGCTGAACGGTCCAGCGGAGGTCCTGGCTGCAGCCTGGAATAGGGAGGTGGCCGGGGCCTTGGACAGGATCACGCCTATGCGGCCTCTCTTACCACATTTGACCCGATACTCCCCGTGGTTCACGGAGGGGTTGAGGGTTTTGAAGAGGGTCAAGAGACGCCTAGAGTACTGCTGGAGAAAGACAAAGACTGAATCTGACCGAACACAATCTAGAGCCGCTGTTAAGGCCTACCTTGTGGCAGTAAGAGCGGCAAAATGTCAATATTTCTCCGCTCTTATTGCATCCACAGAATGCCACCCGATGGCCCTGATCAAGATTACTCTATCTCTCTTGGGTAAGGTGGAGTCAATGACCCACCTGCAGGGCTGTGCAGAGGAGTTTTCTGAGCATCTGCATGATAAAATTGCTCAGATTCGTTCCAAGTTGGACTCTGAGCGTGAAGCACAGTCTGGGGAGATGCCGAGAGAACGTCCTTACCCTGTTACCTGGGAACAGTTCGATCCTGTTGGACCTAAGGAAGTGGACAGGATCCTCTGGATTGTAAGGGCCACCACATGTCATCCAGACCCATGCCCTTCCTGGTTGGTACAGGCAGCCCGGGAGGTGACATGTGGTTGGGTCCAGGTGATGGTTAATATATCTTTCAGGGAGGGGGTGTTTCCAGCTGCTTTTAAGGAGGCTCTGGTACACCCCCTCCTCAAGAAACCATCACTGGACCTTACTGTATTGGACAATTTTCATCCTGTCTTCCACCTCCCCTTTTTAGGGAAGGTGGTTGAGAAAGTGGTGGCATTGCAACTCCAGAGGATCCTGGATGATACAGATTATCTGGACCCCTTCCAGTCAGGTTTCAGGCCGGGATATGGGGTGGAAACTGCACTGGTTGTGCTTACAGATGATCTCTGGTGGGAGCGGGATGGAGGCAGTGCATCCATCCTGGCTCTTCCTGACCTCTCAGCGGCATTCAATACCATTGACCATGTTATCCTTTTGGGGCAGCTCAGGGAGTTGGGGGTGGGTGGTGTGGTTCTGAGCTGGTTCACCTCCTTCCTCCAGGGCTGGTCCCAATCAGTGGTAATAGGAGATGAGAGGTCCAACCCTTGCCCCCACTCCTGTGGGGTGCCGCAGGGTTTGGTTCTCTCCCCTCTCCTATTTAATATCTACATGAAACCGCTGGGTGAGATCATCCATAACCACGGGATGAGGTACTCAATTATATATCTCCATCCCGGGTGAGGTAAGTGGTGCGGTGGCTACCCTTTCTCAGTGCCTGGGGGCTGTGGGGGTCTGGATTGGGAAGAACAGGCTTCGACTGAACCCTGGTAAGATGGAGTGGCTGTGGATTGATGGCTCCTGTGGATCCAGGAAGTTATCATCTTTAGTTCCGGATGGGGCTGCACTACCCCATTCAGATCCAGTGAGGAATCTGGGGGTTCTTCTGGACTCACGGCTCCTGCTTGAAGAGCAGGTGGCAGCCGTCGCCAGAAGGGCTTTTGCACAACTTTGCGTTGTGCGCCAGTTACGCCCTTTCCTGGATCAGGATGCTCTCCGTACAGTCACTCATGCCCTGGTCATCTCCCACATAGACTATTGCAATGCGCTCTACATGGGGCTACCCTTGAGGAGTATCCGGAAGCTTCAACTGTTCCAGAATGCAGCTGCGCACACAGTTATTGGTGGCCCAAGATCAGCACATGTGACACCTCTGCTGCGACAGCTGCACTGGGTACCCGTGTGCTTCCGGGTCCAATTTAAGGTGTTGGTTATCACCTTTAAAGCCCTACATGGCATGGGACCGGCTACCTGAGGGACCATCTCATCCCCATAAAATCGAACCGTCCCACTCGGTCTTGCAGAGAGGGCATGCTGCGGACCCCGTCGGTAAGGGAATTTCACCTGGCAGGGTCTAGAAGGCAGGCCTTCTCTGCAGTGGCGCCCACCCTTTGGAACATGCTACCCCTGGCGGTGAGGCAGGCCCCATCGCTCCCGGCCTTCAGAAAGAACTTAAAGACCTGGTTCTGCCACCTTGCTTGGGATGGGGGGGGGGACAGTTCTTCCTGGGGATGGCTGGTGCCATAGAGCCCTTTTAAATACAAGCCCATCGCCTCTTGGATTTTATATTTATTTTAATTATGACTGTATTATATTATATGTTATTTTAATTGTTTAATTTTTTGTAAACCACCCAGAGTCCCCCTAGGGGGAGATGGAGCAGTGATATAAATTGTATTATAAATAAAAATAAATAAAATAAATAAATTCTTATTATCCAATTTAAATCTCTCAACTGAACATAAGCCAACCATTGACAAGTATGACCTTCCATGCCCAATGCTTCTCTCATTTCCAATTTAGGTTCTCCTCCAAACAAAGTCAATAAATCAGCATATGTCAGCCATGTTTGTTTAACTATCATTTCGCTTCTAAAAAAAGCTTCTTGGGTTGACAACCATAAAGGAATTTTGGGAGACAATCTTGCTTTATACTTATTCCAGACCCTCAATATGTGATTTTTAAAGTGATTTTTAAAATCTATATTGACCTTAACTTTGTCATACCATAAATAACCATGCCACCCAAATCTTAAATCATGTCCTTCCAACTCCAATAACCTCGAATTTCTCAAAGTCACCCAATTTTTCATCCATATCAAACAGCAGGCAGCAAAATACAATTTTAAATCAGGTAATCATAAACCACCTCTTTCTTTAGCATCTTGCAACAATTTATTTTAATTCTTGGGTTTTTGCCTTGCCATACAAACTAAGAAATATCTTTTTGCCATTGAATGGTACATCAGTCATCAATATCGGTTTTGTCTGTAATAAAAACAAAATCCTGTAAAACATTCATCTTAATTTCTGAAATTCTTCCCGACAGTGACAGTTGTAATTTATCCCACCTCAATAAATCTTTTTTGATATCATTCCATACCTTAACATACTTTTTCTGATACAACATACAATTCATATTAGTCAATGTAACCTCAAGATATTTAAAAATTTTAACATTTTTGATGCTGTCTCGCCTTTTGAAACATGCAAGCCAGCCAGCACTAGCCGAAAAGTGTTTAACATTTCCCTGACCCTGGATAATGTGGCAGTAAATTTCGTTGGCTTTCAGCCCCACAACAATGCTCTCCACTATGCTTTTTTATTAGTCATCATGTTATGAATCCACAAATGTAGCTGCATTCCATCTTTTCCATAGCTTCATCATGCACTATAGATGTTACTTTGGTGTTTTCTGGAGGGCCTCACATACAGATTGGTGAATTTCCTCCATTTTTTCTGGATGTACTGTATTGTTGATTCATTAACACTGAACTCACAGCCAACAGCACTATAACCCATACCTGAAGAAAGCCTATCTAGCACACATATTTTCTCTGTAAGGCACATCACAGCTTTCTTACACTTTCTTACAGGCATTTGAACCAGCAATATCACCGATATGAGAGAAGACATGTGCAGAGTGGCAATTCAAATTTATTGCCACTCTTTTAACACCTGCTAAGCCGTCAAAGATGTATTAAGGGGTATCAAATGTGTGCTGGAAATGCTACCAAGGTGAAAGTACATTTTAGCGTCTTTGGTGGACCTGTGAGAAGGCTAAGAAATATTGGGAGCAAATATGTACTATAATCCAAACGTTTTTTAAAATGAATGTACAATTGAATCCAGAACTTTTTTCTTTTGGGTTTCATGGATAAACAACTTGGAAAAAAAATGGGAATTTGTTTTTGTATATGACAATTTTGTATATGGCAAGACTTTTGTATGTGCAAAGGTGGAAAGATACACTAATTCCCACAGTGGAAGAATGGATGGTGAAATTAATGGGACTGGCAGAGATGGCGAAACTTACAGCATTGATAAGAGATAATAATCTGGATGGATTGGTTTCTATGTGGAAACCGCTTCTGGGCTTTTTGCCTGTATCTGAAAAAAATGAAGTTTTGATTTTGGGTTTTGACAATTAAGTTGTTATAGCTTATAGAAATAATGTTTATTAAGGTTTGATTTAGAGTAAGAGATTAATGCATAGCTTTCCAAACTGTGTGTCGCGACACTTTAGTTTGTCGCAATACACAGTTTAGTGTGTCGTGAAGCGATGGCGCAGGGGTGTGCGCGGCAGCGGCAGTGTGTATGGTGGCGGTGGCAGCAGCACCGACAGCAGCAGCACGCCATGAGCACTTCTGCATTTTAGCGAGGCCGCTGCCGCTGCCATGCACGCCACCGCCGCGTGCCCCCCACGCCGCTACCGTGCATGCACGCGCGCCCCCGTGCCACCACCATGCACACACATGCCCCCCACGCCACCGCCGTGCATGCCCACACACCCCCGTGCCGCCGCCGCCGCTGCCGCCATTGGTGTGTCTCCAACGGCGGCACTTTGGAAAGCACTGGATTAATGTATTATCTGTTTTTTGTATCTGTGTTGAAGAAGGTCAGAAGTCATTTCTTTTGTATTTCTTCCTAATTATTTCTGCACTTTTTTTAGTTTGTCTTTTTTCTTTTAGTCTTTCAAACTTTTCTATACTTTGTACTTTATCTGTATTTTTGAAATTTAAGAAAGTCTTATTTTTTAAAAAAGCAAAATTATCGCCACTGTGCATGTCTGTGAATAACCAGGAACACATCACGTGTACTGAATTTGGGTTAAAAATAAATTTTAGTGAATAGGCAAATTTTCAAATATGGAACCCACAAATAAAGGGGATTGCCTGTAGACCAATTTCTTTACTACATGTCAATTACAAGATATTGACTACTCTATTAGCTGAATGTATGAGGAAGTGCATACCCAAAATTAAATCAGCAAAATGGAAGCAAAGCTAATAACAAAGCATTTAACTTCTGAGGAAGAACATTTTGTGAAAAAAGAGACTGGTTGTGAGATAACAAAAGATCCAGTGAAATATTTAGGACTTCTCTTGACAGGATGCAATACAGCTAGGTCTCAATTTGGCATGGATAATGAATCCCACGAAATGGTTGCATTATTTGAATTTGCACTATTCAAAGTGATAGTTGTATGAAAAATACAATATTGGTTCCAGCTCAATGGAGATAGGCAATGCAAGTTTTTAAACATAATTTTTATATGTTTATTAATGAAATATTACAGTAAAGGATAAAAAGCAAATACTTATAATTTAAATTTACTGTTAACAAATTCACAGAATATTTATAGAAAGCAAAATAAAACACACACAAAAATTTCTAAATATCATTGCTAAAGGTAAGCTTACTCAGTTTTTGAATCAATCAAACCAATCAACACTTGCATTAAAAGTTTCTTCTACTTCAATATTTTTTCTTTTACTCTCTTAACCTTAAAGCTTTTGTGTGAATGATTGCTCTTCTAAGGGGAACATGTTTTTGATTGCAATCCTCATTCCATACAGTTAAAATATGGTCTGTTTCTATCGTTGTAACACTTCTATTGCTTGTAGATGTTTGCAAACCACAAAAAGCTAATGCAACTTTACCTTTTTTCTTTTATTTCTCCTGCATGCTTTATAATATTGCATACTGTAGATTCAGGCATTCTGACATCTCGTCCTATTTTAGAGTTGCTATGATCATGTTCAAGTAGTTTAATAACATCAAATGTTTGCTCTAATGTAAAAATGAGCCTCTTTCTTTTTGAGCTCATAGTGTTTTCACCTGAAGGAATCTTCCTTTTGTCTATTTTGCACACCCAAAGATAAACAAATAGCAGCATCTAAAACCCCACCAGTAACCCCGTAACCTCAACCGCACACATGCTAGTCTTGCATTAACTGAATTTTGGCTCGCATTAAACATGACCTGGTATCAGTATACAATTCACACTAAATCGGATATCACATTATTCAAACTCACATTAATCACAACCTAGCCGTAAAGAGATATTTCAAAACAATTACAACAATTTATGGAAAGAAATAAAATAAGATCTTGAAAGGTGGAAAAGCTTAAAACTAAGACTGATGGGGAGAATAAAAATGAATGTATTACTGAAGATAAACTTCTTATTTCAAATGGCACCACCACCAGTTCAAATCCCAGATAAAAAATAACAAGAGTGGCAGAGAACAATTAATAGATTTACATGGAATGGGAAAAAACCAAAAGTGAGATTGAAAATTTGGCATGTCTTAAAAGAGAGAAGTGGATGAGTGACAGTGGCAAGAATAAATTTTGCCTAATGTTGAGAAATCTTGCCATCAGTACAGGACTGGGAGACTAAAATTGGAGAATACTGCAGATGAAATATTTCTGGATGTACTTAAACAAGTTAAAAACTCCATAGAAAATACCTCTTTCAAAATTAACACTAATGATATTTTCTGTAGTTTGTAATATTTCCCTCATATATGAATTTGTTTTTTTCCTCTAATGTGTGACCAGGTTCCTTCAGGCTTTAGCACCAGTTCTGCAATGATTTATTATTTTGTTTTTATTCAGGGATTTGGGGGCCACTTGAGTCCTGGTGTTTCTGAGTAGCTTACAGTTAAAAAATAACAGTACAAAAAGAAAAGAAAAAAAGACTGATAAATGGCCTGAAGACAAACAAAAACAAAAAACCACCCAACCAGGGCTCCAACCTCAACCGACCGCAAGGGAGAATAGCCTGGTCCCCAATAGTTTTCTGAACATCATCAGCATGGCAGAAAACTGGATCTCTGGGGGGGATCCTTCCAGAGGGCAGGCACACTTCCTGGAGTCCCACTAGATGACAGTGATGGACCCAAAGTGTGCCTATTTGCCCAATCCCACCAGCACATGAATTGTACTCAGAAGACTACTACAGCTGCTCCAGTGGGCTCATGTGGGCACAATGAGGCATGGAAACCACTGCCCCTGCTGCCACATTCTGGACAAACTGGAACTTCCGAGTGGTCTTCAAGGCAGCCACATGTACAGCAGATTACTGTAGTTCCTTTCTGAAGTGACTAATGCAGGAGTGGCTGTCTGAAGGGTTAGGGGTCTCAGTTAATTACTACTGTATCCTTCAGAATTTGGAAGTTTTGCATTAACTCCCATTTAAAACAAAATTGAAACAATTAAGACAATTAAGAGTTGTCTTAATACATAATATTGTTTTGTTCTCCCAGGGAATGTCCAAGAAGAAATTGCAAAAGTGATCGGAGATCTCCAGCCAAGGACAGAACACCGAGCCAAAATGCCTTATACCGATGCTGTAATTCATGAACTTCAAAGGTTTGCTGACATTTTGCCAACCAATTTGCCACATGCAACCACCATGGACATCACTTTCAAAGGCTTCTTCATTCCCAAGGTGATCAATTTGAAATCACTGCATTGTACAACATCTAGTCTTTCTTGCACAGTGTAAGGTCGAGTTTTCAGTATAATAAAATGCAGTTAAAGAGTTACTGATAGGCTGACCATACGTCCCGTTTTGAATGGGACAGTCCCATTTTTTAAGCATTTTTCAACCATCCCGTCGCTTTGATAAAAATCTCAATTTTTTCCCATTTTTTAAACCCAGCGGGAATGGCACAGAAGGAGGATCCGAACCGGAGCTTCCAATTGGAGGCAGCCCGGGAGAGGAAGCCCTCCCGCCTATCAGTGCGTGGCAAACGAGGGTGGAGAGGCGGAGAGGAGGGCAGACTAGGGGGCAGGGTTTGCAGGTGGGAGCCAATTGCATGGACTGGGGGGCGGGGTTTGCTGGCGGGAGCCAATCGTGCAGACCAGGGCCAGGGACCCCTGTCTTTTTCATGAATACAGAATATTACATAAGACCCCGTTGTGTTTTGCCATCCCAATGTCCCGTTTTTGTCTCAAGGAAATATGGTCAGCCTAGGTACTGAGCATTGGTCCAGATGATAATCTATTAATTTGCCTCATGTTTCAATTTTTTGAATCTGTCCATTTCTCTAGGCCCATTATTTATAGCAATGTAGATATATTTGCAATACCACTTTTAAAATGTAGTTGTAATATTTTTTATTTTTTATTTTTGAAATTGAGTGTTTCTCCAGGCCCAGTATTTACTTCTCAATAACTCTTAAAAAATCACTGAATGATTTGTATAGCAATGTCTTAAAATGACATACTCCTTTTCATATAGTTTTTCCCTTTCAATTTTTAGGGCATGCGTATTATTCCATTACTGTCATCTGTGCTCCATGATGAATCTCAATGGGAGAAACCTCATGAATTCTATCCTGAGCATTTTCTTGATTCCGAGGGAAAATTTGTGAAAAAAGATGCATTCATGCCATTTTCTGCAGGTAACATCACTCTGTATATGTCTGCATGAATATGCATGCATGTAACTAATGTTGGTTCAGTGAGAAGCTATCCTTGAGAGAGTTTCAGTGTAGCAGGATAGTTATGAAGGTTCATTATTCCTTTAAGATTATAATTATTCTTTTGGAACAATATGGCATTTGGAAGCTATTCAAAATAGATGAAGAAACCAATAAACCCACCATTTGTTTGCCATGTATGCTTTCTTCCAGGTCGGAGAGCATGTGCAGGTGAGAACCTTGCCAAAATGGAGCTCTTCCTCTTCTTTACCAGCCTCCTGCAGAGATTTACCTTCCAGCCACCCCCAGGAACATCTAAAGATGATCTGGACCTGACCCCTGATCTTGGAATTACGACCCCTCCCATGCCGTACAAGACCTGTGCTGTGTTACGTTGATCCAACAGAAAAGAATTTCAACAAGCTGTTTTCTCAGCCTTTGAAATGTCTTTATTTTGACAGAGAGGCAAAATCTAACAACATGATGCCAGATTGTCTAGGTTTCAGACGTTGTTTAAGAGCTGAATTGTAATGATCTATAGACACATAATATATATATATATTATGTGTCTATAGATCATTACAATTCAGCTCTTAAACAACGTCTGAAATATAATATAGGGGTGCGATGACTCAGTGGGTAAGATGCCAGGCTTGTCGATCGGAAGCTTGCAAGTCCGGCAGTTTGAGACCCTAGCCCCGCGTGACGGAGTGAGCTCCCGCACTTGCCCCAGCTCTTGCCAACCTAGCAATTCGAAAGCATGCAAATGCAAGTAGATTAATAGGTACCTCTTCGGTGGGATGATAACAGCGTTCCGTGCTTGTCATGCCAGCCACATGACCGCGGAAGCATCTTTGGACAGCGCTGGCTCTTCCGCTAAGAAATGGAGATGAGCACCTCCCCCTAGAGTCGGACACGACTGTGCGGGGGAACCTTTACCTTTACTTTTATAGACACATAAACTGAAGATTCTGATGGGGAAGAATAGTTGAGAAATCATGAAAAGCAAAGTGCTTTGTATTGTTATTATTGATTTTTTTCTTTTGGGGCCATTTGTTTCCTTTGCCTTTTACTATTTTTTCTCCTCTTCAACTTTCTGTTTCTGTTTAGTATTTTTTGTCTCTTTTGCTTTAATTAAAAAGAGTAATTTTAAGTATTTTTTTAAAAAGCAATATCATTTTTTCTGCAATAGTCCCAAGTGCAAATTTATGTATTTGTTATATCTAGTTTTCAATTGTATTATTTCTTTAAAAACCAATAAAATAATAATATAATGAGTAATAGCAGCAGTAGTAGTAGTAGTAGTAGTAACCATGATAAAAAGTCCAGCTCTAGGCTACAGTATGTAATGAGGAAATTCTGACCAAACTATTAACTCAGGTAACAAATGAGATTCAGGAACACCAAGAACTTCCTTTTTCCTGGAAGGGAGCTTTAATACCTTACGAGAGGAACAAACCAACTTGTCCAGTGTTGTGTTGACCCATCACGTTACTTAATCTAGATGATAAACTCTTTACCACGAAAAGACTAAATGTCCTTCTAAATAAATTGATACATCCTGATGAGACTTGCTTTGTTCCTTAGAAGTACTATACCTGAGGTATAATGATAGATACATTTTGAATGCTATTGATTTTTTTTCTACATGGCGTCAAGGCCAGATCTTTTCTCAGAGCTATAGTTGTTTGCAGACATGAGAGGGTTTTAATATGTGGAATGGAGTCAAAATGGATGGTTGGTTGTGGTGGTGTCGGAAGTTTGGTGCTGGTGGAGATGGGCAGTGGAGGAGGTGGTCGGGGGAGTGGAGGTTCAGAAGTTGGATGGGAGGTGGCAAATAGCAAGGCTGCTGGGCAGAAGCACCCAAGTGCTAGAGCTGGCCAGCTCTTCATTTGGCAGCGTGGTAGGGTGTGATGGGGCCTTGGACCTAGGGGAGTGAGGACAAGGGTTGAGGATGGTGGATATTCTAAGGGGGAGAAGGCAGACAGTGACGGCTGACCCGGCATGAATTACCGAAAACTGGCTGGGGCTGTACGTTTGGGGGCAGGGGACTCATGGAAATTTGCCCACATGAGTTTAAGGCTGAGTCATCAGTTGATATTCCAGGGCAGGATGTGTGTGCAACCATTGCCATCCCAGAGACTCTGGTGGCTTCCAGGGGCGCTGTTCCACAAATACTAGGCATAAGATCCTATCTGTAAAGGTGGGCCATGCAGATCGTATGGGATTGCTGCTTGCATATCAACTTCCATGCTATGCAGCACCTTCCCTACCTCACCTGTTTACTCCATTGCCAGATGGTTGGTGGAGTTCCCAAGGCTCAAACTCCTGAGGAATTTCATCCTGTCTTTCCTTGACCCAGAGTCAAAGGTGGCTCAGGAGTTCATGGCCACTATGGCAATCTTGGGCCTTTTGATGGTCTCACTTACAATGGTGTGTGTGTGTGTGTGCGTCACATACTAGCTCTGTTTTTTTGACTCAGGGCAGCAGCTATGTGATCTAGAGTTCAGAAATGTGGGCATTAGCTCTTGTCATGGACAGATCACTCCCTCTTAGCCTTAGAGATTTCTGTGGCTGCCCCCCATTAGAGGGAGGTGGGACGTATTGGACTGGTCCTCCCCAGATACCTGATAGACCTGGGAGAAATTTCTGAAGCTCTGGTGCACAGCTCAAGAGAGGCCTCAGTTGCTAGAGAGAATGAGAAAATGATGTCAGCCTTGAATCAGATTGTGCCCGTATAGACTCTCTATGTACATGGATCCCAGACAGCTCACTGATTTTCAGAGATGAAACCACCATTTCAGAGAGGCCTAGAGTGCCACTAAAAGGATATGAGGAGTGAGTCTCACCAAGGACAGGTAAGAGCTTGTATTAAGGATTAGCTTGGCGTGGCAAGGGTGGGGAAACATATTTAATTGTTTTAATTGAATTTAATTCATTTTAATAAAATACAATATTAATTAGGAAAGAAAAAAACCAAGCTAAATAGAGAACAAATTTAAAAAGAGAGAGAACAAAATAGCAAACCCAGCCAACAACACTGAAAACATTCACGGATATATTCCATAAGGGGACCCAGCTACCCTGCCCCCAGGCCAGGGCGAACAGCCAGGGTGCTAAGGCCCTCTAGAGCACCATCAGCATGGGAGCCGCCCAAATCTCAGGCCCTGTGACAGAGAAGGCGCGCTTCCTGGGTTCTGAAAGATGACACGGTTTAATATTAGGGAGCTGGGGCATGCCAACTCTGTCGGCTCATGTTGGACAGGCAGATACCACAGGAGATAGCCGGTGCCTCAAATAACCAGGACCTATGCCAGGTAAGGCGGTATGGGTCACAAAAGCCCCTTGAACCTCATGCAGAAACAAAATTGTAACCAGTTCCCCTGGCGGAGCAGGCATGTTATAAGGGCATACGAAGGCGTGCACAATACTGCCTTCTTGGACCAGTTGACAGGCTTCCTCAGCATGGAAGGTGGAGGAAATGAAAAGAACCCAATTGCAGCCATGTATGGCCATTTGCATAGATCACCCTCCAAGACCCCAGTGCCACAAGCAAAGAGAAAGTTTGAGACAGAGACCTGTTTGGCCCAAATAAGAGATCATGCCAAAAACAGGAAATACTCCCCTCTTCCTACTCACAGAGACATGGAAAATTCTTTTTCATTATGTGAAAACATTGACTAAATAATTGGCTAAATAATTGCTCACAATGGCATGTCTCTTTTGTTCTTTGGGCCCAATATTAATTAATTTGATTCCACTTGCTAGATTCCTTAACTGAATAGTGAAACATTTACCCCAAAGGCTCGATAAAATATTAACATCTGTCCTAAAAGTTGGATTGTTGCACAGCACAAATAAGTTTAAACTTGTTTGCAAAGGTTTGTCCAGATCATATTCCTGGGGAGGAGAGAGAAAACAAGGGCAAAGGTTGGAAGTGCTTTATTCTACACAGCAGTCTGATGATTCAGCAGAAAGAGTAGCTGGGCTACGCCTAATGCAATGATATTAATAATATATTAATAATATTAATAATATTATTACTATTTATTCTTGCAATTACATCCCTTTTGAAAAAGGGCAGTTCCTGGAATAATAGCTCCCCAAATATTCTCCCGGGACCCAGGACTATACCAATTTTAACATTATGTGTATATATGTTTAATGAAATAAAAATTAATTAAAAAAAGGAATGTAGATGGAAATTTCTAGCAGTTTCTAAATGTTTCATTAGTTTATTTCAGAATCTGCAGCTACTGAAACTACACCCAGGCTGTTTTTCTCTCCATTAAAATTGCCATCAATATCGAGCCTTTTCTGGAAGAGTGGCTCAAGCGGTGGGGGGAGGAGTGTCCTTGGAGGGGGATCTTGGGGTGATCCCCTGTGGGCCAATCCTTTTGTCTTTCTGTATAACCGTTTGGTGTTAGAGTTTTCCTTATAGAAATCCAGTAGGGTTGGGACAAGTCTAACCTCTGGGGGAGGATATTACCCACCCATGAAATGTCCTCTTAGCCTTCAAGAATATTGGTTACATGAGTAGGTTGAGTTTCCTTACTAGAGTTTTCTTTATACACTTCAGGAGAATATGAAGATGACAAACGGTGAATATTTCCATAATGAAAACCTTAAAGCTCTT
This sequence comes from Charina bottae, assembly GCA_023362775.1. Taxonomy (NCBI): domain Eukaryota; kingdom Metazoa; phylum Chordata; class Lepidosauria; order Squamata; family Charinaidae; genus Charina; species Charina bottae. The sequence continues at coordinate 49,406,566 of JALMGJ010000009.1, forward strand.
GTAGCTGACTTATTTGTTGCTGGTACAAAAATGACTGGAAACACTCTGTGCTGGGTCATACTCCTAATGATGAAGTACCCGGAAATTCAGAGTAACTAATCACTTTCATGTCATTGGCTTGCAATCAAAAATATAAAGGTAACTGGAAGAAGATTTTTGGTATCTGGAATGTTACTTGAATAAAGGGAAAAGAGATGAAGCAAGAATAAGTTGCCCTTCAAAAAAAGACAAAATAAACAAAGAAAACTAGGACAGGAATATACAGCATTGGGAAAGACAAAGAAAAATGGAATAGTAATTTATCTTGAATCACCTTTCTGGTAAATACTAGAACAATTAAAAGACAAAGAAGGAAGAACTTTAATCCTTAAATTAAGAAAAGAAGATACGATTTTAACACTGGCATCCATTTATACTCCAAAGACACATAAGGAGCAATTATATTGAAGCTTCTTTCAGATGTTAATAAGAAATTGCAGGGAAGGAAATAATTATCCTAGGAGACATGGATAAAGTGCAACATCTGTCCTTAGGCACATCATCCCTAGAGGGGAAAAAAGGAGGACAGCTTCCAAGAAAGGTTCTTCAGTATATGGATATAGTGGCTTTGACCAATGTTTGGAGATTAAAAAATCCAAAAACAAGAGATGGTAAGTGTCTTTCAGCAAGACACCAAGTGTACTCAAGAATTCCTATGTGCTGGGTCCCTAAGGCTCTCGCACCATCTATCGGAGAAGTGTGGATTTGCTCAGTGACATGAGCAGATCATTTAAAAAAAGAGATAAAATATGTCAAACAAAATAATTTAGGAAATGCAAACAAACCAGGGAAACCTGTGACAGATCACATCAGAAAGGGAAAGAAAGGAGGATGATAACAGCAAAAAAGAAAGAGGACAAAGAATTTTATCCAAGATCAGAAATAACAGAAGAACTTGCAAAACATTGTAGGAATTAAATTCCAGGCACAAAAGAAATGAAGGAAATTTGAACACATACTGTATATTGAATACTCACAGCCTAAAGAATTTACTGAAGAACATAGACAAATATTAAGCAAATTTATAACAACTTGAGAGATTAAAGAAGCATGAAAGAAAATTAAAATGGTAAGCGACAGGCCCAGATGGGCTGGCAGCCTTGTGATTCAAAAAGCTCAAAGAGGAACTAGTAGAACCACTATTGAAGACGATGAATGAAACTCAGACAACACAAACAATACCAGAGATGTGGGATGAGGCATATATAACATTAATACACAAAGAAAGGAATGACCCAAAGAAACTCCGGTCATATAGACCAATTTCTTTACTGAATGTCAGTTACAAGATATTCACTTCTGTATTAACTGAATGTATGAGGAAGGGCATCCCCAAAATTATACGAAATCAACGAAAAGGAAACAAAGAGAATGACAAAGGGGGGGGGAGGTGTGTATGTGTGTGTTGGGGGGGGTTTAGTAGAACGTTTTCCTAGTATGTTTTTCCTTCCATTTTTTGTTTGTTTTACCTTTTTTTAAAAAAGCACTTACAAATCTTTTTATAATCATATTTTCATTGCAATGTTCGCCCTAGTGTAAAGTTTATTTAATATATGTACATGCATTTTCCCCTTGTTTTCCCTTTTTCTGTTGTTTGTCTTAGCTAATTAATAACAAATAAAACTGGGGGGCGGGAGTTACCCTTCACCCCCTAATGTGAGGCAAGAGGGAAGTGACATTCTGTGAAGAATAATGTATTTCTGTTGTGATCAGACTTTGACACATCTCTCTGTGCTCCACTTTACATTTGATTCTTTCTGTGGGTTGAACCTGTAAGCTGATAGTCAGTCATTCTAAGCTGACAGTCAATCATTCCTCAGTATGTCGATCTGGTGTGGTGCAGCAGATCCCAGTGATCAAATCATTACAGCGGAGCCCGGCGATAGAGGAGATGAGCTCTGGGGATTTAAAGTTTCCTTTCAGAGCCCCCTGGACGTTAGACACCCCCTGGGTGAAGATCTGGATGGTGGGGGGGGCAATGAACCTTTAGGGTCTCAGACCCCTTCCGAGAGCCCTCTGGATATAGAGGGAAGTCCAAGGGGAGCACAATCGGAAGACCTGGGAAAAGCGGGAGTGACAGACGTGGACTGTGTGACCCCCCTGGGTGGATAGACGATCTGAGTCACCAGCCAACTTGGTCTGCCCATCCCATTCTAACTAAGGCGGCAGAGGATTTTTTGGGGGTCCCTTGGTATGAATGTAGTACTCTCCCCATGGGTGAGAGACATGGGGAGGGGGCACAAGATTGTATGTGAATGTAAGAGTACCCCCCTGAGTGAGAGACAAGTGGGGGTAGGAGTGTCAGTTGGTGATTGTTGGTACCTCTCCTCGACCAGTAAGAGGTTGAGGGGGAGACAGAGTGGAAGTGTGGATGATGCTAGGGCCCACCAGCACCAAGAGTGAGAGCTGGTGTGCTGGGGAGTCCTGTCATCACCCAAGGTTGATTGGTATGGGATGATGGCTGTGTGGGACAAGGATCCCTTGTTTAAGCCCAGAATTTCCAGAGGTCTGGGAGTGGAGGCTACTGGACCAGGACCAGGAATCTCTGGGGGCTATATGGTGGGCTATTTGATCAAGGTGGTGACGGGTAAGGGATGTTATGATGGGAACTGGAGGGCAAGCCATCTTCGGGGAAGGCGCCCCCAGTGTTTGTTACCAGTGGTGTGTTCCAGCCCTCCGAGTTCATACCCAGACCCTGGTAAGCAGATCCTCAAGGGCCCTGGTCTCCAGCTGCTGCTTCTTAATGCCAGGTCAGTGAACAACAAGGTGCCCTTATAGGTGACTGGATCATAGATTAGGGGGCAGACCTGGCGCGCATCACTGAGACCTGGCTGGGTCCAGAGGGGGGAGTAGCCCTCTTGGAAATGTACCCAGCTGGGTTTCAGGTGTGGCATCATCCGAGACACCAAGGCAGGGGAGGAGGGGTGGCAGTTGTCATCCGAGAGTCTCTTATGGCCTTCAGGGCCACTGCTCCGCAAGTGGTCGGTTGTGAGACCCTGTTTTTCAAGTTGGTCTCCCAAGAACATTTGGGAGTGTTGCTTCTGTACCAGCCTCCCTGCTGCATGGCAACCTCCCTGCCTGAACTGCTGGAGGCCGTCTTGGGGCTAGCACTGGAGTTCCCCAGACTTATCGTTCTGCCATCCCTGAGACAGGCCTCAGAAGTGGCCTAGGAGTTCATGGCTACCATGGCAGCCATGGGCTTGTCCCAGATTATTCGGGACCTGACTCAAGACAGTGGTCTCACCCTGGACTTAGTTTTCTTGTCTGAGCAGTGACAATGTGATCTGAAGGGAGAGTTACACCTATCCCCATTGTCATGGTCAGCCCATGCCCTGGTGACCTTGAGGCTCTCTTGTGCTGCCCTACTCCACAGGGAGGTGGGACCCATTCGATTTGTCTGCCCCCGGTGACTGATGGACGCGGTGAGGTTTCAGAAGGAGCTGGGGGTTATACCCGAGGACCTGCTACATGGTCCAGTGGAGGTCCTGGCTGCAGCCTGGAATATGGAAGCGGCCAGAGCCTTGGACAAGATCATGCCTATGCAACCTCTCCTTCCCCGCTCGGCCCATCATTCTCCATGGTTAACGGAGGAGTTGAGGGCTTTGAAGAGGGTTAAGAGATGTCTAGAGTGCCACTGGAGAAAGATGAAGACTGAATCTGACCGAACACAATCTAGAGCTGCTATTAAGACCTACCCTGTGGTGGTAAGAGCAGTGAAACATGAATATTTTCCCGCTCTTATTAGGTCCGCAGAATGCCGCCCAACGAACCTGTTTAAGATAACTAGATCTCTTTTGGGTCGGGTAGAGTCAGTGACCAACTTACAGGGCTGGTTGGAAGAGTTTGCTGAGCATCTGCAGGATAAAATCACTCAGATTCATTCCAAGTTGCACTCTAAGCATGAGACACAATCTGGGGAGATTTATTTATTTATTTATTTATTTAATTTATATAACCACCCATCTCCCCCGACGGGGAACTCTGGGCGGTTTACAACAAAATAAAATTAGATAAAACATGAAATATAAAATACATAAACCAACAATTTATACAATTAATATAATAAATAAGTATAAAAATCCAAGTGGGAGAAAGTATTAATGCCAGAGGAGCGTACTTACCCTGTTATCTGGGAATAGTTTGATCCTGTTGGGCCTGATGAAGTAGACAGGATCCTCTGGATTGTAAATGTCACCGCATATCATCTTGACCCATGTCCCTCCTGGCTGGTTAACTCAGCCCGGGAGGTGATGGGTGGCTGGGTCCAGGCGATGATTAATACATCCTTGAGTGAGAGGGTGTTCCCAGCTGCCTTTAAGGAGGCGCTGGTGCACCCACTCCTCAAGAAACCATCCCTGAAAATTTGGACAATTTTTATCCGGTCTCCCACCTTCACTTTTTGGGAAAGGTGGATGAGAAGGTGGTGGCATTGCAACTCCAGAGAATTCTGGAGGAAACGGATGATCTGGACCCCTTTCAGTCAGGTTTCAGACTGGGATACAGGACAGAGACCGCACTGGTCACACGATGATCTCTGGCAAAAGTGGGATAGAGGGAGTGCATCCATCCTGGCTCTCTTAGATCTCTCAGTGGCTTTTGATACCGTTGACCACGGTATCCTTTTGGGGCGGCTCAGGGAGTTGGGGGTGGGTGGCGTGGTTTTATGCTGGTTCACCTCCTTCCTCTGGGGCCATTCCCAGTTGGTGGTGATAGAGCCGACCCATGACCCCTGCTTTGTGGGATGCTGCAGGGTTCGGTTCTCTCTCCTCTTTTGTTTAACATCTACATGAAGCCACTGGGCGAGATCCTCCGTCACCACGGGATGAAGTATCACCAATATGCTGATGATACTCAGTTATACATCTCCATCCTGGGTGAAGTAAGTGATGTGGTCGATGCCTTGTCTCAGTGCCTGGAGGCTGTGGGGGTTTCGATGGGGAACAACAGGCTTCAGCTGGACCGTGGTAAGATGGAGTGGCTGTGGAGTGTTGGCTCCTGTGGATCCAGGAAATTATCATCTTTAGTTCTGGATAGGGTAGCACTGCCCCATTCAGATCCAGTGCGGAACCTGGGGTTCCTCCTGGACTCACGACTCCTGCTTGAAGAGCAGGTGGCAGTCGTGACCAGGAGGGCCTTTGAGCAGCTTTGAGTTATGTGCCAGCTACATCCTTTCCTGGATTGGGATGCCCTACGAACAGTCACTCATGCCCTTGTCAGCTCCCATATAGATTATTGCAATGCGCTCTACATGGGGCTACCTTTGAAGAGTATCCAGAAGCTTCAGCTGGAGATCACCAGATATGCACTACAGACATACCAGGCTTCATGGCCTTATCTTATAATACTGCAGATGAAATATTTTTGGATATATTTAAGCAAGTTAAAAACTCTGTAGAAAATATCTCTTTTAAAATGAACACTAATGATATTTTCTGTAGTTTGTAATATTTCCCTCATATATGAATTTCTTTTTTTCCTCTAATGTGTGACCAAGTTCCTTCAGGCTTTAGCACCAGTTCTCCAATGATTTATTATTTTGTTTTTATTCAGTGATTTGGGGGCCACTTGAGTCCTGGTGGTTCTGAGTAGCTTACAGTTAAAAAAGGACAGTACAAAAGAAAAAAGAAAAAAAGATTTTTTTTTAGAAAAAAAGAAGACAAACGAAAACAGAAAGCCACCCAACCAGGGCTCCAACCTCAACCAACTGCAAGGCCGGGAGAATAGTCTGGTCTCCAATAGTTTTCTGAACGTCATCAGAGTGGCAGAAAACTGGATCTCTGGGGGGGATCTTTCCAGAGGGCAGGCACACTTCCTGGAGTCCCACTAGATGACAGTGATGGAGCCAAAGTGTGCCTATTTGCCCAATCTCACCAGCGCATGAATTGCACTGAGAAGCCTACTACAGCTGCTCCAGTGGGCTCATGTGGGCACAATGAGGCATGGAAACCACTGCCCCTGCTGCCACATTCTGAACCAGCTGAAACCTCCGAGTGGTCTTCAAGGCAGCCACATGTACAGCAGATTACAGTAGTACGTAAAATGACTAATGCATGAGTGACTGTGTGAAGGGGTATGGATCTAAGCTAATGAGTACTGTATCTTTCGGAATTTGGAATGTATGCATTAGCTCCCATTGAAAACCAAATCAAACAATGAGTCATCTTAATAGGTAATACTGTTTTGTTCTCACAGGGAAGGTCCAAGAAGAAATTGCAAATGTGATTGGAGATCTGCAGCCAAGGACAAACCACCGAGTCAAAATGCCTTATACCGATTCTGTAATTCATGAACTTCAAAGGTTTGCTGATATTCTTCCAACCAATGTGTCACATGCAACCACCATGGACATAACTTTCAAAGGCTTCTTCATTCCCAAGGTGATCAATTTGAAATCACTGCATTGTACAACATCTAGTATTTCTTGGACAGTGTAAGGTAGTTTTCAGTATAATAAATGCAGTTTAAGAGGTACTGAGTGTAGGAATTCTGGAATGCTAATACCAGAACTCCACGCAGCTTCTAATTAGTTCATAGCAGAGCAGAAGCATCCCAGTAAGCTTGCACAAGGCCTAACAGTTCAAAACACAAAATAAACGCACTTCACATGTTAATGTAAATTAACAGAAAAATAGCTTACAGTTTTATTGTAACTCACAGTCTCATAGTAGAAATGGTCCATGTGTGCGAGGGATTAGAAAAGCCTGGTGGCTGTGTCATATATTACTCTTCCCGTATCTCTCCATGCAAAAATGCTGTTTTAACATCTAAGTGTTCAATATCCATGTTTCTAGATGCTGCTAGAGTTAGAAGAATTCTAATTGTGGAGTGTTTCACTACAGGTGCAAAACATTCATCATAGTCCTCTCTGTTAGGAAGGACTGGTCTGAAAGGACCAAGTCCGGCAAACAGAAAAAAGAAAAAGGTAAAACTCCGTTGCAATGATAAAAACATTGCAGCAGAGTTGAACTCAATTTTTAAAAAAAGCGCTAAGAACGCAACGCGCCTATTGGCTGCTGCGTTCAAAAGGCGCAAGATACAAAGTATAAAAAGGGTAAACAACAAAGAACAGTTTGTCGGGGACAACCGTTCTTTGGGATTACCACTTACCTTCAGCTCCAGACTTCTTCCACAGCTGCTCACACTACAAAAGCCCTGCTTAACCAATCTCTCTAGCCCTCCCAATCCTCCGACCACTGCCAGCCCTCGGATCCACCGATCTGTCGGTTCTCCTTACCTTTTGGAGCTGTCTTCCGTCACCGTTTCTGAAGAGATTCCTTCTGCTGATACTTTCCTTGCTGCCTCAGTGTCAAAGGCGTGGCTTCCCTTCGTGCCTGCCTCCGCTGACGGATCTGTCTCTGGGCTGTCTTCCTTCGCTGCTGCTCTGCCACGCCGGTGCTTTCCTGCTGCTCCATGCCTCCTCCTGCTATCAAAAACAAAGACCGCATATTACCTGTCAAACAGCATACTGTTGCTGTGCCGAATTACTCCTACCCTTATTTACCTCAGACCTCAAATACTGGAAAGTCTATTGTATTGTCAAAGGCTTTAATGTATTGTAAGGCTTTAATGTATTGTCGAAGGCTTTAATGTATTGTCGAAGACTGGAAAGTCTGTTCCAGCAGAGGATCTTCTATCAAGCTACCAACTACCTGTCTTCAAAACAAACCAGTTATTTAACCCTTCCCATTCCTTCCTATTAAAACCCAGCCAGCTTTTTAAACCACCCAGTCCTTTCCACCTTCCTCCTACCTTTACCTTTGATAAAAAAACATAACTGTCTGTTTTGTTCTTGTTATGCTGTAATTTGCCTGAACTAATTCTTGATGCAATTACTTACCTAGTAGATCTGTAGTTGTGTAAGTTGTCTTGCTAGTTCATCTCCAGACCCAGCCTTGTATTTACTTTGATTGTATTGCTTGTCTTGCTTGTGTTGTCTTGCCTTGTTCCTGTTCTGTTGTGTTGTTTCCAGATCCAAAAAACTTTCAGGCTGAAGTAGCAGACAGTACCATGCCCTATAACAGAAGAAGAACATCTTGAAGCCTGTCACCCAATTGATCTGATTGTACTTAATAAAACTGTTAAGTCTCTGTCTTAAGTCGGAAAGGACAGATTGTCCCTGACCAAACATTCTGATGAGGAAAAGCAAGGCCAGAAAGTTTGTAGCCAAGGAAACCACCACATCCAAGTCACAACAACTCCAGCAACAGGTCGCCACCTTAAGTGCCCAGCTGGCACAACTTCTTGCACAACCAGCAAGCAGAGCAACAACGCGCCCAAAATGTACTGTGGCTACACCGGAAAAGTTTGACTGCAACCTAAGCCAATTCCAAGCCTTTTTGGCCCAGTGCCAGCTGTGCATAAGTTTACGTGAGGAGGATTTTCCTAATAACAGGCACAAGGTAGGATTTATTATTAACCTCTTGACCGGAATTGCCTCCCAGTGGGCCTCGCCTCTGATCATTCAACAAAGCCCCATCTTAGATAATTTTGAGGAATTCATTCAACAATTGAAGGACATGTACGAGGACCCGGTAAAGGTCCAATCAGCTAGTCACAGATTACTCAGATTGAGGCAAGGCCATTCACCTGTGGCACATTACATTAGTACCTTCCGAGCTATCACCCAATATTTACACTGGGGAGAATAGGCTATGGTAGATCAATTTCAAGAAGGTTTACCAACAGAAATGTTGGACAAATTCACCCATATCCAATGCCCCTCTACCCTGAAGGAGTTAACCCACCTCTGTCTCCAGATAGATGGAAGATTGCAGCAATGTCGGGAGAGACACCCTTCCTATTCAGGAATTAGTCCAGCTTACCGCAATTGGAGACCGGTGGAGGAAACTCCACAGGTTATACCACCTTTAGAGGGGGCTCGACTATGCCTTACTCCAACCGAAAAAGAACGAAGCCAGAGCGAAGGCTTATGCCTATATTGTGCAGGTATTGGGAATATTGTGGCCACCTCCCCTGTCAAGACCAAGGCTGTCTTTCAGGCAGGAAATGGACGACACCCAACCTAAGGGGGCAATTAGGTTCAGTGGGAAGTACTGAAGGCCATGGATCACTGTGAAGCTTCTTTCCTCCAGGACATTTCGCATTAACTGTGACTTTACAATTGGATCAGGCACCGTGTCCTGGTTCAGCCTCTGCCCCAGGACTCCAGTGAGGAGTCAGCAGATGAGCTGTCCCTGGTGAACCCCCAGGGGACTAAACCAGACGAAGCCCCAGAATTACGCACGGCTCCAGAAGTAGACCCAGCACCACAGGGCAGTGGGGAGTTGGCAACAACTGAGGCTACAGGGGAGCAAACTGGGGATGGTGGTTTGTCCCCACCCTCTAGCCAGCAGCCAGCTGGTTCTCATCAAACTCCCAGCTCGCCAGAATCACCCAAAGGGCAGAGACGGAGACGTGTACGCATTGCCTTAAAGGACAGACGAAGAAGTGCGAGGCTAGCTGCAAGGGAGTTACATAGGGGAAACGTTGAGTCTTTGCAGGATTCAGATGACAGCCCCTAATCTCCTAATAAATCACCAGCAGAGCAGTGAGTGAGTTGTGGGAGCAATGTAGCATATTGGCTTCACGACCACTCCAGCATCTTGGCTTGATTCCTGATTTCTTGACCCTGGTTGGGCTACTGTTGATCTGTTTTCTGGACTCTTTGACCCAGCTTTGACTTCTCACTGACCTACTTGTTACCACCCCTGACCTGGCTTTGGAATATTGGTTGTCTTCTGCCTCCAACTCTGACTTCGGCAAACGGACTCCTGGTTTCTCTCTCTCGGCTTTTCCCTGCAGCATGACTTCTGGCTGTATCTGTTGCTAAGCGTACAGCTGGTGAGTGCATTCCTGCCTTCAGCTCACAGCAGAGACTCTGTGTAACCTGATACCCGTGACAGGCCAGCACAGTTTGCTCCCACCCCACACATGCTGGGAGAGAGAGACACTTTTTCAGCAGAATGACTGACCCAGCTGCCGATGCAATGGCTGATTTGGCAGCCCAAAATCAGACGCTGGCTACCCAAGTAAACCAACTTGCGGGGCTTGTTAGCCAGCTGCAAATGCAACTGGCTACTGTGGCTTCTGTGCCCAGCAAGTGTCCAGTGAGCCCTCCTGAAAAATATGAGGGCAAGCCTGAGGATTTCCCTGCCTTTTTGGGACAATGTGCTTTATACATGAAGGTACGGGAGAGGGATTTTGTATCAGATCAAACCAAGGTCTGTTTTCTCATCAGCCTCCTAAAGGGCCATGCGGCTAAGTGGGCCACCCAGTTCCTGGTGGCTGACTCTCTGCTCCTGAATAACTACCCCGCCTTCCTGGCACAATTCAGGAGTGCCTTTGAAGAGCCTCAAGCCCTGGACAGAGCCAACCGGCAGATCAGGCGGCTGCAACAGGGCAAAGGGTCGGTAGCAGACTATACAGCGGAGTTCCGGCTCTACGCCCAGGACTTAGACTGGAACGAGGCTGCCCTGCATGACCAGTACTTAGAGGGACTATCTGAGTCAATGCTGGATGAGGTAGCCAGGGTGGAACGCCCTACCACCCTGGAGCAAACCATCCAGTTGTGCCTCTGCATCGACGGGTGGCTGGAGGACAGACACCAGGCCCAACAGGGGGATTCTGGTCGAGAGCTGAGGTGCAACCGGCCTCCCACACCTACGCCTCGCTGGGCCCCTAGTGGCCCCAGTCCAGCCGTGCCAGAGCCAATGCAGTTGGGGGCTGCCCGGCCTCAGCTTACTCGAGAGGAGAAGGAAAGGAGGTGCCAGGCCAACATGTGCCTATACTGTGGCGGGCCGGGGCATTAGGCCAGCTCTTGCCCCGAAAAGCAATCAGTGCTGGGAAACAGGCAGCCCCAGGTCAGTGTCAGCCGAGTGACCTGGGGTGTGCCACATCTTCCCACAGGCCAACAGGAGATGGACTCCAGCACCTGCTGCTGCCAGTTAAGCTGCAGCTGTGGGTGGGGCAGTGGCTCCTGGCCCATGCCTTAGTGGACTCAGGGGCTTCCTGCTCCTATATGGACATCGACTTTGCAACCCAGCAGCAGGTCCCGCTTTGCGCAAAGAAAGTGCCCATGTCTGTGGAAGCCATCGACGGGCAGCTGCTGCAGTCGGGCCCTGTTATCAAGGAGACGGCGCTCCTATCCATGTTTGTGGGTCACCACCAGGAGCGGCTATGTCTGGACATCACCAAGATTCCCCGGTTCCCACTGGTACTGGGGATAGACTGGCTAGAGTGGCACAACCCTATGATAGACTGGGCTCGCCAGCAATTCCAGTACCAGGAACCTTGCCCGCACCTGACTTCCAAGGCGCTCCTGGGGGCGGCCAGCACAGAGGGGACTCCTGCCATTCCCCTGGAATATCGGGAGTTTGCGGATGTCTTCGAGGAGAAGGGAGCAGACCAGCTACTGCCCCATCGGCCCTATGATTGGGGTATCAATCTCAAACCTGATGCACCCCTGCCCGTGGGCCAGCTCTATTCATTGTCTGAGCCGGAACAGGCCACCCTCCAGGACTTTTTGGCCAAGAACCGGCGGATGGGTTTCATTCGGCCTTCTAGATCCCTGACCTCAGCCCTGGTACTCTTTGTTAAGAAGAAGTGCGGGGAGCTGAGACTCTGTAATGACTATCGGGCACTTAATCACATAACCATCCGGGACCGGGACCCGCTTCCATTGATCCCGGAACTGCTGGATCAGGTGCGCCAGGCCCAGCTATTCACCAAGCTGGACCTGCGTGGTGCCTATAACCTGATTAGGATCCGGGACGGGGATGAGTGGAAGACGGCCTTTGGAACTCGCTACGGGCAGTATGAATATTTGGTGATGCCCTTCGGACTCTGTAACGCGCCCGCCATCTTCCAACGGTTCATCAACGATGTATTTAGGGACCTATTGGACCGGTTCATCGTGGTCTATTTAGACGATATTCTCATCTACTCCCGAGACCCGGCCCAGCATGTAGAGCATGTACGCACTGTTCTGCAGTGACTGCAAGAACAACAGCTCTATGCAAAATTAGAGAAATGCGAGTTCCATGCACGGGAAGTGGACTTCCTGGGGCACCCTTACTCCTGAGGGTGTAGCAATGGACCCGGCCAAGGTAACCTCAGTGACCCAGTGGCAAGCCCCTAGGAATCGAAAAGAGCTACAGAGGTTCCTTGGCTTTGCCAATTATTATAGAGAATTCATTGATGGCTACGCCGCTCTGGCTGTACCTCTCACTCAGCTGCTGAGACCCCGCAAACCATTCCGTTGGACTGCGAAGGCAGAGCAGGCGTTCCAACACCTAAAAAGCTGGTTTGCTACAGAGCCCGTGTTGCGACATCCAGACCCATGGCTCCCGTTCATCGTGGAGGCGGACACCTCCAGCTATGCCATTGGGGTGGTCCTTTCGCAACAGGCCACCCCCACCGAGCCACTGCGCCTGTGTGCGTATTATTCCCGCCATCTTACTCCCGCAGAACGCAATTATACTATCTGGGAGCGAGAGCTGCTGGCCATAAAAGCGGCATTCGAGGTGTGGAGACAATGGGTCCAAGGGGCCAAGGTCTTTACTAAATTGGATCTAAGAGGAGCTTATAACCATGTACGAATCAGAGCAGGAGACGAATGGAAGACAGCATTCTGTACATGTTACGGGCATTTCGAATTCACAGGCATGCCGTTTGGGCTGTCTAATGCTCCTGCAGTCTTCATGTATTTCATTCATGACATTTTTAAAGACGTCTTAGACCAGTTTTTAATTATCTACTTAGATTATCTCCTGATTTACTCCTCATCCCATGACATGCACGTCCAGCATGTTCGAGTAGTGTTACAATGCCTACGTGAAAACCAACTCTACGGCAAACTAGGAAAATGTCAGTTTGCTCAGGAGACTATAGATTGTTTGGGACATCGGATCTCTGCTGCTGGAATTGAAATGGAACCAGGCAAGATAGAGGTGCTACAGTCCTGGCAAATGCCTTAATGGGCCAAGGATGTACAGCGACTTCTCAGGCTGGTAACTGCTACTGCTGGTTGGTATGCAGTCATCATCCACTTAAGTGTGGCAGCCTCTCTCCCTCTCATCAAAGTACACCACTCTGCATACTTTTACTATTCCTGTTTTTCGATTCAGGATTCTGTATCCCTTGCTTCCTGGAGCATAGCCAATCATGACCCCTTCTTCAGCTCTGGGGTCCAGTTTGAATCTTTTCTCTTTTGGTATGTGGGCATATGCCTTTGATCCAAACACTCTTAAATGTTTGACGCTTGGTTTGCGCCCATGCCATAGCTCAAAAGGTGTTACCTTGTTGGCTCTGGTTGGCACTCTGTTTTGCAAATATGTAGCTATCATCACAGCATCTGCCCAGTATTTTTCAGGTAGATCTGCCTCTAACAGCATACACATTACCATGTCCATCAATGATCTATTCTTTCTCTCAGCAACTCCATTACTCTCTGGCGTGTAAGGAGTGGTCAGTCTGTGTTCTATGCCTAATTGTGTCAGGTATGTTTGCATGGTGTTAGATAGGAACTCACTTCCTCGATCACTCTGGAGGGCTTGAGGGGTCCTGTTGAACTTGTTGGTCACCATGGGTACATTTGCCTTCAACATGTCGGGTGCCTGGGATTTTCCTTCAGTAGGTATGTTACACAATACCTGGAAAAATCATCTATGAAACATATTTCATCTGAAAGAATAGTGTGTTCAATTCTGGCACCCCATTTTCAAAAGGCTAGTGATAAGCTAGAGAGGATTCAGCGGAGGGCAACATTGATGATTCAGGGACTTGAGTACTTGCCCTATGGAGATAGGCTGAAGGAAGTTGGGATGTTCAGTTTGGAGAGAGGAAAGCTTAGGGGAGGCACAATAGCTGCACCCAGGTATATCAAGAGAAGCTACACAGAAGGTGGATGAGAACTATTTTTCACAGCTACAGAAACTAGGACTAGAAATTTCAGATATAAGTTGCAGTAGTTTAAATATGGGGAAAAGATGGTAAGATCTGTACAATAGTGGAATAATCTACCTATGCAGCTTGTGAGTTCTCCATCTCTGGAGGTTTTTAAGAAGAGGCTGAATAGTGACCTCTCCTGGATGGTTTAATTGATATTCCTGCATACCACAAAGGGTTGGAAAAGATGGTCCTTGTGTTCCCTTCTGATTCTACAATACTGTGATTCTATGATGACAATCTGCTGATTTTGAATGTTTGCTCTGCACAAGGGTAGCCAAGACAGCGTAAAGGTACAGTTGGTGTGCCTTTGAACGTGTTAGAAGAAGCAATGTGTATATTCCTTAAGAATTGTAATGTAACCCGAGCATACTAATGAACCTCATGTTGTGGCTTGAATAGAAAAATGGTTTATTATAGGAAACCCCTGAAAAATAGCAGTGTCTGTTGGAAATAATGTTGAAGCCTGGGCTGACCAACAACAATAAATCTTAAGCCAGAAAACACTACATAGATGCACATATATCTAAAATTATTGATAAGACTAAAAAGTAGGCATTAAATAGAATAAAATTACATAAGAAAAAATTATTATAATAACAATAATACAGAGAACAATGGCCATCACCAAGATTAGTGCTAAACTTCAGTCATAGGTGGAACAAATAGAACAAACAGAGGCACAGATTTGGCAACTCCATCAGAGTCCTGGTCAGATAGAAGAAGTGACACATAAGCATCATGCTCTCTCCCAGGGTATTTCTTTAAGATGGGATAGATGAATGTCTTCTGAGATTCCATGCCAAGAGAACAAGAAAGGAACATGGGGCTCAGGAACTCCCCAGAGCCGTCCCCACATGGACATGCGCACTGCTGAAGTGGGATGTTTTTAAAATGCTCCCACAGGACTGTGGAGGGTAGTGGTCAAGGTGAAGGCCTGACAAAATTTGAGTGTTAGAGTGGAGGAGAAATAGGATGATGGTTCTTGCCCATTTGAGAAAAATCCATGAAGTGTGCAGCTGAATACTAGGCTTAGACTGGTTTGGAAATCAATATCACAGAGACGTCGCCCTGGCTGAACTGTGGAAGAGAAAATCTCTGCCTTTTCTGTTTCATCTGTCACTAATTTTCCCAATCATCATAAATGGCATATATTCGAAACAAACAGATCCTTTTCTATGCAGATACTCAGCAAACAAATGCAGTTCTCATTTCTTTTCAGAAATCACTTTCTTGTTAATCCATTCATGTTAGATGAAAGAATAACTTTTTCCCCAGGATCACATGCAAAATTTGCCCCAAAACTCATGATGGTTTTTCCATTATCACCATTCACAGGCAGCATAATATGCAAGAATCTAGATAAGAACAATTCAAACATTCTGATATACATTTTAACCTATTTGTTCATAATTAATCTTACACCTCCACTTTCCTGCATGTATTCATCACTTCATAATATCAAACTTTCATTGAGATGTCTTACATCTTCCTTTTCTATTAGTTTCACTAAGTTTCACTTAGTTTCTTTTCATGGATTAATTCATGGTCCCTACCATTTATAGGGCATGGTGGCTCAGCGGGTAAGACGCCAGGCTTGTCGATCGGAAGATCGCAAGTTCGGAGGTTCAAATCCCTAGCCCTGCATGTGGAGTGAGCTCCCGCACTAGCTCCAGCTCTTGCCAACCTAGCAATTTGAAAGCATGCAAATTCAAGTAGATGAAAAAGGTACCACTTTGGTGGGTAGGTAACAGCGTTCCGCACGCGTCATGTAGCCACATGACCGTGGAAGCGTCTTCGGACAATGCTGCCTCTTCGGCTAAGAAACGGAGATGAGCACCACCCCCTAGAGTCAGACACGACTGCACAAATGTGTGGGGGGAACCTTTACCTTTACCTTACTACCATTTATGCCTCTTATATTCCAAGTTGCAATATTGCATAAGCCATGGTCCTCCACAGATAGGTCCATGAATATTGTCCATCATGGCTTGGGCCAATCAAAGTTTTCACATAATGATTTTATAAGATAAAGAAAAATTAGCTTACCAGCCTTAGTATTACCCATGCCACAGTTGAATATGCGATGTAATGACACATTCAGGATGTTTATATTTTGTTTCTAATCTCTTATTGTTGCAAACCTCTATCAGTGTATAAATAAACATAAAGTTTGGGGGTAAATTTAATGATCATAATAATCACAATCTTAATCCTAATAAGAACAAATTGAACAAATCAATACAGTAACCCATATTTTCCTGACAGTCTTTTTCCACCCCAGCTATAATTCTAAAGTCTAAATCTTTTGGAAATGGTCCCCTTCTTTTCTTTCTTCCTTTATTTTGTCTATCATGTATTTTAGACTGATGACAGAGACTGTCTTATCAGGCTCTGTAAGCTTTTCTTTTAGACAAAAGGGTGAAATAAAAGTGCAACAAACAAACAAGAAAGGAAGTTAATATATAGCAGTATTTAGTGCACTGGGTCAATATTTTTCTCTGTATAGCTGCCAATATTCCTGACTTAATATAGATGACTTTTCTAGACATTCAGCCTTTTCTTTCTTTTCCTATAAATGTCTGAAGCACAGTGTCTCTCACTACTTTTTGGACTACAATAAAGGATTATAGTTTGTATTGACTGCAAGACTTCATTATTAATAAGACAAGGATGAAATCCTACAAAGCTCTCTCTTCTTTTTTTTTTTTTTTAAATATTTTATTGGGTTTTGAATATACTGTACATAGTTAAAAGTTGGAAACGGGAAGAGAAACAGAAATACAAATCAAAGAAAGAAGAAAAAAAGGTGTAGTAAAGCAAAGAAAAAAAAGAAAAAAGATGAAACATAGAAAGTAGTCAGCTTCCGATTAATCTCTGGTCACAATACTTTACAAAATTTGTCATACATGCTAGGTCTATACATGACATTAAAAAAACATTTCTTGTCTAATATATCAGTTTATATATGATTTAATCTTCAAATCTTCATATAGACTTTGCCCCTCCAGTATTTTCCAAATAGTCCATTATTAGTTTCTACTCTTAAAAAAATAATAGTTTAAATTTTCTTTTAATAAACATATCAATCTCTCATTTTCTGTCAATCCATCAATTCTAATAATAAAAAGTCCTCATAAATCAACCATTTATCTCTATTCCTTACTTCTATTCTATTCTATAAAATGCATCTTACATACTAAATCTGTAAATCACATTAAAAAACATTTCTTATCTAATATATCAATTTATATATAATTTAATCTTCAAATCCTCTTATAAGCTCTGCCCCTCCAACATTTTCCAAATAGTCCATTAATAGTTTCTAATCTTTAAAAGAGTAATAATTGAATTTTCTTTTAATAAACGTGTCAATTTATCCTTTTCTGCCAATCCATCAATTTTAACAATAAAAAGTCCTTATAGGTCAGCCATTTATCTCTATCCTTTACTTCTATTCTATTCTATGAAATGCTTCTTACGTTCTCCTGGTGCCTCCCTCATGTCTGTCTTATATTTCTCTAAAAATGTTTTAACTTTTAAAGTAAAAATTATCCTTAACTTTTGTTCTTTAAACACTTTCTGTTCTCTAAAAATTTTATCTATTTCCAAATCTAGGTCTTGTTCTTTTATCTCCAAGGGTTTATCTAATATAGAAACAGTCCTTTCTCCTACATCTTCATTCAACTGTTCTGGAACTTGTCTCCGTCTCAAAATGCACTCCTTCTCTCTCATTTCTTTATTAAATGATGTCATCACTTCCAGAAGTTTTCTCATCTCTGACTGAAGAGGCTCCACCGACGCTCCAGGTGTTAATGCCATGATTGTCATAATGTAGATAGTTTCCCTGTAAGAGAGAAAAGGCAAGAAGGAAAAAAAGGAAAAAAAAAAAAGGAGAGGAGAGGGGGAAGACAAAGACAAAGAACCTCTCTTCTTCTCCCCCTTTAATAATAGGAGAATAAAAAAACTTTTAAAAATAAAAATAGTCCTTTAAATGTAATTATCAGAATAGCAAAAAATCTAGTCCATTAAAATTGTATGTCCAAGCGTAAGAGCAAGTAAATAAAAGATAAAAAAAGAACAGAGAGGTTTTATTGTAGTCAAAATAATAACAAAAAAGATAAACAATCCCAAGGTTTCTCACGGCAGCTTATATCCACACAGTCCAACCATGAATAAGTCGTCTAATTTATATACAGAAGGAGTCCAAGGCATTCATAAAAATTCTATAAAGTGACTTATATAATCCAAAAAATATTCAAACACTTATGGAGAAAAGCAAAAAGAGTTCTTTCATAATAAAAATCCCAAACAGGTAGAAGAAAGAATATCAAATCAGTAATTCATTTATCCATAAAAACTTTAAATCCAGACAAATTAGTCCCCAAAGGGAAAAAAAAATACTTATAATTGCAATAAGGATGAAAGCAAACCAAGAGTAGAAATATTTAGAATCAAAAGAGAAAGTCACTCAGCCCACTCCAGGCAGAGTCAATTATCTTTCCAAACCCACCGTTCAAACACTCCTCTGACAAGAAAGAAAAATAAAACACCAGCATCTATAAATCACAGTCCAGAAATAAATCCTAGTGCTTAATAAATCCAGTAATATTTAAAAAAAAAGTGCAACTAAAAGGCTGGATGAGGAGCTACTTAACTTATTTAGTTTCACGGTTTCTGCAGAGCTTTCATGTTAGTTCCAGTCGTCTGTTACCACTCAAATCTCTCTTCCCCTGTAGTGGGTATACAGGGGTCAGGATAGAGCAGCAGGTTCGACGACCCTTGTGATAAATCTTCTGCCCACCCTCTCTTCGAGGGTGGTTTTTCAGCGATTTTCTCGCCGCAGACAGAAAACCGCGGAGCTATCAGCTCTTCGCTCCACTCAGTCCAGCACCCGGAAGCGAAAGTACAAAGCTCTCTCTTCTGAATGGCCAGAATACCCTCATTGGTTGCAATATCTACAAATCCATAGCAGAATCCAAAAGGAATTACAAAACCCAGGTGAAATACTTAAGAGGCAAACATCTTAGATCAGGCAGAAATGATTGCAATTTATAATTCATGATTTGAGCTATACTAGTTAATTACTGCATAATAACCCCTTTTAAATAATGACATATTCATACTGAAACACATTTTCAAATTGCAGATTTATATTATCATCCTTTTGAATTTTTAGATAATTTTACTATGTTAGTAAATCTCCTTTTAATCTATTTTTGTTGATTGTATTCTTCTCTAGTTTTTCTTTCTCCTTGAAGAAGGAGTAAATGAGAGAAAATTTTAATTTATGAAATAATTATGTTCCTGGTTCTGGGTAAGAATACATGCATACATATGGATAAAAAGCTGTATATTTGTATAAAAGGTTTAATGGATATATAGTACTCTTCATTTGTCATTACACTGAGTCATGTCTAAACATGAGGAGGGAGGGGAGCATAGGTAAATTTCATAATCTCACAATCTACTTTGCCAGAGGGTGACTGCAACAGGGCTTCACGTGCCCACAGACTCCTTCTGTACAGCAAAGGGGCAATAAATACAGCAAGGATGGGGCAAAGGTATCCCATTATTTTCCCTTCTACCTCCTCACGTGTAATAATTCAAGGGTACAATAACTATTAATGAGAACTCCTAGGTATGATACATTTTGAAACATAATGGTGAATGTGTGGGAATCAGTGAAGGAAGGAAAGTAACATGATCTAGCTTTTGATCCAGCCACTGCTGGTATGTGGACCTCAGAGGTTTGCCAAGAGGCAAAGTGCCCCTCAGGTGAATATTACTGCTCACCACTGATCTGGGGCAGAGTTCCCTGATCTTGGAGTTACACAATCTCTCTCGTTTTCAGTAGAACTTGCATTGTGCCAGTCAAAGCCAGGAAGTAGAATCAAGGATTGGGAACAAAAGGGAATCCTGGAACTGTGCCAGAGAACCTTTACCCTTCCTTGCCTCAGACCTCAGCTACTGGGAAGCCCGTTCCAGCAGAGGACCTTCTGTCAAGCTACCACCTGCCTCTCTTGGACCCTACCCGGCTCTTTAACCCTTCCAGTTCCTTCCTACTAGAACACGGCCAGCCTTCTATACTATCCAGTCCCTTCCACCTCCCTCCTAACCCAGCCTTGCCTACCTTTGATAAACCCAGTATCTGCCTATGTCTATGAAGGTTCTCAGTCATCCAGGTGGAATTGTCTGTAGCTTGAATCATGTCAACTGGATTTCTATTTTCTTAATGGAAACGTTTCGCTCCTTATCCAAGGGGCTTCTTCAGTCTGAGCAAAGTTGGTAAGGGAATCCTAAATATGTTCCTAGGTAGCTGTGTGACCTTACACCTGGGGCTAGGTCATGGTTATATTGAGATGTAATTTTTAAGTCCTTTTATCATCTAATGGAGGGTCGTTAAAAACACCATGCTGCTGTTGAGCTTCTGAAATGGTCTTAATCTTCCTAGGCACAGAAGACAACACGGGGAGGAAGATGGGGGAGAGTTTGTGCCTGAGGCCCCCACCTCTATTCAAGGAAGGATTTTCCAAGTTGGCATAAATGGATTCCTTGACCCCTCTCTCAAACCACCTATCTTCTCTGT
Source organism: Charina bottae (assembly GCA_023362775.1). Lineage (NCBI taxonomy): Eukaryota > Metazoa > Chordata > Lepidosauria > Squamata > Charinaidae > Charina > Charina bottae. The sequence continues at coordinate 49,427,138 of JALMGJ010000009.1, forward strand.
CTAAAATGTGAACATTAATGTCCTCAAATGAATGTCCTTTTTCTTTTAGATGAAGATAAACTGCTGACTCTGGTCCTGTGGTGTTATTTCTCCTGTGTTGTGCCATCCTCCTGTACATAGGTTGTTTGGTTTCTCCAATGTAGAGTTCAGAGCACTCCTCACTGCACTGGATTGCATAAACTACATTGCTTTTCTTATGTTTTGGAGTTTGATCTTTGGGGTGTACAAGCCTCTGTCTCAGTGTGTTGGTGGGTTTGAAATATACAGGTATGTGGTGTTTGCCAAATATCCGTTTTATCTTTTCAGACACGCCAGCCATGTAGGGAATGACCAGGTTCTTTCGTTTACTCTGAGTCTCAGCCCTATCTGTCGCTGTGACAGATAGGGCTGAGACTCAGAGTAAACGAAAGAACCTGGTCATTCCCTACATGGCTGGCGTGTCTGAAAAGATAAAACGGATATTTGGCAAACACCACATACCTGTATATTTCAAACCCACCAACACACTGAGACAGAGGCTTGTACACCCCAAAGATCAAACTCCAAAACATAAGAAAAGCAATGTAGTTTATGCAATCCAGTGCAGTGAGGAGTGCTCTGAACTCTACATTGGAGAAACCAAACAACCTATGTACAGGAGGATGGCACAACACAGGAGAAATAACACCACAGGACCAGAGTCAGCAGTTTATCTTCATCTAAAAGAAAAAGGACATTCATTTGAGGACATTAATGTTCACATTTTAGACAGAGAAGATAGGTGGTTTGAGAGAGGGGTCAAGGAATCCATTTATGCCAACTTGGAAAATCCTTCCTTGAATAGAGGTGGGGGCCTCAGGCACAAACTCTCCCCCATCTTCCTCCCCGTGTTGTCTTCTGTGCCTAGGAAGATTAAGACCATTTCAGAAGCTCAACAGCAGCATGGTGTTTTTAACGACCCTCCATTAGATGATAAAAGGACTTAAAAATTACATCTCAATATAACCATGACCTAGCCCCAGGTGTAAGGTCACACAGCTACCTAGGAACATATTTAGGATTCCCTTACCAACTTTGCTCAGACTGAAGAAGCCCCTTGGATAAGGAGCGAAACGTTTCCATTAAGAAAATAGAAATCCAGTTGACATGATTCAAGCTACAGCCAGTATCTGCCTAGTTCCTGGTCTTGCTCAAGCCCTGTAAATTGCCTTACCTAATTCTTTGGTACATTTTACTTACCTAGTATATTGGTAGATGTGTGAGTTGTCTTGATAGTCCAATATCCAGGTTAAGCCTTGTCTTCACATTGATTTTATTCCCTTGCCTTGCTTGTCTTGCCTTGTTCTTGTCCTGTTGTGTTGTCTCCAGATCAAGGTAGCCTCCAGGGCCAACATATCATGGTCAGGACTGTGCACTATAAACAGAAGAAGAACGTCTTGAGGCCTGTCACCAAAATCTGATCTGATTGTAACTTAAATAAACTGTTAAGCAAATTGAGCCTCTGTCTTAAGTCGGAACAGGACACCGCCAATGACCTGAATTCCTTTAGTTTCTTCATCAGATGTTCCACAGTATCCAAAGGGTCCTGTACTATCAAAACTAAGTCATCAGCAAAAGCCCTCAGTTTAAAAACTTCTTGTTTAATCTTTAAGCCCTTTATTTGTACATCTCTTCTAATATCTCTATTAAAAACTTCCAACACCAAGATAAAGAGCAGAGGTGACAAAGAGCATCCTTGTCTTGTTCCTTTTTGTATCTGGCATGGTTCAGTTAACTCGTCATTCACAATGATGTTTGCCTTTTGAGGTGTATAAATTGACTTAATTCCCTGGATAAGATGTTCTCCAAAGTCCATAATTTCCAAAATTTTGAACATAAAACTCCAATTCAGATTATCGAAGGCTTTTTCTGCATCTAAGAAGATAAGAGCAACCTGGCATTCATTATGATATTGCAAATATTCTATAATCTCAAAACCACTCTTACATTGTCTTTTAACTGTCTTTTAGGTAAAAATCCACATTGATCATGATGAATAAGTTCCTGTAGAATTTTCTTCATTCTTTCAACCAGCACTGAGGCAAATATTTTATAATCATGATTCAACAGTGAAATTGGTCTATAATTCTTAATTAAGGAAGGATCTTGTCCTTCCTTTGGTAAAAGTGCAATGTTAACTTCTTTCCATGAATCTGGCATTGGAGAACCTAACAAAATAGAATTCATCAATCTTTTAAAAGGTAGAAGGATCTGATCTTCAAAACATCTATAATATAATGCAGATAAGCCATCAGGTTCTGGTGCTTTTCCCAATTTAGTTCTTTTTATGGCTTCAACTATTTCAAAAGTAGTTATGGGACTATTCAATATTAATTTCTGTGACTGTGAAAGTTTTGGTAAATCTTGTTTACTCAAATATTCATTTGTCTTATCAAAAGAGACTTTTTGTTTTTTATATAAATTAGAGAAAAAAACTGTGAAATGCTTTTTTAATATTTTCATTGTCCCATAATTCCACATTTCCTCCTTCAATCTTTAGTAACATTTTCTTCTTTCTTTCTTTCCTCCCTTAATTTATATGCTAGCCATCTTCCTGGCTTATTAAAGGTAAAGGTTCCCCCCGCACATTTGTGCAGTCGTGTCCGACTCTAGGGGCCGGTGCTCATCGCTCATCTCCATTTGTTAGCCGAAGAGCCAGTGTTGTCCGAAGACACTTCTGCGGTCATGTGGCCGCATGATGCGCGCGGAACGCTGTTACCTACCCACCAAAGTGGTACCTATTAATCTACTTGCATTTGCATGCTTTCAAATTGCTAGGTTGGCAAGAGCTGGAGCTAGTGCGGGAGCTCACTCCGCACGCAGGGCTAGGGATTCGAACCTCCGAACTTGCGATTGACAAGCCTGGCATCTTACCCACTGAGCCACCACGCCCCCTTTTTCCTGGCTTATTAGCAAATTCAAAATGTCTCTGTTTAGCATATTTTAACTTTGTTTCAGTTTCTTTCACAGTCAACATTGACACTTGCTGATGTAATAACTTGAGTTGATACACAATATTATTATCTGATGGTTTTTAACTCAGATTCTTTCATCTTGATCTGATCCAAAACCATTTGTAACTTTTGTTGTGATTTTTTCTTAAGATTATGGTTATAATAAATAAAATGTCCCCTCATAACTGCTTTACTAGTGTCCCACACAGTTTTTACATCTATTTTGTTATCCAAGTTAATTTCAAAAAAGTCCTTTAATTTCTTCTTACAATCCTCCACAACCTTTTCTTTTTGATGAATATATTCATTCAGTCTCCATCTATATGACCTAATTTTTTATTGTCATACTTACAGGATTGTGATCAGAAAAGGTCTTTGGTAAAATATCCACTTTAGAAATTTTATTCACCAAATCTTTTGAAACCCAAATAATATCAATTATTGAAAAAGGTTTATGTCTCTGCCTCTATGAAGAGACTGTCTCTAAAAGATGTTATGGAACAGGAAGAAGTTCTCCCTGACAAGATCAAGACTGAGTTGAAAATGAATTTATGAATGACAGGCTACGAGAATGACATGGAAAAAGATGCTGCACTGGACATACAAAAGAAACCAGCGGATGTCTTAATAGTTAAAAGGGATATACAAACAATAAACCAAGAGAGTGATCTAGATAATTTTCCTATATTGGATTCACCAAAGACGCTTGTTACAGTTTTGAAGAATCTCATGAGAAGGGACAAAGAAAAAATGAAAAGAAATCAAGTTCCAGGACATTATTTGAATGGACTAAAGACTAAGACCCCTTCATGGATCACTGCCTTGTTGTGGCGAAGGGGCTTGCGTAACTCAATGAAGTCAGGACAAGATGGACAGGTCATGATGGAGAGTTCTGACAAAACGTGGTCCACTTGAGGAGGAAATGGCAAACCACTCCAGTATCCTTGCCAAGAAAACCCATGGACAGTATCAAAAGGCTAAAAGATATGACGCCGGAAGATGAGCCCCTCAGGTCGGAAGGTGTCCAATATGCTACTGGGGAAGAGTGGAGGGCAATTCCGAGTAGCTCCAGAAAGAGTGAAGTGGCTGGGCCAAAGCCGAAAGGACGCTCAGTTGTGGATGTGTCTGGAAGTGGAAGGAAAGTCCGATGCTGTAAAGAACAATATTGCATATGAACCTGGAATGTAAGATCAATGAATCAAGGTAAGCTGGATGTGGTCAAACATGAGATGACAAGATTGAACATCGACATCTTGGGAATCAGCAAACAAAAATGGACAGGAATGGGCGAATTTAATTCAGGAGACCATTATATATACTACTACTGTGGGCAAGAATCCCTTAGAGGAAATGGAGTAGCTCTCATAGTCAATAAAAGAGTGGGAAAGGCAGTGGGGTACAAGCTCAAAAATGACAGAATGCTTTCAGTTCGAATCCAAGGCAAACCATTCAACATCACAGTAATCCAAGTCTATGCCCCAACCACTGATGCTGAAGAAGCTGAAGTTGACCAGTTCTATGAAGACCTATAACACCTTCTAGAACTAACACCAAAAAAAGTTGTCCTTCTCATCATAGGGGACTGGAATGCTAAAGTAGGAAGTCAAAAAATAACCGGAATAACAGGCAAGTTTGGCCTTGGAGTACAAAATGAAGCAGGGCAAAGGCTACTAGAGTTTTGTCAAAAGAACACGCTGGTCATAGCAAACACTCTTTTCCAACAACACAAGAGACGACTATACACATGGACATCACCAGATGGTCAATACTGAAATCAGATTGATTATATACTTTGCAGCCAAAGATGGAGCAGCTCTATACAATCAGCAAAAACAAGACCTGGAGCTGACTGTGGCTCAGAACATGAACTTCTTATCACAAAATTTAGGCTTAAATTGAAGAACGTAGAGAAAACCACTAGACCACTCGGGTATGACCTAAATCATATCCCTTATGATTATACAGTGGAGGTGAGGAATAGATTTAAAGGATTAGATCTGGTAGACAGAGTGCCTGAAGAACTATGGTTGGAGGTTCGTAACATTGTACAGGAGGCAGCAACTAAAACCATCCCAAAGAAAAAGAAATGCAAGTAAGCAAAGTGGCTGACTGATGAGGCTTTACAAATAGCTGAGGAAAGAAGGGAAGCAAAAGGCAAGGGAGAAAGGGAAAGATATAACCAACTGAATGCAGATTTCCAGAGAATAGCAAGGAGAGATAAGAAGGCCTTCTTAAATGAACAATGCAAAGAAATCGAGGAAAACAATAGAATGGGGAAGACTAGAGATCTCTTCAAGAAAATGGGAGATGTCAAGTGAACGTTTTGTGCAAAGATGGGCATGATAAAGGACAATAAAGGCAGAGACCTAACAGAAGCAGAAGAGATTAATAAGAGGTGGCAAGAATACACAGAAGAACTATACAAGAAAGATCTTAATATCCCTGATAAATACGATGGTGTGGTCACTGACCTTGAGCCGGACATCCTAGAGAGTGAAGTCAAGTGGGCCTTAGGAAGCATTACTAACAACAAAGCTAGTGGAGAAGACAGTATCCCAGCTGAGCTATTTAAAATCCTAAAATATGATGCTGTTAAAGTGCTGCACTCAATATGCCAACAAATTTGGAAAACTCAACAGTGGCCACAGGATTGGAAAAGGTCAGTTTACGTTCCAATTCCAAAGAAGGGCAATGCCAAAGAATGTTCAAACTACTGTACAATTGCGCTCATTTCACATGCTAGCAAGTTTATGCTCAAAATCCTACAAGCTAGGCTTCAGCAGTATGTGAACCGAGAACTACCAGAAGTGCAAGCTGGGTTTCGAAGAGGCAGAGGAACTAGAGATCAGATTGCCAACATTCGCTGGATCACGGAAAAAGCAAGAGAGTTCCAGAAAAACATCTACTTCTGCTTCATTGACTACCCTAAAGCCTTTGATTGTGTGGATCACAACAAACTGTGGCAAAGTCTTAAAGAGATGGGAGTACCAGACCACCTTACCTGTCTCCTGAGAAACCTGTATGCGGGTCAAGAAGCAACAGTTAGAACCGGACATGGAACAACCAATTGGTTCAAAATTGGGAAAGGAGTACGACAAGGCTGTATATTATCACCCTGCTTATTTAATTTATATGCAGAATACATCATGAGAAATGCCGGGTTGGATGAATCACAAGCCGGAGTTAAGATTGCCGGGAGAAATATCAACAACCTCAGATATGCAGACGATACCACCCTAATGGCAGAAAGTGAAGAGGAACTAAAGAGTCTCTTGATGAGGGTGAAAGAGGAGAGTGCAAAAGCTGGCTTGAAACTCAACATTAAAAAAAACTCTGATCATGGCATCTGGTCCCATCAGTTCCTGGCAAATAGAAGGGGAAGAAATGGAAGCAGTGACAGATTTTATTTTCTTTTGTTTCTAAGATCACTGCAGACGGTGACTGCAGACATGAAATTAAAAGACGCTTGCTCCTTGGGAGGAAAGCTATGGCAAACCTAGACAGCATATTAAAAAGCAGAGACATCACCTTGCCGACAAAGGTCCGTATAGTTAAAGCTATGGTTTTTCCAGTTGTAATGTATGGCTGTGAGAGTTGGACCATAAGGAAGGCTGAGCGCCAAAGAATTGATGCTTTCGAACTGTGGTGCTGGAGAAGACTCTTAAGAGTCCCTTGGACTGCAAGGAGGTCAAATCAGTCAATCCTAAAGGAAATCAACCCTGACTGCTCATTGGAAGGACAGATGCTGAAGCTGAAGCTCAAATACTTTGGCCACCTAATGCGAAGAGAGGACTCACTGGAAAAGAGCCTGATGCTGGGAAAGACTGAAGGCAGAAGGAGAAGGGGACGGCAGAGGATGAGATGGTTAGATAGCATCACCGATGTAATGAACATGAATTTGAGTAAACTCTGGGTGACAGTGGAGGACAGGAAGGCCTGGCGTGCTATGGTCCGTGAGGTCACGAAGAGTCAGACACGACTAAACGACTGAACAACAACAAAGACTAAGATTGTTAGAATTAAAAGGAAGAAATATAAAGTTGGTTTATTTTAAGGTTAAAGTAAATATGTTGTTATTTCTGGTAACCCTTAATTGACTTTGCTGACACCAGGACTGAAATGACATGGCTTTATGGATTTGTTTATAGATATGAGATGAGATATGGGAAGAGACGACCATTTGTTGTATTTTAAGAGGAGGTGATAAGTTACTGAAACTGTTTATACTAGTTGTGATGAAGGTGGAAAGTCACTTCTATATATATATGTGTGTTTGTGTGTTTGTGTGTGTGTGTGTGTGTGTGTTGTGTGTGTGTGTGTATATATTCTTTTCTTTTTCTTTACTATATTCTTACTTTTCTTTTTTTCTATTCCAATTTCAATTTTTTCCTTTTTTCTTTCTTTTCTGCACCTTCTTTCTTTATATTCTTCTATCTTTTTTAGTTTGTTTTAGTTTTTACTGTTGTAATTACAATCTTTAATAAAATTACTATTAAAATATTTTTGATAAGCTGTAGCTTTAGATAAACAGATCAGTTCTGAAATGCAAAACAGTGCAGTACAAATGTGGTGAAACCGGTTTGCAAAGTTTTTCTAGATCCCATGCATATGCAAAAACAGATCAAATTCCTGGGGAGGAGAGAGAAAACAAAGTCCACTCTTATATAAGGCGGTCTGATGATTCAGTAGAAAGAGTGGCCAGGAAATGCCTAATGCAATGCTTTGAAATACATGCCTGTATCACTTCGGTTTGCAGAATTCATTGTAACTATTACTGAAAACTGCTTTGTGAAAGGAAATGGATTGGATTGTACCTGTTTTAATATTATTACTATTTATTCTTGCAATTATATCCCTTTTGAAAAAGGGCAGTTCCTGGAATAACAGCTCCCTAAATCTTCCCCCAGGACCCAGGACCATACCCATTTTGGGAAATCTGCACATGATGGATCTGAAGAGGCCTTACAGAACAATGATAGAGGTAAAGCCTGGCATCTAAGAAGCATGAATGTTATTTGCCAAACTTTATTGACATAGCACAAAATGTTGGTAACTTGCTCAGGTAAGTCTCATGTGTTCCCTGCTGCTTTTCAGTGTCTATGGAAATGTTTAAAAAGTGAGGATTTATGGCTACTGGTCGGAATGGCGGACTGAACGGCTGTGCCCGCTGATTCAGTGGGCAGAGCTGACAAAGCGGTAACTTTTTTTGGGCTCAGGCAGGTTTTCCTGAAGCCCAGAAACATTCTCCAGATTAAGAAGAATCCTTGGAATCATCCCATCTGTCCTCCAGATGGCTGCGTGCAGCCAGAAGATCACAAACAGCGTTTCACGCTCAACTGGTAAGAGCAGCCGGGAGGCTGGGAAGTCACCATTTCCAAGCTGTGCTGTAGCCTGAAAAGGACACTAAGACCGGCCACCCCATTTCTAAATGACCAATTTGTATTTTTTTAAAGTATATGTACCCCAAGAGAGGCTTTCTACAGCAAGGAGAAGCTGGTTCTCTTTGTGCTTAGCCTTATTTTTGGGATTACATTTTTTTAAAAAAAATTCTTTTAAGTTTTGGATTTCGTTTTCCTTCCAAAGGAAATTCCAAAGATTGAGACTAAACAATTGTCTTCCTGTTATTATTTTTGTATTTAATTTGAAGATATTAGCATTTTCCTACACGTTGAATTGGCTGATTTGAATCTTCAGCTTTCTGTTTTCATTTTCCCTTGAGAACAGTCTGCTATTCACTCTCACTTTATCTAAACACACTTTGGAACTCATCCATATCTTCGACTTTCGCTAGTTAAGCTCCTAGGGGTACCATAATCTACTGCGTGAGACATGGAGGATTTCAAACAGATTTTTTCTCACCTTCACCTGGATTTTAAACAGATTTCTTCTGACTTTTATCAAACTTTTATGCAAGATATCCAGGACATTGTGGAAAATATGAGATCTAAAATGTGCCATCAGGTTGGGGATGTTGGCTGTTTGATTCTTTTAAGAGGAAAGCTCTGTGCACATTTTGGGGATATGTAACTGCTCTGGTTTATTTTGAAGTGGGATAAGGGTTGAAGAATTTGATTGATTCTGTTTGCCTTTAAAGATTTGAATTTACTGTTCTGAATTGGCTTTGTTTTTTGGGCTTATTAAGATTAAAATTATTAAAATTGTTGTATTAGGGTTAAAGAATGTTTATCTGGTTTGCTTTAAGGAATTGTCTTTGTGTTTTGGGTTTATTAAGATTGGGATTATTAAAATTGTTGTACAGTTAAGTATAATAGCAGATAACTTATGTGCTTTTTAATTTGATTCTTATTATAGTAGACAGAAATGTATAGAATAGTGGTAGGAAGGGAATAATTAAATATTTTTATCTTTTGGAGGGGAGAAAGATGTTTAGGAGGTTTATATCCATTTTTTTTCTTTATTTTAATATAAAGGAGAGGAGTAACTGTACTTAGTGGTTTTTAAGGTAATGGTAAAGGTCCCCCCAGAACATTTGTGCAGTTGTGTCCGACTCTAGGGGCTGGTGCTCATCTCCGTTTGTTAGCCGAAGAGCCAGCATTGTCCGAAGACGCTTCCACAGTCATGTGGCCGCATGACGTGTGCGGAATGCTGTTACCTACCCACCGAAGTGGTACCTATTAATCTACTTGCATTTGCATGCTTTCGAATTGCTAGGTTGGCAAGAGCTGGAGCTAGTGAGGGAGCTCACTCCGCATGCAGGGCTAGGGATTCGAATCTTCGAACTTGCGATCTTCCGATCGACAAGCCTGGCGTCTTACCCGCTGAGCCACCACGCCCCCTTAGTGGTTCGTATTATGTGTTAAAGTGGAATGACTTATAGAAATAATGTGGTGTTTTTGTTTAATATAGAGTAAGAGATTGATATGGAAATTTTGTCTATCCTTGCTGTTAAAAGTCAGAAGCCACATCTTTTTGAAAATTTAAAAAAAAATTTCTTGTGTTTCTGCACTTTTTGTTTTTTTCTTTCTTTGTAGTTTTTTGTTTTTTTGTAGTTTTTATCCTTTTCTTGAAACTTAATAAAATTTACTACAAAAAAAAAGGCAAGGATTTACCTGGTATTTGAATACGTTTAAATATCCTGGAAGGATTATACCAAGAAAAAAAGTTTTGTTTTTGTCTGTACATTTTTTCTAATTGTTTGTTCAGATTTGCTGAGATGGTTCAAAATCCCAATGAGCCTCTGGGGAAATATCAATGCGGTTAAAGTGAATGATTTGATACATCTCCTTAGAGGGACTCCTATGTTTCCACCTTTTAAGCAGAATTATAAGTAATTAAAACCATTTCTGCAGGGAGGAACACCCCACCCAAGAGGTAACTTTCCTGATTTTCAGATCCATTCATCAGCATATATTTTTAATTCTTTCCTTAAGGAATTCACGTGATCACCTTCCAAAGCTACTATGGGCACAATTGGAAAGTTTCTATGTGATACCTTCAACAACGTGGCAGAGGCTCAGCTTCTCTTTTGGCTAAAATTCCACTGTTTGTCCAGCACTAAAGGCTGCAAGGCATCTTTGCAACATCCTGGAATATAAGTGTATCTCTTGTGCAGGCTTCATCTCACACAAAGTCCTCTGCAGTTGACCCCTTTAGAATTTATGATAAACATTTGTCAGTTTGGCATGGTGATCAAGGATCCCTTTATTACCTAAGTCTATGAAGGTTCTCAGTCATCCAGGTGGAATTGTCTGTAGCTTGAATCATGTCAACTGGATTTCTATTTTCTCAGTGGAAACGTTTCGCTCCTTATCCAAGGAGCTTCTTCAGTCTGAGCAAAGTTAGTAAGGGAATCCTTAAATATGTTTCTAGGTGGCTGTGTGTCCTTGCACCTGGGGCTAGGTCATGGTTATTTGAGATGTTTATTTCTAAGTCCCTTTATCATCTAAAGGAGGGTCGTTAAGATTACCATGCTGCTGTTGAGGTTGAGAAATGGACAATCTTCCTAGGCACAGAAGACAAAATGGGGAGGAAGATGGGGGAGAGATTGTGCCTGAGGCCCCCACCTCTATTCAAGGAAGGATTTTCCAAGTTGGCATAAATGGATTCCTTGACCCCTCTCTCAAACCACCTATCTTCTCTGTCTAAAATGTGAACATTCATGTCCTCAAATGAGTGTCCTTTTTCCTTTAGATGAAGATAAACTGCTGACTCTGGTCCTGTGGTGTTACTTCTCCTGTGTTGGGCCATCCTCCTGTACAAAGGTTGTTTGGTTTCTCCAATGTAGAGTTCAGAGCACTCCTCACTGCACTGGATTGCATAAACTACATTGCTTTTCTTGTGTTTTGGAGTTTGATCTTTGGGGTGTACAAGCCTCTGTCTCAGTGTGTTGGTGGGTTTGAAATATACAGGTAATGATTAATTATTTAATGAAAATTAATGAGGACATTAAGGTGCAAGGTCACACAGCCACCTAGAAACATAGTAAGGTTAGTAAGGATTCCCTTACTAACTTTGCTCAGACTGAAGAAGCTCCTTGGATAAGGAGCGAAACGTTTCCACTGAGAAAATAGAAATCCAGTTGACATGATTCAAGCTACAGTTTATTACCTAAGGGTCCTTTTTGTGTTAAATATATATAATATGAAAAATAAATACACTAATGAAAATAACAGCATAATAATGTGCCGTAAAAGACAAAAAGAAAATAACCTGACCTTCACGTTCGAATTGTGAGACATGATATTTTAAACAAACTTCTGCATATGTGAGTCTAATTATTGATCAAAATGATCTCTCATTTTCCATCTGCTGAATTCCAGTTGTCAAAAGAATATGGTCCCATTTTCCGCATCAAACTGGGATACCACGAAACGGTGGTGCTGACTGGCTATGAGACGGTCAAAGAGGCTCTAGTGAACGAGGCGGATGCATTTGCAGAGAGGCCCTTCTTCCCCCTCTTTGAGGATGTAACAAAAGGCTTTGGTGAGTTATTTCATTCTGGATCATAGCTGGCATTCTTTGCAGACATGTGATCAGTATCACATGAAATTTTCACCTGAGGTTTTCAAAGGCAGTAACCTCAAAGGACTGGGAGAACTTCTGCAAATCCAACTAGGATGGAGATCCAACTAAAACCTTTCTTGTGCCACTGTGACTTAGTCCTTCAGTGCCAGTCGAGGAAGCTGGAGAATAAAAAGCTGTGGCAATATTGTACCAAGCCCATGAGCCTCACATGCTCCTCACCACCATGTTTGACTCTGTTTCATTGCAAATGTGTTTCTGTGTTTGTATAATCCCAGTAGTATGTATGTGTTTTTCTGCATATTTCTCCTCATATACATAGTTATAGATACCTTTCCTTTGTGATATGTTCTTGCCAGTTGCTCTCTCTAAAAAAACACATTTTTGTCCATCCCTCATGGGGCATTTCCCCAAAATATACGTACAATGTGTGCAGCACATAAATGCACTGCCACAGAATCCATTACCAAAAATAAAACAAAAAACCTATCACAATATTAGCCCCAAGCTATGGGAGCTGAGAATTTGCAAAGTGTTGGAACTGGCTGGCCTGTGCAAGGAACAACCGTCTTTAACATTTTCATGCTGGTGTGGAATCAAAACGCAGAACACAAAGCAAATAATCAAGGCTCACTGCAGTGTTTATTATATGAACAGTATGTACTGGGGGGGACCCCACCAAAAGGATAGGGAGAGACACCCCTGCAAACAAAAGAATTGCACTGATATTTATACATTTCAGAAAAGGGGGGAAATGATGCAGGCATACATATTCATGTGATGATGCAGGCATACCTATTCATAAGTAATAGGTCTGGGTTTACTTCCTACCCTTCTGCTATCTACTATCTTCAAAGAAAACCATTGTCTTAGAAGAAACAGATCAAAAGGAAGGGGGCAACCTAGGCTTCCAAATGCCAGGAAGAAGACTCCTTCATTGGCATCGGGAGGTCAGATTCATGGGTGGCCATGGGAATGGTCTGATGAGGTTTACAACAGGCTGGTGTGAAACAGTTGCAAGGCTATTGCAAATGCCTTATGTTTCCATTTGAGTTAACCGTTCCCATTCATCTGAAAACTTATTCTCCTCATATTGGATACCGAAGAGGGTGTACACTGGGAAAGATGCCAGGATAATTAGCATTAATACAAATTTATTAATGAAATCCCAATACTTACAGCATCAGGGAGATTCCTCCCACTGAGGAGTTCCAAAGTAGTGGCGAGAAGGAAATTCCATGGAATTGACTGAAAAAGTGCTGCTTTCATTGGGCACATTTTAGAGCCCTTCAAACTCCCCCTGGAGTAGCTTAGTTTAGGCCTCAGCAAGGGAAGGTTACATATTAGTGAGGATGAGCTACACTGTTAAGTGCAGCAGGTACTGGGTTCCTAGTTAACACAAAAGTGGGAATAATTAACTGGGTTTAGGGCAGGTGTCTGTTATCTCACAGCTGTGAGAGGAAATAAGAAGAGCTAGCTTGTCTAAGCAGCCTCTCTTCCAGGTGTTAATTGAAAAGGGCAGGTTAGTCACAGGGTACAGACGATCCCCATCAGGGTCATCTCCTACCACCTTTCCTGGCAAGAAGGACCTGGGTATTTTAAATGAGGACTACAACACTTACTCAAAATCCATCGAGGCACCACTTGCTCAGAAAATCTCCACAAAATTCCAAGGTTCCTGGAAGGAGGTAAAAAAATGTTTGGGGTAATTATCATATAGAAACAAACTGCATCCCACATTGTTCGTGCCTGATTTTCTAAAACTACACAGATGAAGTTCCCCCAAATTTATACGTAAAACCATGGACATTTCTTGGTAAAATTACATCTCTCCATCTTTCCCCTTTTCTCTATCTTTTCTCTTCAGGCATTGTTTTTGCTCATGGTGAGAACTGGAAAGTGATGCGACGGTTCACATTATCCACGTTACGGGACTACGGAATGGGCAGGAGGACCATTGAAGACAGAATCATGGAAGAATGCAGTGTCTTGACAAAGACCATTGAGACTTATGCAGGTGGGTTGGCATTTCCTCCCAATGCTCTACCGGAGCATCTGCCAGGACAAACACAGAATGGGAAATAACTTCCTCAGATTATATCAGGTGAACAAGGACTGCTTTTGGAGTACCTTCTCTCCAACAATTCTCAAACCCATTCTTTTTTTCCTATAAATATGCTTACTTGTCCAATTTATGCTAATTATATTTACAGAAATGTGACGTATGGATGTCAAAATGATTCCATCGGTCTTGTAAAGTTAACTTAGTGTACAGTAATCCAACAATCTCTCATGAATAACAGTTCTAGGCTTGATTTTCTGTACAGAATCCTCTAGATCCCCTATACAGAGAGGAGGTAGGGCTGCAAGCCCTGCATCTGAGCATGAAAAGGTGTTGGAGATATTGCTCCTCCCTGCTCTTGGCCAATGATAATCATACTGCAGTTTCTCAAAGAACAAAAAGACATAATCCAAATTTATTAAGGGATACATATTTTACCCAAGTTCTCCAACAAAACTATTATCTTTCCATTGTCCATCTGGAATCCCCCATTATTTTCAGCATAATCATATCGATCAAACGGCAGTTGGTGCACTTATTCAGCAGCACACCTCACAGGTGGCTAATATAGTAGGAGAAGGAAGCCCATGTTTTCCAAAATGGTGGTCCCTAAAGGCCTCCAGTGTCAAATGTGCCTAACGCCACAGTGTTTGGAAAAATCTGGATAACCATGGGATACCAGCAAAGAGATACACAGAGCTCTAATCGTTGGCCTTTACGGTTCTATGCATTTTTGCAACCCAAAAATGATATGGATAAAACTTACCATTCATTGACATGAGGAAGAAGAAATAATGCCTTCTGATATAATGATGCCTTCTGATATAAAAATGATCTAGAAAATTAAAATTTCTTTGTCTAACTGCCAAATGAGGTGCCATTTGCGTAGCATTCCTACATTCCTACAAACTGATCATGCTATTTGCTTTTTGGTAAGCCAGTTGCAGTAAAGAAAGGCATGAGATCATTAAAAAAAAGCAATATCTAGTTTATTCAGCACTACACAGGAATCACAGTTTATATAAGTGTCTGCATTCCAGTGTTTGAATTCTAGTCCTTTCCCTCCAACCTTCTGAGTGAATGGTATTTTGGTTGTTCTGTTCACAGATTTGAGAGTGGGAAGCACTTGCGCAGTCTTGTCATAATCGCTCTGTCCTGCCTGGTGGGAACTACTGGTTAGATACAGCCATAAGTATCTACATTCAGATCTGTTATAACTTCCTCCCATATAATAGATCTAATTTTCCTTCCTTCCTTTTATTCATTAGTTCAAGCTCCTTAAAATTTACTTCTCTTCCATTCCAAGCCACAGACTTCCATATCGCTTGGTCATCACCAATGGTCCATAAATATTTCCCTCCGATTCCCATTATGGCTTTGGTCAATCAAGGCTTGCACATATTGCTTTAAAGGAATACAGAGAAGTGGTTAACCAGATTTCAAGCCTCAGTTGCCCTCATGCCACATGCGGTAGTCCCTATTAACACTGAGGAGAGTATGGGTCAGCTTTAGCCAATATGCCACCAAAGGACTCTAAAGCAATCAATTAATTTATTTTAGTAGAGAAGACTCAAAATGCAATCTCTCCTTATATTCTGTGGCATCGTGCATCAAATCCTTCTGCTTCATTACACATGCTAAAGTTGAGCTTGCATGGACTTGAGGAGAAGCTCAAAAAGAAAGAGGTGAGAAGTTTGAAGAATGAACAATAATATATGAAATGATGGATGGTTGTGGTAGAAGGAAGGATGGTTGGAAAGGATAGAAATAAATGTTTTAGCATAAACTAGATTTTAGTTCTATTTCAATAATCATCCCAAATTATGAAAATAAATCTCCTGTTTGCTCCTGTGTAAGTCAATATGCTGATGTATAACATAAAGAATAAATTTAGAAAACCTCCCATCCAATACTCCAAGACAATCCAAATTAACTTTTTTTTAAAGCTCAGTAGCTATTTCATCATTAAAACTGCAATCATTTAATGAGGAAGCATTGAAATGCCTTGGCCAACTATTTTACCCTCAAAGAGTCCCCCAATTGCAAAGAAATCATCACTGAGGTACAGTCCGATATTGCAATTGTTCCTCTGGGACTATCACTTACATTTAAATACTTTTTCATCTTTTTTTAAATAAGAATTTTATTAAGTTTGAAGCAAAGATAAAAGCTATAAAAAAGAAAAAAGTACAAAAAAGAAAGAAGAAAAAAGAAAAAAAGTACAAAAACAGAAAATGAAAAAAGATTTTTAAAGAAATTACAAGATGACTTCCAACTTTCAACAACAAGAATATACAGCAATTTCCCCAGTTAAGCCCTTACTCTATATCCAACAATGATCATGTTTCTGTAAGTCAATCCATTAACACATTACAAAACTAAAAAAGCAATTGCTTGTTCCCCTTATATAAAAAGAAATAGACAAATAAATAAAAATCCAAATCCACTTTCCTCCCAAAAACAGAACTTACTTGTTTAATATTTCCTTCCTACAACTATTTTATATTTTTCTAACCACAATAATAATAATAATAATAATAATAATAATAATAATAATAATAATTTTATTTATTTATTTTTATTTATTTATTTTTCAAATTTATTCCCCGCCCATCTCCCATGCAAGGGACTCTGGGTGGGTTACAACAAATACAAATAATAATAATAAATTATATTTAAATTTTTACTTAATATTATTATACATAATAATAATAATAATAATAATAGTAATAGTAATAATAATATAATCTTAACTCTATTAAACTATAATCAAACTCTAATTATTATGTCTTATAAATCTTAAAAAACCAAACACATTTTTTAAAAAGAATGGGATACATCTTAATCCAAATATTTAAGAGAATAAAATCATATAAGCTTTAATATCAATCCACATACATGTTCTTACTTTTATGCTTAGTACTACTGTAACAATCTTGTCCCTATTAAACCTTAAAAAATCAAACAAACTTTAAATCATTATAGAAAAATAGAATCATACAGCCTTGAAATCAATCCACATACTTATTCTTAATTTCTTATCCCACCTCAAAGTAAACCAAAACATTTATTTGTCTCCATATTATGCACAGGATGTTTTTTATAAAAAAATCCAGAAACCCAGCTGGCCCTCCTAAAAAGTCAGCAAAAAGTTTCCCACATAGCTGAGGCACCATCTCACCAAAACAAAGCCTGTAAACAGACCAGTTTTTATCTTGCAAGTCAAATTGTAACTCTTTCATGACCAGCATGTATTTGTTAACTGGCATCTCTTCCCAGTCTGGATTCTCAGAATTGGGAAGAATACCTCCTCCTTGGTAAATCTCCTCCTCTCCCTTCAGAAAGTTCACAGCCAATTGATACATTTCAAAGATAGTATCCCGAACATCTTGCAAGATAGCTTGAGTAGTTTCATGTAGAATTTCTTTAAAATCAGCACGTATCTCGGTACCGAGCTCTGAAACTGTTTTCTTAAGGTCGTCCATAGTCCAGGCAATAAAATCTAGCACCTTCAGTAAATACAACGTCCAAAAAAAATGAGTAGAAGACTAAAAACTCAAATCATCAAATTAGATGTGTAGGAAGATGTTAAATCCTTCAGATTGAATACAAAAATAATGACAGAGAGATGATTATTTATTCATAGTCCTCCTTAAATTTTGAATGGGAAATAAGCTAGCAGTTGAGAAAAAAGAGTTTTAAAGCTCCTCCAGAAACAGCGGTAATAACAAAGAGATTCATCTTTTTGCTGTTAAAAGCCTCTCTTGTGGTACAAAAAACTTAAAAATATACAAATTTGGTGGGAGGCGGAGCTAAGATGGCGACGGAGCAGCAGCTTCTCTGCTGAGCTCCTTCTGATATTTTTATATGTTTTATTCATTTTATAAACAGCCTAGCCACGCGTTTTAATTTTTATCTAGCTTTATTTTATAAACATATTCTCCGCAAGAGATATTTTAAAACTGAACATCAAGTTCCTAAAACATCGTACAGGCTTCAGTTACAACGCAACGACACTGAAGCAATGGGGAAGAACAAGAAACGCAAGAGGACTAGCCCAGGTACTCAGACTCTACCCAAACCTACAAAGAAGCCAAAAATTGAAGATTATATGATGGACAAGAAAACTGTGAGTAAAAATAATAACAAAATAGATCCTCTCTATTCCATCCCCACCTCCAACAGTTATGATATGCTGAACTGGGATTTGGAAACTGAAATTGAAAAACAACAATTATTAGAGCTGTCCTCTACTTTGCATGAGGAATCAAACCAACGGATTGAACCCTTGTCTTTACTACCTTCTCCCGTTGTTAATACATCTCTGATGGGGGAAGAGCAAGTTAAGCAATCTCCAAAGGAATTTACAACAGGCTTTGCTGCTAGACAATGCTTATTAACTGCACAAACTGTAATTTCAACTTTTGAATATTTAACTTCCATAAACACAAAGGTGGACTCCTTAAAAACAGCCTTTGAAAATTTTGTGCAAAGTTATGGAGATAAGCTGGCAGCATTTAAAGCAACTCAAAACATCGGCACCAATTCTGAATTGTGTCGAGGGCTGACTTTCAATAGATCGCAGCGAGGGAGCTGCTCTGCTACGCACGAAACCCCGACCCAGAATCAGGTCATCTACGAATGATTTAGCACCGGGTTCCCCGCGAACGTGTGTTGCGCCGCGGGCGAGAGGCGGCCCCCTTCCGGCCGCGCTCCGCTCCCGTGACGGACGGCGGAGTCAAGATGGCGACGGAGCAGCAGCTTCTCTGCTGAGCTCCTTATAATATTTTATAGTTTTAGCTAGTTTATTTTAATTATTATTTTCCCTTTTTAGTAATTTTAGTAGATTTTAGTAGTTTTATGTCTAGGGGACTTATTTTAACTCAAGTAACTTCGTTTGATAAGACAGCTGTGAAGACAAATGGCTAGTTAAAAGACTTTCTATTGAACTGACTGAGATGGGTAAAAGGAAGAAAAAACTTCGTGTTAGCCCGGGCTCCTTTCCTCCACCGAAGCTTGCTAAACAAGCAAGAATTGAAGACTGTTTGATACAAAAGGGAAATGTAAGTAAAGCAAACCCTCCTCCCTTTTCCAATAAATTTGAAATTTTGGAATGGGAACTGCAAACAGAGGTGGAAAAGCAACAGTTAACAGAGCTCTCCCTCTCTGTCAGGGAAGAGTTAAATGAGAGCCAGGACTTTGACCTTGATACAGTTGGTCTTCGTACGTCGTCATTTCACATAACTAGCCCAAAAACTTGTCGGAAAGGATCTAAGGGATCTGAAACCAAGCCTAATATTAAAAATAAAAAACAAAATTTGGACATAGAGAGTCTTCCATGGGAAAACTCAAAGGAGTTCATGGCAAGGCAATGTCTACTCACCGCACAAACCGTCATCTCAATTTTCAAACAGCTCTCAGGTATAAAACACGAGTTGGGCGTGTTGAAAGGAGATATAGAGACTTTTATACAAAAATATGAAACTGGACTTCCTATTTTCACAAAGGCTTGTGGAACAGATATGGCAAAGCCTCATGTGCTGAGTGGAGGCACTGATAAAGAACAAGCAGCTAAAGAAAAAGTTAAACAATTTGATAAAAAGCAGCAGCTTCCAAAGAATAACCCTTTGACTCCTGGTGGGGTGAAGAGTGGGGAGTGTATACAAAGTAAAGTCTCTTTGGATGTGAACGAAGTAATTCCTTCCAAATCAAACTGCTTGCTGCAAACAGAACAGATTGCTCTTGTTATCTCCAGGAATAGACATAACATTGGGCGCTGGAACACGAGGAGAGCAATTGTAACTTCCCTGGGTCAGCTTCTGCATTGTCATCAGAGACAAATAGATTTACATACGGTGGAATGGCTCCCAGGTTTGCCAAATCAGAAGAGGATCCTCCTATCTTTCAAACAGCCCACTATTCCTCTAATGTTACTCAAGATGAGGTTGTATTTAGCCATGTTTCAAATTTTTCCTGTTAGAGTCTTTTGTGATAAAAGGGTTAAATCTCTATTTCCTGATAAGGCAGCCTTTAAGGCTGCAGTTTTTTCACCTGTGGCTTTGAGAGAGCGAGAGTCAGCCTGCCTCGCCTGATGAAGATCCTTTAGACCCAATTGAAACTGGTCTAATTAACGCTTTTGGGTCTCTACCAAGAAAAGAACAAGGCAATATTTTGCTTAAGCTGGAGAATTTGAGGAAAACTTTGTTGGTCACTATTGCCACGGCTGAGCCACTTATAGATCTTGTGACCCCAACTACTGATTATAACTGTCTCCCTTCACCAAACAGGGGACTGTTTGAACATGATTTCCTAAAAAACACCACTCCAGATCCCTTTGGGCTGATAGAGGAACCTGTTAACAAGAAGGAATTATTATTTTCAGCAGGATACTTTGATGGGGCGACAACAACAAAGCAGGGGTCTGAAGGGGAATTTATGTCAACTTCCACACTACAGAGACCAATACGGCATGACAAAGTAAGCCTGTCCCCAGAATCACTGAATGAAGCCCCAATAAGACAAGATCAGATGGCTGAAGTTAATCGAGAACAAAATCCTCAGGAATTAATGCAGAATCTGTATGAGGCAAGCCACCCTTTAGTGGAGGTTGTATTTCCTGCTGCTGACTCCACAGCCCAATATAATAACCCTGTAGCTCACCCTGGTCAAAATCATACTTCGTGACTAGCTACAAATGCTTATGAATTTACCTTGTTAACCTGGAATATTGCTGGATGGTTAGTCCCATCAAAAGGCCAGTCTTTTTTTGACTATCTCTCACAATTTGATATTCTTTTTTTACAGGAAACTTGGGTTTCTTCAGAGGTAGAGTTAGATGGTTACTGGGTCAATGCTATTCAGGCTGTTCCAAGTAACGCTGGAGGGAGATCTAAGGGTGGGATTGCGACTTTAGTAAGTACAGCTTTAAAATTCAACTGTATCTCACTACCTCCCTTAAAGCCATGGGTAGTAGCTACCCTGCTTTCATCTAAACATGTGGAAATCTTACTTATTAATGTTTATACTCCTCCTTTAAATAAGAACACTATGATTAGTACTGTTTGGGAACATATAGAAAATTTTATTCTTAGTTGCTTAGATAAATATCCCACAGCATCGGTAATAGTAGGTGGGGATTTAAATGCTAGGATGGGATTAAATGATTACACACTATTTAACCAGTTTAAGAGCCACTATGAAGAAAATGAATCAGAGGAATCTTTATATCCCAGAGAATTTAAAGACCCAAAAGCTAACTGGGCAGGTTTATGCGTAAGACAAATGATTGCACATTTGGATTTATGTATTCTTAATGGTTTTGTAGAAGGGGACCATCCAGCAGAATATACCTATTGGAGAGCAGGAAGAAGATCCACAGTTGACTATTGGATAACCTCCTATGATCTATTAAAACTCATACCGAGGATGGAGGTAGATTCTAGGTTAGAAAGTGATCATAACCCTGTAATTTTAACCTTGACATCTCATTGGAAATCCTTAAGAGCCAGTTCAATTTACATGCCAACGCTAGAAAGTAATAATAGTCAAGTGAGAATTAAATGGACTGAGAGGAATGCAACAGAAGTGGATAAATGGATGCAAGCCCCTGAAATTTTAGAAATCCGTGCTCATCTCCTGGATAATAACACTCACACATCTTACATAGATTGGTTTGAGACTTTAATCACCAATCTTAAAACAGTTCTTACTAAGGGAAGCCAACTTGTCCCTAGAAATAGGGTTATAAAAAATAAAAAATGGTTTGATTGGGATTGTGTGCAGTTAAAGAAGATATATAAAAAGGAGTATAGGAAAAGTAAAAATTTCCCCTCTGAGGATCAAATTCATCTTTTAAGGTCCTTAAAGACCCAATACAAGGCTCTTTTAAAAGAAAAGAAACAGATGGCATTGAAGGAATTGTGGCAGAAATTAATCCAAGCAGTTAAGATGAAAGATACATCTCTCTTCTGGCACATCACTAGAGGACTGGGAAAATCACTCCCACCCCCATTGAATCAAGTACCATCACACGCATGGGAGGAATATTTTAGAGAGTTGTACATGGACCCTACCTTTGATAAGAAAGAGGACCAGATCAATTTAGGCAATATCCCTCACTGGCTACCAGTTACAACACAAGAGGTATCCCGGTTAATCGAATCTCTTAAGGCTAATAAGGCTCCTGGCGCTGATTGTGTCTTACCTGAAATAATTAAAAGGAACTCTAGTTGGTGGGCACCTATACTAGCATCTCTTTTTACATATATAGATCAGACAGGATATATGCCAAAGGATTGGGGAATGGCAATCATTGTTCCAATCTATAAAAAGGACAATAAAAATGATCCATGTAACTATAGGCCTATCAGTTTATTAAGTGTAGTTAGCAAGTTATATGCTAAACACTTAAACATTAAATTACAAGACTGGATTCTGTCTGAGGACATAATCAGAGATGAACAGGCCGGATTCAGAGAGGGGAGGTCAACAATTGATCACATCTTGGTGCTTCATCACCTTGTATTAAAATATACATATAAAAAGAAATCTTCCCTCTTTGTCGCCTTTCTTGATTTTAAACAGGCCTTTGATTCAATACCCAGAAATGCTCTGTGGGAAAAATTGAAAAATACAAACATTGATAGACGCCTTCTCTATCTTATACAGAAGTTATATTCTAACACTACTCTAAAAGTGAGATGTAACCCCCTAGGGACATTATCTGGTTTAGTAAGTGTGCAGAAAGGAGTACATCAGGGATGTATTCTTGCTCCCTCTCTTTTCAATTTATATATTAACTCCTTGATAGATCTTTTTTATAATTTGGATTCTCATCCACCGAATCCACCGAATCCACCGAATAGGGCGTGGTGGCTCAGCGGGTAAGACGCCAGGCTTGTTGATTGGAAGATCGCAAGTTCGGAGGTTCGAATCCCTAGTCCTGCGTGCGGAGTGAGCTCCCGCACTAGCTCCAGCTCTTGCCAACCTAGCAATTTGAAAGCATGCAAATGCAAGTAGATGAATAGGTACCACTTCGGTGGGTAGGTAACAGCGTTCCGCGTGTGTCATGCCGGCCACATGACCGTGGAAGCGTCTTCGGACAACGCTGGCTCTTCGGCTAACAAACGGAGATGAGCACCGGCCCCTAGAGTCGGACACGACTGCACAAATGTGCGGGGGGAACCTTTACCTTTTTAAAGTACCAATACTTCTTTATGCTGACGATGCCGTTATTATTTCACAAACTCCAATTGGGCTGAAAAGAGCTATAACAGCAACATTAAACTATTGTAAACAAAATAATTTGGTTCTTAACTTCGACAAATCAAAAATCATGGTCTTTACTAAAAGAACTACTAAATACTCTTGGAAAATAGAAGGGCACGATTTAGAACAAGTGAATGCATTCAAATACCTTGGAGTGATTTTTCACTCAAAAGGTACTTGGAATGCACACGTGAATTACGTAATGCAATTAGCCCTTAGGTCAGCAAATGCTATTAAATGTTTTTTTTTATACAGGTGGAGGACAATTAGTCCCTGCAGCCTTAAAACTATTTGAGGCTAAAACATTCGCACAAATTCTCTATGGGGCACAAACAGGAATTTTCTTGAAGAAAGAATCACAAGAAACTGTACAAACAAAATTCCTAAGATCAATTTTAGCTGCACCTAGAGGAACATCAAATGCCCAATTGAGATTAGAAACAGGAATGCCTCAAATTCAGGTTAGGGCCTGGAAAATGATGCTGAATTTTTGGATGAAACTTCAATTCTTCCCAGTTGGATTGACCCCACTAGTTTTGATTGATAATTTTTCTTCTCCCTGGAAACAGGCGATAGAACATAAGTTGGCTTTGTATGGGCTTTCCCCATTATTCTTAAAATCATTAGATTACGATCAAGCCAAACAATTGGTTAACAATAGAATAAACGATATTTTTACCATATGTGGTGGACTTGTAACATTGCAAAAGAATTTTGGACTGAGATACATTCATTGATGCAAAATATACTACAGATACGAATACCATTTAAACCAGAATTTTTTTTACTTGGAATTTGGGAGGAACAAATAGAAAAACATTTCTTTAGAATAATACAGTATATGATCACAGCAGCAAGACTCTTATATGCACAAAACTGGAAAAATCAAAGTGTTCCAACAATACAGGATTGGATGTTGAAATTATTAGAGATGGCAGAAAATGATAAATTGACTTGCTTATTAAAAGATAATTCAAATTGTTACTTTCTTAAAGAGTGGAAACCATTGATGGACTATTTGCAAAAAGCAGGAGGAGTAAAGCTAACATGGGGATTTGATGATTAGATTATATATAAATAGTATATAGTATAATAGACAAGAAAAGTATATGAATGTTATATGAATAACCAGCATGTAAAAACAAACTATCTATTTTATTCTTATGACCATAGTTGGATCGGAGGTCATCCAATTTCTTTGTCTGTGTTTTTCTTTCTTTTTTTTTCCTTTACTGCACTTTTCTTTTCTTTTTCTCTTAATTTGTAGTTCTATTTTCATTTCATTCTTAACTTTTAGCTTTGTATATTTAAAATCCAATAAAAATTTTTTTTAAAAAAAAGAGATTAGAAACAGGAATGCCTCAAATTCAGGTTAGGGCCTGGAAAATGATGCTGAATTTTTGGATGAAACTTCAATTCTTCCCAGTTGGATTGACCCCACTAGTTTTGATTGATAATTTTTCTTCTCCCTGGAAACAGGCGATAGAACATAAGTTGGCTTTGTATGGGCTTTCCCCATTATTCTTAAAATCATTAGATTACGATCAAGCCAAACAATTGGTTAACAATAGAATAAACGATATGGAATTCCAGTTAGAAGTTAATAGAATACCTACTCATAGTAGAAATCGGATAAGATGGGGCACATGGGAATCAGCAGGCTATTTGAAAGACCTAACCTTTCCTAAGATTAGAATAGCATTTTTTAAAGCTAGATTTAATATCCTTCCATCAGCACTCCTGCAAGGTAGATATAATAAAACCCCACTAGCAGAGAGAACCTGCATATGCGGTATAGAGGAGGTTGAAAATATCGCTCATGTTTTATTACGCTGTAAATATTATAGGGATATTAGATCAAAATACATCTATCCTCTAATAGAAAGATTTCCAGGGAGACCAGATAGTTTCTATGAGAACCATCTTTTACAAGACACAAATCCAAGTATTACCCGCCTAGTAGCTAAATTTTGTGCTGCCGCAATAACGATGAGACAAAACCAGATAAAGAAATAGGGATTTTTATTTGCGCTTATATTTTTACTAATATTCTGTTTAATTATTTTAATAATCTTTGTGGATACTCATTTTACAATATTTTATAATATAGTATTAATTGAATGTTCATTTAATGATTAATTAAATTAAAATATTATAGTATAGGATTTTATACGTTATAGTATAATAGTCCTAACATATTGCTTTTTATATATAGACGTATTTATAAGATCCAGTCGCCTGTATCCGTAATTTTTATTAAGTGTATGTTGCTGGTCATTGACCAAATAAATAAATGTTGTTGTTGTTGTTCTAAATTGTTTATGGACAACCAAAAGAAACAAAATTGTTCAGAAGAACAAATTAAGATTAGCAAAGCCAACCAAAACCAGTTTACAGCCCTACCTTCTACTAAAGAGATAAGCACAAACAGGCACAACCGCATACTCCAAACAAACCAGGTTGCTCTGGGGATTAACCTCAAAAGATTTAACATTGGACGCTGGTCCACTAGAAGAGCTATTATTCTATCACTTAGCTCACTTCTTCGATGCCAGCATCATATGATTGACCTGAGTGCTGTTGAATGGCTTCCTAGTATGACAGGTCATAAACGAATTTTATTGACTTTTAACCATTCCACCATTCCCTGTATGCTGTTCAAAATGAAATCTTTTCTTTCAACTTTTCAAATATACCCAATTCGTGTTTTCCAAGATGAAAAAAGGTCTGCACTTTTTGGTTTAACATCTCAAGCAGATACTCCCCTGCCTCATGTTACAGGCAGTGTGCCAAATGATAAAAACCACAGCAACTCAGCACCTCTAGCGTCCTTGACAAGACACTGCCCACAAAATCATATTGAAATGATAGAAGAAAAAATTGGCACTGATGAAGCTCTAGAAACAGGACTAATTAACTCTTTTGAAGCCTTACCAAACTGTGAACAAGAAGAAATACTGAGACGATTGGAAGAATTAAAACAAACACTGCTGCTAACCTGAGAAGCCGCTAAACCTTTAATTGACTTGATATCTTTGGACTTTTCATCTGACAGCAACTCGGCAGAAAATTTTTATAAACTCTCTAAACCTTGCAATCAAACAACTCAGTTAAAGAAGGAAAATAACCTACATCTCAGCAAGCCCACATGTCCTTCTATTCCAAAACAGCCCAAATTGACTCCATCTTGTCCTGTTTCAGATAATGACAATTTGCTTCATTCTGCACTATCTGAGGGCCCTGATCAGATAATAAGACAAAAGGAAGTTGTTGTATCAAGAGTACACTCTAATCAAGATCTTCAGCTTGCAAAGCCAGCCA
The DNA here is from genome assembly GCA_023362775.1 of Charina bottae. Taxonomy (NCBI): domain Eukaryota; kingdom Metazoa; phylum Chordata; class Lepidosauria; order Squamata; family Charinaidae; genus Charina; species Charina bottae. The sequence continues at coordinate 49,453,742 of JALMGJ010000009.1, forward strand.
CACCCAGAGACTGTAAAGTAATCAACAGCCCAAAGTTGCTGGTTCTTCATCCAAACGACCACCTCCCTCAAAACTTCCTGGAGCCTACTCAACAGATAGTTAGAGGAGAATGTAGGCAAATGCCAAATCAGTGTGTGTTTTTTGACACCGAAGGAATTTTGGATAATATCACTTCTGTAGAATGACTGAAAAACTCCTGTGTTTTAACCCAAAATTCCAATACCTTCACAGCTATCCCGACAAATTTACAGCTTAAAGATACTATTCAGCTACTAACTTGGAATATTGCTGGCTGGAAGCCCAAAGAAATAGAAGGGGATTTGGTGGAGTTTCTCTCAAACTTTGACCTTATAGCACTCCAGGAGACCTGGCTGACCCTAGATGATGAAGAGATCCAACTACCAGGCTTTAGTTCCTGGTCCATTCCTGCAAAAAAATATAAGACTAAAGGGCGGGCATCCGGAGGATTGATTATTCTTGCTAAGGCTGAGTTAGGATGGCAAGGACAGAAGTTGATTCTAGGAGATGATTCTCCCCATTATTTAGCTGTTAAATTTTCTTATAAATCTTCTGAATTGGTATTATTGAACATTTATCTCCCACCACATACTTCTTCCTATTTTTCTCCTAATATATGGGCAAATCTAGAAGAAACAGTGTTAAAGATAAACAAAAATAATTCTAAAGCCACTGTAATTCTAGCAGGAGATTTCAATGCTAGGGTGGGGGCCTCTTTACAAAATTTTGTTCACTTGGGTATTATACCTGAGGACTATTTAATAAATGATCCACCCTGGCTTTCTAGTGACCCTAAAAGAAATACTGCAGGTTCTCAACTCGTCTCCCTGATTTATAAATGTAACCTTTTATTTTAGGTGGTAAAGCAACGGATTTTATATATCCTTTTACATATCATGCAGGAAACTCCAGCAGTGTTTTAGATTACATATGTGTTTCTCGAGATAAGTTTGAGTTATTTTCAGACATCCAAGCCCTTGTGAGGGAAGATAGCGATCATCAACCTATTACAGTCTCCTTCCAAAGCAGATCAGATACAAGGATATTCACGCCCCATGACAAGATGATACTAGCTAACCTTGAAGTGAGGCAGGAGAGAAGACTTAAATGGACTAAGGTTGATACCAAGGCATTATCGATTTTTTTGAATTCTGAACAGGCCCTGATTTGGAGAAATTCAATTTCTTCTTCTACTTTAGGTTCAGACAAAATCCTCACTCAATATGGTGACTTGTGTCATTCACTAAGAAATTTTTTAACAATCTTCCTATTAGAAACCGTCAGCGAATTTGCACCAATTGGTTCGATTCTGACTGTTTACATAGTAGAAAACTTTTGAGGGCAGCTATGCGTCAGGCCTTGGGACATCCTACCACAAAAAATCATGCTAAAATGTTAAAAATTAGGCGTGACTATAAGAAATTGATATCCATTAAGAAAGCCTCTTTTAGAGCAAAATTATGGTCTGATTTGGACATCTGGGCAAAAGGGACAAATTCAGTCTTCTTTTGGAATACTGTATCGAGTTTGCTGAAGGAACGTAAATTTCATTTCGATATTCCTATCCCAGCCTCGGCTTGGGAAGAATATTATGCCAAATTATTTTCTAATACTAATCAGGGCCTTTTGCATAAACAAAGTACAGATTTTTTACCTTTTGTAAACCTTCCCCCCTGGCCTCCAGTATCTGTATCAGAAATCAAAACTATTGTTCAATCTTTAAAATCTAATAAGGCTCCTGGAGAAGATTTTTTACCTCCGGAACTTTTTAAGACTCATATTGATTGGTGGGCCCCACTATTAGCAGGGCTGTTTACTTATATAAATAATACAGGTTGTATCCCAGTTGGATGGGAAGTTGCCATTATTGTTCCCCTATATAAAAAAGGAGATAAAAAGGATCCAAAAAATTATAGACCAATAAGCCTTATTGGAATTGTGGCTAAAATGTATGCTAAACATCTGTTGAGCAAGGTAGAAGATTGGGTTATGGAAAATAATCTTTTAGTGGAAGAACAAGCTGGTTTTAGACCAGAGCGCTCCACTGTAGACAATTGTTTTACTCTATATCATCTTCTTTCAAAACAATTAACTAATGGCAAGAAACTGTATACCGCATTTATAGATCTTAGTGCGGCTTTTGATTCGATAAATAGAAATATTCTGTGGATGAAATTGGCCAGTTTAAATATGGAACCCAGACTCTTATTTTTGGTTAAGGCCCTTTATTCAAACACTTATCTGAAAGTCCGTACAGGTTTAAATGGCTCTCTAACTAAGAGTATACCCACCTTCAGTGGCGTTAGACAGGGTTGTATATTAGCCCCAATGCTTTTTAACCTGTATGTAAATGATCTACCAGGATTCCTGTTTGATGTAGACACTCATATGCCAAAGATCCTTGATAAATTTATTAATATTTTACTATATGCTGATGACATGGTTCTAATGGCACATTCCCAAATAGGCCTGAGAAGACTGCTGAAAAAACTGAACAATTACTGTGCTCTCAATTGTTTAAACATTAATAAAAGTAAATCCAAAGTGATGGTTTTCAGCAGAAAAAGTGTGAAGTATAATTGGCAGCTAAATGGAGAGTCTATTGAACAAGTTAATTGTTTTAACTATCTAGGAGTGGTTTTTACCAGTTCAGGCTTGTGGTTAAATCACTTTAAAAGAAGCTCAGAAAGGGCAGCGGCAAGTAATAAAAGATTATATAAATTATTTAACTACAATTATCCAGGCACTCTGACTCCTATATTGAAAGTGTTTAGGGCCAAAATAGTTCCAATGCTGACCTATGGTGCAGAATTATGGGGTTTAAAAAAAGCTACCCCTCTCGAACAAATTCAAACTCGCTTTTTAAGATCCATATTGGGAACTGATAAAAATACATCTGCCCCTGCAGTCAGAGCAGAATTAGGTATCCATTCCTTACATAGTCACTCAATTATTAAAGTTTTTACTTATTGGCTGAAGATCCAACAAATGGATTCAGATAGACTTCCCAAATTATGCTTAATGGAACAGACAAATATGGCACAGCCCAATTCCTGGATCAGCCAACTTTATGAAGTTATTTTAAGACATGGGTTTTCTATTCAGTATTTGCTTTCAACGGTCTCACAGGCAAGGGAAATGTTTAAACAGAGAGTCCTGAATATTAGTGCACAATCTGACATGGAATTATTAACTAAAAATAGATCTTTAAATTGGTTGGTTAAGAATAAAACTTTATTTCAACCTGAAAAGTATCTAGCAATGAGTATTCCACAAACTTTAAGAAGGGCCTATACTAGAGCTAGATTTGAATTGCTGGATTCCATGGACAAATATGGGCGTTTCCACCACTTGCCATATCATGAGAGAACCTGCATATGCGGTTCTCCAACCATTGAAAATATTTTTCATATTTTGTTCAATTGCCAATTATATGCATCCATTAGGCATAAATATTTATCATCTTTATTAGAAAGAACAGCATACTGGGATCCAAACCACAGACTGTCTTATTTCCTCCTGGGTTCAAATGTGCATATTGTACGTAGGACTGCTAAGTTTATAACTAAGGCAACGGTCATTAGAACTCAATACATTGAACAAATTGGGGTATCCTGTAAGGGAGATTTATATATCTGATTTATGACCCTATGTATTATCACATATGTATTTTATTATTGTATTTTATTTTTGTATTGTATTGTATTGTACTGTACTGTACTGTACTGTACTGTACTGTATTGTATTGTATTGTATTGTATTGTATTGTATTGATAAGGTCACAGGACTAATCAATTAATAAACTACTACTACTACTACAAATTTGGTGATGTAGGAATGAGAAAGGCTCGACCTAATGTCCCAATGGGGCTGCAGCATAGTCTGGAAATGTTGGAATCTCCGACTCACGTCTCCTCTTACCGGATTAGCGCCAACGCCATTGATGATCCTCAGACTACAAGATGACATTCCGAAGTACAAATGGGATGATTCTGAGTGTTTTCTGTCCATGAAAACACTCTAGGGCTACAGGAAAGCTTGCCTGTGCCCCCCCCCCCAAAAAAAAACCCACGCTGTCAGATCTGCCCGCTGAACTCACAGGCAGAGTGTTCAGTTGGCCATATTCTCACTGGAAGCCACTTTTTCATCTTTCTTAACCTAAAGTCTTCCAGTGTCATCAGCACTAGCTATAGGCTTCTACAATAAATGCTCCCTTTATATAAGCTGACTTTCAGTCTAAATGCAGTGAAGAGCAGATTTAATCCTGGTTTCGTTCATACTTCTGTTTTGATTTACTGTTTGTTGCCCAGGAAAACCATTTGAGGTCACAACAATTATGACGGCTGCTGTTTCCAACATCATAGTTTCCATTCTACTTGGGAAGCGCTATGACTATGAAGATGCCACATTTCTAACACTACTGAAGATAATGAGGGAAAATTCTCAGTTTACGGCAACCCCTGTTATGTTGGTAATCTAATTTTTCATTTGAAAAAAAATGTAATGAAAAAGAGCAGCAGAATGTGTGACATTGAAGCTTTATTGCAAAGCGAAGCATGTTGCTTCTCATGGGCATCTGCAGAAAGATCCCATCCAAAAGGCAACATGAACATGATGATACCAGGATTCAAATTCCACCCTTACGTAGTTGCATGCAAACATCTCATGCAAGTATGCAGATCCCTTTTGAGCATCATGACTTCATGATGCATGCTTCACCACTTCCTCTCCCTTCCTTGTACAGGCTTGTGAATGCACTCAGATTGGAGGGGTGGGAGCCTTCATTGCAAATACCTTTTCCATCTTTTTTTTCTTTATACAATACTCCACAACTCTACTAAATAGCTTCCTTGAGTAGGACTTGTATTTGGTTGCTTAGATAGATCATTCTCATTGCTTGTTTGGGAATCAATGGGATATAAGCAGGAGGAACTCATTCAATAGTATGTTGGAAAATGGGCACTCCCTCTCCCAAAAATTGTGTGGAGGTTTAGTCCATGGGATTTGAGACTTAGTGAATTAAAAATATTGACTATCCATAGCTCCCTCAATCATTGTTTTTGTTTATATTTGTTGCTTAATTTTTGTAGACTTATGGAATATTATCTTGATAAAAATGCTTTGAGATGTCCTCCTGTGAATTTCAAAGTATTCAAAGTACTCAACTTCTTTAACATATGTTTTTTTCATCATTTTTTCAGATATGTAGCCTATTTCCCATGCTGGGGTCGCTTTTGGGTTCTCATAAAAAAATAATGAGTAATAGAAAGGAAGTCCATGATTTCATACAGACCACTTTCATAGAATGTCTAAAAGATCTTGATGAAAATAACCAGAGGAGTTTTATTGATTCATTTCTTGTTCGGCAAAGAGAGGTAATGGATTATTTTATACATACCTGGAATTACTGATGATTTTTTTACATATTTTCAAAAAGTGCCTCCATATAAACTTCATGCAGGTTGGTTAAGATCCTTGCGTCAGAAACGTAGAAGGAAACAAATTTCTAGCAGTTTCCAAACATTTCCTCTTCATTACTTTATTTCAGAATCTGCAGCTACTAAACCTACACCCAGACTGTTTTTCTCTCCATTAGAAATGCCATCAGTATCGAGCATTTTCTGGAGGAGTGGCTCAAGCGGTGGAGGGAGGAGTGTCCAAAGAGTGTCCTTGGAGGGGGATCTTAGGGTGATCCCTTGGTGGGCCAATCCTTTTGTCTTTCTGTATAACCGTTGGGTGTTAGAGTTTTCCTTATAGAAATCTAGTAGGGTTGGGACAAGTCTAACCTCTGGGGTAGGATATTACCCACCCATGAAGTGTCCTCTTAGCCTTTGAGAATATCGGTTACATGAGTAGGTTGAGTTTCCTTACTAGAGTTTCCTTTATACACTTCAGGAGAATATGAAGATGACAAACGGTGAATATTTCCATAATGAAAACCTGAAAGCTCTTGTAGCTGATTTGTTTGGTGCTGGCACAGAAACGACTGGAAACACTCTGCGCTGGGCCATACTCCTAATGATGAAGTACCCGGAAATCCAGAGTAAGTAAGCACATTCATGTCATTGGCTTACAACCAAAAATATAAAAGTAACTGAAAGAAGATTTTTGCTATCTGGAATGTTACTTGAATGAAGGAAAAAGCAATGAAGCAAGAATAAGTTGCCCTTCAAATAGACAAGACAACATTGATCTCACTAAATGTATATAGACTAAACTTACTTCATAAATGAAAGTGAATTTTAATAAACTCAAAACGTTGAAAGCCAATAGTGTTTGTCTGCAGGAAACGCACAGAAAACAAAAGCATTTCAATTTGTTGAAACAAAGAAAACTAGGCCAGGAATATACAGCATCGGGAAAGACAAAGAAAAACGGAATAGTAATTTATCTTAAATCACCTTCCTGGGAAGTACTAGAAGAATTAAAAGATAAAGAAGGAAGAACTTCAATCTTGAACTTAAGAAAAGAAGGTAAGATTTTAACACTGGCATCCATTTATACTCCAAAGACAGATAAGGAACAATTTTATGGAGGCTTCTTCCAGATGTTAATTGCAGAGAAGGAAATAATTATCCTAGGAGACATGGATAAAGTGCGAGATCTGACCTTAGGCACATCAGCCCTAGATGGAAAATAAAAGGAGGACAGCTTCCAAGAATGGTTCTTCAGTGTATGGATATAGTGGCTTTGACCAATGTTTGAAGATTAAAAAATCCAAAAGCAAGAGATGATAAGTTTCTTTCAGCAAGACACCAAGTGTACTCAAGAATTCCTATGTGCTGGATCTCATAGGCTCTCGCACCATCTATCAGAGAAGTGCCGATTTGCTCAGTGACATGGGCAGATCTTTTCAAAAAGGAGATAAAATATGTCAAACAAAATCATTTTGGAAATGCAAACAAACCAGGGAAAGCTATGACAGATCACATCAGAAAAGGGAAAGAAAGGAGGAATATAACAGTAAAAAAGAAAGAGAACAAACTGCTGTATATCCAATATCGGAAATAACAGAAAGACTTGCAGAACTTTGAAGAAATTAAATTTCAGGCATAAAAAAAATGAAGGAAATTTGAACACATATATTGAACACTCAGAGCCTAAAGAATTTACTGAAGAACACAGAGAAATATTAAGCAAATTTATAACAACTCGAGAGATTAAAAAAGCATGAAAGAAAATTAAAATTGGTAAGCGACAGGCCCAGGTGGGCTGACAGCCTTGTGCTTCAAAAAGCTTGAGGAGGAAACTAACAGAACCGCTATTGAAGACGATGAATGAAACTCAGACAGCACAAACAATACCAGAGATGTGGGATGAGGCATATATAACATTAATACACAAAGAAGGGAATGACTGAAAGAAACTCGGGTCATATAGACCAATTTGTTTACTGAACGTCAGTTACAAGATATTCAGTACTGTATTAGCTGAATGTATGAGGAAGGGAACCCCCAAAATTATATGAAATCAGCAAGAAGGAAACAAAGATAATGATAAGGGGGGAAAAGGTGTGTCTGTGTGTGTGTGGGGGGGTGTTACTAGACTATATCCTATAGTGTTTTTCCTTCTTTCTTTCTTTCTTTCTTTCTTTCTTTCTTTCTTTCTTTCTTTCTTTCTTCTTTCCATTTTTTGTTTGTTTTACCTTTTTTAAAAAAAGCACTTACAAATCTTTTTATAATCATATTTTCATTGCAACGTTTGCTCTAGTGTAAAGTTTATTTAATATATGTACATGCATTTTCCCCTTGTTTCCCCTTTTTTGTTTTTTGTCTTAGCTAATTAATAATAAATAAAACTGGGGGGGGGCAGGAGTTGCCCTTCACCGCCTAATGTGAGGCAAGAGGGAAGTGACGTTCTGTGAAGAATAATGTATTTCTGTCGTGACCAGACTTTGACGAATCTCTCTGTGGTCCACTTTTCATTTCATTCTTTCTGTGGGTTGAAGCTGTAAGCTGATAGTCAATCATTTGTTCATCTCTTCTCTGGATAGAAATATTCATAAAAGAAGGAGAAAGAGGAAAAAAAGTGCTAACACAGGAGATCACAGATTGGTATCACCAGATATGCACTACAGACAAACTAGGCTTCATGGCCTTATCTTCTAATACTGCAGATGAAATATTTTTGGATGTATTTAAGCAGGTTAAAAACTCCATAGAAAATATCTCTTTTAAAATTAACACTAATGATATTTTCTGTAGTTTGTAATATTTCCCTCATATATTAATTTGTTTTTTTTCTCTAATGTGTGACCAGGTTCCTTCAGGCTTTAGCACCAGTTCTCCAATGATTTATCATTTTGTTTTTGTTCAGCAATTTGGGGGCCACTTGAGTCCTGGTGTTTCTGGGTAGCTTACAGTTAAAAAAGAGCAGTACAAAAAAAAGAAAAAAAGACTCATAAATGGCCTAAAGACAAACAAAAACAGAAAGCCACCCAACCAAGGCTCCAACCTCAACCGATCGGACTTCGAGGCGGGCCAGCGGAGCTAGCGGGGGCCGGAGACTATCGAGGGCTGCTGGAAGCTTCCAGAGGCCTTTGAATTCGACCGCTGGAGGCTGGAGGTGTCGTGTGTAGGTGCAGAAATAACACGCCGAGGCAAGGAATCTAGTCTCTAGTGTTTATTGCATACCTACATACAGAAATCCTGCTAAACTAACAGTGCCTAAGGATTCCCAAGTATATCAGTCCAACCTAGGGTGGAGCTTTCTTCTGACGTTTGGGAAAATAGGCTAGGCTCTCCGAGCTGCGTGCGCGCTTCTCTCTCATGGCCCAGCCCTCTTTTCCACTCTCTTGTGTCTCCCTGACACCAGGTTGTCGGAGTCTGAGCTAGGATGGCGGAGTTGGCGGGGGCCTAGCAGAGCCGGCACGGCATGGAGGGGAGCCCGACGGTTACAGCGGAGTCCCCGGAACTACCAGAGACTGTCGAGGGCTGCCAGGGGCCGCAAAGCACAGGTTGGGCTTTGCGGAATTGGTGGGGGCTTGGTGGAGTCGAGTGAGACGGACGAGTTGACCCCCTCCACGGACAATCTGGACTTTTTCCCGGGCCGACCCTTGGGGGGGGGTTTCAGAGGCTTCTGATGTTGGAGCTGGTTGGAGTTGGTGGCGAACCCTGCAGCCCTAGGAGACGTGGATGGTGCGGAGGCTGGACTGATAGCCCAGTAGACCAGGGCGTAAGAATAATAACGGACTAACCCCGAATTACTTTGGCTGAGGCTTGGGGCTCGGCGAGCTGATAGCCCGAATTTAGAATTGAGCAAGGCCATAAAGACCTGGATGTCGTCCCATTCGAGCTAAGGCGGCAGAGGGTTCGGTACAGTAAAGGAAACAGCAGTCAAAAAATATGGCACAGACTCGCACTTGGTAGGATAGCAATGGAGTTCTAAGAAAAGGCATTCAGATGTTATGATGTGTCTATTCCAGAAAGATCAGAATAATGCCTGCAATGGTTTTCCTGTGATATTCTATGGAAGTGAAAGTTGGTCTTTCAAAAAGCATGATAGAAAGAGTTTTGGTGTTTTTGAATGTTTGTGTTGGAGAAGACTCCTAAGAATACCATGAATAGTCAATAAAATAAACAAAAGGATCACAGAGCAAATCGATTCAGGTTGGGGATAGATCACCCTGGAGAAGGTCTATCTATGGAATCGCTAGGAGTCGACACTGACTTGATGGCACATCAATCAATCTATAACCGTGAACTCCTGCAGGCAATTTTCTTGTTTGGTTTTACTTTTTTATTGTAAACAACACCTCATTTGGATTGTTTTTAATTTCCACTGGAAGGCAGAAATTAAAATCATGCACAGAAAACTCAAGACTGGAGCACTCTAAAATTCTCCTCCGGTCCCATTGGGCAGACAAACGCAGGGAATCGTGGAAGCACTACAGCAGCCCAGGGTAGGTTTTTTAACATAGGTCCCAAATTCAACCTCCAAAATCTCTGGATTGGGCAGAAATGACTCCCCTCTGAAACCTTTGAGATCCAGTTAGTGCAAATGGAATCGAGCTAGTGCAGGGGTCGGCAAACTTTTTGAGCTGAGAGCCATTTTGGTATGCTCGTGCACATTTTGAAGTGCTCGAGAGCCAGGGGGCGGGGTTTGCGGGTGGGAGCCAATCGCGTGGAAGGGGGCGGGTTTTGGGGGCGGGAGCCAATCGCGTGGAAGGGGGCGGGGCTTGCGGGCGGGAGCCAATCGTGTGGAAGGGGGCGGGGCTTGCGGGCGGGGGCCAATTACGTGGAAGGGGCGGGGTTTGCGGGCGGGAGCCAGTCACGTGGCTTATTGGGGCAGGTGGGAGGGCCCATGTAGCAGTTTACCCCCCCCACCGGCTTCCCGCCCCTCCCTCCTTGCCTGCAGAAGGCGGCCGGCCTTCTCCCCCCGCTGTTTCCGGAAGTGATCCAGCGCCGATCTGCGGGCTGCGGGGGCTCCAGCTTCGGAGGGCGCCGGCTGCCAAGCTGTTCCGAACCAAGGAGCCAGGGCGGAGCCGGGGCAGGGGAGGAACGGGGAGCGCCAGGGGACTCACCCGCTGCTGCTCGGCTGCCACCTTCCTCCTCCGCTTCAGCCACCCGCCCGCCGAGTCCCGGCCCTTCAGCCCCCGCTGGGGGGAGGAGGGCAGGGACTCAGCGCCCGCACGCCCGGAGCCCGGCAGAGCTGCGTCTCGCCCCGCCCCGCCCTCCCAGAGTGGCCAGCGGAGCGCCCACCTGCTCGGGCAGGTATCAGCCTCTCTGTACGCTCCTTCCGCTGCTGCTGCAGGGAGACGGCGTCCACCCGGCCCAGCTGCCCGGGGTCCAGGGAGATCAGCTCCGGCGGGATCTGTGCCGAAGAGCCCCGCCCGCTTGCCTCCCTCCGCGAGGCCCAGGCGCGCTGGAAGGCAGCGGGGGGCCTCGCGGAGGGATGCTGAGCTCCGCAGCCGAGCCTGGGCGTGCGTGCGGGACGGAAGCCGCCATCGCAGGCTTCCTCGCCGAGTTTGTCCGCTGCCTGCAGGGAGGGAGGCGGGGGGACAGGGCTGGGGAGGGGGCGGGGGCCGCGGACGCCAGGCCAAAGGGAGATGCCAGGGCGACTGTAGCGACCGGAGGCGGCCAAGGGGAGAGCAGGCGGCTCTTCGCCCTCGGCGCGCCGCGGGGCCAGACGAGCCTCCGGCTGCTGCTTCCTGCGCCTGTGGCCTCTTCGCTGCCGCCGCCGCCCACCTCTTCCGCTCTCCGCTTCTCCGCAAAGCTCCTGGTTCATCTTAATCCAGGGCTTTCCAAACTTTTGCCGTTGGCGACACACCAACGGCTGGCCCACGAAGACCTGGAAGCGGCGGTGCTTCCGGGTTGCTGCCACTGCGGCGGCAGGGGCTGCCCCTTCGAAAGGGGCTCCCCCTTCGAAAGGGGCTCCGGGGACCCCGAAAATGCCCTCGATTCCAGCAGGGAGGCGAAAATCGCATGCGCATGCTGCTGGCTTCCCAGCGCACAGCTGATCGGCGCGGAGAATTTCCACCCCAGGCAGCCCTGCAGCATGCGCGATTTTCTCCTCCCTGCCAGAACCAAGGGCATTTTCATCAGAGCTTCCGGGTTGTCACGCGACACACTTGGAAAGCCCTGTCTTAATGTTTCCTTTTCCTCCCCTTCAATACGTTCCAGCAAGCGAGGTGGAAGCGGAGAGCGGAAGAGGCGAGGCGGCCTCTGGCTGCTGCTTCCTGCGCCCGTGGCCTCTCCGCTTCCACCTCGCTTGCTGGAACGTATTGAAGGGGAGGAAAAGGAAACAGTAAGATGAACCAGGAGCTTTGCGGAGAAGCGGAGAGCGGGAGAGGCGGGCCGCTTGCCTGCCTGGTTCCCTCCCTCCGCGAGGTCCCCCGCTGCCTTCCCGGGACCCAAGCCGGAGAGAAAGGGCGGCGGCGGGGCTGCGCTACTGGAGCGCCCGAGTGCCAGACAGGCAGCTCCGCCCGCGCGCCTTCCACGCGATCGGCCCGTGAGGACCAGCCAGGGAAGGCGCGCGGGCGGAGCTCCCGTCCCGCTGCACCCCAGCCGGAGCGCCCGAGTGCCAGACAGGCAGCTCCGCCCGCGTCCTTCCACGCGATCGGCCTGCGAGGACCGGCCAGGGAAGGCGCGCGGGCGGAGCTCCCGTCCCGCTGCACCCCAGCCGGAGCACCCGAGTGCCAGACAGGCAGCTCCGCCCGCGCGCCTTCCACGCGATCGGCCCGTGAGGACCAGCCAGGGAAGGCGCGCGGGCGGAGCTCCCGTCCCGCTGCACCCCAGCCGGAGCGCCCGAGTGCCAGGCAGGCAGCTCCGCCCGCACGCCTTCCCTGGCCGGTCCTCGCGGGCCGCCGGCGATGCTCCCATCCCGCTGCACCTCTCCAGCTTGTCGGCCACCCACCGCAGCGTCTCGGCCGTGCGGCTGGGGGGCAGCGCCGCGTCCCCCAGCCGGTGCTGCAGGTAGTCGCCCAGCAGCTGCGCTGTCTCCTCTCGCAGCGCGCCCAGCATGGCGACGCTCTCCTGCCTGCCTGGCGAGCGCTTGGGGGGGGGCGGCGGCAGCCGTTGCAACGCGGGCGGAGGAAGAGGCAGCGGCAGCGGCGACCAACCAACTTCCCCACCCGCCGACCTTGAAGAAGCGCTGCCCGACTCTGGAAGGCTCCCGAGGGCGGGAGGAGGAAGAATCAATCGCCCTCCTCCAGCGCCGGCCATTTGGGGGCGGGATCCAATCGCGTGGAAGGGGCGGGGGTGAGTTCAGCTGCAGAAGAGCCACACTCAAGGGGCCAAAGAGCCGCATCTGGCTCGCGAGCCGCCATTTCCGACCCTTGAGCTAGTGGAACAGCTTCCAATGCTGCTATTAGAAGCAGCATAGCTATCCTATTTCCTGGTGGGAAGGGAGGGGTCAAGGGCTGGAGACAGAGCTGCTGAAAAGCATGGATGCCTTCAGAGGGACTGCTTGCCAGATGAATGTTAATCCTGTGGAGTCCTTGGTGCTCTCTGAGCCTTGTTGTTTTCTTGCAGAGGTTTCATTGTTAATCCTTTGGTTAGCACCTCCATAGGGCTTCTCTCTCTTATCTTGGCTATCCTGCCCAGTTACCTCTTTCCCTTGCCTCATTTCCACCCCCTTTTTCTTCCCTTCCCACTGCAGAAGCAACAGCCACTGCAACAGCTGCAGCTGCAACAGCCACTTCCATTTCCCCTGTCTCTGTTCTGTTTGGTTCTGTATCTTTCTTTCTTGCTGGATGAGGTCTGTGTGTGCACTCGTGTGTTTCTGGGTCCAAGAGAGGTTTGTGTGTGAGAGAGAAGGGTTGGCTATGCACTTGTGGGTCAGTTAACTTTATAAACGGGGTATCTCCTTCTGCAGATAATTAAACAGGAATTGAATTGAAAAAAAATATGTATTTGTCCTGGCCTTGCTTTTTTTTTGGTGTGCAGCTTCTTGTGGTTGCATATAGCACATACATACATTCATATAGGTTGTTTTCTGCATACTCTTCCTTGGGGGTATGAGGAATAGCAATACATTCAGAGTCATCTTCCTTTTGGTTAAATGCAATATGAGCAACATTAGTGATATAACTTAGATTCATATTAAATACAGAATACATCACAGGTAATAATATAAAAATATTTTCAAAGGCACCAAAGAAACTGAAAACTGGCAGCTGAGATTTAAACATATTTATGATTAATGGCTCAAGGATTTAGCCAAGGCTCTTATTTATTTATAATTTATGATGCTATGTATTAATTTACCGGAACAGAGGCTATTTTATATATTTAATTTATAATTTACCATTCTGGCTCATGGCAGCTTACATCAATTATCAGTTTCATCAATGTTCTCATTCTCTCCCCAGAGGGCCTCGTACTTTTTTCCATGTAAGAGCTAAAGAATAACCATAAATAACCCATTTAAGCTAAGGCGGCAGAGGGCTCGTAGGGGTCCCTTGGTATGAATGTGGACCCCCCCCGGGTGAGAGATGAGGAGGGGGGAGCCAAGATTGTATGGGTGTGTAAGAGTACCCCCCTGGATGAGAGCCAGGTGGGGTAGGAGTGACTGATGATGATTGTTGGTACCTCTCCCTGACCAGTGAGAGAAGTTGAGGGGGAGGTAGAGAGTGTGAGTAGGGGTAGTGATAGACCCTACCAGTGCCGAGAGCGAGAGCTGGTGCACTGGGGGGTCTGACTACCACCCAAGATTGTGTGGGATTGGATGATGGATGGATGGGATAAGGGACCCTTGGTTAAGCCCAGGAATTCTGGAGGCCTGGGAGTGGAGGCTACTAGGCCAGAGCCGGGAATCTCTGGGGGCTGTGCGGCGGGCCATTCGATCCAGGTGGTGACGGGCAGGGGATGGTATGATGGGAACTGGAGGGCAAGCCATCATTGGGGAAGGCGCCCCCGGTGTTTGTTACCGGTGGTGCATTCCGGCCCCCCGTGTTCACACCCAGGCCCTGGTAAGCAGATCCTCGTCGGCTCCGGTCTTCGACTGCTGCTGCTGAACGCCAGGTTGGTGAACAAGGCCCCCCTTATAGGTGATTTGATCACAGAAGAGGGGGCCGACCTGGGGTGTATTACTGAGACCTGGCAGGGTCCAGAGGGGCGAGTAGCCCTCTCAGAAATGTGCCCAGCCGGGTTTCGGGTGTGGCATCAGCTGAGACACCGGGACAGGGGAGGAGGGGTGGCAGTTGTCATCTGAGAGTCCCTTGTGGCCTTCAGGGGCGCTGCTCCACAAGTGGCCGGGTGTGAGACCTTGTTCTTCAACTTGGGTTCACGAGAACAGTTGGGAGTGTTGCTGCTGTACCAGCCTCCCTGCTGCGTAGCAACCTCCCTGCCTGAGCTGCTCGAGGCTGTCTCGGGGTTGGCAGTGGAGTTCCCCAGACTTATGGATCTGGGGGACTTCAATCTGCCGTCTCTGGGACGGTCCTCGGAGGTGGCCCGGGAGTTCATGGCTACCATGGCAGCTATGGGCCTATCTCAGATTATTTGTGACCCGACTCGTGGCAGTGGTCTCACCCCGGACTTAGTTTTCTTGTCTGAGCAGTGGCAATGTGATCTCAGGGGAGAGTTACATCTTTCCCCATTGTCATGGTCAGACCACGCCTTGGTGACCTTGAGGCTCTCTTGTGCTGCCCCACTCCGCAGGGAGGCGGGACTCATTTGATTGGTCTGCCCCCGGTGACCGATAGACCCAGTGGGGTTTCAGAAGGAGCTGGGGGTTATTCCCGAGGACTTGCTTCATGGTCCAGTGGAGGTCCTGGCCGCAGCCTGGAATAAGGCAGCGACCGGAGCCCTGGACAAGATCGTGCCTATGCGACCTCTCTGGCCCTGCTCGGCCCACCACTCTCCGTGGTTTACGGAAGAGTTAAGGGCTTTGAAGAGGGTTAAGAGACATCTAGAGCGCTGCTGGAGAAAGGCGAAGACTTAATCTGACCAAACACAATCTAGAGCCGCAGTTAAGGCCTACCTTGTGGCAGTAAAAGCGGCGAAACGTGAATATTTCTCCGCTCTTATTGCATCTGCAGAATGCCGCTCGATGGCCCTTTTTACGATTACAAGATCGCTTTTGGGTCAGGAGCAGGGGAAGACCCATTTACAGGGCCGGTCGGAAGAGTTTTCCGAGCATCTGTAGGACAAAATCGCTCAGATTCATTCCAAGTTGGACTCCAAGCTGAGACAAGATCTGGGGAGATGCCAGAGGCTCGTACTTACCATGTTATCTGGGAACAGTTTGATCCTGTTGCGCCTGATGAAGTAGAAAGAATCCTCCAGATTGTAAATGCCACCACATGCCAGCTTGACCCATATCCCTCCTGGCTGGTGAAATCAGCTAGTGAAGTGACATGCCGCTGGGTCCAGGCGTTGATTAATTATTCCTTGAGTGAGAGGGTGTTCCCGGCAGCCTTTAAGGAGGCGCTGGTGCACCCCCTCCTCAAGAAACCATCCCTGGACCCCACCATCCTGGGCAATTTTTGCCCAGTCTCCCACCTTCCCTTTTTGGGAAAGGTGATTGAGAAGGTGGTGGCGTTGCAACTCCAGAGAATTCTGGAGGAAATGGATTATCTGGACCCCTTTCAGTCAGGTTTCAGGCCGGGATATGGGACGGAGACCCCATTGGTCACGCATATGGATGATCTCTGGCGAGAGCGGGATGGAAGGAGTGTGTCCATCCTTGCTCTCTTAGATCTCTCAGCGGCTTTTGATACCGTTGACCACGGTATACTTTTGGGACGGCTCGGGGAGTTGGGGGTGGGTGGTGTGGTTTTACGCTGGTTCGCCTCCTTCCTCCAGGGCCGTTCCCAGTCGGTGTTGATAGGGGAGGAGAGAGCTGACCCGCGACCCCTGACTTGTGGGGTGCCACAGGGGTCAGTTCTCTCTCCTCTCCTATTCAACATCTACATGAAGCCACTGCGTGAGATCATCCGTCACCACGGGATGAGGTATCACCAATATGCTGATGATACCCAGATATACATCTCCATCCCGGGTGAAGTAAGTGATGTGGTCGATGCCTTATCTCAGTGCCTGGAGGCTGTGGGGGTCTGGATGGGGAACAACAGGCTTCAACTGAACCGTGGTAAGATGGAGTGGCTGTGCATTGATGGCCCCCCTGTATCCAGGAAGTTATCATCTTTGGTTCTGGGTCGGGTTGCACTACCCCACTCGGATCCAGTGCAGAAACTGGGGGTTCTCCTGGACTCACGACTCCTGCTTGAAGAGCAGGTGGCAGTCGTGGCCAGGAGGGCCTTTGCACAGCTTCGAGTTGTGCGCCAGTTATGCCCTTTCCTGGACCGGGAGGCCCTCCAAACAGTCACTCATGCCCTTGTCATCTCCCGCATAGACTATTGTAATGCGCTCTACATGGGGCTACCCTTGAAGAGTATCCGGAAGCTTCAGCTGGTGCAGAATGCGGCAGCGCGAGCAGTTATGGGTGCTAAGAGATCGGCACATGTGACACCTCTGCTACACGAGCTGCACTGGGTGCCAGTTTGATTCTGGGTTTAATTCAAGGTTTTGGTGATTACCTTAAAAGCCCTACATGGCATAGGGCCAGGGTACCTGAAGGACCATCTTGTCCCGATAACATCATCCCGCCCCACCCATACATGCAGAGAGGGCATGCTTCGGACCCCCTCTACAAGAGAATTTATTTTATTTATTTATTTATTTATTACATTTGTATCCTGCCCATCTCCCCCACAAGGAAGGACCCTGGGTGGAATTCCATCTAGCGGGGTCTAGGAGGCGTGCCTTCTCCGCGATAGCGCCCGCCTTATGGAACATCTTGCCCCCGGAGGTGAGACTGGCTCCCTCACTCCTGGCCTTTCGGAAGGCTGTTAAGACCTGGCTCTGCCGCCTGGCCTGGGACGACGGAGGTGGCAGTGCCTTCTGGGGTTGGCTGGCCCCGTAGCACTATGATCTACTCTGTGGTTTCAAATCCATCTTGGACTTTATTTATTGTTATGCTTGGTGTCTTTTTTAGAAATTTTGTATAGTTTTTAAATTTTTACTTGTTGTAACCCGCCCAGAGTCCCTTGTATGGGAGATGGGCGGGGGATAAATTGAATAAATAAATAAATAAATAAATAATAAATCCCCAAAATTATACGAAATCAACGAAAAGGAAACAAAGATAATGACAAGGGGGGGAAAGATGTGTGTTTGTGTGTGGGGTTTACTATATTGTTTTCCTATAATTTCTTTCTTTCTTCTTTCTTTCTTTTTATTTTCTGTTTGTTTTACCTTTTTTTAAAAAAGCACTTACAAATCTTTTTATAATCATATTTTCATTGCAATGTTTGCCCTAGTGTAAAGTTTATTTAATAAATGTTTTTGCATTTTCCCCTTGTTTTCCTTTTTTCTGTTTTTTGTCTTAGCTAATTAATAATAAATAAAACTGGGGGGGGGCAGGAGTTGCCCTTCACCGCCTAATGTGAGGCAAGAGGGAAGTGACGTTCTGTGAAGAATAATGTATTTCTGTCGTGAGCAGACTTTGACGAATCTCTCTGTGGTCCACTTTACATTTCATTCTTTCTGTGGGTTGAAGCTGTAAGCTGATAGTCAATCAATTGTTCATCTCTTCTCTGGATGGAAATATGAATATTTTATATTCATAAAAGAAGGAGGAAGAAGAAAAAAAGTGCTAACACAGGAGATCACAGATTGGTATCACCAGATATGCACTACAGGCATACTAAGCTTCATGGCCTTATCTTCTAATACTGCAGATGAAATATTTTTGGATGTATTTAAGCAAGTTAAAAACTCCATAGAAAATACCTCTTTCAAAATTAATAGATAATACAATAGATAATTGTTTCACATTACATCATCTTATTTCAAAACAATTGGCAAATGGTAAAAAAGTGTTTGCTGCTTTTATAGATTTTACCGCAGCTTTTGATTCCATAGATAGAAACATTTTATGGAAGAAATTAATTAATTTAAATATGGAGCCCAGACTTTTATTCCTGGTAAAGGCCCTCTATTCAAATACTTATTTAAAAGTAAGAACTGGTGTAAATGGCTCTTTAACCAAAAGTATTCCTACTCATAGAGGTGTCAGGCAGGGTTGTATCTTAGCTCCAATGCTCTTCAATCTTTATATTAATGATATTCCAGGGTTTATGCGTACCGTAGATACTCACATGTTAAAAATTCATGGCATATTTGTGAATGTCCTATTATATGCAGATGATATGATTTTGATGGCACATTCACAAGTTGGCCTGAGAAGACTCCTGAAAAAGTTGAATGTCTATTGTGTTCATAACTCTTTAACTATAAATAAGTCTAAATCTAAAGTGATGGTTTTTGGTAAAAGAAAAAGGATGAAATATAAATGGCAAATAAATGGGGAGCCTATAGAACAAGTGAATTCTTTCACTTACCTAGGAGTGGTTTTTACTGATACTGGAGCCTGGGACAATCATTTCAGAAGGACCGCAGGGAGGGCTGAGGTCTGTGCCAAAAGGCTATCTAAACTGTATAATTATAAATATCCCGGCACTTTGACCCCTATTCTGAAAGTATTTAGAGCAAAAATTGTCCCAATGTTGACTTATGGTGCGGAAGTGTGGGGTCTTACAAATTCTGCTGCACTTGAATATGTTCAAACCCGCTTTTTAAGAAGTATACTGGGAGTTGATAAAAATACGTCAGCACCCGCAATTAGAGCAGAAACAGGTATCCACTCTATACATAGCCAGACAGTATCAAAGGTCTTTTCTTACTGGCAGAAGGTCCATTCAATGGACCATGATAGGCTTCCCAAATTATGCCTACTTGAACAAATGAGTTTGGATTTTACCACATCCTGGTTAAAACATCTCACTAAAGTTATTACACAATATGGATTTTCCATTCAACAGGTACTCATAACTGCACCGCAGGCAAAGGATATTTTTAAACAGCGAGCCCTGGATATCAGTGCCCAATTGGACATGGAGACATTGGCAAAAAATGGTTCATTAAAATGGTTAGCTAAGAATAAAACTATTTTTAAATTTGAAAAATACCTGTCGATGAGTCTAACACAAAATCTGAGAAGGGCCTATTCCAGGGCTAGGTTTGAATTGTTGGACTCTATGGTTAAATATGGACGTTTTCATCATTTGCCATATAATGAGAGGACTTGTGTATGTGGGGACCCAGCCATAGAAGATATTGCCCATGTTTTGTTCGACTGCAAATTATATGATTCACTTAGGATTAAATTCCTGTCTCCTTTGTTAGAAAGAACAGCACACTGGGATTCTAATCACAGATTATCTTATTTTCTTTCGGGCTCAAATACTTTTATTGTGAATAGGACTGCCAAGTTTGTAGACAAGGCAGTTCACCAGAGAGCCCATTATATGGAAAAGATTGGAGTCCCATGTAGGGGTGATGAACTCATTTGAATTCTGATTAGATATACATGTATTGTATTTATTATTATTTCAGGTTATTCAATTATCTTATTTCCTATTTTGGTGTATTTTTATCAATTTTATTAGTTAAATTGAATTGTATTGTATTCTTGTTATCTTATTTTATCTTTGATATGGTCGTAAGACTAATCAATAAAGTTGTTGTTGTTGTTGTTGGTGTTTCTGAGTAGCTTACAGTTAAAAAATAACAGTACAAAAAGAAAAGAAAAAAAGACTCATAAATGGCCCAAAGACAAAAAACCAAAAGCCACCCAACCAGGGCTCCAACCTCAACCTACTGCAAGGCCGGGAGTATAGCCTGGTCTCCAATAGTTTTCTGAACGTCATCAGCGTGGCAGAAAACTGGATCTCTAGGGGGGATCCTTCCAGAGGGCAGGCACACTTCTGGGAGTCCCACTAGATGACAGTGATGGACCCAAAGTGTGCCTATTTGCCCAATCCCACCAGCACATGAATTGTACTCAGAAGACTACTACAGCTGCTCCAGTGGGCTCATGTGGGCACAATGAGGCATGGAAACCACTGCCCCTGCTGCCACATTCTGGACCAGATGAAACCTCCGAGTGGTCTTCAAGACAGCCACATTGTGATGGTCCTGATCCTTCAGCTATTAATTCAGAGACTCTTACAACAAGCCATCAAGGATATAAAAAAGATTTCTTTATTAAAGCGAGTGATCCTTTCCAATGCAAAGACTAGAATGAGAACCAGCCCACGCCAAATGGTATTTACTTCTTCCACCTTGTGCCAGCCCTCCCCCGTTGGGGGAGTCACTCCGTGACAGCCCCTCCCTATGCTCTCACCGTTTCCGTACTTCCCAGCCACAAGTCCCTTGTTAAGCTGACAGCGCTATTCAGCCTGACCTTGGCGCCAGCCCATCCGACTACACAATTCTAATCAACATTCCTAACGACCCTGCAGGTATGTGACTCTAGACCCTGCAGGTATGCCAGTCTACTTCTACCTCCCATAACAATGCTGGCAGCATGCTCCATCCAGACACACATGTACAGCAGATTACAGTAGTTTGTAAAGTGACTAATGCATGAGTGACTGTTTGAAGGGATAGGGATCTAAGCTAATCTATCCTTCAGAATTTGGAATTTATGCATTAGCACCCATTGAAAACCAAAATCAAACAATGAGCCATCTTAATAGGTAATACTCTTTTGTTCTCCCAGGGAAGGTCCAAGAAGAAATTGCAAAGGTGATTGGAGATCTGCAGCCAAGGACAGACCAGCGAGCCAAAATGCCTTATACCGATGCTGTAATTCATGAAGTTCAAAGGTTTGCTGACATTGTTCCAACCAATGTGCCACATGCAACCACCATGGACATAACTTTCAAAGGCTTCTTCATTCCCAAGGTGATCAATCTGAAATCACTACACTATACAAGATCTACTCTTTCTTGGACAGTGTAAGGTAGAATTTTCATGATAAAATGCAGTTTAAGACCTATTGAGCATTGGTCCGGCTGATATTCTAGTAATATGCCTCATGTTTCAATTTTTTGAACCTGTCCATTTCTCTAGGCCCAGTATTTATAGCAGTATATACATTTACAATACCCCTTTTAAAATGTAGTAATATTTATTTATTTATTTATTTTTGAAATTGAGTTTTTCTCCAGGCCCAGTATTTTCTTCTCAATAATACTTTTTAAAAATCACTGTAATGATTTGTATAGCAATGTCTTAAATGGACATACTCCTTTTCATATAGTTTTCCCCTTTCAATTTTTAGGGCATGCACATTATTCCATTACTGACATCAGTGCTCCATGATGAATCTCAGTGGGAGAAACCTCATGAATTCTATCCCGAGCATTTTCTTGATTCTGAGGGAAAATTTGTAAAAAAAGCTGCATTCCTGCCTTTCTCTGCAGGTAAGGTTCTCTGTTGTGTGAGCATGCATCCAATAATAGGCAACCCTTAATACCTTGATTGAAAAGAAAATAATTGATAAAAGCTCAATTTCATAGACCTTAATTTAATAGAGTTTAGACCTAATGGACAACCTTTGTGGCCAGACTTCTCCATTCATAGACCGACTTGTCTGTTGTTTCCAAAGTCGGTCTGGAGAATAATTATGTGCATGAGTTCCTGTTATTCCTGCTGTGTTGGCCTCAGCATCTCTATATTTTGGCAGTCCAGGATGAATCTTGTCTTGCAGCCTTCCTGGCTGACTCTGGCCTTCAGGCGGATGCAGGCTTGGGTATTCTTAGCTTGACTCTGTAGGTAAATAGGTTTATGTTTAGGTCACAGCAATGTTGATGGGATATATGCTGGCCTAAAGGGAAAAAACCCGAGGCTTGAGAATAAACAGACAAGAATGCAGCTTGTTAGGGCTAACAGTGTTTACTGGTAGCATAAGGCAATAATGCAGATACAGTACATTATCGCAAAAATGAAAAAGATGAATATACAAGATACATCATTGTAAAAGGAAAAACAAAACAAACTTATAAGCAGAGCTCCGTGTATTGATCCCAGGGCCAGAGTTCCTGCCATGGCCTATACCCAAAGCCAGGCATAGCTCACTCTGCCCAGTCCACGGGAAGTGAACACGTGAAGAACTACATGGCTAAAAGACACTAGAAATCAAGAAGCATAGAACACCATTTTGCATGGTTGCATATTCAGTTCTTCTAGCTTTCTGATTGGCTGGATGTTAGCTGTGACACGCACTAGGCCTCAAAGCATTAGGCCTAAAGCACATAGCATGACCTGCTGCATCTAAACACTGAGTTCCCCCCCTCCTTGCTCAGGGGGGCCTGGGCAAGGCTTCCCACAGAAGGAAATCAGGAGGCTTTGTTCCCATGGGAAGATCCATTGCTAGCCATAACATGGTACCTTCTCGCTCCCTATCTCATGAGGATGTAAACAAAGCCAACGCTTCTCTGTTATCCAGCCACCTGGAATTCACGTCATCATGAGAACGCTGTGCTTTGTACAGGAATAATTCGCCAAGTCAACACAAGAACTCTAACACCCCTCCCGAATTCTCCTGTACAATGGGAGTAACTTTACAGAAACAAGAAAAAAAAACACGGTTAGTACATGTATTCATTTACAAGCTTCATTTTTTTTCAGTTTTTACAACTAATAGTCATCAACACTAGAAAATGGTTTAAAAACACTTGTTACACATATGTAATGCACAATATACACTTCATGCAATGTTTTATTCAGATACATACAAATACATCAAATACAACTTATTTAGTAATATAAAACACAGTCAGATAGGAACAGAAAAACATTGCCCTCATTGCTCCCTCCTTTGCAAAAACTGCAGTCAGCATAGATAAACCGACCTTGCTAGCTGCTTTCTGTTTGAAGCAAAGGCTCGTTTTAATTTTAAGAAAATCGCAGGGCTGTTTCAACCCTTTGCAAGCTCACATCAAGGGCTAAACCATTTTGCAAGCTTGGTACCCTACCTGGGCAAAACTAATTCAGGGCATGTCCACTGTGTTACTGCAGAGTGATATACTGTACAACAAATTAAGGATAAGCTTTCCTTTACACAAATGACACTCTGTAACACTCTGTCATTTGACACTCTCAAGAACCATAGGATTCTCTGTTCTGGGCTTTTGTACCTTCATCACCAGGATAAATGTTTGAATTTGTGCTGAACTTCCTTAGCTGGCAGTTCTATTTCAGCTGACTGACAAATTCTTATTCAAGGTGGAAAACTTCAGTTTCTAAGCAGAAAACCAACTCACATAAGTTCGAAGTCCTACACAAACTTCTACACTTTCTTATGTACACACAGAAAACAGCACGTGACTGTTCTACGCATCCCAGTTTGTCTACACAACAATGACTGGCCTGCTTTAAAATCCATAAAGCACCCTGTTAAGTCAATGGATTGTTTGGGAACTTGTCACACATGTAGAGCCAAAACGCTTGCCTTACACACACTGTTTCAGGGAGATCTACATTCAAATATGCTGTGCCAACATCACAATATGTAAATGGACACCTGTTTCCACGCTATGCAACCAGAAAATGCACCACACGTCAGCATTCTGGCCTAGCTGTGGGTGCATACATTAGATTCACAGTTCACAAACTTCTTTTGTGAAATCCCTGGGCAACAAAGCTGGCTTTACACTGCAGAGTATTATCAGAAAGAAATGTCTTTCTGAACACTCATCTGGAACCTACAGCTTACTAAAACAAAGGACAGGTTGGTTACTCTTAACACTTCACCAAAACTCAAACTGACTATCCACAGCTGTGTTCCAATGTTCTTCTTGCCTCTCAAAGGCAGGAGCAACACATCTAGCAAAGACTGGGTTTTCTCAGGTAACTTGACACACTGTCACCTGCTAAATCACAAATCTGTCAGGCTTCACACCCTGGAATAAGAGGATCCATGAGGAATGACCACTGTGCTTTCCCCATCACCGTCTTCTTTCCTTCCACTACCTGACTCCCTCTCCAGGCCCTGCAACTGCTCAGGTGAAATTTCCACTTCCTTCACCTGAGGGGCCCTTTTCACACTCGGAGACTGGGGAACAGAAGAAACCTGAACTGGTTTTTGCCCATCTACTGAACTATGGACAGTAGGTTTTCCACTAGCAATGCAGCAACACTTCTGCAACCTTAGCATGTAACCTTTCCAAACCAGTAGGCTGCTTAAAAATAAAGCACTTCTGGAGATTTGGATTTGACCATGGCTTAATGAAACACCGATAAGCCTTGGATTTTAATCAACAACCAACAACCAACAACCTGAAGCACTCTGCTTCCTTGGTTCTTCCTTCTCTGTGACCTGGGGTTGTGAACACACGCAAATGTTTCACAGATATGCAGGTACTTCAGTGAAGGGCGCTTGCCATACCAAAGAAAAATAATGAATTTTTACAGTTGAATTCTACTACCTGTTAGTTAGAAACACACTGCAATCAAGGCAGCCTCTCCCCAGACATGGGATGGCACCTGAGCAACTAACATCAGGCTTATTTTTTAATGGTATTCACAACACCAATACTCAGCAAGAATTCCAACATTGGCAAGTCTTTGGGAGAATACTTTCCTACAAAGCCAATTTTGGAACACATGGCTCAGGAACTCTCCACTACAATCAGACTGGAACTGACCTATTAGATAACCATATTTTCTTCCTACTATTGCTACATACACTTCAAAGCAAGCACAGACCTTCGCTTTAGACTTCAACAAGTAGCAACAACACAAGCAGGTATGATCATCAACCAGAAGGAACATGAAACTCGCACCCCACCATTATTTGGGACATGGGGGCTAACTAGGTCTCTATGAACCAACTGAAATGGTCTAGTTAACATTCTGTCACTTTGCCTAGCAACAGACACAGTTCTGATTTAAATTGCTTACACACAATTTACACACAACACAATCAAGAAACTTTTGCACATTTCCTGGGTTCTAACTCAGAATGCATTTGGCTATCTGAGACACACTCTCCCATCCCGGGATACCCCAGTACTTTGTGAAAACTTTATGGATGCATTTATGATGTGGGGAACATTAAACACACAATGTCCTGTCCACACAATCTCCACAGCATCTCACACACTTGATGTTACAGGTTTGTCTCTAACACACTCAACCTCAACACAAGCAGTTTCATATCGCAATGAAACATTCAGCACCTGCACTCAGACTTGACCAGGGCTGGAACACTGAGGAGAGAAAAACAAGTGTACACATACACATTCTTACACAGAAATATCAGCTAAAATGACTTGCTGAACTCAAGGCTGACATTTGTAACAATAACCGTCCATGTTTACAAACTTTACAGCGAGCCGAATTCAAAAACCAAGTCTCTGAAAATGCTTACACATAACAGCAGCTGGTAGAGCAGAAAACTTGGATTCGTTGTTTAGCTGACGTCTGACTTCTGGTTTCCCCTCCATTCGTAAATCAGGCTTCTTGCACTGACAGCATCCGCTGGACATCGGGGCAGGGAACAGCCTTCCAGAATCACAGCAAACCACGGCAAATGTAAATTCCATACCAGGTTTTACTTCAGCTGGAACACTCTGTTAGGAATTCTCAGGAATCCTGGAAGTGGCTTGTAAAATAATCCACAACAAGGTCGCAGGGAGATAGCGTCGTTGCTTTCTCGACCAGTAGCTCCAGGCTTGACAAAAATCATGCACGCTTTTTCACAGTGCCAGAAAAACATGCCTTCTTGTTCAAATGCAGCAAACAAAGTCTTGAACTCACCAAGGTGGGTCATCACAGTCTCACCCGAGGTTGCAGCTTCAAACTATAAAGCTGTCTTAATAGACCACCAAGGGCAACAGAGTTCCACTTTGTATTAAAGGCTCCAACAGCTTCTCAGCTCTCATTTTGCAGTTCTGGAGTAGCTGATATAATTCCATTCAGAGGAGTTGAGTCCCAAAAGCAAAAATGCCATAAGCACAGTCCAAACATGCTTGCACTTCTTCAGAGAGATCCTCTGGAGGTGGATTTGCCACATACTGCCACAAATCTTCTTCTTGCAAAAAGAATGATTCCATCTCCACACACCAGGTCAGATAGTTTGTGCCATCTAAAGCCCCAAATGGCAGACTGACCAGATACTGTTCAGCCATTGCTGACCACTCAAAGACAACATGTTTACTCTGAAACCAGCCTCTAAAAACAAACTCCCTTTTACAGCCAGGTCCAATGCAGCAAAGAAAACGCAAATTTCTCTCTGGGCAACATAACCTGATGGGATATATCCTGGCCTAAAGGGAAAAAACCCGAGGCTTGAGAATAAACAGACAAGAATGCAGCTTGTTAGGGCTAACAGTGTTTACTGGTAGCATAAGGCAATAATGCAGATACAGTACATTATCGCAAAAATGAAAAAGATGAATATACAAGATACATCATTGTAAAAGGAAAAACAAAACAAACTTATAAGCAGAGTTCCGTGTATTGATCCCAGGGCCAGAGTTCCTGCCATGGCCTATACCCAAAGCCAGGCATAGCTCACTCCGCCCAGTCCACAGGAAGTGAACACGTGAAGAACTACATGGCTAAAAGACACTAGAAATCAAGAAGCATAGAACACCATTTTGCATGGTTGTATATTCAGTTCTTCTAGCTTTCTGATTGGCTGGATGTTAGCTGTGACACGCACTAGGCCTCAAAGCATTAGGCCTAAAGCACATAGCATGACCTGCTGCATCTAAGCACTGAGTTCCCCCCTTCCTTGCTCAGGGGGGCCTGGGCAAGGCTTCCCACAGAAGGAAATCAGGAGGCTTTGTTCCCATGGGAAGATCCATTGCTAGCCATAACATGGTACCTTCTCACTCCCTAACTCATGAGGATGTAAACAAAGACAAGGCTTCTCTGTTATCCAGCCACCTGGCGTTCATGTCATCATGAGAACGCTGTGCTTTGTACAGGAATAATTCGCCAAGTCAACACAAGAACTCTAACAAATGTAGCAGAGCATAAAATACAATAAAGCAAAATAAAATAAGATGAAAAAAGAGTGTTAAACGTAAGTAAATTGGATCAAATAAAACCAGAGCTACAATAAAAAATGTAAGAATTTCTTTCTATGTTTAAATGAGAAAAAAGCAAAAGTAGCAACCTGATTTCTAATGCTTTGAGTAAAATAAACTTCGGGTATCCTTTGTCATTTTGGTGTTTACAGCATATTTCTGCTGCCCAGGGCAGACGGTCAAATTGGCTTTGGTTTATTCAGATTTCTTGACTATTATACTGTGAAATTTCAAGCAATGAGTTTTATGAAACCAAGTACTACCTGTATTTTTTTCTTTATAATTACTGAATTAAATATAAACTTTTCTTCAGCTATTAATATCTTTCTTTTGGCTTATTTGAATCTATAGCAGTAAGTCTACAGGTAGAAAGAAACGTTGATGTACAAAAATAAATGGATAATTGATGAAAAGCTTATATATTCAAGACAATACCAAACATTGCAAGGCTCTGTTTTTTGGTGACTGTTTTTGCTTTTTTAAGCTATAAACAAAGTTTGCAGACCAGTAAGTGTTTCACTGCTCCACGATTCATGCCAGCCTCCTCTCTCCCCTGCCTTCCAGTAATGCTTTGAAACACATCTGCAAGAATCTAATTCAGTCATTTGTGGTCCAAGCCCTTGAGTTCACCCTCAGTAGTTTGGCCCTGGGCAGTGGAGCACAGAGTGAGTAAGGTCCTCCGCCTGGCTGACAACACAGGGGCAGAGATGCTGCTCAACAGGGCGCTTACCAAATCTCTCTTCCAGCTAAGCCAAAGGCAGAGTCTGCAGCCAACGGGATGTAGAAGCCTTTCTCAGTGGGGCACTGATAATATCAATCCGATTCTGGGAGAGGCTTCAGAGGTTTTACAGTAATGGTACCAGGATGAAAATATAGATGACTGTACTGCAATAGCATGTTTATTAGCATCCTTTTGAAGAAGCCTATCTCTGTTCCAAGAACTAAGTTCCCCAAAAGAGCAGAGTATTAGATAAGCAGAACGGGTGCCCTGGGGAGGCCTAAAATCATCCCAATGAAGTTATTTTGGACTATGTCCAATTGAGAATCAACCTTCTAATCCCATCCAGATCTCAGTTCCATCAACATCTGGGCTATCACCTTGCCCCACAATATTTTAACTGCCCTCCTCTGGAATAAAAAAAATTGAGGATATCGCCCCTATGTGTTTCGTATAGAAAGGACGTATTTGAAAGTTGATAGCTTGATATATAAAAGAGGGGCATTACTCTATTTGTTGGGCATTAATTTTATGTCTTTTTGACATTATTTTCACATGCAGAACATCTGCTGCCATCTAGTAGTCAGAAAAAAAAATCCATCTCCATTCCATTACTGCATTTTGACTTCTTTCTGTATCTGTTGTATGATCTGTCATTGCTTTTTGGTGTGCTGACCTCTCAATGGCCATAGGACATTAAGAAGCCATGTGAAAAAGTTTAAGAAACCAATACCCCCCCCTTTTTTTTTTTTTGCCATGTATGCTTTCTTCCAGGTCGGAGAGTATGCGTTGGGGAGAACCTTGCCAAAATGGAGCTCTTCCTCTTCTTTACCAGCCTCCTACAGAGATTTACATTCCAACCATCCCCAGGAACATCTAAAGATGACCTGGACCTTACCCCTGATCTTGGATTTATGGCCTCTCCCATGCCGTACAAGACCTGTGCTGTGTTACGTTGATCCAAGAGAAAGAGTTATAAAAAGCTGTTTTCTCAGACTTTGAAATGGCTTTATTTTGACAGAGGCAAAATCTGACAACGTTATGCCAGATTCTCTAGGTTTCAGATGTTGTTTAAGAGCTAAATTGTAATGATCTATAGACACATAAAATGAAGATCCTGATGGGGAAGAATACTAGGGAAATCATGAAAAGCAACGTGCTCTGTATTGTTATTACTGATTTTTTCTTTGGGGGCATTTGTTTCCTTTGCCTTGTACTATTTTTTCTCCTCTTCAACTTTCTGTTTCTGTTTAGTATTTTTGGTCTCTTTTGCTTTAATTAAAAAGAGTAATTTTAAGTACTTGTTAAAAAAGCAATATCATTTTTTCTGCAATAGTCCCAAGTGCAAATTTACATATTTGTTTGTTGTACCTATTAATCAATTGTATTATTTCTTAAAGAAAAATTTGGAAACGTGCCCACCTGGCCTTAAGGCTGAGTCCTCAGATGATATTCCAGGGCAGGGTGTGTGTGCAACCATTGCCATCCCAGAGACTCTGGTGGCTTCCAGGGCTGCTGTCCCACAAATAACTAGGCATAAGATCCTATCTGAAAAGGTGGGCCATGCAGATCAGACGGCATTGCTGCTGGCATACCGGCTCAACAGAGGCCTTAGTCGCTAGTGAGAATGAGCAAATGACGTCAGCCTTGAATTGGATTGTGCCCATGTAGACTCTCTATGCACATGGACCCCAGACAGCTCACTGATTTTCAGAGGTGAATCCACCATTCCTCGAATGCCACTGAAAGGATATGAGGAGTGTGTCTGGCTAAGAACAGTTAAGAACCTGTATGAAGGATTAACTTAGGGTGGTAAGGGTGGTGAAACTTATTTAACTGTTTTTATTTAATTTGATTCACTTGATATAGGTGCTGCCCAACTCCCGAATAACTCTTGTGTGGCTCACAATGTAAACTGAATAAACAGAGTAAACATAAACAGAATAAAATACAGTATTAATAAGGAAAGAAAAAAAGCCAAGCTAAATAGAGAAGAAATTTAAAAAAAAACAGTGTCGAGAACAAAACAGCAAACCCAGGCACCAACACAGAAAACATACATTTATCGTCAAGCCATCCAGGTGCTATCCTGGGGACTGGCTACTCTATGGATTGGGACGGAGAAAAGCTTCAGCTCAACCGTGACAAAACTGAGTGGCTTTGGGTTTTAAGACCACCACCCCCATATCTAGTGAACATCGTTCATTAACTCTAGATGCAATAACACTCCACTAGGTACAGGTTCCAAGTTGATTTCAATGGCAGCCCCTTGTAGAGTGCATGGCAGTATTCAAGCCATGGTTGACTAGGCCATGAGTGAACCTCCTGATTCAGGAAAGGGTGCAAGTGGCAGACCAGATGAAGTTGTGCAATGGCCTTCCTGGCCACAGCTGCCACCTGTTCATTGAGTAGCAGCTGTGAGTCCAAGAAGGCCCAAGACTGTGCATTACCCTTGTATGGGGGAATACTATCCCACAAGGTAGAATTTTATTTTTCCACCCTCATTGCCTCTGGGGATAGCTGCCTGGCAACCCTTCAATCGAGAACTCAATCCTTTCTGGATAGGAGAGGTCAGAGGACACTTTGCGGGACCGTTGTGCAGATTATGCTAAGCCTCTGTGGGATACAGTTGCTCGGATCTGCTTGGAGTTAGATTCCAGCAGTGCTGGTCCTGTGGGGAGGATTGTAGCTCAGTCCAGTCTGGTTATCTGAGCTCAGTCCAATCTGGTTACTCATAAGGAAGCGGAGAGGGTCCTTGGGCATTGAATTTTGCCTCCTGTGTTAAATTCACATCCTTCTTAGCTAGTCAGGGCCTCCCAGGAGGTGTCATGTAGTTGGATCCAATCAGTGGTGATTTTTTCTTAAAGGAGCAGTGGGCCATCTCTTCCTCAAGAGGTCATTTTATTTTATTTTATTCCAGTTTCTGTCTGAGAAACTGATAGGCTTTGATCATGCTTGTAAATGACTTTTGGCAGTCTTTTTTTAAAAGAATTTTATTAAGTTTCAAGACAAGGATAAAAGCTACGTAAAAACAAAAAACTACCAAAAAAAAGAACTAAAAAGGTATGAAAACACAAGATAATTTGTTTTTCAAAATTACGGAAAGATGTGACTTCCGACTTTTAACAGTAAGGATATACAAAAATTTTCCACAATCAATCTCTTACTCTATATTAAACCAAAACCACATTATTTCTATAAATTATTCCACTTTAGCACATTATAAAAATCACAAAGTACACTTACTCCCTCCCTTTATATTAAAATAAAGAAAAAAATTAATATAAACCTCCTAAACAACTTCCCCCCAAAAGATAACACTTATTTAATTATCCCCTTCCTACTACTATTATATACATTTCTGTCTACTAGAATAAAAATGAAACTAAAAAACACATAAATTGTCTGCCATTATACTTAATAGTACAATAGCTTTAATAATCTTAATCTTAATAAACCCAAAATCCAAAAACAATTCAAAACAGTAGCCTTAAATCAAATCCTTAAAACCATCCAAATAAACATTTTTATACCCCAATAATCTTAATCCAAATCCTTAAAAACAAATAACATGTCCTGACTAAGAGTGAAGAACCACGCTGAGACGAAGTGCAGAAGCTCTAATGTTTACTGTTCTACTCTGCAGAACAGAATCCAGCTAAACTGAAATGGATTAGCAAATGCTAAGGGAAAAGGCCCATAAAACTAAGGCAGTGCTTTCTTGGCTCTCTTAGGAGGGAACCAAAGAGACTCCGTACTGTGCATGCGTTTGTCTCCCTGGAGAGGGTCTCCTCCTTCTTCACCAGTTATCTCCATGACATAACATCAGTCAAACCTTTGAAGCAATCTGGATAAACATTCTTTAACCCTTATCCCACTTCAAAATAAACCAGAGCATTTACATATCCCCACAATGTGCACAGAGCTTTTCTCTTGAAAAAATCAAACAGCCCAACTGCCCCCCTCAAAAATTCTAGCTTCTCTTCAGAAAACCTCCCATACGTAATGACCCCTTCATTTTCATGGCATTCCACCAGAAAGTCTATTTCATTTATTGCTTGTAGATCTCTCTACATTTCTCCAACTCCATTATCCGATCTTCATCCAGCATCTCAATAGAAATCCCAATCTCACTCTTAGAAGAAACATTTCTATCACTGTTGAATTCCTCAATTTCATCCACTACACCCCCAACCTGATGGCACATTTTAAACCTCATATTTTCCACAATGTCCTGAATGTCTTGCATAAAAGCTTGGTAGAAGTCAGAAAAAATCTGTTTAAAATCTTCCATGTCTCGGGGACTTCCGGTGGAGGACAATGGCGAGCAGACGAGAAGACTAATAGCTCGTCAACTCATTAAATCTGAAACGGGGAAAGTAAACCAGTTCCGCAAAGATTAAAGTCGAGCGGACCACGGCAGGGAAGCTAATAAAAGAGCGGACCTGATAGAAGAAAAAACCTGCAGCTTCTGGATGGCAGCGGCGAGAAACTTGGCTGTATTCATCTCACTTTCGCTTTCTCAGCTTGTTACCAGCCTCGCAGCGAAAGCAGCCGGGAACCCGGGTAAACTCCTAACCCTGTTTGATACCTTTAGGTTTTGCTGCCATTTTTCTTCGCTTAATTTGCAAATAAGAACTTAAATCAAAGAGAAGGAAAAAAAATAATACTTGCCATCCAAGGAAAACCTAAATAGTACTTAAAGAACTTAAAGAAGGCGGCTGAGACTTCTGTACTGAAAGTGACTTGAAAGGAAAGGACTATTTATTTAATTATTTAAAATCGCCATATTTACTGTGTTTAGATTTTTGTTACTTTTAATTCATTGTGAATACTTATATAGTTATATTACTTATATACTTTATAGAACATATTGTTAAGTTTAGAAAAATAAGATAAAAGTATATTTCTATCTGAAATAGTTTAAGCAGTGAAAGATGTACACAAGGAAAACACAGAGGAGAGGATCAGATTCTGGAGAAGAAAGAGCAGAATGGATGAAAACACTTTTTGAAGACTTTACAAAAAAAGCAATACAGAGTATAACTTCAAATGTTACCACCCTCCTAGAGGAAAAAATACAGGGGTTTGAAAATAGTTTGGATAAAAAATTAGATAGTATGGAACAAAAATTCCAGTCAGAAATCAGGGGAGTGAAAGAAAGTACAAAAAATAGAAGAAGAAAAAGAAAAAGAAGAGGAGATAGATAAACTTACTCTAATAAAATATAAGCAAAAAGAGAAATGTATAAGAATAAGGTATAATAAAGAGGTATAAAAATCTTTAAGGAAATTCCAAATGCAGTTATAAAAAAAAGAAAAGAGTATTTTTTCTTAACCGAGGTGTTGAAGAGGAACAAAATTATGTTTAGATGGGAAATTTTAGAAGGGGTAACGGTTACCTATAAAGATCAAAGATATAAACTAAATTCAATAGATAAAGCAAAGGATTTCCTTAGAATATATGAAAAAGATAATCAACAAACAAAAGGAACTAATGGTAAAAAAGAAGGGGAAAAAGAAAATTTTAAAATAGACTCTCAAGCTTCGTGTTCTAAAGAGATAAGTAGCCAATCAGATAATGAATAACCTGAAATGCCTTACATGGAACGTCAATGGGTTAAATGCCCCAGTAAAAAGGAATAAAAATTTTCATACTCTTAACAAATTAAAATTAGACATAATATGCTTTCAAGAAACCCATATTAAAACCAAGGATACCAAATTATTAATAAATAAAAAACTAGGATTGGATTTTACAACGGCAAATGAAAATTTAAAAAATGGTATAGTTTGTTATATCAAACCTCATCTAAAACCAAAACTTTTATTAGCAGACATCAAAGGAAGATTTATTATTATAGAATTAGAAATACAAAATTTAAAAGTTATATTAGTTGGACTATATGCCCCAAATGAGAAGCAAAAAATTTTTTTAAAGCTCTTTCAAATTGTTTAATAGATATACCCAATAAGTATTGGCTTATAATGGGAGACTGCAATGGAGTTGTAACACCTTTACTTGATAGGAAATCAGACAAGCAAATTAAACCAAATCAGGGTAAACTACCACAAGAATTCTTTGATCTTATGAATAATTTAGAATTGGTGGAGGCATGGAGGCATAAAATGGGTAATGCAAGGGAATTTACTTTCTTTTCAGATAGATATAAATCTCACTCTAGAATAGATATGATTTGGCTTTCTAAAAATTTAGCAAATAAAATAAAAAATATGGAGACAATGGCCAAAACCTTTTCAGATCACAATGCAATTCAATTAGAATTAAAAATTACACCAAAGTCATTTAGATGGATACTCAATGAAAATATATTAAGAAATAAGGATTACCTAGAAGACAGTAAAAACAAATTAAATGAATTTTTTGACCTAAACATGAGTGATGAGGTTAATATTGCAACAGTTTGGGACGCAAGTAAGGCTTTCATTAGGGGCCATTTTATGTCTCTAAGTAAACACCTAAGACAAATAAAACAACAAAAATTCTCTACAATATGTGACCAAATTAAAGTTAAAGAAATTGAACTCCAAAATAATCCCAATGATAAAAATATTAAAAATCAGATCACAGTTTTACAAAAACAATTAGAGCTATTAACAATGGATGAAATGGAAAAGAATCTGAGATACGCAAAACAAAGGCATTTCCAATATGCAAACAAAGCAGGAAAATGGCTTGCTTTTAAATTAAGAAAAGAAGGGGAAAATATTATAAATAAAATAAGAGAAAATGGGAAGGAATTAATAGATAATCAAGGTATTAAAAAAGCATTTTATGATTTTTACAATAAACTATATCAAAAATAACAAATTTCAAAGGATAGATGTGAATCATATTTACTAGAAAGTAACTTGGAAAAAATATCCCAAACACAAAGAGATAATATAAATGAACCCATTACAAAGAAAGAAATAGTTGATGCCATTAAGAAACAAAAATTAGGCAAAACACCAGGGCCAGATGGCTTTTCGGCAATATATTATAAACACTTTCAAGATTATCTTATAACTCCATTTAACATACTTTTAAATTCTATAATGGCAGGTAATAACATACCAAATTCGTGGACAGAAGCCAATATTATTTTGATTCCCAAGGTAGATCAGGACTTGACATTATGCAAAAACTATAGACCAATCTCTCTGCTGAATATAGACTATAAAATTTTTACCACTATTTTGGCTAACAGATTGAAAGGAGTTTTACAAGATATTATAAAATTGGACCAAAGTGGTTTTTTTACCAAAATGACATATAAAGGACAATATTAGAACTATCTTAAATATAATTGAATATGCAAAGTGCCACAATGAAAAACAAATTCTGTTATTATTTTTAGATGGGGAAAAAGCCTTCGACAATTTTAATTGGGAATTTATGATTAAAACATTAAAAAACTATGGAATATGGAAAAATGTTTATCAATGCAATTCAAGCAATATATACAAATCAGACAGCCAAAATAGTGGTAAATGAAGACACAACCCAAAATTGTTGTATAGATAAGGGTACCAGACAGGGTTGCCCATTATCTCCACTCTTGTTCATTTTGGTATTGGAAGTTCTTTTGGAAAACATCAGAAACGATAAGCAAATTGAGGGGGTAAAAGTAAAACAAGAAAATTATAAATTAAGAGCCTTTGCAGATGACGTTGTCATAACTCTGCAAAATCCTGAAAATTCAATTGGACATTTACAAAGATACGAGATTATGGAGAATTGGCTGGATTTAAAATAAATAATCAAAAAACAAAGATGATAAATTTAAATACACGCCCAGACAATATACGAAATTTGGAATTGGTCACGGGTTTTAAAAACGAAAAAAAATAAAATATTTAGGAGTAGAAATTACATCAAAAAATTCAGAGCTATTTAAAAATAATTATATAAAAATATGGAATGAAATAAAACAAGACCTACAAAATTGGACAAAACTCCAGATATATTTCTTAGGAAGAATTTCCACAATTAAAATGAACATTCTCCCAAGAATTTTATTCCAATTTCAAACAATACCAATTATAATTACCGAAAAAACGTTTCACAATTGGCAAAAAGACTTATCCAAATTTATTTGGCAAGGGAAAAAACCCAGAATTAAATATAAACTTTTGCAAGATATTAAAGAAAATTGAGGTTTTGGACTGCCAAATTTAAAACTATATTATGAGTCATGCGTTCTTGTTTGGCTGAGAGAATGGATAAAATTAGAAAACAGAAAGTTATTAAATTTAGAAGGTCATGATCTCAGATTTGGGTGGCACGGGTATCTCTGGTACAATAAAATGAAAGCAAATTTGGCATTTAATTACCATCCAATTAGAAAATCCATCTTAAAAACTTGGGACAAATATAAAAATATGGTATTACCAAATTTACCATTATGGATTTCTCCACAAGAAGCATTCGCACTACAAGGAAATCTGAACCTGAGTAAATGGTTAAAATATAATGATATAGTACAATTTGATCGTACAAATTATAAACTTAAAACAAGAGAAGAATTAGAAAAGGAAGGACACACTTGTAACTGGTATACCTACCTACAAATAAAGCAACAATTTAAGATTGATTCAAAAAACATTTAACTTCAAACGCCACTCAGCAAAATGGGACAATATATTATGGAGAGAGGATGAACATCTGATCGCAAAAATCTATAAAAACTTATTACAAAATAATATGTCAAATTTACCTAAAAAGAATTGTATAATCAAATGGGAAGAAAATCTGGGTCATAATATTCAAATTGAAAAATGGGAGAAAATGTGGTCAAAAGACCTAAAATTTACCCTTAATTATAATATGAAAAAAAAATTTTTTTTAAATGATGTACAGATGGTACCTCACCCCGAATATATTGTCTAAAATGAAGACTGCTATATCAAACAAATGCTGGAAATGTAAAAAAGAAGTTGGTACCTTTTTTCATTTATGGTGGACTTGCCGGAAATCCAAAAAATATTGGGATAAAATACACGAAACTATATGTAAAATAATACAGGAAGACTTTAATAAAGAGCCGGAATTCTATCTATTGGGATTTATAAAATTGGACTTACACATCAAATATGAAAAATTATTACTTTATTTAATAATTGCTGCTAGAATTATATATGCCAAGCATTGGAAAGATCACACACCAACGATTGAAGAATGGACAATAAAAGAGATGGATTTGATGCAGATGGCGAAGTTGACGGACCTATTAAATGATAAAAACATGGAAGAATTTGACTTAGATTGGAGTCCTTTCTACAAATTTATTGAAAAGACTCAAAAAATCCAAATGGGAAATGGATGTAAATAATGTAAATAAGCTAAAGATTAATTATGTTTATAAATATGTGACGGAAATGATGGATGGGAAGTAGGAAGTCCATGTCTTTTTTTTTTGTCTTTTTTCTTGTCCTTGCGGGTTTTTTTTCTTTTCTTTTTTAATTTGGTTGGATAGCCGAGTAGGTGAAAGGGAAGGTAGAGTAGAAGGGGAATGGAAGTGAGATAAAGAAGGTTAGAGGTGGAAGAGGAGGCAAAGAGAGAAAGATGGAGAGGAGAGAAGAAGGTAGGGAAGTTAAGTTGGAAAGGGAGGAAAGTTTGGTATGTAGGAGGAGCTACAAACACTTATTTTGATAGTGTTATGTTATATTATGTGATGTTATGTTATGTTATATCATGCTATGTTATGTTATGTTAAATTATGTTATGTTTTGTTATGTCATGTATTATCTGATATAGTTATTTTATGAAATGTACAGATATGTTAAATAAAATTTGTTAAAAGAAAAAATCTTCCATGTCTCATGCAGTAGATTACAGCACCCCCTAGGACCTTAACCAGTGAAACTCAATGATATGGAAAAGTTCCGGAATGTATTTACACAAGCAAGAGTGAGATAGGCAGATAGTTCTCATGGGAAAATAGAAACAGAAGGCTGAAGGTTCAAATCAGCCGATTCAACATGTGGGAAAATGCTATATCTTCAAGTTTAGTACAAAAAAAATAACAGGAAGACAATTGTTTACTCTCAATCCTCCTTTATATTTGGAAGGAAAACGAATTCCAAAACTTAAAAAAGAATTTTTTTAAAAAGTAATCCCAAAAATAACAATAAGCACCAAGAGAGCCAACTTCTCCTTGCTGTAGAAAGCGTATCTTAGGGTACGCATACTTAAAAAACACACACATAAATTTGGTGATTTAGAAATGGGGTAGCTGGTCTTAGTGTCCCTTTAAGGCTACAGCGCTTCCTGGAAAATGATGACAGCCCCGCCTCCCAGCTAGCTCTTACCAGTCGAATGTGAAATGCTGTTTGAGATCTTCTGGCTGTAAGAAGCCGTCCAGAGGACAGATGGGATGATTCCAGGTGTTCTCCTTTATCTAAGGGACGTTCCTGGGCTTCAGGAAAACCTGCCAGAGTGTGAAAAAAATTGCCGCATTGTCATCTCCAGCCCCTAAGCTGGTGGGCACAGCTGCTCAGTCCGCCATATCCCCACCAGAAGCCAACTTTTGGCAGTCTTGAAATGGAAGTAGGATATCCATCCTGGACCTTAATGATGGTATCCTTCTCAGCCAACTGAGGGGGTTTGGAGTGAGGGCACAGTTTTTCAGTCGTTTTCTTTTTTCTTTCAAAGCCAGTTCCAAACAGTATAGTTTATTTATTTATTTATTCATTCATTCATTTATTTAATTTATTTTATATCCTGCCTTTATTATTTTATAAATAACTCAAGGCAGCGAAGATACCAAATACTCCTTCCTCCTCTTATTTTCCCCATAACAACAACCCTGTGAGTTGAGTTGGGCTGAGAGAGTTGTCGTGGGCGTGAGACTTTACAGGACACTACAGATTTGACACACACACCCGCAATCCCCATCTACATGAAACCACTAGACAAGGTCATCCATCCGGTATACTGATGATATTCAGTTATACATTTATGGCCAAGCCATCCAAGTGCTATCCCTGGGCCTGGATAGTTTATGGAACAGAATGGAGAAAAACCAGCTTCAGTTCAATCATGACAAGAGTGAGTGGATATAGGTTTTAGGTATTCCCCCCCCCCCCATATATAGTGAACTTTCCTCATTAACTCTGGATGCAATCACACTCCCCTAGATAGAGTTGGTGTGAAATATAGGGGTCCTCCTGAACGTGGCAAGAGAGGCCGCAAAGGCGCGATCCTGTCCAAGGCCCCGGCTGCCTCCCTATTCCAGGCTGCGGCTAGGGCCTCTGCTGGACTGTGCAGCAGATCCTCGGGTATCACCCCCAGCTCCCTCTGAAACCTCATTGGGTCCATAAGTTGCCGGGGGCGGACCAATCGAATAGGTCCTGCCTCCCTGCAGAGTGGGGCGGCACAAGAGAATCTCAAGGTCACCAGGGCGTGGTCTGACCATGACAACTGGGACAGGTCTAGCTCTCCCCTCAGATCACATTGCCACTGCTCAGACAAGAAAACCAAGTCCGGGGTGAGACCACTGTCTCGAGTTGGGTCCCGAATTAACTGAGACAGGCCCATGACTGCCATGGTAGCCATGAACTCCCGAGCCACCTCCGAGGCACGTCCCAGGGACGGCAAGTTGAAGTCCCCCAGAACCATAAGTCTGGGGAATTCAACCGCCAACCCAGAGATGGCCTCCAGCAGCTCGGGCAGGGAGGTTGCTACGCAGCAGGGAGGCTGGTACAGAAGCAACACCCCCAACTGTTCTCGAGATCCCAACTTGAAAAACAAGGTCTCACAACCGGCCACTTACGAAGCAGCGCCCCTGTAGGCCATTAGAGACTCTCGGATGACAACCGAGAAATATAGGGGTCCTCCTGAACTTACGGCTCCTACTCAAGGAGCAGGTAGCAGCTGTGGCAAAAATGGCCTTCACAAAACTACATTTTGTGCATTCCTTTTGCTCATTTGTAAATCAGGAGGCACTGCTCATAATCACTCACACCCCCTTTGAAGACCTACAGTACATGGGGCCAAGTTACTTGTGCGGCTGCCTATCTGCAATGGCTTCTGCCCATCCCACAAGATCTGGCAGAGTGCCCATTCTCTGAGAACTTTGGTATCAATTTTCTTACATGGATATAGAGTATCTACAAAAAAACAAATAGCTAAGCTCATTGTAAACGGACTTTTATGATAATAATGTACAATAAAGAAAGGAAGCTTGCCCCACTCTCCTTTATTTCTGTAATAGTATGTAGGAATTGTTGGAAATATGGGGTTTCAACCAAGCCTGTCTCACGAACACAAGGGAGGGGGCAACTCTGCTGCAACCTAACTTTGCTGCTTTGTGTGGGAGGGTCTTGAATCCCGGTTTCCTGTTCCTCTTCTCCTTCTCTTTCTCCTTGGGGCAGCATGAGGCAGGGGGAATTCTTCCCTCCTGCTCATGGATTCCCTACTTTCACACAGGTGGTCTGCAGTAGAAGCATGTAGGCCTCATCAGAACTTCCTTGCTCAAATGCACCAGGCCGTTTCTATCATGAAACTGATTTGTATCGAGAACTGCAATAAACTGTAACCTACCTTTATTTTTAATTTAACACTAACTAATGTGTTAAGTATCTTTATTTCTCTGAACAATAAAAATAAGCCTTTGTGCAAGTTGCTGGGCGCTTCTGCTCTGCTATAACTAATTAAAAACTGTGTGGGTTTCTGTTATTAACATTTCAGAATCCCTACAGGAATGACCTTGGGAGGACGGGGGAGAAGTGTACTTTCAGACTTCCAAGATTGATGTCAGCCTTGCGAAGTAGACCAGACAGGAAACACGGACAGATGAGCTAATTCTACTTTATTGTAAGGCTACATTAACAGCATCTTGCAAGTCTGAAAGCACATTTCTCTCCCCATCCCCTTTACAGCCTCAGAAACCAGGGAGGGTCTCTTCTGAACCACTTGCCCCATCCAAATTCCTGCTGTGGGCTAAGTTGCATGTTATCTGATCATTCCCTAGGCTGCGTCACTTTGTCCTGTCTCCAAAGGTCATTCCCACATACCACAACAATTTCTAGTGGCATTAAAAGTACTGGAAAAGAAGATATAAGATGAGAGAATTTCTGGAGTTAGGCAATCAAGAGCATAAATTAAAACTACATTTAGAGAATGATAAAACTTACAGCTACTCAGCCAAAGGATATTTTAGACCTGATAATGGAATATGAATATAAATATAAATATAGTTTCTTATCATGATATCAGATAAATAAAAACAAGGTCCTCATGATGACATGGAACTTATCTGAAGGAAAAAAAGCAGCACTAATAGCACACAATGAGCTTTAACGTTACTGGTAAAAAGGTCAGCCATCTGAGAATTGTTTTTTTAAAAAATAAAACATCTTCCCAACCCTCATAGGGAGATAAAAAACAACCACCTATCCAGGTCCATTGCTTTTGTGGATCTTTTGAGTCTGGGTCAATCTAATTGGGTACAGTTTAAAATAGAACCCATGATAAGATGAAAGAATGAGGTGGGTAGGTGGCGCCAAAAGTTAAGTTTCATTAAGACACTAGTTGTTTACCTGGTATAAGAGACTGAATTAGAAAATATATGGCTCGATTGTCCCGATGAAACAAGCAGGACTTCCAGGAACATGCCAGCTCCATCAGAATGTATGGGATAAAAGACAAGGGATAGGTGGTCCCTCAATAACAGGAGCTTGTTCTATGAAAGGCTTTATGGGTGATAACCAGCACTTTGAGTTGCCCCCAGAAGCCTACCAGTGCAGCTCAAGAAGAAGAGCTGCAGCTTCTGAGTGGCCTTCAAGGGCAGCCCAATGTAGAGTGCATTGCAGTAGTCCAGATGTGCAGTGCCCAAAGTGACTGTCTTGAGGGTCTCTCAGTCCAGGTATGGATGTAACTGGAACATCAAGTGAACTTGGGCAAAGGCAAAGGCTATTCATTCCTGAAGGTTCTGTAAAATATTATATCAATTGAACTTGAGCAAAGGCCTTCCTCACCACAGCAGTCATGAAGCTGTGAATCCAAGAAGACCCCCAGATTGTGCATCAGCCTCGAAGCCAATGGTCATGGAGCACAGTCGGAAGGAGGGAAGGAAGGAAGGAGCAACAAGCAGATATGTTTCCGAGGCATGGAAGGTGGAGGAAATGAAAAGAACACAATTGCAGCCATGTATGGCAATCTGCATATACAGTAAAAACCCCAATTTTGTGCCAACCCTGTGCAAATGCCAAGGGAACTGCCAACCGAGATGAGGGGCTTTAGCTGTGTGGCAGCTCTCACCTACAACAGATCTTTCCAGTCCTCACATACAGATAGACTTCCATAACCCTCCAAGTCCTCAGCGCCACAAGCAAAAAGAAAGATGGTCACAGAAACCTGTTTGGCCCAAATAAGAGATCATGCAGAAAACAGAAAATACGCCCCTCTTTCTACTCTCAGAGACATGGAAAATTCTTTTCATTATGTGAAATCATTGGCTAAATCATTGGGTAAATGATTACTCAAGAAAGCACGTCTCTGTTGTTCTTTGGGCCCAATATTGGTTAATGTGGTTCCATTTGCTGGATTCCTTAACTGAATAGTGAAACATTTACCACAAAGGCTCTAAAAAAATAGTATTAATTCTCTCCTAAAAGTTGGATTGTTACACAGCTCAAATAAGATTATACTTGTTTGCAAAGCCTTCATTGACCCTGCCATACATAGGCAAGTTCAGATCAAATTCCTGGGGAGGAGACAGAAAACAAAGTCCACTCTTATATAAGGTGGTCTGATGATTCAGTAGAAAGAGTGGCCAGCCAATGCCTAATGCAATGCTTTGAAGTTCATGCTTGTATCACTTCAGGTTGCAGGATTCCTTGCAATTATTACTGAAAACTGCTTACTAAAAGGAGATGGATTGGACTGGACCAATTTTAATATTATTACTATTTTTTCTCGCAATTACATCCCTTTTGAAAAAGGGCAGTTCCTGGAATAACAGCTCCCCAAATCTTCCCCCGGGACCCAGGACCATACCCATTTTGGGAAATCTGCACATGATGGATCTGAAGAGGCCTTACAGAACAATGATAGAGGTAAAGCCTGGCATCTAAGAAGCATGAATGTTCTTTGCCAAACTCTATTGACATAGCACAGAATCTTGGTAGCTTGCTCAGTTAAGTCTCATGTGTTCCCAGTTGCTTTTCAATGTTTATGGAAATGTTTAAAAAGTGGGGATTTACCTGATATTTGAATACATTTAGATATCCTGGAAGGATTATTCTAAGAAATCCTTTTAGTTTGTAAATTTTGTTCTAATTGTTTATTCAGATTTGCAGGGATGCTTCAAAATCCCAATGAGCCTATGGGGAAATATCAATGAGATTAAAGTGAATGACTTGATATATGTATTTAGAGGGACTCTTATGTTCACACCATTTAAGCAGAAATATAAGCAATCAAAACAATTTCTTCGGGAACACCCCACCCAAGATTCTCTTATAGTTTTATATGAAGCAGAGGGGAGTAACTTGCTGGATTTTCAGCTTCCTCCATGAAAATATATTTTAAGTTCTTCATTAAGGAATTCACATGATTGCCTTCCAAAGCTACTATGGGCACAATTGGAAAGTTTCTATGTGATCCCTTCAACAACGTGGCAGAGGCTCAGCTTCTCCTTTAGCTGAAATTCCACTGTTTGTCCAGCACTAAAGGCTGCAAGGCATCTTTGCAACATCCTGGAATATAAGTGTAGCTCTTGTGCAGGCGTCATCTCACACAAAGTCCTCCGCAGTTGACCCCTTTAAAACGTATGAGAAACATTTATCAGTCTGACATGGTGATCTGGTGTGCAAGGATCCTTTTATTACCTAAGGGTTCTTTTTATTTATAGTTATAAATATACTGTG
Source organism: Charina bottae (assembly GCA_023362775.1). Lineage (NCBI taxonomy): Eukaryota > Metazoa > Chordata > Lepidosauria > Squamata > Charinaidae > Charina > Charina bottae. Next base: position 49,497,741 of record JALMGJ010000009.1, read on the forward strand.
TAAATGAAATGAAATGAAAATTTAAACACATAATAAAAAATAACAGCATCACCATATGCCATAAAACAGGAAAAGAAAATAACATGATCTCAGCCTTGGCATTGTGAGACATGATATTTTAAACAAAATGCTGCATATGATCAGTTATTAATTATTGTTTTTCATCTGCTGAATTCCAGCTGTCAAAAGAATATGGTCCCGTTTTCCGCATCAGACTAGGATGCCAGGAAATGGTGGTGCTGACTGGTTATGAGACGGTCAAAGAGGCTCTAGTGAACCAGGCGGATGCATTTGCAGAGAGAGCCATCATCCCCTTTTTTGAGGAATTTGCAAAGGGCTTTGGTGAGTTATTTCATTCTGGATTGTAGTTGACAATTCTTGCTGATCTTTGATCAGTATTGTGTAGAACTTTTTTTAAAAGAACTTTATTAATTTTCAGAGTATAGTAAAAATACAAAATGTAGAATATAGAAAAGTTAGAGTACAGAACTAAAGAAAAAAATAAAAACTATAAAAGTGCAAAGTTAGGGAGAAAACAGAAAGTGACTTCCGACCTCCTCCAATACAGATATAAAAGCATTTACATATATAATCTCTTACCATTAGTTAAACCTTAGTAACATTATTTCTATCAAATGAAACCATTTAATCATCAAAACCCAAAATCAAAACTTCATTTTTTTCTGACACAAGCAAATAGTCTAAAATCGGTTGCCAAATAGAGGCAAATCTATTATGCAGAACTTTTCATCTGAAGTTTTCGTAGGCAGGAACCTCAAAGAACTGGCACAGCTTCTGCAAATCCAAACAGGATAGAGAAGAATATTGATTTTGCCACCTTGACGTGATCCCTGAGTGCTAATGGAGGGAGCTGGAAAATAAAAAGAAATGGCAATATTGTAGTAAAAGCGATCATACAGTCCACCCACCCCCTTCCATGCACACACCCAACAGGTTTGATTCTGCGTGGAGAGTCCCAGTATTGTGTATGCATTTTTCTGTATTTTTCTCGTCATATACGTAGTTATACTTCACTTTCCTTTGTGCAATGTTTTTGCCGGTTTCTCTTCCCTGATACACGATTGGTCCAACCTTTTTGGACCTGGAAATTTGCAGAGCCTGTTCCTAGTCTCTAGTGAGTGTTGGAAGTGGCTGGTCTGTGTAAGGAAGGATGGGCTGTTTTCTCCCAGAGCCTGACCATAGCCTGACCATATTTCAGGATGGCAAAATGGGATGGGGTCTTATGTAATATTCCGTATTCATGAAAAAGACAGGGGTACCCACCCCCCAGTCCACGCGATTGGCTCCCGCCTGCAAACCCTTCCCCCCGGTCTGCACGATTGGCTCCTGTGTGCATACCCAGCCCCCGGTCTGAGCAATTGGCTCCCGCCTGCAAACCCTGACCGAGGTCCACGCTCCGGCTTGGATCCTCCTTCCGTGCCATTCCCTCCAGGTTTGAAAAAAGGGACAAAATTGAGATTCAATTTTGAATCTTGAAAATGATGGGACGGTTGAAAAATGCTAAAAAAACTGGGATTGTCCCATTGAAAACGGGACGTATGGTCAGCCTACCCATTTAGATGATCTCTTGCCACCTCTCCTGGCAAGAGACGCCTGGGTATTTTACACATTCAACTGCAACGCTTATTCATCATAAGTATCATATTTTTTTTTTTAGCTACCACTTTTAACTAACCTTCAGATCTTATTAATCAATTGCTCAGAGCATGTCCACTGCATTGCCAGTTCTCTTGGAAAGAGATCAATAAATGTTTGGTGTAAAAGCCACATAGGAAGAAACTGCTTTCCACGTCCTTTATTTTTGATAATCTAACAGTTCTGGAAATAACTTCAAAAGAGATTATATGCATTATAGTAGTGGAATTTTGCTGATACAAATGGATCTTAAACTTGACCTCTTGTCTTTACCTCTTCATTTCAGGCGTTGTTTTTTCTCATGGTGAGAACTGGAAAGTGATGCGACGGTTTACATTATCCACATTAAGGGACTACGGAATGGGCAGGAGGACCATTGAAGACAAAATCATTGAAGAGTGTAGTGTCTTGACAAAAACAGTTAAGACTTATGCAGGTGGGTTGGCATTTCCTCCTACCAGAGTACCTTTCAGGACAAATGGGAGGGAGGGATAGTTCCTCATGGAGATGGCTAATCCCTTGATTTTAATGTCCTTCTTTTAATGAATATCTTATCCATCTGGATTTATAATTATTTTTATACTGTTTGTAATTTTATCTATATATTTTAACTATTGTTATCCTGTAAACCGCCCAGAGTCCCTATTCAGGAGATGGGCGGGGATAAATTTAAAAAATAAATAAATAAATAAATAAATAAATGCGGAATGTGAAATAACTTCATCAGATTACATCAAGTGAACAAGGACTGCTTTTGGAGTACCTTCTCTCCAACAATTCTTAAACCCATCATGCCGCTTTAAGTGGCGGAGGAACAACCCTCTCTCTCAAGGAAGAATTCACCACCATTAGAACCCAACCACACATCACCTCCTGGGCAGCCTTAGCCAGCCAGGAGGGACATGGATCTAGTGAGCAGGTGTTTGAGCTCACAGTCATAAGGACCCTGTCCACTTCCTCAGGTCCAAGAGGGTCAAACTGTTCCCAGATAACAGGGCAAGACTACACCCAGGCATCTCCACAGGACTTCTCCCAAGGCTGGTCTGTAACTGAGAGGAAATCTGAGCTATTCTATCTGACAGATGCCCTGTAAATTCCTCCACTCAGCCCTGAAGGTGGACCTCAGAATCCCATCTACCCAGGAGGGCCTGGGTCACCCTAAACAGAGCTTCTGGTCAGCTATCTGCACACAGAATAAGGGTGGAGAAATACTGACACTTCGCTGCCCTTACCAACATGAAGTAGGCCTTAATAGCAGCTCTGACTTGTGTTCAATCAGGTTTGCTCCTTGTTGACCTCCAGCAGTGTACTCTCCTAACCTATTTTTTCTCCCTCAGCATTTCTGTGAACATGGAGAGGGACAGGTTGCATAGGAGGAGAAAGGTCACATGGGTGCAATCCAATCCAAGGCCTTAGCTGCCTTAGTTCTCTCCCCTCACAGCCAATGGCCCGAAAGGGGGTCCGAGTCCTGCAGTCCAGCTGATTGTGCCCAGAGTCCGACTCAGGGCAATCGAGCCCTCCACCAGAGTGTGCCAAACAAAACCAGTTAGGCTCCGGAGTCTCCACCAAAACGACTTGCCAACCTCCAGAATATATGAAAAACCATCCAATATGAGGCCACACTTCCCATCCAATACCCTACAATAATCCAAGTTAAAATATTTCTGAAACTCAGCAGCCATTTGCTGTTTAAAATTGCATTCATTTAATGAAGAAGTATCCAGATCTTACCCTCAAGGACTTCCTCATTTGCAAAGAAATCATTACTGATGTATGATCAATAAAATTACAATTGTGCCTCTGTGACAATCAGTTTCCATTCAAATACTGTTTCACATTTCTTAACCGAAATACTTTCAACTTTGTCAGCACTGGCTATAGGTTTTTATGAAAAATTCTCCCTTTATGTAAACTGTTTTTGAGTCTCAATGCAGTGGCACTCGTTCACAATTCTGTTTTGATTTATTGTTTGTTGCCCAGGAAAACCATTTGAGGTCACAACAATTATGACGGCTGCTGTTTCCAACATCATAGTTTCTATTCTTCTTGGGAAGCGCTATGACTATGAAGATGCCACATTTCTACGACTTCTGAAGCTAATCAGTGAAAATGTTCGGCTTTCAGGGAGCCCAAATATATCGGTAATCTAATATTTCATTTGAAGAGAAAAAGCGTGAAATATAGGCATGATGTGTGTCATTTATGCTTTATTGCAAAACAAAAGCATATTGCTTGTCATAGTCAACTGCAGCAAATTGTGTTCAAATGACAATAGGAACGTGATGATATCATGATTCAAATTCCACTCTTAGGTACTTGCATCCAAATATCTGATGTAAGTATGCAAGTCACTTTTTCGTGTTGTGACCTCATGATGCATGCTTCATCACTTTCTCTCCCTTCTATAGGCAAATGTCCATGTTACTCGCCAATGCACTCAAATTGTAGGGTTGGCAGCCTTCTATTGCAAATGCCGTTTCAAGTCTCTTTCCCTCCCTCTCTCTCTCTTTACTCCACAACTCTAAATGTACTAAATAGCTCTCTTGACTTGGACTTGCATTCGGTTCCTTAGACTGATCGTTCCCATTGCTTGTTTGGGAAACAACAGGATGTGAACAAGAGGAGCTCATTCGATAGTATGTTGGAAAATGAGCACTCCCTCTCCCAATAATTAGGTGGAGGTTTAGTCCATGGGATTTGGGCCTTAGTGAAATAGAAATCTTGACTATCCATAGCTACCTCAATCATGTCTTACTGCTTAGTATTGTTGCTTATTTTTTGTAAACTCATGGAGCATTATTTTGATAAAAATGCTTTGAGATGACCACCTGAGTATTGAACTTCCTTAATATATGTTTTCTTTCATCATTCTTTCAGCTATATAACATGTTTCCATTGCTGGGGTTCCTTCTGGGTTCTCATAAAAAACTAATGAAGAACAGAAAGGAGTTCCATGATTTCATACAGGCCACCTTCATAGAATATCTCAAAGATCTTGATGAAAATGACCAGAGGAGCTTTATCGATTCATTTCTTGTTCGGCAAAGAGAGGTAATGGATTATTTTATATATCTCAGGAAGTACAGGTGTTATTTTACATGTTTTTTAAAAGTGTGCCTGCTTGTAAATTCCATGCATTTGGTGAAAATTGTTGCTTTAGAAATGTGTGTGCTTGGGGGGGAGGAACCAAATGTTGGCACTTTCTAATCTTTCCTTCTTGATTATTTGTTTCAGAGCCTGCAGCTACTAAAATTACAGCCAGACTGTTTTCTCTGCCTGAAAAATACCATCAATATATAGATGGGGCTTTCTGGCAGAGAGAAGTGGAGATTGTTAATGAAATCTATAGGCTGAAATCTATAGGAGTTCTATCTCACTGACTAGACATTTCTTCTGAAAGAATAGTGTGTTCAATTCTGGCACCCCATTTTCAAAAGGCTAGTGATAAGCTAGAGAGGGTTCAGTGGAGGGCAACAAAGATGATTCAGTGACTTGAGTACTTGCCCTATGAGGATAGGCTGAAGGAAGTTGGGATGTTCAATTTGGAGAGCGGAAAACTTAGGGGAGGCACGATAGCTGCACCCAGGTATGTCAAAAGAAGGTGGATGAGAACTGTTTTTCACAGCTACAGAAACTAGGACTAGAAGTTTCAGATATAAGTTGCAGCTATCTAAGTGTAGTTTAAATATGAGGAAAAGATGGTAAGATCTCTACAATAGTGGAAGAATCTACTTATTCAGCTTGTGAGTTCTCCATCTCTGGAGGTTTTAAAGAAGAGGCTGAATAGCGACCTCTCCTGAATGGTTTAATTGATATTCCTGCATACCTGCCTCTCCCTCGTTGTTGCAATACTGGCTGCCATCTCAGCCTGGGCTTCAAGCTTCCCGGCTTTGGGGGCTCCTCCCCTCTCCTCGCTCCGCTCGCTGGTAGGGGGGTTGGGGTCTGCGCCCCCATCCCTATTGGTGTTGCTCCGCATGTTGCTGCTGCAGCTGGGATTTCAAATCCCCCACTCTCGGGTGACTCCCCCCCCCCATGCTCCATGCGTCTGCCTGGGGTTTGGGGAAGCTTCGCCCATTGCTGCCTCGGCCTGGATTCCGGATCTCTTGCTTTCTGGTGAGTCCTCCCCTCTCCACACTCTGGTCGCTTTGGCTGGGGTCTCCACATCCCAGAGGTCTTGTGTAGTTCTACCCCCAGCGGTGGGCCCCCTCACCTTAGCTCTCACCGTCGCTGGCGTAGCTGCTCCGTTCATTGCAATTTCTGCCTGGGCTCCATGGCTTAGTGTACAAATCAGGATCTGCATCACCTCCCACAGGGCGGACAGGTCCCGCTCCAGCCTGGCCATGCAGCCTTCTGATTCTGCTGGTGAGTGCTGCACACTGTAGCATGCATTAACATGCGTTTGCATGTTGGGGGGTCTCGGGGGTCCTCAGGTCACTCTGGATCCATGTCTCGCCCGGTGGGGTCCAGCTGGCATGCATGCTCGTTGTTTGACTTTCTGGGCTGCCGGCGTTGCTCCTTGGTGTGGTCGCCGCGTGTGAGCTGCTTCCAAGTTGCTTCGCGTTCTCCTGTAAAGTTGTCATGGTGATTCGCAACTTTCTGTGAGACTCACAATCTTTATAGTCCAATACTAGAAATCAGCAACACAAGCCACGAGGGATATGTGCAATTCTTTTATTAGACTAGCATCGTGCCATGTTAAAGTTGCGAATGGCTTCCTTTGTTCCCTATCCCTTCTTTTAAGCATTTGGATTTTCGTTCTGTCCTTCCCCTTCCTCTCAGTTTCTTTTCTTCTTTGATTCAGTTTCATTTTGTGTTGATTTCTCTCTTCCAGCTTCGTATCAGCTGGTGCTGATGGGTGGTGCTTGCTGTTTGTTTTCTTGTGGGCTTGTGTCTCTTCTCATTCTTTTTATTACCCTGTGTAAGGTTGGAGCACCCAGGTGCAATTAACCATTGCTACTGGGTTTTCCATCCTTACAGCAGATACTCAAAAAACAACTGCAGTTCTCATTTCTTTCCAGAAATCACTTTCTTCTTTGCACCCATCCATTCATGTTAGATGGAAGAATAACTTTTTCCCGAGGATCACATTCACAATTTGCCCCAAAACTCATGATGGTTTTTCCATTAACAACATTCACAGGCAGCATGATATGCAAGAATCTACATAAGAACAATTCAAACATTCTGATATACATTTTAACCTATTCATTCATAATTAATCTTACACCTCCACTTTCCTGCATGTATTCAACACTTCATAAGATCAAACTTTCATTGAGATGTCTTGTTTGTTGTTTATTCGTTCAGTCGTCTCCGACTCCTCGTGACCTCATGGACCAGCCCACGCCAGAGCTTCCTGTCGGCCCTCACCATCCCCAGCTCCCCCACGGTCGAGTCTGTCACCTCCAGAATATCATCCATCCATCTTGCCCTTGGTCGGCCCCTCTTCCTTTTGCCTTCCACTTTCCCTAGCATCAGCTTCTTCTCCAGGGTATCCTGTCTTCTCATTATGTGGCCAAAGTACTTCAGTTTTGCCTTTAATATCATTCCCTCAAGTGAGCAGTCTGGCTTTATTTCCTGGAGTAGGGACTGGTTTGATCTTCTTGCAGTCCAAGGCACTCTCAGAATTTTCCTCCAACACCACAGTTCAAAAGCATCTATCTTCCTTCGCTCAGCCTTCCTTATGGTCCAGCTCTCGCAGCCATAGGTTACTACAGGGAATACCATTGCTTTAACTATGCGGACCTTTGTTGTCAGTGTGATGTCTCTGCTCTTAACTATTTTATCAAGATTTGCCATTGCTCAGACTTTCACTTCCGGGTTCTGGTCGGAGCACAGCGAAGAACTGGGGCTCCTTAGCCTCAATTCCACGGCTAAGCTGTTTGCAGCGATTTGGGAGAAGAAATCGCTGGGAAAATCACACTCGAAGAGAGTGTGATCGGGAGATTAACCACAAAGGGTCTCTGAAGTAAATGCCCTCCCCCGACTCCTGTAATTTCCACTGCGGGAGGAGGGAGATGGAGCAATGAAAGGAGACTGGGAAGAAAAACGGGGCTCTGCAGCAGCCGTGATTCTAACAGATAAGTAGCTGGCCCGACCAGGCTTTTAGTCACTTTTTTTTTTACTTTTAAACATTATTATTTTTTTATTAAGTGCTAAGATTTGTATCTGGACTTGATTTATATTTGCTGGTGTTATATTTTTTTCTTGTTAATGGAAGAATAAACGGTGGGAAGAGAAGCTAAGTGGCTTTGCTAGAAGTGAAAGTGACTTTTACTATTATTTCAGTTTGGTTTGAGTTTTTTACTTATGGACAACTATTGGTATTTCTATTTTTGCTCTCTGGAATACTATATTAAAGCTTGGATTTAAATGGAGTGATTAATACTTTATTTTTTAAGATTTTGATGTTGGGATTACTGAACCCTATTAAAAACTCTTTTATATATACAAGTTCCTCTTTTTCTTTTTGAACTTTGAACTCTGTTTGGATTTATTTTTCTGAAAAAGTCAAGTTATTTAACGTTTAATTTGGATTATTGGATTATTATATGGAAAGTAGAGGCTTTTTTACATGTCTCTAGCAACATTTTTTCTTTTTGACTTGTGGTTGGATTGAAGAATTACAAGTGGGAAGGTGAAACCCTGGGAATATTTACTATTCTTATCTTTGATTTTGACTACAGGAGAACAAAAAGTCCTAGGCTTTTATCCTTTGAAACACTGTGGACTTTTATATATAAGGGATTATAAATGACCTAAGAGGAAAAATTTTAAAAGAGCCTAGTTCTCTCTTTCTTTTTCCTTAACCTTTTGGATATTTGTTTTTTCACCTTTTCTTTTTTCTTTTTATTATTTGTAAAAGAATTTTTAATTTTTTTTTTAATTTTTTCCCCTTTTTTAAATAATTTTTGTTATATTGTTATATGGTGCTTTTTCCCCTTTTCTCCCTTTTTTTCTTCTTTTTTGCAGGGCTATGGCGTCTTTGGGAACGAGACGGGCGGAGAAGGAGAAGAAGAAGGAGACTGGAGGACCACCTATTGATTCTGCTACACCTGCTACATCTGCCTCAGAAGCTTTATTACCAGAAATGAAAAAGATATTAGAAGCTGTTGCAACACTAAATAAGAAAATGGATGATCAGAATACAGCAATAAATAAGAAAATGGATGATCAGAATACAGCAATAAATAAGAAAATGGATGACCAGAATACAGCAATAAATAAGAAAATGGATGACTCCACGAAGCAGATGGAAGATCAGATTACAGCATTAGACAAAAAAATGGACGATATGAAGAAAGAAATAACCCGAGAGATTAAGCAAGATTTTAAAAAAGAAATTCAAACAGTTAAGGAAGTGGTCAATTCTCTGTCAGGAGAACTTAAAGATACGCAAAGCCAGATGCAAAAATTAGAAGATAAATCAGAATATGCTATTAAAGAGATTGAACATAATCTAGATATCACAGCTTTAGCAGAAATGAGAGAGAAGGAGCACATCTTGAGATTTAGAGCAATTCCAGAACAAGTAGATGAAAATGTGAGAGAAAGGATGACTTTTGAATTAGCTAAATTTTTGGAGACAAGAGAACAAGATTTAGATTTGGAGATAGACAAGATATTCAGAGTAAACTCACGTTATGCTAAGGAAAGAAAAGTCCCTAGAGACATATTGATATATTTTGTAAGAAAAGTGACAAAAGAGCAAATCTTAAGGAAGCATTATAATACTAGATTAAATATAGAAGGGAAGGAAATAATTGTATTAAAAGAAATTCCCTTGAGAATAATTAGGAAAAGAAAAGACTATTCTTTCCTTACAGACAAATTAAGGCAACATAGTATTTCATTCAGATGGGAAAAATTGGAAGGCGTATCGTTTGAGTTTAAAGGACAGAGATTCAAAATAACTTCCATTTTAAAAGCAAAAGCTTTTTTAGAGAAATACAAGAAAGAAATGGGTTTACCAGAAGGAGAATTGACAAAAGGAGGAGAAACATCGAAAGACAAAGAGAAGACTGAAGATCTATCTGAGAAAGGAGCTACAGGTGTGGACTTAACAAAGGGATTTTAAAGAATAAAACACCAATGGAATTTAAATATCTGACATGGAATATTAATGGAGCCAATGCTCCACAAAAAAGAAGAAAGATATTTCATTTTTTGAAAAAACAGAAATTGGACATAAGTTGTTTACAAGAGACTCATATTTGTAAAAAAGATACTAAATATTTGATTCAAAAACAGCTTGGAGAAGAATTTATTTCGGCTGGATATAAAAAAACTAAAGGGGTAGTCTTATATGTACAACCAAAATTAAACCCAAAATTGATATTAGCTGATGAAGAGGGTCGATACATTGTAGTAGAAATTAACATACAAGGAACTAAAACACTGATAGTTGGACTTTATGCACCGAATATGGATAAAGGAGTATTTTATAAAAACCTGATGGATAAACTTTTGGACTTAACTTATGACAATTGGTGTTTCATGGGGGATTGGAATGGGGTAATTTACCCCAGATTGGATAGACAGTCACAAAAAGAAGTGAAGCAAACAGGGAAAATTGCCACAAACATTTTTCGACTTGAAAGAGATGTTGGATTTACAAGACATTTGGAGATGTATGAATGGGACTTCCAGAGAATTTACATATTATTCAGAGAGATTTAAATCACATTCTAGAATAGATATGATTTTGATATCTAAAAATTTGATGATGGATATTAACAAAGTTGATATATTACCTAAGACTTTATCAGATCATAATCCAGTAATGTTGACTCTTAAAGGGAAACGGAATGTATTTAGATGGAGATTGAATGAGTCACTACTACGGAATAATGATGTAGTCGATGTATGCAAAAAAAAATTAAGAGAATATTTTCAATTTAATTTGAACAAAGGGACTAATATTCAAACTGTATGGGAAGCCAGTAAAGCATATATGAGGGGTTATTTTATTCAATACAATGCTCAAATGAGGAAGAAAAAACAAAAAAGAATTCAATTGATTTTAGACGAAATTAAAAGTAAAGAGTTAGATTTGAGAGATAAACCAATGGATGACACTTTGCTCACTCAAATTAAATTTCTACAAAAGCAAATATCAATGATATTAACTCAAGAGATAGAGACTCAAATGAAATTTACAAAACAAAAATATTTTGAATATGCAAATAAACCAGGTAGATGGCTGGCTTATAAATTGAGGAAACAAAGACAAAAGAATTTGATTACTAATATTCAACATGAAGGAAAAACTCTGGTGAATAATATGGACATTCAAAAAACCTTTCATGACTATTATTCTAAATTATATAAAAAACAAGATGTCAACTTGGATGACATTGAAGAATATTTGAATAAACAAAAACTAACTGTTCTTAATGACCAACAAAGATTGATATTAAATAATGTTATAACAAAAGAAGAATTGATAAAAGCTTTTAAGAAAATTAGTAGTGGAAAAGCTCCTGGACCGGATGGATTGTCAGCAGCCTACTATAAATGTTTTGAAGAGGATTTATGTCTACCTTTGCAGAAGACTATGAATTCTATTTTGGAAACAGGAATTATGCCTGAAACTTGGAAAGAAGCACATATAACATTGATACCCAAAGAACAACAGGATTTAACATTAACTAAAAATTATAGACCAATATCTTTATTGAATAATGACTATAAGATATTTACAACGATATTAGCAGAAAGAATGAAGAATATACTTAAGGATTTTATTCATCAAGACCAAACTGGTTTTCTACCCAAAAGACAAATTCATGACAATGTCCGAAACATAGTAGACGTAATTGAATATTTGGATCAACACTATGATAAACAAGCTGCCTTGATATTTATTGATGCTGAAAAAGCCTTTGACAACTTAAATTGGCCTTTTATGTTCAAAGTTTTGGAAAATATGAATTTTGGAGGAAATTTTATAAAATGGATTAAATCAATATATACTCCACAACTTGCCAAAATAATTGTTAATGGAGAATTTAGTAAGCCATGTGAAATACAAAAAGGTACTAGACAAGGTTGTCCATTATCTCCACTTTTGTTTATATTGGTATTAGAGGTTTTACTTAGAGATATTAGACAAGATGATGGTATCCATGGTATTAAAGTTAAAAAAGAAGTTTATAAACTAAGAGCATTTGCTGACGACCTAGTCATTACTTTGGAGAATCCACTAGAAGGAATTGAAATATTAATACAGAAACTAAAAGACTTTGGGTCGCTAGCAGGGTTCAAAGTGAATTTACAGAAGACAAAAGTTTTGACCAAAAATATGGATTACCACCAACAAGAGAAATTGAAAGAAATAACAGGATATTCAATGGAAGAAAAAGTAAAATATTTGGGAGTATATTTAACAACTAAAAATGTTAAGTTGTTTAAGAATAATTATATTCCACTTTGGATGGATATTAAAAAAGATTTGGAACATTGGGAAAAACTGCAATTATCATTATTAGGTAGAATTTCAGCAATTAAAATGAATGTTTTGCCAAGAATTTTATATCTTTTTCAAACACTACCTATATTGGCATCAGAAGAACCTTTTAAACAATGGCAGCGAGATATTTCTAAGTTTATTTGGCAAGGGAAAAAACCAAGAGTAAAATATAAAGTCTTGCAAGACTCTAAAGAAAGAGGAGGACTAGGTCTACCGGATTTGAAATTATATTATGCTGCTTGTTGCTTGGTTTGGATTAAAGAATGGATAGTTTTGAAAAATGAAAAATTATTGAATTTGGAAGGACATGAATTAAGATATGGATGGCATGGATATTTGTGGTACGATAAAGTTAAAGTTAATGTGGACTTTAAAAACCATTATATTAGAAGATCCTTGTTAAGAATCTGGAATAAATATAAATTAATCTTATGTTATAAAAGACCCTTATGGATTTCTACACAAGAAGCATTCTACAGAACAGAAGTAAGAAATAAAGATAAATGGTTAACCTACAAAGACTTTTTAAAGAAAGAACAAGGACAATATATAATTAAATCAATAGAAGAATTGGTATCAGAGGGATACAGTTTTCAATGGCTTTCATATATGCAGCTCGTAGAGAAATTTAAATTAGATAAGAAAGACCTTGAATTTGAACAAACCAAATCGGAATTTGAGATACAACTATGTGAGACAGATGATCATCTAATTGCAAAAATGTATAAATTATTGTTAAAAGGTGAAATGGTAGAGGAACAAGTTAAAGACTGTATGATTAAATGGGCTAAAAATATTGGCCATAATATTCAAATGCAACAATGGGAAGATATGTGGACCAAAGGGTTAAAATTTACTTTGTGTTATAATTTAAAAGAAAACTTTTATAAGATGATGTACAGATGGTATATGACCCCACAAAAACTTTCTAAAATGTATGGAAATGTCTCCAACTTATGTTGGAAATGTAAAAAAAAAGAGGGGTCTTTTTACCATATGTGGTGGACATGTGAGACTGCAAAGAAATTTTGGACTCAAATACATGCATTGATGCAAAATATATTACAAATTCGAGTTCCATTTAAACCGGAATTTTTCTTACTGGGAATAATTGATGGACAACCTGGGAAGCAATTTACAAGGATTATGCAATACATGATTACAGCAGCAAGACTTATTTTTGCACAAAATTGGAAAAACCAGATATCGCCTACAATACAAGATTGGATGTTAAAATTGATGGATATGGCAGAGAATGATAAACTGACATGTTTATTAAAAGAAAATCCAAATAATTATTTCCTTAAAGAGTGGAAACCATTAACTGACTATTTACAAGATGCGGGAGGGGCAAAGCTTATATGGGGATTTGAAGATTAAAATATATATATATTGATGTAATAGACAAGAAATATTCTTTAATATTATATATAGACCTAGCATGTAAGACAAAATTTTTAAAATACCATGACCAGATACAAATCGGAAGTTGACCAAATTCTGTTTCAGCTTTATCTTTTTTTCTTTTTTCCTTTACTACACTTTTTTATCTTTTCTTTTTTCTTGATTTGTATTTCCATTTTCTTTTCTGTTTCAAACTTTTATCTATGTAAAATTAAAATCTAATAAAATTTGTTAAAAAAGATTTGCCATTGCTCTCCTCCCAAGAAGTAGACGTCTTCTGATTTCCTGGCTGCAGTCAGCGTCTGCAGTAATCTTTGCGCCTAGAAATACAAAGTCTGTAACTGCCTCCACTTTTTCTCCCTCTATTTGCCAGTCATCAATCAAGCTCATTGCCATAATCTTGGTTTTTTTTGAGGTTTAACTGCAACCCAGCTTTTGCACTTTCTTCTTTCACCTTCGTCATAAGGCTCCTCAACTCCTCCTCGCTTTCAGCCATCAAAGTGGTATCATCTGCATATCTGAGATTGTTAATGTCTCTTCCAGCGATTTTAACTCCAGCCTTGGATTCCTCAAGCCCAGCACGTCGCATGATGTGTTCTGCGTACAGGTTGAATAGGTAGGGTGAGAGTATACAATCCTGCCGTACTCCTTTCCCAATCTTAAACCAGTCCGTTGTTCCGTGCTCTGTTCTTACCGTTGCTACTTGGTTGTTATACAGATTCCTCAGGAGGCAGACAAGATGACTTGGTATCCCCATACCACCAAGAACTTGCCACAATTTGTTATGATCCACACGGTCAAAGGCTTTAGAATAGTCAATAAAACAGAAATAGATGTTTTTCTGAAATTCCCTGGCTTTCTCCATTATCCAGCGGATATTGGCAATTTGGTCTCTAGTTCCTCTGCCTTTTCTAAACCCAGCTTGTACATCTGGCAATTCTTGCTCCATGAATTGCTGGAGTCTACCTTGCAAGATCTTGAGCATTACCTTACTGGCATGTGAAATAAGTGCCACTGTTCGATAGTTTGAACATTCTTTAGTGCTTCCCTTTTTTGGTATGGGGATATAAGTTGATTTTTTCCAATCTGATGGCCATTCTTGTGTTTTCCAAATTTGCTGGCATATGGCATGCATCACCTTGACAGCATCATCTTGCAAGATTTTAAACAGTTCAGCTGGGATACCGTCGTCTCCTGCTGCCTTGTTATTAGCAATGCTTCTTAAGGCCCATTCAACCTCACTCTTCAGGATGTCTGGCTCTAACTCACTGACCACACTGTCAAAGCTATCTCCAATATTATTATCCTTCCTATACAGATCTTCCATATATTCTTGCCACCTTTTCTTGATCTCTTCTGCTTCTGTTAGGTCCTTACCATCTTTGTTTTTGATCATACCCATTTTTGCCTGGAATTTACCTCCGAAGTTTCTAATTTTCTGGAAGAGGTCTCTTGTCCTTCCTATTCTATTGTCTTCTTCCACTTCCACACATTGCTTGTTTAAAAATAATTCCTTATCTCTTCTGGCTAACCTCTGGAATTTTGCATTTAATTGGGCATATCTCCCCCTATCACTGTTGCCTTTTGCTTTCCTTCTTTCTTGGGCTACTTCCAGTGTCTCAGCAGAAAGCCATCTTGCCTTCTTGGTTTTCTTTTTCTTTGGGACGTTTTTTGTTGCCGCCTCCTGAACAATGTTGCGAACTTCTGTCCATAGTTCTTCTGGGACCCTATCTACTAAATCTAGTCCCTTAAAACTATTCTTCACCTCCAATGCATATTCCTTAGGAATATTAGTGAGCTCATATCTAACTGATCTGTGGGTCTTCCCTATTCTCTTTAGTCTGATTCTAAATTTTGCAATAAGAAGTTCGTGATCTGAACTACAGTCAGCTCCAGGTCTTGTTTTTACTGACTGTATAGATGTCCGCCACCTTTGGCTGCAAAGGATGTAGTCAATCTGATTTCGGTGTTGACCATCTGGTGAAGTCCATGTATAAAGTCGTCTTTTAGGTTGTTGGAAGAGAGTGTTTGTTATGCACAGTGAGTTGTCTTGGCAAAATTTGATCAGCCTATGTCCTGCTTCATTTTGTTCTCCCAGACCATGCTTGCCTGTAATTCCAGGTGTCGTCTGACTACCCACCTTAGCATTCCAGTCTCCTGTAATGAAAGTAACATCTCTTTTTGGTGTATTATCCAGTAGGCGCTGCAGATCCTCATAGAACTGATCTACCTCTGCTTCTTCAGTGTCTGTGGTTGGGGCGTATATTTGGATCACTGTGATGTTAAATGGCTTACCCTGAATTCGAATTGAGATCATTCTATCGTTTTTTGGATTGTATCCAAGCACTGCTTTAGCCACTTTATTTTTAATTATGAAGGCTACTCCATTTCTTCTGTGGTCCTCTTGTCCACAGTAGTAGATCTGGTGGTCATCTGATGTGAAGTGGCCCATTCCAGTCCATTTCAGTTCAGTGACACCTAAAATGTCTATATTTAATCTTGACATCTCACCAATAACCACATCCAATTTGCCCTGGCTCATAGATCTTACATTGCAGGTTCCTATGGTGCGTTGATCTTTAGAACATCGGATTCGTCGTTCACCACAAGCACCGTCGGCCGCTAGCCGTCCTTTTGGCTTTGAGCTAGCTGCATCATCACGTCTGGGGCTAGTTGAACTTATCCTCTGTTCCTCCCCAGTAGCATTTTGACCATCTTCCGACCTGGGAGTCCCATCTTCCGATGGTATACCGACATATCTCTGGTTGTACTGATCCATTTAGTTTTCATGGCAAGAATACTGGGGTGGGTTGCCATTACCTTCCCCAGGGATCGTATTTAGTCTTCCTTAATCTTCCTTTTCTATTAGTTTCACTAAGTTTCACTTAGTTTCTTTTCATGGATTAATTCATGATCCCTACCATTTATGCCTCTTATATTCCAAGTTGCAATATTGCATAAGCCATAGTCCTCAACAGATAGGTCCATGAATATTGTCCATCATGGCTTGGGCCAATCAAAGTTTTCACATAATGATTTTATAAGATAAAGAAAAATTAGCTTACCAGCCTTAGTAGTACCCATGCCACAGTTGAGGCAAATTTTGGCCTGTATCTCACAAGTTCAAAATTGCTGCATTTACTGCTTCATCTCTCTGGTATCTGTCACTAATTTCCTCAGTTCTGACCAGTATCCCATAAACACAACCAAAGTCAGTTTTACTACATGTATTCTCCAAGTATATTGTGCAAACTAGAATGTCTAATCCAATATCTACCCGGCAAGTCAATATACTTTTGCCTCCCAATTCACCATCTTGGAGGAATATGCGGTGTAATGACACATTCAAAATGTTTATATTTTGTTTCTATTCTCTTATTGTTGCAAACCACTATCAGTGTATAAATGTATATATAAATATAAAGTTTGGGTGTAAATTTAATTATCATAATAATCACAATCACAATCATAATAACAACAAATTAAACAAATAAATACAGTAACCCATATTTTCCTGACAGTCTTTTTCCACCCCAGCTATAATTGTAAAGTCTAAATCTTTTGGAAATGGTCCCCTTCTTTTCTCTCTTCCTTTATTTTGTTTATCATGTATTTTAGACTGATGACAGAGACTGTCTTATCAGGTTCTGTAAGCTTTTCTTTTAGACAAAAGGGTGAAATAAAAATGCAACAAACAAACAAGAAAGGAAGTTAATATATAGCACTATATAGTGCACCATGTCAATATTTTTCTCTGTATAGCTGCCAATATTCCTCACTTAATATGGATGATTTTTCTAGACATTCACACTTTTCTCTCCGTTCCTGTAAATGTCTAAAGCACAGTGTCTCTCTCTACTTTTTGGATTACAACTTCAAAACTTTATCATTTTGTAAAAGGTAAATGATGTCCCCGAATCTGGAGGCCACTATATTGTCCACCGATGAAGTGTCCTCTTAGCCTTCTAGAATTTAGGTTATATGAGTATACTGAGTTTCCTTGATAGTTCTTTTCTTTTTTTTAAATGCACTTCAGGAGAATAAGAAGATGACTAATGGATATTTCCATAATGAAAATCTTAAAGCTGTGGCAGGTAACTTATTTGCTGCTGGTACAGAAACGAGTGCAAACACTCTGCGCTGGGCCATACTCCTGATGATGAAGTACCCGGAAATCCAGAGTACGCATGTTTCATTTTATTGGCTTCCAATCAAAAATATAAAAGTAATTAAAAGAAGATTTTTGATAGATGCGAGTGTTACTTGAACCAGGGGAAAATGGGAAGCAAGAATAAAATTGTCCTTCCTGTTTATACTTTAAGGAACTCTTGGATGTGAGAGTATGCAGAGAGTGGTATGAGCTATTTCTGCATTAAGGGCTCACACACATAAACATTTCAGCCATTTCAATTTATGCTCTCATCACCCCTATTGCTATTTCTTAGAGGAATAGCAGATCATACCCTAATATGAGCCAAGACTGAAGAGACCTTTCTGTTAAGATAGACTGACAATACGTCCCGTTTTGAACAGGACAGTCCCGTTTTTTTTAGCATTTTTCAACCATCCTGTTGTTTTGATAAAAATCTCAATTTTGTCCCATTTTTTAAACCTAGCAGGAATGGCGCGGAGGGAGGATCTGAGCCGGAGCTGCCAAATGGAGGCAGCCCGGAAGTTGAAGCCCTCCCGCCTATCAATTTCATAACCAATTGTATGGACTGGGGGGCGGGGTTTGCAGGCGGGAGCCAATTGCGTGTACTGGGGGGCGGGGTTTGCAGGCAGGAGCCAATCACATGGAGTGGGGGTGGGGGTTGCAGGCGGGAGCCAATCGTGCGGACCGGGGGGCAGGGTTTGCAGGCAGGAGACAATCGCCCAGATCGGGGGCAGGGACCCATCTTTTTCATGAATACAGAATATTACATAAGACCCCGTCCCATTTTGCCATCCCAATGTCCCATTTTTGTCTCAAGGAAATATGGTCAGCCTATGTTAAGAATAATGAATTCCAACCATGATCAGACCTTGACTCATCTCTATGTGCTCCACCCAACATTTCATTCTTTCTAGGGCTTGAAAATGTAAACTAATAGTCAATCCTTAGTCCATCTCTCCTCTGGATACAAATGTTCATAAAAGAAGGAAAAAAAAGGGGGAAATGCTAACATAAAAGACCATAGATTTGTATTACTAGGTGTGCACCAGAAATGTATTTGGCTTTACAGCTTTATCTTCTAACCTTGCAGATGAAATATTTCTGAATGTACTTAAGCAAGTTTAAACCTCCAAATAAGATCCTTATCACTTTTAAACATTGTGATTAATAATGTTCTCTGTATCTTTATAATATTTTCTTCAGAGATAAATATTGTGCTTCTCTAATGTACAACCAAAGTCCTTCATGTTTTAGAACCAGTTCTCCAAAATGTCCACAGATCTGAGTTGATGATTACTGTATCTTTCAGAATTTGAAATTTTTGCATGAACTTCCGTTTAAAACAAAATTCAAACATTCATCTTGATACACAAATGTAATTTTGTTCTCCCAGGTAAAGTCCAAGAAGAAATTGCAAAAGAGATTGGGGTTCGTCAGCCAAGGATAGAAGACCGAGCCAAAATGCCTTACACCAATGCAGTGATTCATGAAGCTCAAAGGTTTGCTGATATTATTCCAACCAATTTGCCACATGCAACCACCATGGACATCACTTTCAAAGGCTTCTTCATTCCCAAGGTGATCAGTCTGAAGTAACTGCATTGTTCAGGCTCCAATCTTTCTTAGTACAGTATAAACAATTTCCAGTTAGTAAAATGCAGTTTTAAGAGTTATTGAGCGCTGCGTCTAACTGATAATCAATCTATTTCCCAAGCTTTTTTGAGTTTCTCCACACCTAGTATTTACCTCTCATTGTCTAAAAACTCACACATTTGCAATACCACCTTTAAAAGTTCTGTGTATTAATTTCTATAGCAATGTATTAAACAGACAGACTCTTTTAATATCGTTTTTTCCCCATTCAATCTTTAGGGTATGCAGATTGTTCCACTGCTGTCATCAGTGCTCCATGATGAATCTCAGTGGGAGAAACCTCATGAATTCTATCCTGAGCATTTCCTTGATGCTGAAGGAAAATTTGTGAAAAAAGATGCATTCCTGCCTTTCTCTGCAGGTAATATGCTCTGTACATGTGTGCATGCGTCCAGTAATAGGCAACTCTTTACATTTTGGAAAGAAACTTTCACAAGAGTCAATGGAACATTTGAAAAAGTGGTAATAAAGGCACAATTTAATAAACCTCCGTTTTAGACATAAGAATGTCTGATGCTGCCACAAACTTACAATGCCAATGAGACCTCACCGTTCTGGCATCCAGTTTCCAAAAACAGTCAGGTATTTGAGCATAAAACAGCAGCAGCGTAAAAAAAGTTCTAGAAAGATCTCTTTGATAGCTTATGGAAACACTTATGAACTTCAGGGATTAATACCAGTCATAGTACAGATATCCAAGAGTTTGAAGGACATTATGGTAGTTATATACTATAGCTCCCAGCATTGTTTATGTCATCACTTTTTCAAGGTTCTTCAGCCACTATATATCTGAAGTCAATCTTTATCAAAACGAGGGGTTCAAAATATTAGCTGAGAACATGAAGGCACTCTTGAAAATGCTCTAGCTCATTCATTGGAGAAAAAAAATTGTGCATGAATAGTAGAAAACATAGAGTCATATTCTTTTCCCAAAGCTTCAAGATTAATCATACAGCCCATGGATCAGGGTATCATTCTGACAACCAAAAGACTTCAAAGGAAGATTTTACAGACGTCCCCTCCCTTCCCCTGCAAATGAGCTGTTAAATAGAGGTATTCCTGTAGTTGTAGTTACCATCCAATCAATCAACCTTATTTTCAGGGCATCAGTGTAGAAGGGTACTTATCAAGGTTCATCCTTCTTTTAAGATTAGAATGATTCTGAAAAAGTCCATTTCTATTTTATTGTTGCATTTTAGCTTGTTTGCATATTAGTGCTCTGTCATAACTTTTCTTTTTGCTAATCTCTCCATGGCCATAGGACATTGGGAAGCTATGTAAAATAGTTTAAGAAACCAATAAACCCTTTTTTTTTACCACGTATGCTTTCTTCCAGGTCGGAGAGTATGCGCTGGTGAGAACCTTGCCAAAATGGAGCTCTTCCTCTTCTTTACCAGCCTCCTGCAGAGATTTACCTTCCAGCCACCCCCAGGAACATCTGAAGATGACCTGGACCTGACCCCTGCGGTCGGGTTTACAACCCCTCCTATGCCCTACAGGACCTGTGCCATGCCACGTTCATGAGACAAAAGACGTTCATAACGGCCCATTTCTCAGCCTTGGACAATGAGATTCTGTATGGTCTTGGCTTAATAGGTTGATTTATTGAAACAGAACTGTAGTGATTTGCATGCACATAAAATCTAGATGCTGAGAGTGAAAAAAGGAGGGAATTCATGACATGCTAAGTACTTTGTACTCTTATGACTGATTTCTTTTCTTTTGGAGCCATTTGTTTCCTTTTATCTTTTACTATTTTTTCTCCCCCTCAATTTTCTGTTTCTTTTGCTTTTAGTTATTTTAATTCATTTTTAAGCGATATAGATTTTTCCACAATAGTTCCACATACATATAAATGTATTTGTTCGTTACAAGTTATCGATGTTGTTGTTTCAACTCCAACAACAACAACAAGAGAGAAAGTCCAGTTTCTAGACTGCTTAGCCTCCACATTTCCACCTGTATTGTCTCTTCGTCAAGCATAATTTGGCATAGTCCTTAAGTCGAATGGGCCATGCTTTCTCCTAAAATGTAAGGGATGGACATGTTCAAATGAGAGATAGACTAAAATAAATACTAGACTTCTGCCCTTGTGCAGAAAGAATAATTAAACAAATTGATTTCTTGTACCAATAAAAACACACAATGGCACGGAACTTATCTGAAATAAAAAAGCAGTGCCAATAGGAAACATTACTGGGAATTTATTTCAAAAAAAGTAAAAAAGATTTATTTAAGAACAATTATTCCCACATTTGGAGAAATAGAATGGCAGATATTTCAAGATGGACAAAGCTGTAACTGTCCCGGCTGGGATGAAGATCTTGCCAAGGCTTAAGTTCTTGTTCCAAAGGATCCCAATAAGAACAGAAGAAACCACACTAAATCACTGGCAGAGATGCACAACTGATTTTATACTGTCTACCGGGGTAGAAAGTTCAAAAATTTATAACACATGAAAGAATGAGGTGGATGGGTGGCCAGTTCTGTTAACAGGGGTAAGCGATTGATTAGAACACTGTATGGCTGGATTGCCTCTCTGAATGGAGCAGGACTTCCAGGGAAGTTGTACAAATACCTTTAGTCTGCTACATGTAGAAAAATGCAACCAATAAAGGATCATTCAATAATAAGGAGTGTCTTAAAAATACGAGACAAACATAGAAAAAATATCAGGCCAGTTCTATCACCTCTTACCTCAATATGAAATATTTACTTTCGTATGCAAACACAATGGATCAGTAGAGGGATTATAATTTGTATGGACTGCAGGACTTCATTGTTAATAAGACAAGGATGAAATCCTTCAAAGCTCTCTCCTCTGAATGGCCAAAATCCCCTCATTGGTTGCAATATCTACAAATCAGTAGCAGAGTCCAAAAGGAATTACAAAACCCAGGTGGAATACTGAGAGACCTGACAGGATTTGAACAACGTATTACACAAAAATCAGATCACTATTATTATATTATTAATATATATATTATTATATTATTATATAATATTATTATTATAGAACGAGGAAGAGACTGTATGATTAATTGGTCCAGAATTTAGAGAGAACAATTAATATACTGTATAACAATAGAAATGGAAGAAAATTATCAAATTTACAGTCAGTCTATATTCAGTTCAGAGAAAATTGGTGTCAGATGTTCCATTGATGGTATATTATTCCAGTGTTGGCTGCTAAAAGAGACAATTCATTCTCTATTGCATTGTTGGAAATACAATAATCAAGGATGATGATTTTTTTTCATATTTGGTAGCAATGTTATGAAGCCCAATAATACTGGAACATGATTAATAACAGCATGAAACCTATCTTAAAAGCAAATTTTTCCTTTCAGGTGGCTCTCTTTTTTTTATTAAATATTACTAACTTCTATATTCCCATAAATTATACTCAGTTGGCTTTGCACATGGCAAACATCTTAGATCAGGCAGAAATGATTACAATTTATAATTCATGATTTGCGCTATACTAGTTGTTAATTACTGCATAATAACCCCTTTTAAATAATGACATATTCATACTGAAACACATTTTCAAATTACAGATTTATATTAGCTAGTTATATTTAGCTAGTTTTACTATGTTTGTAAACCTCCTTTTAATCTATTTTTGTTCATTGTATTCTTCTCTACTTTTTCTTTCTCCTTGCGGAAGGAGTAAATTAGAGAAAATTTTAATTTATGAAATAATTATGTTCCTGGATTCTGGGGAAAAATACATGCCTACATATGGATAAAAAGCTGTATATTTGTATAAAAGGTTTAATGGATATATAGTACTCTTCATTTGTCATTACACTGAGTCATGTCTAAACACGAGGAGGGAGGGGAACATAGATAAGCTTCATAATCTCACAATCTACTTTGCCAGAGGGTGACTGCAACAGGACTTCACGTGCTGGAAAGAATGTCATTAATGTCCATGTGACTGATAAGCAGGTGGTTTAGGATTGCCCATTGGGTGAAAACCTCCAAGTTGATTGGAAGCTTTTGTAAATGCAATGTGTAGTTCTTTCCAGGAAGATAATGCTGTATGGATGTGATACACTTGGGACTGAAAGCTGAAAAGGAGCTTTGGAGTGGGCAAAGGGACATACAACACACTTACAGACACCTTCTTAAAGCTGCAACTTTCCTGGGCTCATATGTTAGCCACGCATTCCCAGGGAGCTTCGTATTTATGAAAGTGCTGAAAGGGCATCAGTGCCCACTCCAGTTCTGCACCCTCTTTGAAGCCACAGGCCCATCGGCATAGCAAACTTGTCAAGCTTTCACCTTAGCTCTTGAAGCACAGAAGAATGTCTCTCCCTCTGTCTTGGGCAAGATAAATGTTCCATTCAATCCCATCCATGGTCAAAGAGGGTGCGCAGGGGTGTGTGGTGGTATGTGAGAGATGCCGCACGGGTTGGGGAGGGTGCGCAGCAGTGCACGGTAGTGTGAGAGGCCCCACACAAGTCATGGAGGAGGCGCAGGGCTGCACGAGCGGTTGGCATGGCATGAGTGCAGAGGGGCTGGGGGAGGTGTGCAGGTGGGGGAGACTTACTCCAGTGACTTGTGACCTTCCCTGTCAGCTTCCCCATTGACTTTTTTGGAGAAGCCAGCAGGAAAGGTTACAAACGGTGATCATGTGATCACAGGGTGCTTGGCAACCAGTAGTAAGTGCGAATGGGTTGCCAAGTGCCCAGATCATGATCACGAGACCAGAGGGCTGCTGGGACAGCTGTAACTCTGAGGACCAGTCGTAACCACCATTCGTTCAGTACCATAGTAACTTTGAACAGCTGCTGAATGAATGGTTGTAAGTCGAGCACTACCTGTAATGGGGTTGCTAAAAGACTTATAGGGAAAAATCAGAATCAAAGTAAAAGAAAACCATGAGCAAGGAGATTTGGCTTACAAAAAGCCAAACCAAAACACAAAACAATATTATACATGAACATAGACGAAAAGGGATATACAACAATAAACCAAGAGAGTGATCTAGATAATTTTCCTATATTGGATTTTCAAAAGAGGCTTGTTACAGTTTTGAAGAATCTTGTGAGAAGGGACAAAGGAAAAATTAAACGAAATCAAGTTCTAGGTCATTATTTGAATGGACTAAAGCAGAGCTTTCCAAACTTTTCATGTTGGTGACACACTTTTTAGACATGTATCATTTTGCGACACACTCTTACAGCAGGGCATCATTTCACAACACACTCTTACAGGAGGGCGCAAGGCAGGCACTAGGACCTGCGCGGAATCCTGGCAGGGCAGGTTTGGGGGCACAAGGCAGGCGCTAGGACCTGTGTGGAATCACAGCAGGTTTGGAGGCAGCAAGGCACAAGCCAGGCACTAGGACCTGCGCGGAATCCTGGCAGGGCTTAGAGGCAGCAGCAGCCGCGACACACCCAGACACTGCAGCCAACACACTAACGTGTCCTGACACACAGTTTGGAAAGCTATGGTCTAAAGATTGTTAGAATTAAAAGGAAGGAATATAAAGTTGGTTTATTTTAAGGTTAAACTAAATATGTTGTTATCTTTGGTAACCCTTAATTGACTTGGCTGACACCAGGACTGAAATGACAAGGCTTTATAGATTTGTTTATCAAGAGGTGATAAGTTGCTGAAACTGTTTATACTAGTTGTGATGAAGGTGGAAAGTCACACACACACACACACACACACACACACACACACACACACACATATATATATATATATATATATATATATATATATATATATATATATATATATATTGTAAGGGTTATCTTAGCTTAGCTTAACCGATGCTATTCTGCTTTTGGAAACTGCTTGCTTAGAAATTAGGTAAAAGGGAAAGGAGATTAGATAACACTCGCCAAGGATGTTTAGAATAACAGGAGACATGCAGACTGCCCCTGGATGTCTCTAGGATGCTTACTGCTAGCAATGCGGATTCAGGAACCTTGCCCTTACTAGGAGAGGGTTCACGATGCTTTCTTATTGAACCTGGGAAACCCTATATATAAGCACCAAACTTGTGATGTGTGTGTGTGGGTTTCTTCGCAGACATTCACTGCTATGATGTCTGTAGAAATCTCACCCAGCTTTACTTGGCCAAATAAATGCTGTTATTTTTAATCTCCAAGCCTTGACTCAGGTCTGTTCTGGCAACCTCAGGAACTTGGGTAAGCCAGGTGTAAGCCAGGGGCCTTACATTCTGGCACCTGAACAGGGACAAGAAGGCTTTGTTCCTTTGGGTCAGCCGCCCACGGCTCCCCATGGTGTAACTCCCTTTGTGAGTTATGGCCTTCACAATGGCAGATAGAAGAAACCGACACAGATCTCTTTCAATGTTGAGAGTGCTCTCGGTGTGATTTTACCGGCAACCTTGATTTGATCTGAGATATCGGCAGACTCTGTTCTGGCTGAACCTGAATGCCCAGTGTTAGAGGCTTTGAGTACTTTTGTGCGGCGCCTTAGGAAATTGGAAATTGGAAAAGTGCACTTGAAAGACTGGTGAGAATAGTTTTCTTAGGAGGGGAGTGTTGCCTTGTGTGTGTTGGAATGTGAGTGTGTTTGGTCATGTGGAAGAGTGTGTGTGTGTTGGAATATTTGAGGTTTAGTGGTTCCTAAATATGGGAGGGTAGTGAAAACTAACCCCGAGGTCGAAGGAAAGTCCCGAGAAATCCCTAGGGAACCACTGTAGGCAACAAAGTAAAGTATAAAGTAATTTTGGCTCTCTGTGATGGGAGGGTGATTGATCACACCCCGGGTCAAAGACCTGAAAAAATCCCTAGGGGCCATGGGTAACAGTAAGCATGTAAACTGTGCACTCCCTTAGCATGTGTTTTGACACATTGGGAGGCACTGAAACTTCAAGTGGCAGTAAAAATCTCTTTTAAGAAGAAATTAAAGACCCTCTGTAGCACCATGGCCTACCTATTTTTATTGGCTTAGAAATGGGATTTGGCTGCCAGAGGGCACCGTTAATGATGTTTTTATTAACACCTTCATGAACTTCCTAACTGCAGGTAGTTTTGCCCTCAGCTTCAGGATGTGGTGAAGGGGAAGAAAACAGTTTAGATGTTTTCCTAAAAAGCTCATGCATTGACAGGGAAATACTTGATGAGGCTTTGGAAGCGCAGGTGATTCGTTCCTTTGGAGAGATTCCAGGTAGTAAACAAGATAATATGTTTAACAAGCTAGGCAATCTATAAGGCAGGCACTAAAGTTGAGAGGTTTCTGTTAACAACAGAGCCTCTGCCTGCCCGTGGGGCCACTAACCCTAGATTGAGTGAGCTTTTAGAGCTAGTGCTAGAATGGGAACCCCCCCCTAAGAATTCAGGGCATGTACAGGTTTCATTGTGCCTTGGGACCATCAAGATACAGGAGAAATATTAAAGTAACCATCCGAAATCATCAACAGCTGGAGGGCTAAGGAACACGTTTTTGTGTTGTTTTTGTGTATGAAATATTGTCCACTAAACCAAGCTGCCTAAGGCAGGAGGGGATACTTTGCCCCCCACTCAATATAGTTCTTTTCAAAAATCAGGGGATGGGGAGCTCCTAAAAAGAAGAGTTTCTGTGTTTTGTCAATGTTAAGGCACTTGTGTGTGTGTTTTCTGTTCTTTTGTAAACATTTGCCTGTCTGGATTTGTGTGTGCATGTAAGGTTAAGAAACTGTTTTGAGTTGTGAAGAGAAAGTTTTAAAATTATGTGTGTCCGTCTATGTTGAGAATGGATGCAGGTTTTTTTTTTTTTGTGCAGTGTGTTTTGTGTATTGTGATTTGTGTAACTTGAATGCAAGAAAGTTGAGAGGTTTCTGTTAATTCTTTGCCATTTGCTTAGTCTCTCCCAGGGCCCTCCTCCTTCCTCCTTTGGCTTGCTTGCTTGAAGGTCACAGAGTGAGGAGGGAGGAAAAGGGGGGGAGATACGATGCTTTCACAGAGGCCCTTTTCTCTCACACTTTTTCTCTTTGTTTTCTGTCCTTTGTTCCACCAAAATTATTTGTGAGTTTAGAGAATTTGAGCAGTTAGAAGGGGGTGGCGGAAACTACTACAATGAAGGCTAAAGTTTACAGACAAAATGCAGAGGTAGTTTCGTTTCTCTGCTGTGCCTCATGTTTGCTTTCCCAGATCAGAAATAGGTTCGTGATATTGAAATGGCTTAAGAGTAAGTAAAATGACAGAGAAAGAATTGGTATGTGTAAAAGTGAGATGGAGAGTTAGATTTGTTTTGGAAAAAATGAGTGCATGAAATGAGAAATGAGAAATCAGAAATGAGTGCAGGATTTGGTGGAACGAAGGGAAGGCAAGGCAGGTGCTTGCGGCCAGCTGGGGCTTCTGAGGGAAAAAAACAAAACCTTCCTCCCATGCTCCCCAGGCCTTGCAGCAAAAGGGGAGGCTGTGAGTTGTTAATACTGAAGGATTAAGCCAGATCTGTCTTAATGAGGCATTGCCCTTTTTAACACAGTGGCACTTGGCAATGCTGGGAGGATGGAAAGGTGTGAAAGCCCCGTCTAAAAACATTGACTTGTGCGGGGTGGGGAGAGGTCTGTTTCCTCCTTAATGTACAAGGGGTTTGTGATGAATGGGTTAAACTTTGAGCCCCTTCATTAGAATCCTATCTGAGTTTCAATTTTTTATAAAACATTTTTTTTGGGCTGTTATTAGAGAACGGAGGTTGCATTTTTTCAGGCAGAAAAGGGGGGCCACCCTCTTGCTGCCTTGCTCAATTGTTTTCATGCTGATGCTGATCCTTTCAACAAAGAAACATAGGGAATGTTAATGTGTGTTTGTGTGTGCGTCTTCAGTTTGTTAAACTGTGTAACACATGATTAGCAGGTAGAAAAGAAAAAAAATTTTTTTGATGAATTCTGGTTGTAATAGAGCCTCCATAGACTGGCATAATCTATCTGATGACTTTGTGTTGTTTCTTTTTAAATAAAATTTTTACTGCAAAAGCAGTCTATTCATTAAAATACATTATGCCAATGCTCAGTTTTATTTTCTTGCCCTCTAGGCTTGCTTTTGGAAATTCATTGGGAATTTTATAGTGTTACGTGCCAATGCTTTTGCTCAACACGGCTGAGCTACTTGGCCACAGAGACGAGTGTCACTGTTTATTTGCCTTTCAATTTTTTATTTTTTTCTTTGGGCATGGTTTTCAAATTCTTTGCCTGTT
Organism: Charina bottae; assembly: GCA_023362775.1. NCBI lineage: Eukaryota > Metazoa > Chordata > Lepidosauria > Squamata > Charinaidae > Charina > Charina bottae. Next base: position 49,526,249 of record JALMGJ010000009.1, read on the forward strand.
AGTGGTAGTGCCAAGTCCCAGTAGCTTTTTATATATGCATGTTTCATCTCACACATCAGAAGTTGCTGGTGTGGTGAGTGCATGCATGGGGGGAAAGGAGTAACCCCCGCAACTGCAGGGCGCCCCCTCCACCAGGTTGCTTCTAGAGATGAGCATAAATCCTGGGAGTTTTGTTTTGTTCTTGGAGGTGGCTTTCACAAAGCTCCTCTAACTCTTATGTGTTCAGGCTCCCATCACTGAGCCAATATAGCAGTTATCTGCGCAAGTTTTGTCCTCATCATCCTTTCTGCAGGAACGCCAACCTTGGCAGGTGGACAACCCGGTGCCCCGTTCCAGGCTGAGGAGCTGGGGCTGGTGACCGCTTGGTGCCAGGATGGAGGAGAGTGACAGCCTGAGTGCACGAGGCTGCTCTGGGTCCTGCTGACCACAACAACTGCTGCCAAGGTCACCTGCATACCTTACACGAGGCTGCCATGGATCTCAGTGCCTGAGGAACCCCCCCCCCCCCGACGCCTGGACTGTGCAATCACCTGATGCTTGAACTGTGGAGCTGCCTGACTATTTTGGACTGAGACTCTTGCTTAAAAGAGAAAAAGAACTTCTGCCTAATAAAAACATGACTGCAAATAAAAACAAAAAGGGGGGGGGAGAGACGGAGTGTACTACTCAGCATACAGTTCTATGAGACTTTGTTTTTCTTTTCCTTTTGTTTTTTTTTCCTTGCTCAGATAAGCAATGCAGGACTAAACATCTACTTTCAGGACCAGCGAAGAATTTGGCCCTATCGTCTGCGTTGTTTTATTTCACTGACATTGACTAAGGGTTTTTGGGTTTTTTCCCCTAGGGCTTGTTGATGCTTTGTGTCCTGGGAGAGGTGGATGGGCCCTGGAGCATATTGGCCCTGGACTGCAGTTTTCTGTTTTTTTTTTCCCTTTTTTAGGCTGTTTTAAATCTTGCTGTATGGGAGTGGGGTGTTAGTAGCTACCTGGTCTCCTTTGTAGGAAATGAATGGGTGGTGAGACCAACTCCTTGCTTCAGCATCTGATGATTATTATTCTGTAGAAATTACAAACCCCCATTGGGGAAAGGGTACCTTTTTATTTTTAGTAGTGTTCCATGGACGTTTGGAATTACTTCCAAAGGTGCCTAGAAGCCCCAATTCTAACGTGGGTTCAGTAGACTTGGCAAGTGTTCTGCTTGCCTCTGGAAAAAGAATATATTGACTGTAGCCTCTTTATCAAGGGCTTGGATATCTGGAGCCTTTTGGACAAATAAGAGGATTACAGGAAGATGTGGATAATACAATTGGGAATTTTGTTGATATTTGGGATGAGGGGAGGGATTGGAAGACCATTCCTGAACCCCTCTTTCCAATAGTAAACCATTGGTTTGACCTGTTAAAAGCCTCAGTGGCAGTGTTGGTCAACCGGTCTATGGAATTTGTTTTCTAAACCCTCCTTTCATGGATGAGGGACTTCCTTTTCTCCCCATTCTTTTCAGTATGACTTCCATGGTAACTCCTGACTTTAAGACTTTGGGTACCACCACCATAATCTGGAAATATAGGGTGAAGGGGGTGCTTTGTTTATGCTAGCAGGGATTGGGTCCACGCCTGGGAGAGTCTGAGTATAGACAAACGTGGACTTCCCTCACACCCTTAGCCTTTCTAATTTGGCCAGATGGAATTGTGATATTCTAACCAATGTTCCTCCAGAGGACTGTTCCTGTCTCTTGGGGCAAGCCTGGAAGGAACTGTGGGGATTAAATTGTTTACATCAGAGGGATGGATGGAACGCCCAGAAAACAGGTTCTTAATCTCTCTTCATTAGTTCTAGCAGAGTTTCGAGTTGGGTCATTGCTTCGGAAAGGTGAACAGACTTTGTCACTTGACCATCCCCATATTTGACAAACAGAATTATTAGGCTTCTGGTAGTTCTGGAAATAATTACCAATAAAACTGCAAATGCTTTAGATTTGGTAGCCACATAGATTACCCAAATGCCCACCTTACTGTTATGACATACATTACTTTTGGATTATCTGTTGGCTGCTGAGAGGGAGGGTTTTGTAATTGGTTGGGGAACACCTCCAACTGCTGCATCCTCATTGATGATAATGGAAAAGCAGTTGAAACTATTACCAAAGACATTTGTGACCTTGCCCACAACCCAGTTCAGAAATGGAATGATGGAATGTTTGCCTGGTTAACTAATTAGTTACCTAATTTTGTTTGTTTTTTTTTCATTGCTGTTATTGCCCTGTTTATTGTTTTTTTTGTGTTTAGTCACTAAGCTGTAAAAGCCACATTTCATTGCCGGATGATTTTATCTGGTTTTTCCCAAGTGTGCTATGTTAAAGGTTTTCTTTAGGATCTGAGTTCAAATCTTCAAAACTCAAATTGAGAAAATGATGACAACAGGAGGGAAACAAAACTCAATTTGCTTGAAGAGTGCCAATGCGATAATTGTGTGCTGAATAGGCCTTTGAATTAAATGTGTAATTGAACAAGAAATAGTGATGTTAATGCCCTATTGTTCTGTAGATGTCACTTTGAAATGTGTCAAGCTGGAAATATCACTGGAGAGAGTTAGACTCTCTGTGCCTAAGCTTGGAACCTATGCACAGAGAAGGAGATAAAGGGCTGAGCTATGGAATGTGTATTTGAAAATACTTAGTGATACATGTTTAGAGCATATTATGGGTTATGTCTCATGTTCAGTTTTTGTGCAGATGCCAGAGCAATGCTGATTAGCTTTTATGACAAGATAACAATTGTAACAACTATATTGTGGATATATTGTGTTGAAAGTTCGATGTGGATTGATAATGTTAGTAAGAATATAGGTACCTACTGTTGTTTATGATACCAACAGTTAGTGAATTAATGTAACAAGATATATTTTTGTGCAGTTACTGAGGAACTAAGAACCAAGTGCTTAAAGAAAAAGACAACAGAATATAACATAAAAAGTAACTTAATAAGCTTAAAGATTATATGTTCCCAGTCCCCACGATGGGCCTGAGACAGGCTGTGTTAGAAATTATTGTTAGAACGCTGCAATACTTTAACCGTAGTGGCTTCTTCCTGTTCAACCATCCCCAGCACCCAAGGTGAAGATATATTCCTGAAAAATAGTCGAGTGAAAAGCATTTCGCTCCCCCTAAAGTAAAGGGAGGGGGTTGATGGGATTTAGCATACCCTGAGCTATTTTTTTGCTTCTATAACACGCTTAAATGCCTTATTAGACTGCAAGCTATTTGGACTGGTTCAGTAATATTTTCACTGATTGGGAATGCATTGCTTTTCTGGTTTTACTTGCTCTGGGGGACCTTCTTTTCTTTTTGTTTCATACCCCTTGTCAAATGGTTCTTCCAAATGTCTTCCATTGATGGGATAACTGTTATTGCCTCACCTTGCCTGTTAACACTGAAACCCAGCCTTCCAAAGTGATGGTACTCAGGAATGTTCCTCCTGAGTACACCCCTTTGGTGGGATGGCATTTAGCGAAAAGCATTTCGCTGGTAAAAATAAAGGGAGGAATGTAAGGGTTAGCTTAGCTTAACCAACGCTATTCTGCTTTTGGAAACTGCTTGCTTAGAAATTAGGTAAAAGGGAAAGGAGATTAGATAACGCTCGATGTTTAGAATAACAGGAGACATGCAGACTGCCCCTGGAGGTCTCTAGGATGCTTACTGCTAGCAATGCGGATTCAGGAACCTTGCCCTTACTAGGAGAGGGTTCACAATGCTTTCTTATTGAACCTGGGAAACCCTATATAAGCACCAAACTTGTGATGTGTGTGTGTGGGTTTCTTCGCAGACATTCACTGCCATGATGTCTGTAGAAATCCCACCCAGCTTTACTTGGCCAAATAAATGCTGTTATTTTAAATCTCCAAGCCTCGACTCAGGTCTGTTTTGGCAACCTCAGGAACTTGGGTAAAACAGTGTAAGCCAGGGGCCTTACAATACACACACACACACACACACACACACACACAGAGTGTATGTATTTATATGTGTGTGTGTGTGTGTGTGTCTGTGTGTGTGTGTGTGTGTGTGTCTGTGTGTGTGTGTGTGTGTGTGTGTGTGTATATATATATATATATATATATATATATATATATATATATAATCTTTTCTTTTTCTTTACCATATTCCTACTTTTCTTTTTTTCTATTTCTATTTCTATTGTTTCCTTTTTTCTTTCTTTTCTGCACCTTCTATTCTTTCTTGATATTCTTCTATCTTTTTAGTTTGTTTTAGTTTTTACTATTGTAATTAGAGTCTTTAATAAAATTACTATCTTTTTTTTTTAATTTTATTGGATTTTAAATATACAAAGCTAAAAGTTAAGAATGAAATGAAAATAGAACTACAAATTAAGAGAAAAAGAAAAGAAAAGTGCAATAAAGAAAAAAGAAAGAAAGAAAAACACAGACAAAGAAATTAGATGACCTCCGATCCAACTATGGTCATAAGAATAAAATAGATAGTTTGTTTTTACATGCTGGTTATTAATATGACATTCATATACTTTTCTTGTCTATTATACTATATACTATTTATATATAATCTAATCATCAAATCCCCATGTTAGCTTTACTCCTCCTGCTTTTTGCAAATAGTCCATCAATGGTTTCCACTCTTTAAGAAAGTAACAATTTGAATTATCTTTTAATAAGCAAGTCAATTTATCATTTTCTGCCATCTCTAATAGTTTCAACATCCAATCCTGTATTGTTGGAACCCTTTGATTTTTCCAGTTTTGTGCATATAAGAGTCTTGCTGCTGTGATCATATACTGTATTATTCTAAAGAAATGTTTTTCTATTTGTACCTCCCTTTAATAAAATTACTATCAAAAAAAGAAAATATTTGTTGATAAGCTGTAGCTTTAGATAAACAGATCAATTATAAAATGCAAAACAGTGCAGTACAAATGTGATGAAACCAGTTTGCAAAGTTTTCATAGATCCCACGCATATGCAAAAACAGATCTAATTCTAAGTCTTCTCTTATATAGGGCAGTCTGATGATTCAGTATAAAGAGTGGCCAGGCAATGCCGAATGCAATGCTTTGAAGTACATTCTTGTATCACTTCAGGTTGCAGGATTCCTTGTAAATATTCCTCAAAACTGCTTACTAAAAGGAGATGGATTGGACTGGACCAATTTTAATATTATTACTATTTTTTCTTGTAATTACGTCCTATTTGAAAAAGGGCAGTTCCTGGAATAACAGCTCCCCAAATCTTCCCCCGGGACCCAGGACCATACCCATTTTGGGAAATCTGCACATGATGGATCTGAAGAGGCCTTACAGAACAATGATAAAGGTAAAGCCTGACGATTAATAAGCATGAATGTTCTTTGCCAAACTTTATTGAAATAGCACAAAATCTTGGTAAATTGCACAGGTAAGTCTCACGTTTTCCCTTCTGCTTTTCAGTGTCTATGGCAATGTTTAAAAAGTGGGGATTTACCTGGTATTTGAATACGTTTAAATATCCTGGAAGGATTATTCCAAGAAAAATGTTTTGTTTTTGTTTCTACATTTTTTCTAATTGTTTGTTCAGATTTGCTGAGATGGTTCAAAATCCCAATGAGCCTCTGGAGAAATATCAATTCGATTAAAGTGAATGATTTGATACATCTACTTAGAGGGACTCCTATGTTCACACCCTTTAAGCATAATTATAAGTAACTAAAACCATTTCTGCAGGGAGGAACACCCCACCCAAGATTCTCTTACAGCTATTAATGAAGGGGAGAGGGGTAACTTTCCTGATTTTCAGATTCATTCATCAGCATATATTTTAAGTTCTTCCTTAAGGAATTCACATGATTGCCTTCAAAATCTACTATGGGCACAATTGGAAAGTTTCTGTGTGATCCCTTCAACAACGTGGCAGAGGCTCAGCTTCTCCTTTAGCTAAAATTTCCTGTATGTCCAGCACTAAAGGCTGCAAGGCACCTTTGCAACATCCTGGAATATAAGTGTATCTCTTGTGCAGGCGTCATCTTCACAGTATGTCCTGCCCAGGTGACACTTTTAAAATTTATAAGAAACCTTCTTCCTGTTTGATATGCATTTCTAGTGTTTGAGGATACTTTATTACACAAGGGTTCTTTTTATTTATATTAAATGTAATGTTTATAATATAAAAATTAAAAATTATAATGAAAAATATAGCATCACAATATTCCATAGAACAGAAAAAGGAAATAACATGTCCTCAGCCTTGGAATTGTGAGACATGGTTTCTTAAACAGAATTCTGCATACCTGAGTCTAATTATTGATCAAAATGGCCTCTCGTTTTTCATCTGCTGAATTCCAGTTGTCAAAAGAATATGGTCCCGTTTTCCGCATCAAACTGGGATGCCAGGAAATGGTGGTGCTGACTGGCTATGAGACGGTCAAAGAGGCTCTAGTGAACCAGGCTGATGCATTTGCAGAGAGGCCCTTCATCCCCATTTTTGAGGATCTATCAAAAGGCTTTGGTGAGTTATTTCATTCTGGATCATAGTTGGCATTCCGTGCAGACGTGTGATCAGTATCACATCGAATTTTCACCTGAGGTTTTCAAAGGCAGTAACCTCAAAGGACTGGGAGAACTTCTGCAAATCCAACCAGGATGGAGATCCAACTAAAACCTTCCTTGTGCCACTGTGACTTAGTCCTTCAGTGCCAGTCGAGGAAGCTGGAGAATCCATCACCAAAAACAAAACAAAAAACAAAAAACCTATGACAATATTAGCCCCAAGCTATGGGAGCTGAGAATTTGCAAAGCCTACTCCCAGTCTCTGGTGAGTGTTGGAACTGGCTGGCCTGTGCAAGGAACAACCATCTTTAACATTTTCATGCTGGTGTGGAATCAAAACGCAGAACACAAAGCAAATAATCAAGGCTCACTGCAGTGTTTATTATATGAACAGTACCTACTGGGGGGGACCCCACCAAAAGGATAGGGAGAGACACCCCTGCAAACAAAAGAATTGCACTGATATTTATGCATTTCAGAAAAGGGGGGAAATGATGCAGGCATACATATTCACGTGATGATGCAGGCATACCTGTTCATAAGTAATAGGTCTGGGGTTACTTCCTACCCTTCTGCTATCTACTATCTTCAAAGAAAACCATTGTCTTAGAAGAAACAGATCAAAAGGAAGGGGGCAACTTAGGCTTCCAAATGCCAGGAAGAAGACTCCTTCATTGGCATCGGGAGGTCAGATTCATGGGTGGCCATGGGAATGGTCTGATGAGGTTTACAACAGGCTGGTGTGAAACAGTTGCAAGGCTATTGCAAATGCCTTATGTTTCCATTTGAGTTAACCGTTCCCATTCATCTGAAAACTTATTCTCCTCATATTGGATACCGAAGAGGGTGTACACTGGGAAAGATGCCAGGATAATTAGCATTAATACAAATTTATTAATGAAATCCCAATACTTACAGCATCAGGGAGATTCCTCCCACTGAGGAGTTCCAAAGTAGTGGCGAGAAGGAAATTCCATGGAATTGACTGAAAAAGTGGCTGCTTTCATTGGGCACATTTTAGAGCCCTTCAAACTCCCCCTGGAGTAGCTTAGTTTAGGCCTCAGCAAGGGAAGGTTACATATTAGTGAGGATGAGCTACACTGTTAAGTGCAGCAGGTACTGGGTCCCTAGTTAACACAAAAGTGGGAATAATTATCTAACTGGGGTCAGAGCAGGTGTCGGTTATCTCACAGCTGTGAGAGGAAATAAGAAGAGCTACCTTGTCTAAGCAGCCTCTCTTCCAGGTGTTAATTGAAAAGGGCAGGTTAGTCACAGGGCACAGATGATCCCCATCAGGGCCATCTCCTGCCACCTCTCCTGGCAAGAAGGACCTGGGTATTTTAAATGAGGACTACAACACTTACTCAAAATCCATCGAGGCACCACTTGCTCAGAAAATCTCCACAAAATTCCAAGGTTCCTGGAAGGAGGTAAAAAAATGTTTGGTGTAAATATCATATAGAAACAAATAGCTTTCCACATCCTTAATTCTTGATTTTCTAAAAATACTCAGATGAACTTCCCCCAAAATTATACACTAAATCAAGATCTTTTAATGGTAAAATTACATCTCTCCATCTGACCCCTTCTCTCTATCTTTTCTCTTCAGGCATTGTTTTTGCTCATGGTGAGAACTGGAAAGTGATGCGACGGTTCACATTAGCCACGTTACGGGAGTACGGAATGGGCAGGAGGACCATTGAAGACCGAATCACGGGAGAGTGCAGTGTCTTGACAAATACCATTGAGACTTATGCAGGTGGGTTGGCATTTCCTCCCAATGCTCTACCGGAGCATCTGCCAGGACAAATGCAGAATGGGAAATAACTTCCTCAGATTATATCAGGTGAACAAGGACTGCTTTTGGAGTACCTTCTCTCCAACAATTCTCAAACCCATTCTTTTTTCCCTATAAATATGCTTACTTGTCCAATTTATGCTAATTATATTTACAGAAATGTGATGTATGGATGTCAAAATGATTCCATGTGTCTTGAAAAGTTAACTTAGTGTAAAGTAATCCAACAATCTCTCATGAATAACAGTTCTAGGCTTGATTTTCTTTACAGAATCCTCTAGATCCCCTAAACAGAGAAGAGGTAGGGCTGCAAGCCCTCCATCTGAGCATGAAAAGGTGTTGGAGTTATGGTTCCTCCCTGCTCTTGGCCAATGATAATCATATGGCAGTTTCTCAAAGAACAAAAAGACATAATTCAAATTTATTAAGTGATACATATTTTACCCAAGTTCTCCAACAAAACTATTACCTTTCCATTGTCCATCTGGATAGCCATGGGATAGCAGCAAAGAGATACCCAAAACTCTAAACATTGGCATTTAGGGTTCTCTGCATTTTTGGAACCCAGAAATGATATGGATAAAACTTACCATTAATTGATTTGAGGAAGAAGAAATAAGAGATGCCCTATGATATAAAACTCCAGCAAAGGAAATCGTTACCTAGTCGTGGTGCTGGAGCTTGAGCACCTCAATGAAACCATGAGCTAAACCGTGAAGGGACACCCAAGACGGGAAGGTCGTGGCAGAGAGGTCAGACTAAATACGATCCCTGGGGAAGGTAATGGCAACCCACCCCTGTATTCTTGCCATGAAAACTAAATGGATCAGTACAACCAGAGATATGTCGGTATACCATCGGAAGATGGGACTCCCAGGTCGGAAGATGGTCAAAATGCTACTGGGGAGGAACAGAGGATACGTTCAACTAGCCCCAGATGTGATGACGCAGCCGAAAGGATGGCTAGTGGCCGACGGTGCTGGTGGTGAACGATGAATCCAATGTTCTAAAGATCAACACACCATAGGAACCTGGAATGTACGATCTATGAGCCAGGGCAAATTGGACGTGGTTATTGGTGAGATGTCAAGATTAAATATAGACATTTTAGGTGTCAGTGGAATGAAATGGACTGGAATGGGCCACTTCACATCAGATGACCACCAGATCTACTACTGTGGACAAGAGGACCACAGAAGAAATGGAGTAGCCTTCATAATTAATAATAAAGTGGCTAAAGCAGTGCTTGGATACAATCCAAAAAACGATAGAATGATCTCAATTCGAATTCAGGGTAAGCCATTTAACATCACAGTGATCCAAATATACGCCCCAACCACAGATGCTGAAGAAGCAGAAGTAGATCAGTTCTATGAGGATCTGCAGCACCTACTGGATAATACACCAAAAAGAGATGTTATTTTCATTACAGGAGACTGGAATGCTAAGGTGGGTAGTCAGACGACACCTGGAATTACAGGCAAGCATGGTCTGGGAGAACAAAATGAAGCAGGACATAGGCTGATCGAATTTTGGTGACGGCTGACAGGAAGCTCTGGCGTGGGCTGGTCCATGAAGTCACGAAGAGTTGGAAGCGACTGAACGAATAAACAACAAATGATATAAAAAAATCTAGAAAATTAAAACTTTGTCTAACTGCCAAATGAGGTGCCATTTGCGGAGCATTCCTACATACCTACAAACTGATCATGCTATTTGCTTTTTGGTAAACCCGTTGCAGTAACGAAAGACATGAGATTGTAAAAGAAAAAAAAGCAATATCTAGTTTATTTAGCACTACACAGGAATCACAGTTTATATAGGTGTCTGCATTCCAGGGTTTGAATTCTAGTCCTTTCCCTCCAACCTTCTGAGTGAATGGTATTTTGGCTGTTTTGTTCACAGATTTGAGAGTGGGAAGCACCTGCAGAGTCTTCTCATAATCGCTCTGTCCTGCCTGGTGGGAACTACTGGTTAGATACAGCCATAAGTATCTACGTTCAGACATATTATAACTTCCTCCAATATAATAGATCTAATTTTCCTTCCTTCCTTTTATTCATTAGTTCAAGCTCCTTAAAATTTACTTCTCTTCCATTCCATGTCACAGATTTCATATCGCTTGGTCATCAACAATGCTCCATAGATATTTACCTCTGTGACCCATTATAGCTTTTGTCAATCAAGGCTTTCACATAATGCTTTAAAAATTCCTAAAGGAATACAGAGAAGGGATAAACTATAAATCCAATCAATCAATCAACAAACAAACAAACAAACAAACAAGTTCCCAGCCTTATTGGTACTCATGCCACATCTAACATTGCCTGTTAAGATTGAGGACATTATGGGTCAGTTTTAGTTAAAATGCCACCAAAGGACTCTAAAGCAATCAATTTATTTATTTTAGTATAGAAGACTGAAAATATAATCTGTATTTATATTCCGTGGCATTATGCATCAAATCCTTCTGCTTCATTACACATGCTAAAGTTGAGCTTGCATGGACTTGAGGAGAAGCTCAAAAAGAAAGAGGTGAGAAGTTTGAGGAATGAACAACAATATATGAAATGAGGGATGGTTGTGGTAGAAGGAAGTATGGTTGGAAAGGAAAGGAAAGGAATACTTTAGCGTAAACTAGATTTAGTTCTATTTCAATAATCATCCCAAATTATAAAAATAAATCTCCTGTTTGCTCTTGCATTAGTCAATATGCTGATTTATAATATAAAGTATGTAATTAACAAACTTACCATCCAATACCCCAAGGCAATCCAAATTAACATATTTTTGAAGCTTAGTAGCCATTTCATCTTTAAAACTGCAGTCATTTAATGAGGAAGCATTGAAATGCCTTGGCCAACTATTTTACACTTAAGGAGCTCCCCAATTGCAAAGAAATCATCACTGAGGTACAGTCAGATATTGCAGTTGTTCCTCTGGGACTATCACTTATCACTTAAATACTTAACCTAAAGACTTCCAATGTCATCAGCACTAGCTATATGTTTCTATGTTTTTTTGTTTTGTAAAGTTTTATTATTTTTTAGAACAAAGATAAAAAACTACAAAAGAAGAAAAAACACTACATACAAAAAGAAAAACATTAAAAGTGCAAAAAGAAAAAAGAAAAAACTTCTAAAAAGTTACATATAAACAGGTGGCTTCCCGCTTTTCACAGCAAGAATATACAGCAATTTCCACAAACAAACCCTTCCTCTAAGTTAAACCTTAATCACATTATTTCTATAAATCCTTCCAATATATAAATCTCTAATAAATTTGCTCCTTCCACTTCAATCCCTTCCTTTTAAAAATAATCCATTTAATAATTTCCCCCCCTTCTACTGCTATTCTATATATTTCTGTCTGCACAATACACATCAAATTATAAAAACAAATAAATTTTCTGCCTTTATAATAAACAATCTTAACTCTATTAGATCTCTAAAACAGTATAAAACATTATATCTATCAATATCCTTTAAGTTTTAAAAAACCCTATAAAACAATCATATACTCTCTTAATCAATCCAACTATATATTAGTTTTTATAAATTGTCTACTTATATAATTAACAATCTTAACCCTAATTATATTTAAAAACCAATATCTTTTAAGTCTTAGAAATCAAAACCTATGTCAGATTAACCTCATTATCAGTCCAATTAAGTATTCTTAATTTTTTTTATCCCTTCTCAAAATATATCAGAGCATTCAGACATTTTAACAGCACAGCAACACTTTTTTTAAAAAATCTACAATAGCTTCAAAAAATACAGTTTCCATCAAAAGAGAAGAAACCTCCCATACAGTACATTCTTTTTTCCCAAAACATTGACCAAAATAGTCATAACAGTTCAGTTCAGAGTTCTCAGCCGATTGCTTTTCAATTACCCCCACAACAGCAAAAACGCCATCTTTTCCTGTGTTTTCCTCTTGTTCCGTCACAGTATTTTCATATAATTGTTTCATTTTAACCAAAATCTCCTCTTTAATGTCCCGAACAGTCTGAATGATAGCTTAATAGCTCTTTAAAATGATATTTTCTTGCTGATAACATAATTTTCTTAAATCTTCTTTAAACTCTTCCATTATTCAGATAGTAAATTATAACACACCCTAAGAAATTAACTCACAAAAATAGAGGTTAATGAATTAATCCTAAATTAACCAAATAAAAATATTCAGGCAGAGAATAGAAAAAAAGTAAACAAAGAGTACAGTTTAGAATTAAAAAATATATGAAGAGAAAAAAAACACTTCATCCTTGGAACTCTGCCACCAAGATAACAACAGAAAGGCAGTATTCTATCTCTGAATATAACCCAAACTGGGAAGAAAGCCAAAACTTTTTTTTAAATTAAGAAACTCCAAAAATAACTATAGTCACCGAGAGATTCCGTTTTTTCTTACTGTAAAAAACTTCTCTTAGGATACAAAACTTAAAAAGCAAATTAGGTGTTTAAGATATGGAAAGGCTACGACTTAACTCCCTTTTAATAAGGGAATGCAAACGTGGGTTAGACAAGATTGAATCCCAGCCTCCCGGTGTAGTCTTACCACTCAGTCGCAGACGCTGTCTACGAACTCCTGGCTACAACTCACCGTCTGGAGGACAGATGGGTCAATTCTCAGCTTTTTCCTTAATCTGGAAAAACACTTGGGGCTACAGAAAAACCAGTCTGTGCCCCCCAAAAAACATCATGTTGCCAGCTCTACCCGTGGAGCTCACAGGCAAAGTTTTTCAGATGGCCATTTTCACCAGGAAGCTCCTATATGTTTCTATGTTAAACACACCCTTCATTGAAGCTGACTTTGAATCTAAATGCAGTGAAGAGCAGATTTAATCCTGGTTTTGTTCAAACTTCTGTTTTGATTTATTGTTCGTTGCCCAGGAAAACCATTTGAGGTCACAACAATTATGATGGCTGCTGTTTCGAACATCATAGTTTCTATTATTCTTGGGAAGCGCTATGACTATGAAGATGCCACATTTCTACGACTTCTGAAGCTAATGAGGGAAAACGTTCGGCTTTCAGCAACCCCTGTTGTGCTGGTAATCTAATTTTTCCTTTGAAAAAAAAGTCATGAAAAATAGGCAGCAGAATGTGAGACATTCAAGCTTTATTGCAAAGCGAAGCATGTTGCTTCTCATGGGCATCTGCAACAAGATCCCATCCAAAAGGCAACATGATTTTTAGCATCACGACTTCATGATGCATGCTTTCTCCCTTCCTCTCCCTTCCTCGAACAGGCTTGTGAGAGTGCACTCATATTGGAGAGGTGGGAGCCTTCATTGCAAATACCTTTTCCATCTATTTTTTTCTTTATACAATACTACATAACTCTAACTGTGCTAAAAAGCTCTCTGGTCTAGGACTTGCATTCGGTTGCTTAGATTGATTGTTCCCATTGCTTGTTTGGGAATCAACACGATGTGAGCAGGAGGAGCTCATTCGATAGTATGTTGGAAAATGAGCACTCCCTCTCCCAATAATTGTGTGGAGGTTTAGTCCATGGGATTTGGGCCTTAGTGAAATAGAAATATTGACTATCCATAGCTCACTCAATCAGGTATTTTTGCTTATTATTGTTGCTTATTTTTCGTAGACTTATGGAACATTATTTTGATGAAAATGCTTTGAGATGTCCACCTGAGAAATTCAAACTACTCAACTTCCTTAATATATGTTTTCTTTTATCATTCTTTCAGCTATACAACATATTTCCCATGCTGGGGTTCCTTTTGGGTTCCCATAAAACAGTAATAAATAATCAGATGGAGTTCTATGATTTCATACAGACCACTTTCATAGAATATCTCAAAGATCTTGATGAAAATGACCAGAGGAGTTTTATTGATTCATTTCTTGTTCGGCAAAGAGAGGTAATTAATTATTTTATACATGCCTGGAATTACTGATACTTTTTCAACATATTTCTAAAAATGCCTCCATATAAACTTCATGCAGGTTGGTTAAGATCCTTGTGTCAGAAATGTAGAAGAAAACAAATTTCTAGCATTTTCTAAACATTTCTTCTTCATTACTTTATTTCAGAATCTGCAGCTACTAAAACTGCACCCAGACTGTTTTTCTCTCCATTAGAAATGCCATCAATTTCGAGCATTTTCTGGAGGAGTGGCTCCAGCAGTGGGGGGAGGAGTGTCCAAGGAGTGTCCTTGGAAGCGGATCTTGAGGTGATCCCCTGTGGGCCAATCCTTTTGTCTTTCTGTATAACCGTTTGGTCTTAGAGTTTTCCTTATAGAAATCCAGTAGGGTTGGGACAAGTCTAACCTCTGGGGGAGGATATTACCCACCCATGAAGTGTCCTCTTAGCCTTCGAGAATATAGGTTACATGAGTAGGTTGAGTTTCCTTACTAGAGTTTTCTTTATATACTTCAGGAGAATATGAAAATGACAAACGGTGAATATTTCCATAATGAAAACCTTAAAGCTCTTTTAGCTAACTTGTTTGCTGCTGGCACAGAAACGACTGCAAGCACTCTGCGCTGGGCCATACTCCTAATGATGAAGTACCCGGAAATTCAGCGTAAGTAAGCATGTTCATGTCATTGACTTGCAACCAAAATTATAAAAGTAGTTGAAAGAAGGTTTTTGGTATCTGGAATGTTATATGAATGAAGGGAAAATAAATGAAGTAAGAATAGGTTGCCGTTCAAATAGAAAAGATAACCATCTCTCTAAATGTAAATAGATTAAACTTACTTTGTAAATGAAAATGAATTTTAATAAACTCAAAACTTTGAAAGCCAATAGTGTTTGTCTGCAAGAAACGCACAGAAAACAAAACCATGCCAATTGTTGAAACAAAGAAAACTAGGCCAGGAATATACAGCTTTGGGAAAGACAAAGAAGAACAGAATAGTGATTTATCTTAAATCACCCTCCTGGGAAGTACTAGAACAATTAAAAGATAAAGAAGGAAGAACTTTAATCTTGAAATTAAGAAAAAAAGATAAGATTTTAACACTGGCATCCATTTATACTCCAAAGACAGATAAGGAACAATTCTATGGAAGCTTCTTCTAGATATTAATAAGGAATTGCAGAGAAGGAAATAATTATCCTAGGAGATATGGATAAAGTGCAAGATCTGACCTTAGGCACATTATCCCTAGAGGAAAAAAGCAGAGGACAGCTTCCAAGAAAGGTTCTTCAGTGTATGGAACTAGTGGTTTTGACCAATGTTTGGAGATTAAAAAATCCAAAAGCAAGAGATGATAAGTTTCTTTCAGCAAGACACCAAGTGTACTCAAGAATTCCTATATGCTGGATCTCTACAGCTCTCGCACCATCTATCAGCGAAGTGCGGATTTGCTCAGTGACATAGGCAGATCATTTCAAAAAGAAGATAAAATATGTCAAACAAAATCATTTTGGAAATACAAACAAACCAGGGAAACCTGTGACATATCACATCAGAAAAGAGAAAGAAAGGAGGATGATAACAGCAAAAAAGAAAGAGGACAAAGAACTTTATCCAAGATCAGAAATAACAAAAGAACTTGCAAAACTTTGAAGGAATTAAATTCCAGGCACAAAAGAAACGAAGGAAATTTGAACAGATATATTGAACACTCAGAGCTTAAAGAATTTACTGAGGAACACAGACAAATATTAAGAAAATTTATAACAACTTGAGGGATTAAAGAAGTACGAAAGATAATTAAAATTGGTAAGCGACAGGCTTAGATGGGCTGGTGGCCTTGTGTTTCAAAAAGTTCACAGAGAAACTAACAGAACCACTCTGTGGCTTGAATCATGTCAACTGGATTTCTATTTTCTCAGTGGAAACGTTTCGCTCCTTATCCAAGGAGCTTCTTCAGTCTGAGCAAAGTTAGTAAGGGAATCCTTAAATATGTTTCTAGGGTGCCACCGGGGAGCGGGAGTTGCCCTTCACCCCCTAATATGAGGCAAGAGGGAAGTGACGCTCTGTGAAGAATAATGTATTTCTGTCGTGATCAGACTTTGACGCATCTCTCTGTGCTCCACTTTACATTTCATTCTTTCTGTGGGTTGAAGCTGTAAGCTGATAGTCAATCATTCGTTCATCACTTTTCTGGATGGAAATATTCATAAAAGAAGGAGAAAGAAGAAAATAAAGTGCTAGCATGTGAGAGCCAGTTTGGTCTAGTGCTTAAGGCTCCAGGCTAGAAACCAGGTGTCTATGAGTTCTAGTCCCGCCTTAGGCATGAAAGCCGGCTGGGTGACCTTGGGCCAGTCACTCTCTCTCTGCCCAACTCACCTCACAGGGTTGTTGTGTGGAAAATAGGAGGAAGGAGTATGAGGTATGTTCCCTGCCTTGAGTTATTTATAAAAATAATACAGGCGGGGGGGAAAATCTAAAAAAAACCCCCACAGGAGATCACAGATTAGTATTACCAGATATGCAGTACAAGCATACTTGGCTTCTAATAGTGCAGATGACATATTCTCAGGGCCGCAACTAGGGGGGGCAAGCGGGGCATGCCCCGGGCACCGCGCTGGGGGGAGTGCTAAAATGCCTATTTCGATGGCCAGCCCTGAGGGAGGCCTGCGTTCCTACTGCCGCTGCTGCCCGCAAAGAGGCACACTGGGGCATTGCGCAGCTGGGCTTGTCCGCTCCCAAGGGCTGGCCGTGGGCTCTGGGGTGGCCGCAGGGCCGTGCCAGCCCAGCGCCAGTCCAAACCATTCCACTTGAGAGGCCGGCAGCAGGCAGCTCGCTCCACCTGGCCCGGATGGCGCTTGTCCTGGGGAAACCCCGTGCTGCTTTGTGGAGGGGCGTCTGTGTTGGGGATGTGGGGGGGACTCGACCCTACAGGGGTGCAATGAATCCATGGGGGGGGGTGGAATCCATGTTTGCCCCAAGTTTCACAGACCCTAGTTGCAGGCCTGAATATTCTGGATGTTCTTAAGCAAGCTAAAAACTCTATAGAAGATATCTATGTATACGAGATGGGCGGCAGAGAAATTTGACAAACAAATAAATAAATCTCTTTTAAAATAACCACCAACAATATTTTCTGTATCTTTGTAATATTTCCATCATATATGAATTTGTTTTTTTCCTCTAATGTGTGACCAAGTTCCTCCAGTCTTAAGCACCAGTTCACCAATGATTTATTATTTCGTTTTTATTCAGCAATTTGGGGGCCACTTGAGTCCCAGTGGTTCTGAGTAGCTTACAGTTAAAAAAGAACAGTACAAAAAGAAAAAGAAAAAAAGACTCATAAATGGCCTGAAGACAAAAAACAAAAAGCCACCCAACCAGGGCTCCAACCTCAACCTACCGCAAGGATGGGAGAATAGCCTGGTCTCCAATAGTTTTCTAAACGTCATCAGCGTGGCAGAAAACTGGATCTCTGGGGGGGATCTTTCCAGAGGGCAGGAACACTTCCTGGAGTCCCACTAGATGACAGTGATGGAGCCAAAGTGTGCCTATTTGCCCAATCCCACCAGCACACGAATTGCACTCAGAAGCCTACTACAGCTGCTCCAGTGGGCTCATGTGGGCACAATGAGGCATGGAAACCACTGCCCTTGATGCCACATTCTGGACCAGCTGTAACAAGTGGTCTTCAAGGCAGCCACATGTACAGCAGATTACAGTAGTTCGTAAAGTGACTAATGCATGAGTGACTGTTTGAAGGGGCAGAGATCTAAGCTAATGACTACTGTATCCCTCAGAATTTGGAATTTATGCATTAGCTTCCATTGAAAACCAAAATCAAACAGTGAGTCATCTTAATACGTAATACTGTTTTGTTTTCCCAGGGAAGGTCCAAGAAGAAATTGCAAAGGTGATTGGAGATCTGCAGCCAAGGACAGAACACCGAGCCAAAATGCCTTATACCGATGCTGTAATTCATGAAGTTCAAAGGTTTGCTGACATTGTTCCAACCAATGTGCCACGTGCAACCACCATGGACATCACTTTCAAAGGTTTCTTCATTCCCAAGGTGATCAATCTGAAATCACTGCATTATACAAGATCTAGTATTTCTTGGACAGTGTAAGGTAGAGTTTTCAGTATAATAAAATGCAGTTTAAGAGGTACTAAGCATTGGTCCAGCTGATATTCTATTAAGATGCCTCATGTTTCAATTTTTTGAACCTGTCCATTTCATAGGCCCAGTATTTAAATCAGTATATCTATATTTGCAATACCACTTTTAAAATGTAGTTGTAATATTTTTTATTTTTTTATTTTTGAAATTGAGTGTTTCTCCAGGCCCAGTATTTACTTCTCAATAACACTTTTAAAAAATCACTGTAATGATTTTTATAAAGGTAAAGTAAAGGTTCCTCCCGCGCATTTGTGCAGCCATGTCCGACTCTAGAGGCCGGTGTTCATCTCCGTTTATCAGCCAAGGAGCCACCGTTGTCTGAAGACGCTTCCACGGTCATGTGGCCGGCATGACGCACGCGGAACACTGTTACCTACCCACCGAAGTGGTACCTATTAATCTACTTGCATTTGCATGCTTTCGAATTGCTAGGTTGGCAAGAGCTAAAGCAAGTGCAGGAGCTCACTCCGTCACGCAGGGCTAGGGATTCGAACCTCCGAACTTGCGATCTTCCGATCGACAAGCATGGCGTCTTACCCGCTGAGCCAAAACGCCCCTTATTGTATAGCAATGCCTTAAATGGACATACTCCTTTTCATATAGTTCTCCCCTTTCAATTTTTAGGGCATGCACGTTATTCCATTGCTGACATCAGTACTCCATGATGAATCTCAGTGGGAGAAACCTCATGAATTCTATCCTGAGCATTTTCTTGATTCCAAGGGAAAATTTGTAAAAAAAGATGCATTCCTGCCTTTCTCTGCAGGTAAGGTTCTCTGTTGTGTGAGCTTGCATCCAATAATAGGCAACCCTTAACACCTTGCTTGAAAAGAAAGCAATTGATGAAAGCTCAATTTCATAGACCTTAATTTAATAGAGTTTAGACCTAATGGGCAACATTTGTGGCCTGACTTCTCCATTCATTGACCAACTTGTCTGTTGTTTCCAAAGTTGGTCTGGAGCATAATTGACTCTGTGCATGAGTTCCTGTTATTCCTGCTGTGGTGGCCTCAGCATCTCTATATTTTGGCAATCCAGGATGAATCCTGTGTTGCAGCCTTCCTGGCTGACTCTGGCCTTCAGGCGGACGCAGGCTTTGGGTATTCTTAGCTTGACTCTGTAGGTAAATAGGTTTATGTTTAGGTCACAGCAATGTAGAAGAGCATAAAATACAATAAAGCAAAATAAAATAAGATGATAAAAGAGTGTTAAACGTAAGTAAATTGGATCAAGATAAAACCAGAGCTACAATAAAAAATGTAAGAATTTCTTTCTAAGTGTAAATGAGAATAAAGCAAAATTGTTTTGCTTTGATTTGATTTCTAATGCTTTGAAACACATCTGCAAGAATCTAGTTCAGTCATTTGTGGTCCAAGCCCTTGAGTTCACTTTCAGTAGTTTGGCCCTGATTTCACTGTAAACTGGGCAGTGGAGCACAGAGTGAGTAAGGTCCTCCCCCTGGCTGACAACACAGGGGCAGAGATGCTGTTCAACAGGGCGCTTACCTAATCTCTCTTCCAGCTAAGCCAAAGGCAGAGTCTGCAGCCCACGGGATGTAGAAGCCTTTCTCAGTGGGGCACTGATAATATTAATCCTATTCTGGGAGAGGCTTCAGAGGTTTTACAGTAATGGTACCAGGATGAAAATATAGATGACTGTACTGCAATAGCATGTTTATTGGTATCCTTTTCAAGAAGCCTATCTCTGTTCCAAGAACTAAGTTCCCCAAAAGAGCAGAGAATTAGATTAGCAGAAGGGGTGCTCTGGGGAGGCCTAAAATCATCCCAATGAAGTTATTTTGGACTATGTCCAATTGAGAATCAACCTTCTCATCCCATCCAGATCTCAGTTCCATCAACATCTGGGCTATCACCTTGCCCCACAATATTTTAACTGCCCTCCTCTGGAATCAAAAAACCTGAGGATATTGCCCCCATGTGTTTTGTATAGAAAGGACTAATGAAAGTTGACACCTAGATATTTAAAAGAGGTGCATTACTCTATTTGTTGGGCATTAATTTTATGTCTTTTTTGACATTATTTTCACATGCAGAACATCTGCCGCCATCTAGTAGTCAGAAAAAAAATCCATCTCCATTCCTTTACTGCATTTTGACTTCTTTCTGTATCTATGATCTGTCATTGCTTCAGGGCCACAACTGGGGGGGTGGGGCAAGCAGGGCATGTGTCCCGGGTGCTGCACTGGGTGGGGGCACCAAAATGACACCTGGGGGTGCCAAAATGACAAAATAACCTATGGGGCCCCCGGAATCCATGTTTGCCCTGGGTGACACAGACCCTAGTTCCATCCCTGCATTGCTTTTCGGTGTGCTGACCTCTCCATGGCCATAGGACATCGGGAAGCCATGTGAAAAAGTTTAAGAAACCAATAACCTCCCCCCCTTTTTGTGTGTGCCATGTATGCTTTCTTCCAGGTCGGAGAGTATGCATTGGGGAGAACCTTGCCAAAATGGAGCTCTTCCACTTCTTTACCAGCCTCCTGCAGAGATTTACCTTCCAGCCACCCCCAGGAACATCTAAAGATGACCTGGACCTGACCCCTGCTATTGGATTTACAGCCCCTCCCATGCCGTACAAGACCTGTGCTGTGTTACATTGATCCAACAGAAAGAATTATAAAAAGCTGTTTTCTCAGCCTTTGAAATGGCTTTATTTTGACAGAGAGGCAAAATCTGACAACGTTATGGCAGATTGTCTAGGTTTCAGATGTTGTTTAAGAGCTGAATTGTAATGATCTATAGACACATAAAAACAGTACCAGTAAACACCAGGTGTGTGACCTTCTATAGCCAAAACAATGTATCACGTGAGGTAGCGATATCGGCCCAAAAATACCCGTTCTGATGGGAACGATGTCCCGAAGAGAAGACAATGTGCAACACTGCCATCTCATGGCGATTTATAGTAAGTACAACCTTTAATGCATTGTCAGTTTGGAAATGTCCTGACCCACATATAGCCAATCAGAATGCTGAAACAAGTGTATATCTCAGCTATGAACTATGGGTCTGTATCTTCCTTCCTTTTTCTTGACTTCTATCTGTCATGTTGCCATGTACTGTTCCTGAACTGTAACTATGCCTGGCCTTTGTACGGGCCATGAAACTCTGCATATGCTTTGTTGTTGTTTTTCCTTTTGCAATAATGTACTATATATCCATTATTGCCTTATGCTACAATAAAATATTGTGAGCCCTACATGTTGTTTGGATTACTCTGCGCCTGGAACCCCACAAGGCCAACAATTTCCCACAGTCTTATATGTGTTAGAGATCTGAAATGTATAAAAACAGATGCTTCTTTTGTCTGGCACGCTCCTTTTCAGAGGAAGCCGCCCCCTATTACTTGAGCTCAATTAAAAGGGTTATTCTATTTCTCACCTTGGTGTGAATTTATTTTCGGTTCTTCGTACCAAGTTAAACGTGCTTGGACATGGGACCAACTTTCGGTCCAACAAAATTGGCGACTCTGCCGGGACATAACTTGGTCTCAGGACTTGTGGTTCATCTAACCCAGTGAGCATTCAGAAATTTTCCTGAAAGGATTTCTGACTGCTCTCCTGGGCTCAAAGACAAAGTCCTGAAAAAAAACGAGAAATAGACAAAAGAAACTTCCGAAAACTGCCACCGCTGACAACAGTCCACTGAAGATGGGTAAGATACCTTCTGTGTTTGTCTTTGTCCAAATCCCATGAGCAGAGGGGGCAGAGAGTGGTCTGGGAGGGAACCAGAGAAGTAGGACAAAATAGGGTCTGGTAAAAAGAAAAAGTTATGCAAGGTATCTGACCAAACCGGTAATCTGCGGGGTTCGAGTCCTCTGCAATGTTTGGTCCGCCACTTTGGTCATTTAGCAAACCCAGAAATGACAGTGGAAAAAATGAATCATGGACTAAGGCAATGGAAGGCATTTGGCCAAAGGAAGGATCAATTGACTACAATGTGCACGAAAAATTAGGAGACCTTCTGTCGACATTTGGGGAGGAAGACCAGGCCATAAAGACCATGATTTATTTTGGAAATTGTGGGATGACAATCCCATTAGAATACAATATGGCTTTGGGAAGCGAGCTGATCAAGGAAAAAGACCCATAGCCCAGTCCCTGGGTGAGCAGTTCCAGCCCATTTTTGCCTGGCCAGCAAGGGCATGGAGCAGCTCTCTTTCTCTTCCCAGGAAATGGGACTATGGAGAAAAAGAGCAGTCCAAGTTTTCATCAGCTCCCTGGGGAAGGAACGTTTAGACTAAGACTATCATTGGGGAAGAGGCCATTTTAAAATGCCCCATGGCATGTGGGATAATGCTGGCTTATGGGGTTTCAGGCGCAGAGTAAACAGACAGAGTGCAGCGTTTATGGCTAAAAGTGTTTACTTGTAGCATAAGGCAATAAATGCATATATAGTTACATTATTGCAAAAAGGAAAAACAAACCTATAAGCAGAGTTTCGTTCCTTGGTTCCATTGACAGACATGAAGGATGCCATGGCCTACAGACACAGCCAGGCATAGTTATGCACTTTCCAGTCCACAGGAACAGATCCCATACAGGAACATGGCTAAAGACCGGACAGAAGTCAAGAAGCATAGACCCATACTTCACAGCTGAGATATACACTTGTTTCAGCTTTCTGATTGGTGGGAACATGAAGTCATGGGTTACAAAAACTTAACTTTAAAACTTAAAGCCTAAAGCGTTCAGAATTGCACATACTATATACCGCCACGAGATGGCAGTGTTGCACATTGTCTTTCCCCCGGGTAATGCTCCCATGGGATGGCTTAGGAACTAGCCAAAACAATACATCACATGGTATATTGGCTGGCCAAGGCTACTCATCTGTGCCTTCCTTATCAGTTCCTTTGTTTTGAGAACCAGAGCAGAGTAGAGAAAGCGATTTGTTTTTGCACAGAAACCCTGACATGGCACTCTGTGCATGCTCCTTGGAGCCTTTGCAATTTGCGTAATCTCTTCCTCCAACTGGAACGTTTTGCACCCCAGGCTTGTGAAAACCAAGAGTTACTAGTAGTTTTTGCTTTGTTTTGTTTTCTAAGTATTTCTGTGCATTCAGTGTTTTGACTGTTTGTGTGTCTGAGCCCTCTGTTGTGTTCTCTCAGGAAGATATTCTGGGCTACCATAGATGCCCATTGGCCCTTAAGGCCCTGCTTCCACAGTTTGCTCCCTTGATGGAGAAACAGCAAAGGACAGCTGCTTGAGAAGCATTAAGAAACATTAAGGTTACTGCTAGAACCCCTTTATTTATAGGAAAGAACAAACTATTGCACGAGATGAGGGGAGCACATGTAAGGACAGCTCCCATGCTTGAATCTTGCTATAGATTACTGCAAGGGGAAAGTTAGAACTATCCCCGCTGTCATGGTCAAATCACGTCCTGGTATCCCTAGGATTCTCTTATGCCGCCCCACTCCGCAGGGAGGATGGACCTATTCGATTGGTCCGCCCCCGGTGACTTATGGACCCATTGAGGTTACAGAGGGAGCTGGGGGTAATACCTGAGGATCTGCTGCACGGTCCAGCGGAGGCACTGGCTGCAACTTGGAATAGGGAGGTGGCCGGTGCCTTGGACAGGATCGCGCCAATGCAACCTCTCAAGCCCCATTCGACCCGTCACTCCCCGTGGTTTACGGAGGAGTTGAGGGTCTTGAAGAGGGTGAAGAGACGTCTAGAGCGCCGCTGGAGAAAGACGAAGACGGAATTCGACCGAACACAATCTAGAGCCACTATTAAGGCTTACCTTGTGGCGGTAAGAGCGGCGAAACGTAAACATTTCTCTGCTCTTATTGCATCTGCAGAATGCCGCCCGACGGCCCTGTTTAAGATTACACAATCTCTCTTGGGTAGGGTGGTATCGACCACCCACCTGCAGGGCCATGCGGAAGAATTTTCTGAGCATCTGCAGGATAAAATCGCTCGGATTCAGTCTAAGCTGGACTCCATGCGTGGATTGCAGTCTGGGGAGATGCAGGGAGAGTGGTCTTGCCCTATTATCTGGGAACGATTTGATCCTGTTGGACCTGAGGAAGTGGACAGGATCCTTCAAATTGTTAATCCCACCACATGTCATTTAGATCCCTGCCCTTCCTGGCTGGTGAAATCGGCCGGGGAGGTGACAGGTGGATGGGTCCAGGCTATGATTAATACATCCTTGTTGGAGGGGGTGGTCCCAACTGCCTTTAAGGAGGCGTTGGTGCACCCCCTCCTCAAGAAGCCATCCCTGGACCCTACCATCCTGGACAACTTTCGTCCAGTCTCCCACCTCCCCTTTTTGGGAAAAGTGGTTGAGAAAGTGGTGGTGTTGCAACTTCAAAGGACCCTGGATGAAGCGGATTATCTTGACCCTTTTCAGTCAGGTTTCAGGCTAGGATACGGGACGGAGACTGCATTGGTCGCGCTTATGGATGACCTCTGGCGGGAGCGGGATGGAGGTAGTGCATCCATCCTGGCTCTCTTGGATCTCTCAGCGGCTTTTGATACCATCGACCACGGTATCCTTTTGGGGCGGCTTAGGGAGTTGGGGGTGGGCGGCGTAGTTTTGCGCTGGTTCACCTCCTTCCTCTGGGGCCGTTCCCAGTCGGTGGTGATAGGGGAGGAGAGATCCAGCCCGCGTTCGCTCCTGTGTGGGGAGCCGCAGGGTTCAGTTCTCTCTCCTCTTCTGTTCAACATCTACATGAAACCACTGGGCGAGGTCATCTGACACCATGGGATGAGGTATCATCAGTATGCAGATGATACTCAATTGTATATCTCCATCCCTGGTGAAGTAAGTGATGCAGTGTCCAACCTGTCCCAGTGCTTGGGGGCTGTGAGGGCCTGGATGGGGAACAACAGGCTTCAGTTGAACCCTGGTAAGACCGAGTGGCTGTGGATTGATGGCTTAGCGTCTTCTGGGAAATTATCATCTTTGGTTCTCAATGGGGTAGCACTACCCCGTTCAGAACCGGTGCGTAATCTGGGGGTTCTTCTAGACTCACGACTCCTGCTCGAAGAGCAGGTGACAGTCATGGCTAGGAGGGCTTTTTCGCAACTTCGGTTGGTGCGCCAGTTACGCCCATTCCTGGAACACGATGCTCTCCGTACAGTCACTCATGCTCTTGTCATCTCCCATGTAGATTATTGCAATGCGCTCTACATGGGGCTACCCTTGAAAACTATTCGGAAGCTTCAGCTGGTGCAGAATGCGGCCACGCGGGCAGTATTGGGTGCTCCAAGATCTGCACATGTAACACCGTTGCTCCGCGAGCTGCATTGGGTACCAGTTTGCTTCCGGGTACAATTCAAGGTGTTGGTTATTATCTTTAAAGCCCTACATGGCATGGGACCAGAATACCTGAGGGACCGTCTTATCCCCATGTTATCGAACCGCCCCACCCGGTCATCCAGAGAGGCCCTGCTACGTACCCCATCAATTAGAGAATGTCATCGGATGGGGTCTAGGAGGCGGGCCTTCTCTGTGACAGCACCCACTTTATGGAACAGCTTGCCCCCAGAGTTGAGACAGATCTCCTCCCTCCCGACCTTTAGGAAAGAGCTGAAGACCTGGTTCTGCCGCCTGGCATGGGAAGAAAGAAGGGATAGTTTCTCATGGAGATGGCTAATCCCTTAAATGGATGTCCTTCTTTTAACAAACATCTTATCCATCTGGATTTATAATTTATCTTTATATTGTTGTAATTTTATATATAGACTTTAATTATTATTATTCTGTAAACCGCCCAGAGTGCCTTATTCGGGAGATGGGCGGGGATAAATTTGAATAATATCAATATATATATATAAATAATATAAAAGATGCCAGCCAAGCAGTAGGAATGCATGCTTGAACAATAAATTGAACTAAGCTAGAGAAAAGGAAAGGGCACCACCAAGTATAGCAACAGGCAATAAATTTGAGTAAACTTTAACCAATGTTTCCTAAAACAACTATCCTCTACTGCAGCTGCTGTACCATAGTTAAGCTATTCAAAAGTTTCTTTATCTTCTCATTTCTGAGTCACTCATTGCTTTTTATAGGACCCCCATGCTTTCCCTTAACTTTCTCTTGCACGTTTATGGGCTCTGACTTTTCACATCTCTTCAGGGTCATCTGCTAAGAATGCCTCTTTAGCAGAAGCCTCCTAGATAGCTATACTTCTTTCTCATCCCTCTGCCCTAGAGTTTGCCCCTTTCTTCACAAACTTGGCTATAAGGAGCAAACGGGGGAGGGAAGCTTATATTTTATTCCAGGATAAACAGACCAAGATTCTACAACAAAATCCTGATGGGCAGACCAAGTTCTTGCATTCTCGCCCCATGGCTTCCCAGAAGCACTTCATGAACTGGCTACCTAACCCCAGACCAGCCTCACAGTTACCTCAAGTCTAAGACGAGATCTACTCCTCCAATCAAAGTGAGAAAGCTCTGCAAACCTTACCAAAAGGCTTCAGGTGCTTAGGGAAAAGCTGATGTCCCTTTTCTGCACGCTCCCACCCAAAGGCTGGTAAGAATCAAAGAAGGAAGCATTAGGCTGAATTATAAGTAAGATTAGGTTTGTTTGTCTATGAAGGTTCTCAGTCATCCAGGTGGAATTGTCTGTAGCTTGAATCATGTCAACTGGATTTCTATTTTCTCAGTGGAAACGTTTCGCTCCTTATCCAAGGAGCTTCTTCAGTCTGAGCAAAGTTGGTAAGGGAATCCTAAATATGTTTCTAGGTAGCTGTGTGACCTTACACCTGGGGCTAGGTCATGGTTATATTGAGATGTTATTTTTAAGTCCTTTTATCATCTAAAGGAGGATCGTTAAGATCACCATGCTGCTGTTGAGCTTGTGAAATGGTCTTAATCTTCCTAGGCACAGAAGACAAAACGGGGAGGAAGATGGGGGAGAGATTGTGCCTGAGGCCCCCACCTCTATTCAAGGAAGGATTTTCCAAGTTGGCATAAATGGATTCCTTGACCCCTCTCTCAAACCACCTATCTTCTCTGTCTAAAATGTGAACATTAATGTCCTCAAATGAGTGTCCTTTTTCCTTTAGATGAAGATAAACTGCTGACTCTGGTCCTGTGGTGTTACTTCTCCTGTGTTGGGCCATCCTCCTGTACAAAGGTTGTTTGGTTTCTCCAATGTAGAGTTCAGAGCACTCCTCACTGCACTGGATTGCATAAACTACATTGCTTTTCTTGTGTTTTGGAGTTTGATCTTTGGGGTGTACAAGCCTCTGTCTCAGTGTGTTGGTGGGTTTGAAATATACAGGTATGTGGTGTTTGCCAAATATCCTTTTTATCTTTTCAGACACGCCAGCCATGTAAGGAATGACCAGGTTCTTCCGTTTACTCTGAGTCTCAGCCCTATCTGTTGCTGTTTTAGGTCTGGTAGATTTAGATTTGGTGAAGGCCCAATTTGGATATCCACAGGCCTTCAGAGCTGTTCTCAGGTGCTGATTTTCATTCTTTTTGGAATCCATGGAGGTGGGGATGGTTTCTGCTCTGTGTGACAATGTCCTGATGACTCCTAGTTTGTGCTGCAGTGGATGGTGGGAGTCAAACATCAGATATTGATCTGTGTGTGTGGGTTTCCTGTAGATCCCTATTTCTAGCTTGCCACCGGTCCCAATGAGGACTTCACAGTCTAGGAACCGGTGGTACAGTACAGTACACAGTACACAGTACACAGTACACAGTACACAGTACAGTACACAGTACAGTACACAGTACAGTACAGTACAGTACAGTACAGGAAGTACAGGCCTTCACGGACCATATAAACACTATAGATGCCAACATTAGCTTCACCAGAGAAGACACCAAGGACAACAGACTGGCATTCCTAGACTGTGAAGTCCTCATTGGGACCGGTGGCAAGCTAGAAATAGGGACCGTTTGAGCAGCCACACGCACATTTGTGGCCCACTGGAGGTCATTTTGCAGGGCTCTGGCAGTGCTCCTCCTGTCCCTCCTTGCACAAACGCGGAGGTAGCAGTCCTGCTGCTGGGTTGTTGCCCTCCTACGGCCTCCTCGTCTCCTGATGTACTGACCTGTCTCCTGGTAGCGCCTCCATGCTCTGGACACTACGCTGACAGACACAGCAAACCTTCTTGCCACAGCTCGCATTGATGTGCCATCCTGGATGAGCTGCACTACCTGAGCCACTTGTGTGGGTTGTAGACTCCGTCTCATGCTACCACTAGAGTGGAAGCACCGCCAGCATTCAAAAGTGACCAAACCACCAGCCAGAAAGCATAGGAACTGAGAAGTGGTCTGTGGTCACCACCTGCAGATCCACTCCTTTATTGGGGATGTCTTGCTAACTGCCTATGCTTTCCGCCTGTTGTCTATTCCATGTGCACAACAGCATGTGAAATTGATTGTCAATCAGTGTTGCTACCTAAGTGGACAG
The DNA here is from genome assembly GCA_023362775.1 of Charina bottae. NCBI lineage: Eukaryota > Metazoa > Chordata > Lepidosauria > Squamata > Charinaidae > Charina > Charina bottae. Next base: position 49,555,073 of record JALMGJ010000009.1, read on the forward strand.
TTTGATTTCACAGAAGTGTGATTGACTTGGACTTACATTGTGTTGTTTCAGTGTTCCCTTTATTTTTTTGAGCAGTGTATAAACCTCCAAATCAACTTCCCCCCCAAAAAAACCTCATTCAACTAAATATTTTGTTCATACCAATATTCTATATATTTCTGATCACTATAGTGTGACACCCTCGATCCGTTGCCTATTAAATCAGAGTTCCTGACACAAGCCACTCAGGGATATGAAGGAATCTTGATTAAAGTCAGTGATCCATTGCATGTTAAAGACTCGAGTGAATAAAGTTCCTGAAACCAACAGTTTAAAAATCTCTAAGGTTCCCCCCCCATCGGAATTCGTGGCTTGATCACCCTTCCTTTTGTCTCAGTTTTCAGGTCTTTCTGTGTCCAAATCAACTAACGTGGCAATATTGCCCTTTGATCTCTCCTGGGTGCTGAATCGCTCAGCGCAATTCTTTGATTAACATAGTTTGCAGTTTCCTGTGAGTTTAACAGACTGTCGGGATGTTCCTTCCTGGCGCTATGGCAGGATGGCATGGATGACATCCTGACATACCGCCCCCCTAAAACTACATCTCCCGCCTTTAGTGCTTTATATACAAAATATAAAATACATTACACTTCACCTGTTACATAGGGTTCCCCTCCCTTTTCCCAAACCTTCTATTATGGCTTGGTTGGGAATTTGTCATGAAAATTTTTCACTAATTTAGGTGCTTGTACATGACAACTGTCCAACCACTCACTCTGAGATCTGGGGAAATGCTTCCACTGTATTAAGTACTGCAACCACCACCACACCGATGCCATCTGGAGTCTAGTATCTCTTGCACCTCAAAATGCTGTTCTCCATCGATCATTACTGGAACTGGTGTAGGTTGTTCTGGGTGCCAGCGTTCTGAGTCTTTAACTGGTTTCAGCAGACTACAATGAAAAACAGGATGGACTTTTCTCAAATATTTTGGTAGCTGTAACTGTACTGTCACATTGGTGATAATTTTGGTGATAGGGAAAGGATCCACATATTTTGGACCCAGCTTTTTTGAGGGTTGTGAGGATCTTAGAAACTTTGTAGATAAATACACCTTCTCTCCTACTTTCAGTTGCCATTCTGGTGCCCTTTTGTGGTCAGCATATTTTTTGTAAGTTTCTTTGGTGCCTTCCAATGCCCTCTCTATTGTTGGCCACCCGTCAGCTATGCATTTCATCCACTCATCCAATGGGACGATTTCAGTTTTATCTTTTGGCAACTCCAGGAATGCCACAAACTCTTGCCCATTCACCACTTGGAAAGTGGGAAACCCCGTATTCTGGTGTACTGAATTGTTATAAGCCATTTTGGCAAATGGAAGTAGATCCACCCAATTGTCCTGCTGATAGCTGATGTAGCATCTAAGGTACTGCTCCAACACTTGGTTAGTACGTTCACAGCCTCCATCCATTTCTGGATGATGGCTGGAGCTTAAGCCTTGTCCCATGCCAGTCATCTTTAGGAATGCCCTCCAGAATTTGGAGGTGAATTGTACGCTCCAGTCGCTTACGATTCATTCAGGGGCCCATGTTGTCTATAAATGTGTTGCACAAACATCTTGGCTAGCTGCCCTGCATTTGGTATACTAGTGCAAGGAATGAAATGGGCCTGCCTTGAAAATAAATTGGTTACTACCCAAATCACTGTCTTCTTGTGGCTTTCTGGTAAATCTACTATAAAGTCCATAGCTATTTGTTTCCAAGGTTGGGTGGGGCTTGCCACATTCTGCAATAGTCCTCTTGGTTCCCCCCCCCCTCTTTTGGCCATAGCACAGATTGGGCAACGGGCTACATATTCCTCCACATCTTTCCAAAGGGATGGCCACCAGAATTGCCGCCTCAAAAGGTGCAGTGTCTTTAGGGATCCAAAGTGCCCAGCCAACTTCACATTGTGGCATCTCTCAAGTATTTTCCTTCTCAGGGGCTCCGGAATATACAGCCTATCCTGTCAGGGAGATAACTGGTGAAGAAGGAGGGGGCTCCCTCCAGGGGGATAAATGCATGTGCAGTACTGAATCGCTTTGCTTTCCTCCCAAGAGGTTAAAGAAGGCCCCGCCCTAGTTTCTTGGGCCTTTTCTCTGAGCATCATTAGTTCATTTTAGTTTAGCTGGATTCTGTCTAGCAGAATACAAGAATAAAACACTAGAGCCTTTACACGAAGTCTCAGCGTGTTCCTTCACTCAAAGTCAGGACATCAATCCAGCTAAACTCCAAACTCCCATCAAAAGAGGGAGGAGGAAGATTTGAAGAATGTCTTCGGAGGCACAAGAACTCCAACAGGTGATCCAGCAGCTTGTGGCGGCTCTGCAACACCAGCAGCAGGTCGATGTTCAGGTCAATACACTACAGACAGCTATGCTGCAGAAGTTACAGCAACCAGCTCCAGCTGCTTCGCAGCCAGTCCTGGCAGCAGCACCCCCGCCAGTCGTCCTGAGTTCCCAGGGCTGTTTGGCAGAAAAGTTTGGGGGAGAGGCTGCACAACTATGAACATTCCGCACTCAGTGTACCATGTTCTTCGACAGCCGACCAGCTGAATTCCCAACAGACAGAACCAGAGTCACCTTTATTTTAAGCCTGCTGAAAGGATCAGCTGCGAGATGGTCCATCCCAATGGTGGAGAACAATGACCCAATTCTAAACGACTACCAGAATTTTATTGGCCGTTTCAGAGCTCATTTCGATGACCCGATCAGAGAAGTCACCACCAGCCGGGAAATTCGAAAACTCCGACAAGGCAGTAGGAGAGTGGGAAATTACATTGCTGATTTCAAACTGTTGGGAGGAGACTTGGGCTGGAATGAGATCGCCTTAAAAGATCAGTTTAAACAAGGGCTTGATGAAGAGATTAAGAGCGAGCTGGTGAGTGGTATCCATCAAAGTGGTATCATCTGCATATCTGAGATTGTTAATGTTTCTTCCAGCGATTTTAACTCCAGCCTTGGTTTCCTCAAGCCCAGCACGTCGCATGATGTGTTCTGCATACAGGTTGAATAGGTAGGGTGAGAGTATACAACCCTGCCGTACTCCTTTCCCAATCTTAAACCAGTCCGTTGTTCCGTGCTCTGTTCTTACCATTGCTACTTGGTCGTTATACAGATTCCTCAGGAGGCAGACAGGATGACTTGGTATCCCCATACCACCAAGAACATGCCACAATTTGTTATGATCCACACAGTCAAAGGCTTTAGAATAGTCAATAAAACAGAAATAGATGTTTTTCTGAAACTCCCTGGCTTTCTCCATTATCCAGCGGATATTGGCAATTTGGTCTCTAGTTCCTCTGCCTTTTCTAAACCCAGCTTGTACATCTGGCAATTCTCGCTCCATGAATTGCTGGAGTCTACCTTGTAAGATCTTGAGCATTACCTTAATGGCATGTGAAATAAGTGCTACTGTTCGATAGTTTGAACATTCTTTAGTGCTTCCCTTTTTTGGTATGGGGATATAAGTTGATTTTTTCCAATCTGATGGCCATTCTTGTGTCGGGGTTCTGTATAAAAAATCAAATCGCTCTCTCTACACTCTGAGCGTTTTCTCATAACAAAATGAGTGATAAAATGCAGGTGGCCCATCACGTGACGCATTGTTTTGGCTAGCTTCTAACTCATCCCATGGGAATGTTTCCTGGAGGGGAGACAATGTACAACAATGCCATCTCATGGCAATTTATAGTAAGTGCAACTCTGTTAATCTGAAAATGTCTTGTGTCCCTGTAACATACATCCAATCAGAATGCTGTAACAAGTGTATATCTCAGCTGTGAACTATGGGTCTATGCTTCTTGACTTCTTGTCTTGTTGCCATGTTCCTGTATGCCTAGACACGCCTGGCTGTTTGTGTAGGCCATGGCGTTCTTCCCATCTGCCTGGAGAAGCCAAAATGGAAACGCCAGAGAGTTTACTTTCTATTCAAACAGATATAAATCATTCTCAAGAATTGACATGATTTGGACATCAAAAAATTTGGAAAATAAAATTAAAGATAGTACAATTTTACTGAAGACTTTATCAGACCATAACCCTGTGCAAATAACTCTGGAGATAAACTCAAAAAATTATAGATGGAGACTAAATGGAAATATTTTGAAAAATAAGAAAAAATTAGATGATTTAAAAAAGAAAGTAAAAGAATTTTTCCTTTGGAACATGGACACAGAGGTTAAATTAGGAACAGTTTGGGATGCAAGCAAAGCCTTCATCAGAGGATACTTTATATCGCTGAATAATTTTCAAAAGAAAAATAGTAGCAAAAAATTACAAATAATTTTAAACCAAATAAAAGAAAAAGAAAAAGAATTACAAAACAATAATAAAAAAGAAGAAATTTTAAATCAGATTAAATTATTACAACTACAAGTGAAAATACTAATGACAGAAGAGATTGATAGAAAATTAAAATATACTAGACAGAGAAACTTTGAACATGCGAATAAGCCAGGTAAATGGTTGGCATATAAATTAAGAAAAGAAAGAGAGAGAAAAAATAATTCTAAAAATTAGAGAAAACGATATGGATTTAACTCAAAATGAGAAAATTAAAAATGCCTTCCATTACACAAAATTGTACAAAAAACAAAAAACACCGTTGGATAAAATTGAACAATATGTTCAGGAATGTGATTTAGAAAAATTAACAAATGAACAGAAAGATATCACAAATAATTTGATTACATCACAAGAAATAACAGAAGCAATTACAAGACTGAAAATAGGTAAGACCCCAGGACCTGACGGGTTATCTGCAGGATACTATAAATATTTTAAAGATCAATTAATAGAACCACTTAAAAAATTATTTAATTCAATTCTTGAGGGCAACGAAATACCACAATCATGGACAGAAGCCAAAATTACTTTAATTCCCAAAGAAAACCAAGATTTAACAAAATGTCAAAATTACAGACCAATTTCCTTATTAAATAACGATTACAAATTATTCACTAGCATTTGGCTGAAAGATTAAAAAAAATTCTACAAAATTTGATAAATCATGATCAGAATGGATTCTTACCAAATAGACAAATTAATGAAAATTTACGTACAATAATAAATTTGATAGAATATGCAAATGTTCATAATGAAAAATCTATAATGTTATTATTCCTAGACGCAGAGAAAGCATTTGATAACGTAAATTGGGATTTTATAATTAAAACATTAGAACACAGAAATTTTGGGGATAAATTTATAAAAGCAATTCAGGCAATTTACAAATTACAGAGAGCCAAAATTATAGTGAATGAAGAAGAAACACAAGAAATTAATATAGAAAAAGGTACACGTCAAGGCTGTCCATTATCTCCGTTAATATTTATATTAGTATTGGAAGGTCTACTGCAAAAAATTAGAAAAGATGATAATATTGAAGGTGTCAAAATTAAAAAAGAAACATATAAATTAAAAGCCTTTGCAGACGACCTGGTGATAATATTACAAAACCCACTAGATTCAATAGAAAATTTAAACAAAAAGTTGCAAGAATTTGGAGGTGTAGCAGGCTTTAAAATAAATAACCAAAAAACCAAAATGATAAATTTGAATATGACAAAAGAAGAGCGAGAAAAATTGGAACAAAAATCAGGATTCCAAAACATTAAACAAATTAAATATCTAGGAATACAGATAACTACTAAAAATATAGATTTATTTAAAAATAATTATGTTAAAATATGGAAAGAAATCAAAAATGATTTAGAAAAATGGGAATCTTTACAACTGTCGCTATTGGGTAGAATAGCGACAATAAAGATGAATGTATTACCTAGAATTTTGTATCTGTTCCAAACGATCCCTATAACAATAACAGACCAGACTTTCATAAAATGGCAAAAAGATATAACAAAATTTATATGGCAAGGAAAAAAGCCCAGAATAAAATTAAAATACTTACAAGATATTAAAGAAAGAGGAGGATTGGGATTACCAAATTTAAAATTATATTATGAAACTTGTTGTTTGATCTGGCTGAAAGAATGGATAATATTGGAAAATACAAATATACTAAATTTAGAAGGACATGATAATAGATTCGGTTGGCACGGATATATGTGGTACAATAAAAGTAAAGTTAACAAAGCATTTAATAATCACATAATTAGGAAATCATTATTAAAGTATGGAACAGATACAAAAACTCTCTACTACCTTCACTTCCACTGTGGACATCATCTCAGGAGGCATATGCCAGAAAAGAAAGCTCAAATGATAAAAAATGGTTAAGATACAAAGCTCTGCTAAAATTTAGGGGAAATAATTATGAATTTAAAACAAGAGAAGAATTAGAAAAAGAGGGGTACAAATGTCAGTGGTTCTTATATTTACAATTAAAAGAACAATTCAAATTGGATCAAAAAACATTCAAATTTCTTAAATCAACAGAAAATTGGGATAATATATTATGGAAGGAAAATGACCACTTAATTTCAAAATTATATAAAAATTAATAGATTTAAAAACTAATGATATAATAACAAAAAATTATATGATAAAATGGGAAGAGAATTTGAATAGAGAGATCAGTTATGAAGATTGGCAAACCATTTGGATTAAAAACACTAAATTTACTCTAAGTAATAATTTAAAAGAAAACAGTTACAAGATGGTAAGCTGCTCAAAAAAATAAAGGGAACACTGAAATAAGACATCCTAGATCTGAATGAATGAAATATTCGTATTAGTTACTTTGTTCATTACATAGTTGTATGTGCTGACAACAACATCACACAAAAAGCAATGGAAATCAAATGTAAGCAACCCCTGGAGGTCTGGATGTGGAGTTACACTCAAAAATTAAAGTGGAAAAGAACACTACAGGCTGATCCAACGTTGATGTAATGTCCTTAAAACAAGTCAAAATGAGGCTCAGTAGTGTGTGTGGCCTCCACGTGCCTGTATGACCTCCCTACAACGCCTGGGCATGCTTCTGATGAGGTGGCGGATGGTCTCCTGAGGGATCTCCTCCCACACCTGGACTAAAGCATCCCCCAACTCCTGGACAGTCTGTGGTGCAACGTGGCGTTGGTGGATGGAGCGAGACATGATGTCCCAGATGTGCTCAATTGGATTCAGGTCTGGGGAATGGGCGGGCCAGTCCATAGCATCAATGCCTTCGTCTTGCAGGAACTGCTGGCACACTCCAGCCACATGAGGTCTAGCATTGTCTTGCATTAGGAGGAACCCAGGGCCAACCGCACCAGCATATCGTCTCACAAGGGGTCTGAGGATCTCATCTCGGTACCTAATGGCAGTCAGGCTACCTCTGGCGAGCACATGAAGGGCTGTGCGGCCCCCTAAAGAAATGCCACCCCACACCATTACTGACCCACTGCCAAATCGGTCATGCTGGAGGATGTTGCAGGCAGCAGAACGTTCTCCACGGCGTCTCCAGACCCTGTCACGTCTGTCACATGTGCTCAGTGTGAACCTGCTTTCATCTGTGAAGAGCACAGGGCGCCAGTGGCGAAGTTGCCAATCTTGTGTTCTCTGGCAAATGCCAAACGTCCTGCACGGTGTTGCGCTGTAAGCACAACCCCCACCTGTGGACGTCGGGCCCTCATACCACCCTCATGGAGTCTGTTTCTGACCGTTTGAGCAGCCACACGCACATTTGTGGCCCACTGGAGGTCATTTTGCAGGGCTTTGGCAGTGCTCCTCCTGTCCCTCCTTGCACAAACGCGGAGGTAGCGGTCCTGCTGCTAGGTTGTTGCCCTCCTATGGCCTCCTCCATGTCTCCTGATGTACTGACCTGTCTCCTGGTAGCACCTCCATGCTCTGGACACTACGCTGACAGACACAGCAAACCTTCTTGCCACAGCTCGCATTGATGTGCCATCCTGGATGAGCTGCACTACCTGAGCCACTTGTGTGGGTTGTAGACTCCGTCTCATGCTACCACTAGAGTGGAAGCACCGCCAGCATTCAAAAGTGACCAAACCATCAGCCAGAAAGCATAGGAACTGAGAAGTGGTCTGTGGTCACCACCTTCAGATCCACTCCTTTATTGGGGCTGTCTTGCTAACTGCCTATGCTTTCCGCCTGTTGTCTATTCTATGTGCACAACAGCATGTGAAATTGATTGTCAATCAGTGTTGCTACCTAAGTGGACAGTTTGATTTCACAGAAGTGTGGTTGACTTGCATTGTGTTGTTTCAGTGTTCCCTTTATTTTTTTGAGCAGTGTATATGACTCCTGAGAAATTATATAAAATGAAATGTTTAGGATCAAACATTTGTTGGAAGTGTAAAATAAAAGTTGGATCTTATTATCATTTATGGTGGTCCTGCAAAAAAACTAAAAAAATTTGGGGAAAAATTCATAAGTGTATTTGTAAAATTATTGGAATAAATATGGAAAAGAAACCAGAATTCTACTTATTGGGACTTATGAACACAAATTGGACTAAAGACTGTAAGAATTTACTACTACATCTGATCGCTGCTGCAAGGATAACCCTAGCGAACATTGGAAAGAAGAACAGACTCCACCAATAGAAGAATGGATTTTCAAAACAATGGAATTAGCACAAATGGACAGATTAACGAACTTAGTAAAAGATAAAGAAATTGGAAATTATGAATCAACATGGAAACCCTTTTTAAATTTCATACAAAAGGATTACAATATAAAATTATTTTTGTAAGATAGATTAAAACAATGACAAAAGAAAAAGTTGAAAATGAAATTAACAAATGAGATAAATTACAAATATAAAGACAAAATTTTAAAAAGGAAGAAAAATATAAAGAAAATAGTATTATTGAATAAAAGTTTAAAAAGTTTCTTCTTAAAAGAAATAGGAAGTCACTTTATTCTGTATGTAACTTTGAATGTTCTTATAGTTTTGTATCTTGTGTTTTGTGTAAGTATGTTATGTATGTGCTGTAAATCTTTGTAAATGTAACTATCGATGTGATGTGTAAATAAGGTATTTTAAATAATAAAATTTACTTATTAGAATGCTGTAACAAGTGTATATCTCAGCTGTGAACTATCGGTCTATGCTTCTTGACTTCTGGTCTTGTTGCCATGTTCCTGTATGCCTAGACACGCCTGGCTGTTTGTGTAGGCCATGGCGTTCTTCCCATCTGCTGATGGAACCAAAGGAACGAAACTCTGCTTATGGTTTGTTTGTTTTTTCTTTTTGCAATAATGTAACTACATATGCATTTATTGCCTTATGCTACAAGTAAACAACTTTTAACCCTAAACGCTGCACTCTGTCTGTTTTGTTTACTCTGCGCCTGAAACTCCATAAGCCAGCAATATCCCACATCTTATGTTTTCCAAATTCTATTGTCTTCTTCCACTTCCGCACATTGCTTGTTTAAAAATAATTCCTTATCTCTTCTGGCTAACCTCTGGAATTTTGCATTTAATTGGGCATATCTCCCCCTATCACTGTTGCCTTTTGCTTTCCTTCTTTCTTGGGCTACTTCCAGTGTCTCAGCAGACAGCCATCTTGCCTTCTTGGTTTTCTTTTTCTTTGGGACGTTTTTTGTTGCCGCCTCCTGAACAATGTTGCGAACTTCTGTCCATAGTTCTTCTGGGACCCTATCTACTAAATCTAGTCCCTTAAATCTATTCTTCACCTCCACTGCATATTCCTTAGGAATATTAGTGAGCTCATATCTAACTGATCTGTGGGTCTTCCCTATTCTCTTTAGTCTGATTCTAAATTTTGCAATAAGAAGTTCGTGATCTGAACTACAGTCAGATCCAGGTCTTGTTTTTACCGACTGTATAGATGTCCGCCACCTTTGGCTGCAAAGAATGTAGTCAATCTGATTTCGGTGTCGACCATCTGGTGAAGTCCATGTATAAAGTCGTCTTTTAGGTTGTTGGAAGAGAGTGTTTGTTATGCACAGTGAGTTGTCTTGGCAAAATTCTATCAGCCTATGTCCTGCTTCATTTTGTTCTCCCAGACCATGCTTGCCTGTAATTCCAGGTGTTGTTTGACTACCCACCTTAGCATTCCAGTCTCCTGTAATGAAAATAACATCTCTTTTTGGCATTTTATCCAATAGGTGCTGCAGATCCTCATAGAACTGATCTACTTCTGCTTCTTCAGCATCTGTGGTTGGGGCATATATTTGGATCACTGTGATGTTAAATGGCTTACCCAGAATTCGAATTGAGATCATTCTATCGTTTTTTGGATTGTATCCAAGCACTGGTTTAGCCAATTTTTAATTAATTATGAAGGCTACTCCATTTCTTCTGTGGTCCTCTTGTCCACAGTAGTAGATCTGGTGGTCATCTGATGTGAAGTGGCCCATTCCAGTCCATTTCAGTTCACTGACACCTAAAATGTCTGTATTTAATCTTGACATCTCACCAATAACCACATCCAATTTGCCCTGGCTCATAGATCTTACATTCCAGGTTCCTATGGTGTGTTGATCTTTAGAACATCGGATTTGTCGTTCACCACCAGCACCGTCGGCCGCTAGCCATCCTTTCGGCTTTGAGCTAGCTGCGTCATCGCGTCTGGGGCTAGTTGAACTTATCCTCTGTTCCTCCCCAGTAGCATTTTGACCATCTTCCGACATGGGAGTCCCATCTTCCAATGGTATACCGACATATCTCTGGTTGTACTGATCCATTTAGTTTTCACGGCAAGAATACTGGGGTGGGTTGCCATTACCTTCCCAGGGATCGTATTTAGTCTTTACCTTTACCTTTACCTTACTATAATTGCCATTCCCCAGTCATTTGGCATATGACCAGTCTGGTCTATGTATGTAAAGAGAGATGCTAATAGAGGTTCCCACAAACTAGAATTCCTTTTAATTATTTTGGGCAGGACACAATCCGCACCAGGAGCTTTATTAGGCTTAAGGGATTCAATCATCCAGGATACCTCTTGTGCTGTAACTGGAGGCCAGTGAGGGATACTATCCATATTAATCTGACTCTCTTTCATTTCACAAGCAGAGTCCATGTACATCCCTCTAAATAATTCCTCCCATGCATATGATGGCACTTGGTTAGATGGAGGGGGAGCAATTTTCCCAATCCTCTAGTAATATGCCAAAAAAGGGATGTATCTTTTATCCTTAATTCCTGCCAAGATTCCGTCAAAGCCGCACTTTTCTTTTATTTTAAAAGAGTCTTATATTGGACCTTTAAGGTCCTTAAAAAATGAGTTTGATCCTCAGAAGGAAAATTTTTACTTTTCCTATACACCATGTTATATGTCCTCTTTAACTGTACACAGTCCCAATCAAACCATTTTTTGTTTTTTATAACCTTATTTCTAGGGAAGAACTGTGTTCCCTTGAGAAGAACTGTTTTGAGATTGGCAATGAGACTTTCAAACCAACCTAAATATGATGTATGGGATGTACTATCTAGGAGGCGAGCACGGATTTCTAAAGTTTCAGGAGATAGCATCCATTTACCAACATCTCTTGCATTCTTCTCAGTCCATTTAATTCTCACCTGGGTGTTATTACTTTCCAGCATTGGGGGGTAACTTGAGTTAGCTCTTAGAGATTTCCAATGAGATATCAAGGTTAAAATTACAGGGTTGTGATCACTTTCTATTCTAGAATCTACCTCCATCCTCTGTAGAAATTTCAATAGATCACATGAAGTTATCCAATAATCAATTGTGGATCTTCTTCCTGCCCCCCAATAAGTGCATTCAGCTGGATAATCCCCTTTTATGGAACCATTGAGAATACAGAGGTCCAAACGTGCAATAATTTGTCTTTGCCCAATTAACTTTTGTATCTTTAAATTCTCTAAGGTACAAAGGTTCCTCTAATACATTCTCCTCATTGTAGATCTTAAATTGATTAAATAATGTATAGTCATTTAATCCCATCCTAGCATTTAAGTCTCCACCTATTAAAAATGAAGCTGTGGGGTATTTATCTGAGCAGCTGGAAATAAAATTTTCGATATGCTCCCAAATAGTACTGATCAAATCATTCTTATTAAAAGTAGGAATATAAACATTAAAAAGCAGAATTTCCATATTTTGGAAAAAAGCAATGTAGCCACTACCCATGGCTTTAATGGGGGCAGTGAAATACAATTAAATTGTAAAGCAGTGCTAACTAAAGTCGCAATGCTGCCCTTGGACCTCCCACCCACCATACTCGGAGCGGCCAAGATAGAATTAACCCAATATCTGTCTAGCTCCACCTCTAAAGAGGCCCAAGTTTCATGTAAAAAGAGAACATCAAATTGTGACAAATAGTCAAAAAAATGTTGGTCTTTTGATGGAACTGACCATCCGGCAATATTCCAAGTTAAAAAGGAAAATGCATAATCCTCCAAAGCCTGTCACAAGATGTGGTCATGATAAGAGAGAGCTACAAAGTTGTTATTTTGAGCTAAGGAATCAATAACAGGTATTACGACCTCTGGTGAGGTATAGCTTGCCTTGTGTAAATCCTGCCTCAGCTCCTGGGGCTTTTCTTCAGAATTAATATCAGCCAGCTGATTTTGCCTTGCCAAAACTTCATTCAGGGTCATTGGAGATAGAATTGGAGATAGAATTGCTATATCCTGCTGCATTTGTTTCTGTGACATTGGGGCTAGCGTAAATCCCCCTCCAGTCTCCTGATTTGTTGCTAAAACCCCAATAGTGTGTACTGATGAAAGTCGTAGCTCCTACTCAATTACAAGTTCCTTTATCGACCGAAAAGTATCCGGACTGCTGTTTTTTGGCTGGTCATGTTCAGACAATCCTTTGTTCGCTGAGAGAAGACAATCAAAAAGGATCCGACCTAAAAGGATCCGGACTCTCACTCGCTGGATCGTCACCTTGTTGTGGTGAGTGGGCTTGTGTGTTCCCAATGAACCCTGTGAGCGAAGCCATCGGGAGTCATGTACTCCTGGTAGGGTCACCCATGGCGGTAAGGTCCAGGGGGAGGAACCAGACAAAGAACGATCCAAGAAAGTCCTCAACGGCAGAACAGGTGGAAGATAACAAGGTGTATTGTTACAACGGCTGCGAAGGCGGATGAAGGCTGCAGCAGACAAAAGGTCACCAATCGTCATGGTATCCATGCCATTGGATTAGAGCCTTTTTCTGTGAAGGTTGTGTGCTGATCGTTGTGCACCGATCTCCACACATAAAACAAATTCACGCACAGGGGTCTTCCAACCACACCAAACCCAAAACAACCAAAAGTCCCATGGCGATTGACAAATGGCAACGGGGGCAGGACTGTGAAATCCGGAAGCTCCTAGTCATGGACCAGCACATGGGTGGTGGATATGGATTCAGTCGCCCTGACTCAAGGATCGAGGCAGTTGAGTAGTTCGGCAGCTGTATCCACGACTGAGCAGCCCTATTTAGGATCCACTCTGCTCACCCCATATGGGGAGGGGGCTAGAAAAGGTGCCCTAAACATAGTTTGCCTCATTTTCTCCCTGACTGGATTACCGCGACCAGTGGGGTCACCATCTAGCGGTCGTAAAAAGCACATGAATTTTGGAACATGGAATATACAGACACTGCAAGACAATATGGATAGTGAACGACCTGAACGTAGGACTGCCATTATTGCAAGGGAGCTGAGACGTTTTAATATTGATATAGCAGCACTCCAAGAAACTCGAAGAGCAGGAGAAGGACAGTTGAAGGAAGAAAAGGGAGGTTATACCTTCTTTTGGAAAGGACTGCCTGAACAAGAACGACAAATACATGGGGTAGGCTTTGCTATCAAAAACGACCTTGTGAAGCTCTTGTCAGAAGTTCCCACTGGGATTAACGAATGACTCTCAACTCTCCGAATAAAACTTGCCAAAAACCAACAGGCAACTATCCTAAGTGCTTACACACCAACACTAGATGCAGATGAGGATATCAAGGAAAAATTTTATACCCAGCTGGACACCATCTTATAATCCATCTTAAAATTTTATACCGGACTCCAAGCCTGGCTGGCAGCTCGACAAGTCAGAATTTTTCAGAGTGCTGAAGACCTGGCTGACTTTTCTTTGTTTGCAGGGGTCTACAGAAATTGTAAGACCACTGAAGTTTCCCCCTGAAGAAGGGGGGACCAGAAGATTACTCACAGGGCCGTTGGAATTGCCCACTCCTGTTTTTCTTTGCAGTTTCCACCAGAGAGAGAACGGGGGTGAATGCAGTGAAATGGCCGGAGGAGTATCTAGCTCTGCAAGGAACGTAAGTCTCTTGAGAGACATAAGAGCGTGCAGTCAGCTTTTAGACCACTTCATATTAATTTTTCTCTTACATTAGAATGTTTTTATCATCTAAGATTTTTCTTTGGACTTTGCTTAAAATGTTGGCTAATTTTGTGCTTTCTTTGCTATAATTGATTTTGGTGGAAGTTTGATAGATTCTATTTTTGCAACATAAGGAAACGCTTGCATTTTTTTTTACCTTTCTTTTGTATCAGAGAAGTTGGGACTTAAGAGATTTTGCTGGTAGTTTTTCACCCGACAAACCAATTGACTATTTACTTTCTGAGAAACTGTTTGTTTGGGTTAAGCAGCTTGTAGCCTGAAGAACAAAAGTACAGTGAAACGTTTGCATTTTTTCCTTCTTATCTTTATTACCTTTTTTTAGAGTGGATTTTGTCTCACTTGGAATTCATTCTTTATTTTTCCTTTTATAAACTGTTTGAAATATTGTTCTGTGGAATTTTTCATCTTATACTTTAAAAGTTTTTCTTACTTAATAAACAGATATTACTGGTAACTTTCCATTCGAATAGATCAGCTGACCACACAATCTCTGGGAAAGTGTTTTGTTTTGACTAGAACAGCTAGCTACGGCAGCCTGAAAAGGAGGGGGTAGATGAAAATGGCTTTTTTAACAGTACTTTTAAAAAAAATTTAAAAAGAATTTAGTGAAACTCTTTTAGAAATTAAGAAATCAATAGAACTTATACTGATAGATTTGGTGGCTCAGGAACAAAAGACACAAAAGATAGATTTAGAAACAGAAGAAAATTTTTTCGAGATAGCAGAGAAACAGGAAAAGAGGATTTTAAATAAATTGGTACAGAAGAAGACTCTGATATTTTACAGGAGGTGGTCGACTAAACAGGTTACACATTATAGTCTGGGCACAAACACATTGTGGCAGTTGAGACAGGAAGATTTTAACATGCAAATTGATAGATATGGTGAAATAAATATTTTGACATCCTACATGAGCTACAGAACAAAACAAGTTGTATATTGTGATCTTGGCATAACCTAAATAGGAGATTTAGTATGATGATATGGGACACAAGGTTAATGAAAACGCGGATTTGGAATAGACACAGAGTAAAAGTTGATATGAGAAACTGTATGGATACATAAAAATGTGATATTTTAAGTGTAAGATATAAGATTATAAATATAAATATAAGTTGATATTATAGATTACTTCTTTCTTGGAGATACATATATGAGAAAACAATGAGATGATGAGGTGGAATTAGAACTAATGTTATTACAGGATGACATATTTTTATAATTATATGTATGAATATATATGTATGAATATTATAAGAATTGGTATATTATGTATTATGTTATGTATTATGTTAGGTTAGGTATTAGTGGAATATATAGTTACAAAAATTTGTTAATTAGGTAAATTTGTTGGAAGAAGTAGAATATGGTATAATTATAGTTTAAATATTTTGTTCTTGTTCAGTCGTTTAGTCGTGTCCGACTCTTCGTGACCTCATGGAGCATAGATTATGATTAAATTAATGTTATTTTTATGGATATATATGAATAGAATATATTGTATTTTATTAGAATTAAAATAAGGCCTTGATTTGTTATATAAATGATTTAAGACCAAGTGGATTTTATTAAGGATATAAATAAATATAAATATAGATGTAAAAATGAAAAGAGTGAATAAAAAATATTAAACTGACACAGTTAAGAATACTAAAATGGACATTATCCCAAGGAGTGGAAACCACAGATGGATAATTGGAGAATTGTAAGAAAGGTGAAATCTGCATGAAGACCAGAAGATTGGATTATAGAAATTGAAGTGTATATGACAAAGAAAAGTTCCTGTGTATTGTATGAAAGACTAACATTTAAAGCAAATTATTGTATTTAAAGACCAAAGATAGATTGGAGGCCATCTACTTTCTATATTTCTTTTGTTTATTTTTTCTTTTTGACTTCACTTTTTCTTTATCTTTTTCTTACTTTGTATTTCTATTTCTTTTTTCTGCTTTAACTCTTAATATGTATTTTAAAACTCAATAAAATTTATTTTAAAAAAAAGGAAAAATTTTATACCCAGCTGGATACCATCTTATCAGAGATACCAAAGGAGGATAAAATTATCCTCCTGGGCGATTTCAATCCAAGAGTTGGGCGTGACTTTGATTTGTGGCCAGGGATCATTGGGAAAGAAGGAGTTGACAACAGCAACACGAATGGAATCTTACTTCTGACTAAATGTGCAGAGCATAACCTTGTCATTACTAACACACTCTTTCGCCAGAAAAATAAATTTAAAACATCATGGAAGCACCCACGGTCGAAGCACTGGCATCTTTTAGATTATGTAATTGTCCGTGCTAGAGATCGCCGTGATGTACTTCTCACCAGAGCCATGACGAGCGCCGATGACTGCTGGACAGACCATCGATTAATTCGATCCACGATGGCCATAAAGATTGTCCCTCATCGTAGGCTCCAAGGAAGAAAACCAAGGCGTAAAATGAATACACTGGCCCTTCAAGATTCTATTGAACGAGCTTGCTTTCAATCAACTCTCAAGGAACATCTGCCTATGGAACTTCCTGAAAATGTTGAGGAACACTGGATTAAATTGAAGACTTCTATTATTTCAGCCTGTGAACAAACTATCGGATACCAAACTAAGAGACATCAGGATTGGTTTGATGAGAATGATAGTGAGATTGAACATAATATTGACAAGAAAAGGAAAGCCTTCCGGATATGGCAAAAAGATATTAACTGTGCCATTAAGAAAAAAATCTACGCCAGTGCAAAGGCAGAAGTCCAAAGAAGAACTAGAGAACTTAAGAACATATGGTGGATAAAAAAAGCCCAAGAAACCCAACATTTTGCAGATGCTCATGATGCACGGGGCTGTTTTAATGCCATAAAGGCCATCTATGGACCAACAAACCATGGTACAAATCCCTTAAGCTCAGTAGATGGTGCTAAACCTCTAAAGGACAAAGAGTCTATTGCACTGCGCTGGAAAGAGCATTACTACAATCTCCTTAATCATCACTCTACTGTGGCTGATGAAGTCTTCTTGCAAATCCCGCAAAAACAAATAAGAGATGAGCTTGCAGTACCCCCTAGTTTGGAGGAAGTCAGTAAAGCCACTAAACAAATGAAAAATAACAAAGCTAGTGGACCTGATGGGATTCCTGCTGAAGTCTTTAAAGAAGGCGGGCCTGAACTTACACAACAACTTCATAAGCTCATCGAAAAAATCTGGATGAGGGAGGAGATTCCAGCAGACTTTAGGGATGACATAATTATCACTCTCTTTAAAAAGGGTGATAGAACAGACTGTGGAAACTATCGAGGCATCTCCCTTCTAGCCACAGCAGGCAAAATCCTGGCAAATATCATCGCAAACCGTCTCCTATCTGTATCAGAAGACATCCTCCCTGAAACGCAAAATGGCTTCCGCCCTTCCAGGGGAACAGTGGATATGATCTTCACTGCACGACAGCTTCAAGAAAAATGCAAGGAGCAAAACCACCCTCTGTACATGGCGTTTATTGATCTGACTAAAGCTTTTGATATGGTAAATCGTACTGCTCTCTGGACCATCCTTCTGAAAATCGGATGCCCTGATAAATTTGTGAACAGCTACTCCATGACGACATGATGGCAACAATCCTGAATAACAATGGCTCTCAAAGCAATCCATTTAAAGTGGAATTCGGCATTAAACAGGGATGTGTTATTGCTCCAACCTTATTCGCTATCTTCATCGCTATGATTATACACCTTGTTGAAGAGAAACTTCCTACTGGTGTAGAAATTATATATCGAACAGATGGAAAGCTTTTTAATCTTAGTAGGCTGAAAGCAAAAAATAAGGTAAGTACAACTTCTGTTATAGAACTTCAATATGCTGATGATAACGTAGTCTGTGCACACTCCGAGGAAGATCTTCAAACTATCCTAAACATCTTTGCAGAACATATGAAAAGCTCGGCCTCTCGATTAACATTAAAAAAACCCAAAGTGCTTTACCAGCAAGTTCAAACCAATCCCTCCACAGAGCCATCAATCCAGCTTAAAGGTGTGTCACTAGAAAATGTCGACCACTTTTCTTATCTCGGCAGCCATCTATCTACAAAAGCCGACATCGACGCTGAAATTCAGCATCGCCTCAGCTCTGCGAGTGTAGCTTTCTCCCTAATGAAGCGTAGAGTGTTTGAGGATCGGGACATTCGCAAGGAGACCAAAATGCTTGTTTAAAAAGCCATTGTACTACCAACCCTTCTGTACGCCTGTGAAACATGGACCCTCTACAAACTCCATCTCCAACTTCTTGAAAGATTCCATCAACGCTGCCTCCGAAAAATTCTGCAAATTACTTGGGAAGATAGGCGGACTAATGTTAGCATATTAGAAGAAGCAAAAACCACCAGCATTGAAACAATG
Organism: Charina bottae; assembly: GCA_023362775.1. Lineage (NCBI taxonomy): Eukaryota > Metazoa > Chordata > Lepidosauria > Squamata > Charinaidae > Charina > Charina bottae. The sequence continues at coordinate 49,573,719 of JALMGJ010000009.1, forward strand.
ATCATCCAACATCAACTTCGCTGGACCGGCCATGTTGTTCGAATGCCTGACCATCGTCTTCCAAAGCAGCTACTTTACTCCCAACTTAAGAATGGAAAACGGAATATTGGTGGACAGCAAAAGAGATTCAAAGACACTCTCAAAGCTAATTTAAAAAAATGTAATATCAGCATTGAGAACTGGGAAGCCCTAACTTATGAGCGTTTCAATTGGAGGTCAGCCATTATTAATGGCGCTATGGACTTTGAAGAAGCACGAGTACAGGGTGAAAGGGAGAAAAGAGCTGAAAGGAAGGCACGTCAGGCAAACCCTCATCATGACCGTCTCCCACCCGGAAACCTATGCCCTCACTGTGGGAGGTTGTGCGGATCCAGAATTGGCCTTTATAGCCACTTACGGATCCACTGTTAAAATTTTACCTTTGGAAGACAATCTTACTCGGCTACGAGTGATCGCCAATGACTTCCAGTATCTACTAAACCCTTCACAGACACCCCATTGACTTTTGCTGGAACCATAATTTTACGTTGGTAGGGAGTACTTGTAGAAACTGTTCTAAAATTACTTCCTCTACCACTTCTTCTTTGTCCCTTTCATCAGGCCTCTACCATTTCCTACCTAAGTCATCCAGTCATGTCCACAACTCATGAACTCCTTCACATTTGTCAAATGTGTAGCCCCTAAACCTCTGCTTATAGGTATAAGGGGTCACATCATACCTATATAGAATTACCTCTTTAATGTGGTAATAATCCATTATTTCCCTAGCTGGAAGGCTGCTATAAGCCGAGATTTTCCTGTAAGACTAGGAGATAACCTGGCTACCCATTCACTCTCAGGCCATTTATAAGAGATAGCAACCCTTTCAAACATAGTGAAATAGGCTTCTATATCCTCGTCCTCAGTTAATTTAGGGATTTTTATATCTTTGGGACCACTTCCCCTCTCTGTATGTTCTGAAAACCCTAGAGGTGAATGTGCCCCTCATAGAGACTGTATCCCTTTAAGCAGGTTTATCAGCCCCTTAAACTCTTCCCTTCTTCCCTCTCTTTTCCCATTCTAACCCATCTCTTCTCTCTCGAGCTGTTCTTCTTGTTGCTGCCTCAACATTTCTGCAACAATGTTGGCCCAAGTATCTGGTCCTAGCCCCTTTTCTGGCTGTTCTACCTTTTTCTTTGGTTTAACAACTGGCTTAGGCTGGACACCTGACACCTGTTTCTACTATAGTGGTAGCCTCCTCTGTGTTTATAGGAGAATCAGCCCCTTCTGCCTTTTCCATGTTTGTTTGTTTGATGTAGGCTCTAGTGAGGGATCTGGTTTCTACAACCAGAATGTTTGCTATTTCCTGCAAAGTCTGAGGTCTACAGGGTCCAAATTCCCTTCCTTTAGCAACCAAAGTATGTTTTCTTTTCATGCACAGTATTTAAGGAGTCCTTTGAGCCTGAACAAACTCCCCTTAATCCTGGATATCCCACCTATGCCACCAATTTGTCATGGGTTCTTTTTATAGCCACAGGTTGTTTATACAGACTCAAATGAAGTCCCCCAATAAAGCACTGCACACTTAAAGTGTTTAAATATTCCCTTATAGATTTGGGGAGGTGTTTTACTTTAAACAACTATTTACAATATAAAAGTGTGTTCTATATAACTATGTAACTAGCTGATACAATCCTAGCTTATAACTAACTAACCTATATTACTAATGGACTTATTCTATACAACTATTCCTATCCTTATCTAATAAACATATAAACTAACTATTCTTATATTACTACTACTACCGTAAGCTTATTCTGTTGCTACTATATCTAGTACACAGAGCTTCTTTAATCGGGCAGTTTTCACACACTTGCCCCTCTTCACACGTTTGCTGCAGGACTTTTCTTCTGCGTTTTGTTTCCTCTGGACCTTCCAAGTCTCTGTGGGGAAAACAAACACCTTTCTGCTTCTTCAGTTGCTTTATTTTCTTTCTGGCTGGCTGCTGCAAAATCTCCACCCACACGCACACTAGCTCTGCACTCTCATCCTGCTTTCTCTCACCTTCTCCTCCCCCAGCTGTTACAAAGCTGCTTTTTTATCAGTCGCTCTGCTGTCCTGATGCTGGGAGGAGGTTTGAAGTAAGAGGGAGGGAGGTGGCACAGCTGCCTGCAATTACCCCAGCAGCTTGCTCTCCCACAGTCTGCCTGTCCCACAAGACCTTTTTTTTATAATGGCCTCAACTTGGCTTTTTTCTTCTATTCATTTTGGAGAATGTTTCAATCATTATTTGCCACCTAGAAATTCACTAGCTATATAGGTAGCACTATCAATTTGTCAAATAAATAAGTAAATATAGAATTTACTGTATATAAAGTGGAAAAGCAAGAAAGCAGACATAGCATCTTGCATGTGGAGAAAGCCTTTGATAACCTGGAACAGCCTTTCATATTTACATCTATGAAAAAAGGAACTGTGGTATCAATTTTATTACATGGATATGGAGTATCTACAAAAAACCAAATAGCTAAGCTCATTGTAAATGGACTTTTATGACAATAATGTAGAATAAAGAAAGGAAGCTTGCCCCCCTCTCCTTTATTTCTGTAATGGTATGTGGGAATGACCATGGGAGGACAGGGGAGAAATGTACTTTCAGACTTGCAAGATTGTTGTCAGCCTTGCGAGGTAGACCAGACAGGAAACACGGACAGAGGAGCTAATTCTACTTTAATGTAAGGCTACATTAACAGAATCTTGCAAGTCTGAAAGTACATTTCTACGGTCTAATAAAAGTTCTAGGAGGTAAAGTTCAAAATTTTACAAGACACATGTGGAAGAGCAGTCTGCTTAGAAAATTTGCAGGCACCTGTGCTGCCCCCGTCCCCTCCTCTCTGAGCCTTTTCTCCAGTGTCAGTTGCCAATAAAGCTGAAACCTTGACACAGGTGTGGGGGGGGAGACGGGAGGAGAACGGAGGAGACAGGTAATTTGGAAGCTCTGCACCCACCAGCAAATGGAGTAAAGCAGCCAAATAAAAGAAGGCGTTTTCCCATCACAGAGCCTGGATGGCCCATAGGAAAAGGACGAGGCAAGCACAGCACAGCCAATCAAGGCACAATGTGGGAAGGTGCAAGAGCTTTACATGCTGGCCACTAATAGAGAAGAAAAAAAGTAGAAGAAATTCCAGAGAGAGGAATTAAAGAAGGAACAGTGTCTGTAAGAGGAAAACATTGCTCTACAGTAGTAATAGTATAGAAGTAATACCAGTAGAATATAGTATAGAGAAAATTGTAATTGTATAGTAGCAACAGCAATAGAAATAGGGTTTAGGATAAGATAATAGCAATAGAAAGCGCTCACACATATATGTTTGTATGTTTCACTTTTGTATCTTGTTTTTTTCAAAATAAAACATCTCCCCAACCCTCATAGGGAGCTTTAAAACAACCACCGGTCTAGGGTCTAGTGCTTTTGTGGATCGTTTGAGTCTGGGTCAATCTAATTGGGTATAGTCCAAAAAAGGACCCATGACAGGATGAAAGAATGAGGTGGTTGGGTGGCCCCAAATGCTAAGTTGTATTATGAGGCTAGTTGTTTACCTGGGATAAGAGACTGAATTTGAACATATATGGCTGGATTGTCTCGAAGAAACAAGCAGGACTTCCAGGAACATGTCAGCTCCATCAGAACGTATCGGATAGAGGCAAACGACAGGGGATAGGTGGTCTCTCAATAACAGGAGCCTGTTCTATGAAAGGCTTTATGGATGATAACCAGCACTTTGACTTGCCCCCAGAAGCCTACCAGTGCAGCTCAGGAAGAAGAGCTGCAGCTTCTGAGTGGCCTTCAAGGGCAGCCCCATGTAGAGTGCATTGCAGTAGTTCAGATGCACAGTGCGCAAAGCGTGAGTGACTGTCTCGAGGGTCTCTCCGTCTAGGTATGGATGTAACTGGAACATCAAGTGAACTTGGGCAAAGGCAAAGGGTATTGATTCCTGAAGATTCTGTTAAATATTATATCAAGTGAACTTGAGCAAAGGCCTTCCTCACCAGAGCAGTTATGAAGCTGTGAATTCAAGAAGACCCCCAGATTGTGCATCAGCCCGGAAGTCATGAAGGAAGGAAGGAAGGAAGGAAGGAAGGAAGGAAGGAAGGAAGGAAGGAAGGAAGGAAGGAGCAACAAGCAGACATGTTTCCTCAGCATGGAAGTTGGAGGAAACGAAAAGAACACAATTGCAGCCATGTATGGCAATTCACATACTGTATATCACCCCCAATTTTGTGTCAACCATCTGCAAATGCCAAGGGAACTGCCAATCAAGATGAGGGGCTTTAGATCTTCGACTTCCGGTGGGGAAATATGGCGGAAGCCCGCTTCTAACCTTCTAGGTCAGAATCGCAAACACAGCGTTTAATTATAGGCTCAGATAACGATCTGAGCCCTAAAGTTACCTCCGGGAAGGAGGGAAGCTTGGAATTACTCCCCAGGTCTTCGGAACAGCTGCAGTTTGCCGGAGGGTCGTAGAGACGATCGATGATTGAACGGTGAGTGGAACAGCTGAGAAGCGGGAGAAAAACCTTGTCCAAACTGTGCTTTAAAGCTCTTAAAGGTAAAGGTACCCCCCGCACATTTGTGCAGTCGTGTCCGACTCTAGGGGCCGGTGCTCATCTCCGTTTGTTAGCCAAAGAGCCAGCGTTGTCCGAAGACGCTTCCACGGTCATGTGGCCGCATGACACGCGTGGAACGCTGTTACCTACCCACCAAAGTGGTACCTATTAATCTACTTGCATTTGCATGCTTTCGAATTGCTAGGTTGGCAAGAGCTGGGGCTAGTGCGGGAGCTCACTCCGCACACAGGGCTAGGGATTCGAACCTCCGAACTTGCAATCTTCCGATCAACAAGCCTGGCGTCTTACTTAAAGGGACACAATTCCGACCACCCCACTTCTTAACTCAATTTCTATACTATCTATTGGATCTTAAGAGACTCTTTCCGATACAGAAATACTATATTCTCTTGGTGGATTTATCATTATTTTTTGGGATTTTTTTTGTAATGCTGAACTATCTTTTTTTTTATGAATATAAGTCGAGCAGGCATTCTAAAAGGTGTGCTTTTTATTGAAAATCTTTTTTTCTTTAAAAGGGACAAAAGTGCTCTCTGATACTTATTTTGTTTTTTTATTTGGAAAAGTCTTTTCTTTTTTTGTATAAAGTAACTGTTACATTTGAGACTGGAACTATTTTTAGACTCTATGAGAAAGTTTTGTTGTGGCTAGTTTTAAAAGCTGTGATTGGATACTGTTTCAAAACATGGACGTGACAAATTGTCAATAAGAACTTTAAGTTCCAATTCAAGGTCTGTGATTGTAAAGCCTCTTTTGTGATTTCTATTCTTCCCTTTACTTTTTTAATTACACTATTTGGACACAAGATGGAGCTCCAACATTAACTTTATAATATTTGAGATTTTTTATAGTGAGAGACTAGGAAGAAGGGGATTTTTTTTTCTTTTTTCTTATATTATATAAATTATGGCCACTAGAAAACAACCTAGACGTGGATCAGGGGGACCTCCTGAGCTAGATTTTATAAAAACGTTATTTGAAGAATTTACATTAAAAACTACACAATCAATTTCTCAATCCTTCCAAGAAATTAAACAACAAAATGAGAAAACGTTTACTGAATTTGAGAAAATATTTGATCAGAAATTGGAAAAAATGGAAATGAAATTAGAGGGAGGAATTAAAAAAGCGGATAACAGAATTGATGTTTTAGAGAGAGAAAGGGAAAATGATTTGGATAAAATTGCATTATTGGATTTGAGAGACAAGGAATTCTGTTTAAGGCTCAGAGGCATCCCTGAAGAAAGAGAGGAAAACCTTAAAGACAAAATTATACAGGCCTCGGCAGATTTAATTGAATGGGAGGAAGATAGAATGAATGAGGAAATGGAAAAAGTTTTTCGGATAAATTCAAGATGTGTGGAGATTAACAAAAAGCCAAGAGATGTACTGGTTCAGTTTGCTAGGAGGAAAATACGAGATTTGGTTCTTCAAGCCCATTATGATAACAAACTTAACATTGATAAGGTGGATATAACAGTATTGAAAGAAATCCCTGTTAGAATATTAAGAAAGAGAAAAGAATATACTTTTTTGACAGATGTTCTGAAAAAAAAATAAGATCCCCTTTCGTTGGGAGAAATTGGAAGGGGTGAGTTTTACTTTTCAACAACAAAAGTTTAGATTAACTTCAACCCTCAAGGCAAAGGAATTTTTGACAAAATATAAAGTTAAGTTGCATCAACATTCATTTGAATCACAAAATAGAGATCCTATACAACAAGAAGAGGAGACTGCTGCTGCAGCTAAAGATTGTGATGAATTGAAATTATAAAGATGGCTTTGAATTTTCTTACTTGGAATATAAATGGATTTGATTTTTCTCAGAAGAGAAAAAAAGTCTTTCATTATTTGAATAAATTGAAATGTGATGTGATATGCTTACAAGAAACACACATAAAGAAAAAAGATGTAAAATATTTAATAAATAAGAATTTAGGTCAAGATTTTGTTTCAGCAAATACAAAGAAAAAAAATGGACTTGTATTATATATCAAAAGAAGACACGAGAAGACACGATATCCTGGAGAAGAAGCTGATGCTAGGGAAAGTGGAAGGCAAAAGGAAGAGGGGCCGACCAAGGGCAAGATGGATGGATGATATTCTGGAGGTGACAGACTCAACCATGGGGGAGCTGGGGATGGTGACGGCCGACAGGAAGCTCTGGCGTGGGCTGATCCATGAAGTCACGAAGAGTCGGAAGCGACTGAACGAATAAACAACAATTATATATCAAACCTTATTTGAAACCATGTCTATTATTAACTGATGAACATGGTAGATATGTAGCAATTGAAATTGAACTTTATGGAATAAAATCAATTATTGTGGGACTTTATGCACCAAATGAGGACAAGAGTAAATTTTTTATACAACTTCTGAATGATTTGACAGTTTTTTCATATCAAAGTTGGTGTTTAATGGGGGACTGGAATGGAGTCACAACCCAGAACATCTGAAAAACCAATAAAAATAAGACAAGGCAGATTACCAAAATCTTTTTTTGATTTGATTGACAACTTATTTTTGGTGGATACTTGGAGATATAAAAATGGGTTGGCAAAAGAATATACTTTTTATTCAGAGAGACATAAATCTTTTTCTATAATTGATATGATATGGACTTCGAAGGATTTGGCAAAAATATTTCTAAGGTCGATATTTTACCAAAGACTTTTTCTGATCATAATCCTGTTAAGATGACAACAAAAAGAATTAGTAGGACATATAGATGGAGACTGAATGAATCTATTTTGCAAAATGATGAGGTCTTGAATGATTGTAAACAGAAATTAAAAGACTTTTTTGAAATTAATTTGGATAAAGGAACAGATTTGAAGACTGTATGGGATGCAAGTAAAGCTGTTATGGGGGGACACTTTATATATCATAATTCTATTCTTAAAAAAAACTCAACAAAAGTTTCAGAAGATTTTGAATCAAATAAAATTAAAAGAAATGGAAATACAGAAAAAAAAACTTCAGACAATAGTGTTTTATATCAGCTTAAATTATTACATCAACAAGTTTGAATGTTGACGGTGAAAGAAATTGAAATTAAATTGAAATATGCGAAACAATGATATTTTGAATCTGCCAATAAACCAGGAAGATGGTTAGCATATAAATTAAGGAAAGAAAGAGAAAAGAAAATGATATTAAAGATTTAAGATGGAGATGTGGAACTTTTAGATAACGAAAAAAATTAAGAAGTATTTCATAGTTTTTTTCTAATTTATACAAAAAACAAGAAATTTCTCTGGAAAAGATAGAAGATTACCTGAATAAACAAACTTTACCAAGACTTACACAGTTACAGAAATCAACATTGAATGACCCTATAACTACATTTGAAATTGTTGAGGCCATAAAGAAAGTAAAGTTGGGGAAAGCACCTGGACCTGATGGCTTATCTGCATCATATTATAAATGTTTTGAAGATCAGATTCTGTTACCTTTTAAAGTATTGATGAATTCCATTTTGACAGAGTCTTTAATGCCAGACTCATGGAAAGAGGCTAATATTGCTTTAATACCAAAAGAAGGACAAGATCCTTGCCTAGTAAAAAAATTATAGACCCATATAATTGGTGAACAACAATTATAAAATATTTGCATCAGTGTTGGCAGAAAGAATGAAAAAAATCTTACAAGAAATTATTCATCATGATCAATGTGGATTTTTACCAAAAAGGCAGTTGAAAGACAACGTAAGAGTGGTTTTGGATGTTATAGAATATTTACAATATCATAATGAATGCCAAGCAGCTCTTATTTTTTTAGATGCAGAAAAAGCTTTTGATAATTTGAACTGGAGTTTTATGTTCAAGGTTTTGGAGATTATGGACTTTGGAGAGTATCTCATTCAAGGTATTAAAGCAATTTACACACCACAAGTGGCAAATATAATGGTGAATGATGAACTGACTGAACCATGTCAGATACAAAAAGGAACAAGACAAGGATGTCCTCTATCTCCTTTATTATTCTTCCTAGTACTGGAAATTTTAAATAGAGACATTAGAAATGATGAACAAATAAAGGGACTAAAAATTAAACAAGAAGAATTTAAATTAAGAGCTTTTGCAGACGATTTAGTTTTGATATTGAAAGACCCTCTGGGAACGGCAGAGCATCTGATGAAGAAATTAAGAGAATTTGGGACATTGGCGGGACTCAAAGTGAATAAGCAGAAAACCAAAATGTTAATTAAAAATATGACCCGGCCTAATCAAGATCTGCTGATAGGTAAGACGGGATTTCAGATTGAAAATAAGGTTAGATATTTGGGGGTAATCTTAGCAACTAAAAATAGTATGTTGTTTCAGAATAATTATATTAAAATTTGGAATGATGTTAAAAAAGATCTGATAACATGGGGGAAATTACAATTGTCTCTCATGGGAAGGATATCTGTGATTAAGATGAATGTTTTGCCTAGAATGTTATTTCTTTTCCAGACTTTACCAATTTTATCAACAGACTTACCATTTAAAGAATGGCAGAGAGATATTTCCAAATTCATTTGGCAAGGCAAGAAACCAAGAATTAAATATAAATTGTTACAAGATGCCAAAGAATGAGGAGGTTTGGGTCTGCCTAATTTAGAATTGTATTTTGATGCCTGTTGTTTGCTTTGGATTAAGGAATGGATTACTCTGGAGAATAAGAAATTATTACAACTGGAAGGACATGAATTAAGATTCGGGTGGCATGCTTATTTATGGTATGACAAAGTTAAAGTTAATAAGGATTTTAAAAATCATTTTATTAGAAATGCCTTACTGAGAGTCTGGAATAATTATAAAGTAAGACTGTCTCCAAATGTACCATTATGGTTGTCTCCTCAGGAAGCAATTACCAGAAGAGAAAATGTGGAAGGAATCAGTTGGTTAAAATATAAAGACCTGTTAAAGTTTGAATGGGGTGAACCTAAATTTAAAACAAGAGAAATGTTGGAATCTGATGGATTTATATGTCATTGGTTCACCTATATACAATTGATGGAATGTTTTAAACTAGATAAAAAGAAATATAAATTTGTTAATGAAATAACACAATGTGAAATGGATTTATGTATAAATGATGATCATGTTATCACTAAGATGTATAAGATTTTGTTACAGATGAATATGGAAGATGAACAAGTTAAGGATTGTATGATCAAATGGGCTAAGAAATTTGGATATAATATTATGCTGGATCAATGGGAGAATATGTGGAAGAAAGGTTTGAAATTTACATTGAATTACAATTTGAAAGAAAAATTTTATAAGATGATGTATTGTTGGTATCTAACTCCTGATAAGTTGTCAAAAATGTATAGTGGTATAACTAATGTTTGTTGGAAATGTTTACAGGATGAAGGAACCTTTTACCATCTTTGGTGGACTTGTGAGAAAGCTAAAAAGTTCTGGGATCAAATATGTATTGTTATTCAGAAGATTCTTAAAGTAAATATACAAAGAAAGCCAGAACTTTTTCTTTTAGGTTTGATGGAAAAACAACTAGAGAAACAACATGGAGTCCTGCTACTGTATATGATCATGGCAGCAAGATTGTTATATGCGCAACGATGGAAAGATCCGCAAATACCTACAGTTGAAGATTGGATTGTTAAATTAATGGACTTGGCTCAGATGGCTAAATTAACAGTTTTAATAAGAGAGCATTCTATATCTACTTTTATCTCAAATTGGCAACCACTTTTGGAATATTTGCTTGTAATTGAAAAAAATGATGTTTTGATTTTGGGTTTTATAGATTGAATGATTTGTTGTAATAGAAATAATGTTAGGTTAGGTTAATTATTTGTAAGAGATTAGTTTTGTATTTAATCTTATATCTGTATCAGAGATAGTGGGAAGTCGCCTTATCTATTTTCTCTTTCTATTCACATCTTTATAGTTTTCTCTTTTTATTTTAGTTCTGTTTTCTATCTAATCTATAGTTGTATTGTCGAAGGCTTTCACGGCCGGAGTTCGATGGCTGTTTTGGGTCTTCCGGGCTGTGTGGCCGTGTTCTGGAACTTGTGGTTCCTAACGTTTCGCCAGCATCTGTGGCCAGCATCTTCAGAGGGCAGGAGCATAGACAGAAGCGAAATCTCTGTGCCCAGGAAGAGTGGCAATGTTTTGTTTGTTTTCTATTTATAGAGCTAAGTTATAGGAGATTAGGTGGGGTTTTTTTTGTTGTGTTGAAATGTTAACGAGTGGCTGATGAGTGTGATTAGCATGTTCATTGCGAGAAGTATTCCCATGTCCTGGTGGTTGGACTGAGTTCGTTGACCTTTTGCAGGCTGTGTTTTTCAGGACTGGTAGCCAGGTTTTGCTAATTTTTAGACTTTCTTCTTTTTTATTGTAACTGTGCTTAAAGAACACGAAAGACACTGCAGACTACAGCAAACGGAAAAATCTTCAGTAGCTGAACATGCTCTCAAGCAAACGGGACACAAAATCCTATTTGAAAACATAGAAATACTGGACAACACCAAAAGCCACTACACCAGATTATACAGAGAAGCCATTGAAATTCACAAACACCAGCACAGTTATAGTAAAAAAGTTGTGAACCACAACTTCCAGAACACGGCCACACAGCCCGGAAGACCCACAACAGCCATAATCTATAGTTCTTTCTTTTTTGTATCTTAAATATATAACTAGAAAATAAAATAAAATATATGGAAGATGAGGGGCTTTAGCTGTGTGGAAGCTTTCACCTACAACAGCTCTTTCCATTCCTCACATACAGATAGGCTTCCATAACCCTCCAAGACCACAGTGCCACAAACAAATAGAAAGATCAGGTCACAGAAACCTGTTTGGCCCAAAAAAGAGATCATGCACAAAACAGAAAATACTCCCCTCCTCCTACTGACAGAGACATGGAAAATTCTTTATAATTCTGTCAAAACATTGGCTAAATAATTTGCTAAATGATTACTCAAGAAGGCCCGTCTCTTTGGTTCTTTGGGCCAAATATTGATTAATTTGATTCCATTTGCTGGATTCCTTAACTGAATAGTGAAACATTTACCACAAAGGCTCTATAAAATGTTATTAACATCTGTCCTAAAAGTTGGATTGTTACACAGTTCAAATAAGTTTAAACTTGTTTGCAAATGTTCGTAGATCTCGCCCATACTAAAGCAAGAACAGATCAAATTCCTGGGGAGGAGAGAGAAATCTAGGGCAAAGGTTGAAGGTCCTCTCTTATATAGGGCAGTCTGATGATTCAGTAGAAAGAGTGGGCAGGCAATGCCTAATGCAATGCTTTGAAATACATGCCTGTATCACTTCGGTTTGCAGGATTCCTTGCAATTATTACTGAAAACTGCTTTGTGAAAGGAAATGGATTGGACTGGATCAATTTTAATATTTTTACTATTTATTCTTGCAGTTACGTCCCTTTTGAAAAAGGGCAGTTCCCGGAATAACAGCTCCCCAAATCTTCCCCCCGGACCCAGGACCATACCCATTTTGGGAAATCTGCACATGATGGATCTGAAGAGGCCTTACAGAACAATGAAAGAGGTAAAGCCTGACGATTAATAAGCATGAATGTTCTTTGCCAAACTTTATTGACATAGCACAAAATCTTGGTAACTTGCGCAGGTAAGTCTCATGTGTTTCCTGCTGCTTTTTGGTGGAAAATGTTGGAAATGTGGAAATGTTTAAAAAGAGAGGATTTACCTAGTATTTGAATACGTTTAAATATCCTGGAACGATTATTCCAAGAAAAACGTTTTGTTTTTGTTAGTACATTTTTCTAATTGTTTATAAAGATTGGCTGAGATGGTTCAAAATCCCAATGAGCCTATGAGGGTATCAATGCGATTAAAGTGAATGACTTGATATACTGTAAGTACTTATAGGGACTCCTATGTTTGCACCTTTTAAGCAGAATTAAAGGTAATTAAAACCATTTCTGCAGGGAGGAACACCCCCCCCCCCGAGATTCTCTTACAGCTATTAATGAAGGGGAGAGGGGTAACTTTCCTGATTTTCAGATTCATTCATCAGCATATATTTTAAGATCTTTCCTTAAGTTATTCACATGATCACCTTCCAAAGCTACTATGGGCACAATTGGAAAGTTTCTGTGTGATCCCTTCAACAACATGGGAGAGGCTCAGCTTCTCTTTCAGCTAGAATTCCACTGTATGTCCGGCACTAAAGGCTGCAAGACATCTTTGCAAAATGCTGGAATATAAGTGTATCTCTTGTGCAGGCTTATTCTTTTTATTTGTAAGAAGTATACTGTATATAATATGAAAATTAAAAATTATAATGAAAAATATAGCATCAAAATATTCCATAGAACAGAAAAAGGAAATAACATGACCTCAGCCTTGGAATTTTGACACATGGTTCCTTTTTTTTTTAGGTATGAATTTTATTTACGTGATCACCTTCCAAAGCTACTATGGGCACAATTGGAAAGTTTCTATGCGATCCCTTCAACAACATGGCAGAGGCTCAGATTCTCTTTTGGCTAGAATTCCACTGTATGTTGGGCACTAGAGGCTGCAAGGCATCTTTGCAACATCCTGGAATATAAGTGTAGCTCTTGTGCAGGCTTCATCTCACACAAAGTCCTCCACAGTTGACCCCTTTAGAATTTATGATAAACATTTGTCAGTTTAGCATGGTGATCAAGGATCCCTTTATTACCTAAGGGTTCTTTTTATTTATATTTATAAATATAGTGTGTAAATGAAATGAAATGAAAATTAAAAAACATAATAAAAAATAACAGCATCACAATATACCATAAAAAAGGAAAAGAAAATAACATGATCTCAGCCTTGGAATTGTGAAACATGATTTTTAAAAGAAACTTAACTGCTTATGTGAATCTAATTATTCACCAAAATGACCTCTCATTTTTCATCTGCTGAATTCTAGTTGTCAAAAGAATATGGTCCCGTTTTCCGTATCAAACTGGGATTCCAGGAAATGGTGGTGCTGACTGGCTATGAGACGATCAAAGAGGCTCTAGTGAACCAGGCGGATGCATTTGCAGAGAGGCCATTCATCCCCCTTTTTGAGGACTCAACAAAGGGGTTTGGTGAGTTACTTCATTCTGGATCATAGCTGGCATTCCTTGCTGATGTGTGATCAGTATTACGTATGTAGAACTTTTCACCCGAAGTTTTCATAGGCAGGGACCTCAGGGAACTGGAACAGCTTCTGTAAATCCAAACAGGATAGAGAAAAATATTTATTTTGCCACCTTTACTTGATCCCTGAATGCTAATGGAGGGAGCTGTAGAATAGAAAGCTGTGGTAATATTGTACCAACCCCATCAGCCTCACACGTTCCATGTTTAATTCTGCTTCTTTGCATTTGTGTGTCTGTGTGTCTGTGTGTAATTCCAGTAATACGTATGCCTTTTCCTGAATATTTCTCCTCATATACTTAGTTATACATACCTTTCGTTTGTGCAATGTTTTTGCCAGTTGCTCTCCCTTAATAAATATTTTTGTCCATCCCTCATGGAGCATTTCTCCATTACATATCAACGATGTGCGCAGCACACAAGTGCACTGCCACAGAATCCATTTAACAAACAGAAAAAAGAAAATAAAAGGAAATTATAGTATGACAGTACGGGCCCCAAACGACAGGAACTGAGAATTTGCAGAGCCTACTCCAAATCTCTATAGCTTTCCAAACTGTGTGTCGCCACACAAAGTGTGTCGCCACACACAGCGTGGTGTGTCGCCACACCACCCGGAAGCGGTGGTGCGTGCGTGCATGGCGGCAGCGGCGCGGGATCAGTGCTTCCGCGTTTTAGCGGAGGCTGCCGCCGCCGTGCACACGCGTGCCGCCGCACGCCCCCCCCGCGCTGCCGCCGCCGTGCGCACGTGCGCTGCTGCCGCACTGCTGCCACCGCCGCCACCGCTGGTGTGTCGCCAGCGGCGGCACTTTGGAAAGCCCTGCTCTTGAGAATATTCAAATTGGCTGGTCCATTTTCTAAGGAAGGAAAGATACTGGGATGAACTTCCCAAAAATATCATACACATTACACTGATGGATTTTTCTTGATAAAATTACATCTATCAATTTGTCCTCTTCTCTCAATCTTTCCTCTTCAGGTATTATTTTTTCTCATGGTGAGAACTGGAAAGTGATGCGACGGTTTACATTATCCACGTTACGGGACTACGGAATGGGTAGGAGGACCATTGAAGACAGAATCATTGAAGAGTGTAGTGTCTTGACAAAGACAATTGAGAATTATGCAGGTGGGTTGGCATTTCCTCCTAATGCTCTACCATAGTACCTTTCAGGACAAATGCAGAATGTAAAATAACTTCATCAGATTACATCAAGTGAACAAGGACTGCTTTTGGAGTACCTTCTCTCCAACAATTCTTAAACTCATCAGTATTTTCCTGCAAAGATGTCGAGCTTACTTGTCTCAGTTTATACTAATTATATTTACAGAAATGTGACTTATGGATGTCAAAATGATTCCATACTTTTTGATAAGCCAGTTGCAGTAAAGAAAGGCATGAGATCATAAAAAATGCAGTATCTAGTTTCCACAACACTGCTCACTCTATCTCTCCATACCTTCCTAGCCTTGCAGACCATACTTTCCATCACCAGGTCCATACAGGGCTTCCGACAGTCTTTTGTTCTTTAATATTCTCATCTCCCTCTTTTTGAGGACCTCAATTACTCCATCCAACCACAACTAGCTTGGTCTTCCATTTCCTCTCGACCCATTCATTTTATTTTTCATAAAATATTTCTGTGATTTGATCCTCGTTCATTCTCTCTATAGAACCAATGTATTTCTTTCATTTCCCACTGCATTCAACTTAATTGTCTCTTTCTCCTGATATATGAAATTCCATGTAACCAAGTGGGCGGAAGCATTCTCTTACCCCCAGCAATTTTGATACTCTGTGCTCAGTGTTGAACACTTTTCTGCACATTCCATTCATTCTCAGGCATGTTTTCAATCTATCAAGAACCACTCTTGCCACATTCAGCAATCAGTTCTCAACTCATAGGAAATACCATAAATCGGTTTATTCACTTTATAATGCATTCTAAAAAATGGAAATGTGCCCAGCCGGGTTTCGGGTGTGGCATCAGCCAAGACACCGGGGCAGGGGAGGAGGGGTGGCAGTTGTTATCCGAGAGTCCCTTGTGGCCTTCAGGGGCGCTGCTCCACAAGTGACCGGGTGTGAGACCCTGTTTTTCAAGTTGGGTTCACGAGAACAGTTGGGAGTGTTGCTGCTGTACCAGCCTCCCTGCTGCGTAGCAACCTCCCTGCCTGAGCTGCTCGAGGCTGTCTCAGGGTTGGCAGTGGAGTTTCCCAGACTTATGGTTCTGGGGGATTTCAATCTGCCGTCCCTGGGACGGTCCTTGGAGGCGGCCCGGGAGTTCATGGCTACCATGGCAGCTATGGGCCTGTCTCAGATTATTCGTGACCCGACTCGTGACAGTGGTCTCACTCCGGATTTAGTTTTCTTGTCCGAGCAGTGGCAATGTGATCTGAGGGGAGAGTTACATCTTTCCCCATTGTCATGGTCAGACCACACCCTGGTGACCCTGAGACTCTCTTGTGCTGCCCCACTCCGCAGGGAGGCGGGACCTATTCGACTGGTCCGCCCCCGGCGACTGATGGACCCAGTGAGGTTTCAGAAGGAGCTGGGGGTTATTCCCGAGGACTTGCTTCACGGTCCAGTGGAGGTCCTGGCTGCAGCCTGGAACAAGGCAGCAGCCGGAGCCCTGGACAAGATCGTGCCTATGCGACCTCTCCGGCCCTGTTCGGCCCGTCACTCTCCGTGGTTTACGGAGGAGTTGAGGGCTTTGAAGAGGGTTAAGAGATGTCTAGAGCGCCGCTGGAGAAAGACGAAGACGGAATCTGACCGAACACAATCTAGAGCCGCTGTTAAGGCCTACCTTATGGCGGTAAGAGCGGCGAAACGTGAATATTTCTCCGCTCTTATTGCGTCTGCAGAATGCCGTCCGACGGCCCTGTTTAAGATTACAAGATCGCTTTTGGGTCGGGAACAAGGGGAGACCCATCTACAGGGCCGATCGGAAGAGTTTTCTGAGCATCTGGAGGACAAAATCGCTCAGATTCATTCCAAGTTGGACTCCAAGCGTGAGACAAGATCTGGGGAGATGCCAGAGGCTCGTACTTGCCATGTTATCTGGGAGCAGTTTGATCCTGTTGGGCCTGATGAAGTAGACAGGATCCTTGGGATTGTAAATGCCACCACATGTCAACTTGACCCCTGTCCCTCCTGGCTGGTGAAATCAGCTAGAGAGGTGACATGTGGCTGGGTCCTGACGATTATAAATTCATCCTTGAGTGAGGGGGTGTTCCCGGCTGCCTTTAAGGAGGCGCTGGTGCACCCCCTCCTCAAGAAACCATCTTTGGACCCTACTATTCTGGGCAATTTTCGCCCAGTCTCCCACCTTCCCTTTTTGGGAAAGGTGGTTGAGAAGGTGGTGGCATTGCAACTCCAGAGGATTCTGGAGGAAACGGATGATCTGGACCCTTTTCAGTCAGGTTTCAGGCCAGGATATGGGACAGAGACTGCATTGGTCGCGCTTATGGATGATCTCTGGCGAGGGCGGGATGGAGGGAGTGCGTCCATCCTGGCTCTCTTAGATCTCTCAGCGGCTTTTGATACAGTCGACCATGGTATACTCTTGGGGCGGCTCAGGGAGTTGGGGGCGGGCGGCGTGGTTTTGCGCTGGTTCACCTCCTTCCTCCAGGACCGTTCCCAGTCGGTGTTGATAGGAGCGGAGGGGGCTGACCCGCAACCCCTGACTTGTGGGGTGCCGCAGGGATTGGTTCTCTCTCCTCTCCTGTTCAACATCTACATGAAGCCGCTGGGCGAGATCATCCGTCACCACGGGATGAGGTATCACTAATATGCTGATGATACCCAGTTATACATTTCCATCCCGGGTGAAGTAGGTGATGCGGTCGATGCCCTATCTCAGTGTCTGGAGGCTGTGGGGGTCTGGATGGGGAACAACAGGCTTCAACTGAACCCTGGTAAGACGGAGTGGCTGTGGATTGATGGCCCCCCTAGATCCGGGAAGTTGTCATCTTTGGTTCTGGGTGGGGTTGCACTACCTCACTCAGATCCAGTGCGGAAACTGGGGGTCCTCCTGGACTCGCGACTCTTGCTCGAAGAGTAGGTGGCAGTCGTGGCCAGGAGGGCCTTTGCACAACTTCGAGTTGTGCGCCAGTTATGCCCTTTCCTGGATCAGGAGGCCCTCCGAACAGTCACTCATGCCCTTGTCATCTCCCGCATAGACTACTGTAATGCGCTCTACATGGGGCTACCCCTGAAGAGTATCCGGAAGCTTCAGCTGGTACAGAATGTGGCGGCGCGAGCAGTTACGGGTGCCATAAGATCGGCACATGTAACACCTCTGCTACACGAGCTGCATTGGTTGCCAGTTTGCTTCCGGGTCCAATTCAAGGTGTTGGTGATTACCTTTAAAGCCCTATATGGCATAGGACCAGGGTACCTGAGGGACCGTCTCATCCCGATAACGTCAGCCCGCCCCACCCGTGCGTGCAGAGAGGGCATGCTTCGGACCCCCTCAACAAGAGAATTCCATCTAGCGGGGTCCAGGAGGCATGCCTTTTCTGCGACAGCGCCCGCCTTATGGAACATCTTGCCCCCGGAGGTGAGACTGGCCCCTTCACTCCTGGCCTTTCGGAAGGCCATTAAGACCTGGCTCTGCCGCCCGGCCTGGGACAATGGAGGTGGTAGTGCCTCCTGGGGTTGGCTGGCCCCGTAGCAATATGACCTGTGCTACGGTCCCCAATCCATCTTGGATTTTATTTTATTTTATTTTATTTTATTTTATTTTATTTTATTTTATTTTATTTTATTTTATTTTATTTTATTTTATTTTATTATTTTATTTTATTTTATTTTATTTTATTTTATTATTTTATTTTATTTTATTTTATTTTATTTTATTTTATTTTATTTTATTTTATTATTTTATTTTATTTTATTTTATTTTATTATTTTATTATTTTATTTATTTTATTTTTTGTTTTGTTTTGTTTTATATTGGATATATTTTTAATATATTTTCTATCTTGTATGGTTTTTAAAATTTTAAATTTTTAAGTTTTAATTATTGTAACCCGCCCAGAGTCCCTTGTATGGGAGATGGGCATGGAATAAATTAAATAAATAAATAAATAAATAAATAAATAAATAAATAAATAAAATTCTCTTCATATCAACAATGTGCAATAAACCTACCTGCTCACATCCACTTATGTCTCATTATATTTCTGTGAACCACTTAGAGTCAAATGATTGAAGCAGCAGAGATGATCTACCTAATGCCATGCAAGCAATCACAGTTTATATAGGTGTCTGCATTCCAGGGTTTGAATTCTAGTCCTTTCCCTCCAACCTTCTGAGTGAATGGTATTTTGGCTGTTCTGTTCACAGATTTGAGAGTGGGAAGTACCAGCACAGTCCTGTCATAATCGCTTTGTCCTGCCTGGTGGGAATTACTGGTTAGATACAGCCATAACTATCTGCATTCAGATCTATTATAACTTCCTCCCATATAATAGATCTAATTTTCCTTCCTTCCTTTTATTTATTAGTTCATGCTCTTTAAAATTTACGTCTCTTCCATTCCAAGCCACAGACTTCCATATCGCTTGGTCATCACCAATGGTCCATTTGTTGTTGTTCAGTCGTTTAGTCGTGTCCGACTCTTCGTGACCTCATGGACCATAGCACGCCAGGCCTTCCTGTCCTCCACTGTCTCCCGGAGTTTACTCAAATTCATGTTCATTACATCGGTGATGCTATCTAACCATCTCATCCTCTGCCGTCCCCTTCTCCTTTTGCCTTCAGTCTTTCCCAGCATCAGGGTCTTTTCCAGTGAGTCCTCTCTTCGCATTCGGTGGCCAAAGTATTTGAGCTTCAGCTTCAGTATCTGTCCTTCCAATGAGCAGTCAGGGTTGATTTCCTTTAGGATTGACTGGTTTGACCTCCTTGCAGTCCAAGGGACTCTCAAGAGTCTTCTCCAGCACCACAGTTCAAAAGCATCAATTCTTCGGCGCTCAGCCTTCCTTATGGTCCAACTCTCACAGCCATACATTACTACTGGAAAAACCATAGCTTTAACTATACGGACCTTTGTCGGCAAGGTGATGTCTCTGCTTTTTAATATGCTGTCTAGGTTTGCCATAGCTTTCCTCCCAAGGAGCAAGCGTCTTTTAATTTCATGGCTGCAGTCACCGTCTGCGGTGATCTTGGAGCCCAAGAAAATAAAATCTGTCACTGCTTCCATTTCTTCCCCTTCTATTTGCCAGGAAGTGATGGGACCAGATGCCATGATCTGAGTTTTTTTAATGTTGAGTTTCAAGCCAGCTTTTGCACTCTCCTCTTTCACCCTCATCAAGAGGCTCTTTAGTTCCTCTTCACTTTCTGCCATTAGGGTGGTATCTTCTGCATATCTGAGGTTGTTGATATTTCTCCCGGCAATCTTTTTTTTAATATAAATTTTATTGAATTTTGATTATACACGGTTAAAAGTTAGAAACAGAAAAAGAAAAAGAAATACAAATCAAAGAGAGAAGAAAAAAAGTGTAGTAAAGCAAAGAAAAAAAGAAAAAGATAAAACATAGAAAATAGTCAACTTCCGACTTATCTCGGGTCATGGTTATATAAAAAATTTATCTTACTTGCTAGGTCTATATATAATATTAAAAAACATATCTTGTCTAATATATCCATTTATATATATTTTGATCTTCCAATCCTCATACAAGCTTTGCCCCTCCTGCATTTTGCAAATAGTCTATTAATAGTTTCCACTCATTAAGAAAATAATAGTGTATACTTTAATCTTCACAACCCCATATAGGCTTTGCCCCCCCCCCCTGTAAATCACAAATAGTCCATCGATAGTTTACATGCAATCTTATATCCTTGATAAAATCTAATTTTCCCAATTTTTAAGAAGTCCTTATAGGTCATTTACCTCTATTTCTTACTTCTATCTATGAAATGCTTCTTACGTTCTCCTGGTGCATCCCTCATATCTGTCTTGTATCCTTTAAACACTTTTTTTCTCTAGCATGCCATGGATTAACTCTAAAAGTTTTATCTATTTCCAAATCCACATCTTGTTCTCTTATTTCTAGAAATTTAACTAATTCAGAGATAGTCCTTTCTCTTGCTTTTTCATTTAGTTGTTCTAGGGATGCACTCAACCTCCAAATATGTACCTTTTCTATCATTTCTACAAGGACAATAATATCTGAATTGTATTCAACTTCTTTAATAAAACTTTCTGAGTTGACTTCTAATTTCTGCATCTGACCTTGCATCTCTTTAAATTCCCCTGATAAGATATTAACCACTTCCTTAACTATTTGCTCATCTTTTTTCAAATTCTTGTTCTATTTCCTGGGTTGGATCTTCTTTCGTCTCTTCCTTCTTCTTAACTATTTGTTGTCCCAATAAATCCATCTTTTTGTCCTTTTTTTTTTCCAAAGTAAATAAATTTTCTATCCGTTTGTTGATTAGTTGGCCCAAGTCATCCATTTTTTTATTTAATACAGTAATTGCATCCAGGATTGCATCCATAATTCTTTCTTCTTCTGCAGGTGGAGTTTCCATAGATGCACTTCCAGTTCCTTTTTTTTTCTCTTTGTCTCTCTTCATCCTCAATGTCATATACGTCATAATGTAGATAATATACCTATAAAAAGAAAAAAAGGGGGAGAAGAGAGGGGGGAAAATAAAAAAAGGAAAAAAGAGATAATAATTGTTGCAGTAATTATTTACAAAAAGGAGAGAGTAAGAAAAATACCAAAAATAAAAAAAATCCTTTAAAAAATAGTTGTCATAACACCAGGATTGTAATCCATACAAAAGGCAAAAACAATCCTTTAAAAATAATTGAAATCATAATTCATTTGTAATCCATTAGATATGTAAATAATCCATTAGATATGTAAGTCCATGTGAAATCAGGAGCAAAAAATAAAAAGGCAGATGGAAACTTTTTTTCCCCCCTACTATAGTCAAAATAATAATAAAGACGATAGGCAGTAGCAAGGTTTCTCATGCCCACTTATAGCTCTTCAATCCAGTCAAAAGTAACTGAAGAGAAAAAAGAAGCAAAAAAATAAAAGAAAAAATTATATAAAATATGTAAGGAAAAGCTGCAATAATCTAAATAACTTCTTCACCCAAAGTACCTATTGAACAATCAAATTTCTATATAAAAAGAGTCCAAACAAAGTATAAAAATTTAAAAGAAGCTTATAAAAGAAAGGAGGGGTAAATTCTTTCCAAGTAGTAATCACCAAAAAAAAGCTTAAAAGGCAAAATGTTAATTATCCATATAAAGTCAAAATCCAAATAAATATATAAATCCACGGTATTTCAAACACCCAAAATAAAGAACCAGTATGGACTTTTTGTTCTCCTGAAGTCAAAATCAAAGATAAGAATAGTAAATATTCCCAGGTTTCACCTTCCCACTTGTAATTCTTCAATCCAACCACAAGTCACAAAGGGAAGATGTTACCAGAAACATATAAAAAAACCCTCTACATTCCAAATAATAATCCAAGTTGAACGTTAAACAGCTTAGCTTCTTCCAAAAAAGCAAGTCCAAACAGAATTCAAAGTTCAAAGAAAAAAAAGAAACTTATATATATAAAAAAAAAGTAATAAGGTTTTCTTCTTTCAAGCAGCAGTCCCAACATAAAAATCATAAAAAACAAAGTATTAATCACTCCATTTATGTCCAAACTCTAAATTCCACAAAACGAAAAGAAAAATACCAACAATTGTCCATAGGTAGGAAACTCAGACCAAACTGCAGATAATAACGAAAGTCACTTTTACTTATAGCAAAGTCAATTAGCCTTCTTTTCCCACCATTTAATCATCCTTTAACAAGAAGGGAGTAACACACCAGCAAATATAAATCAAGTCCAGAGACAAATCTTAGCACTTAATAGGAAGATTAATGTTTAAAAGTAAAAAAAAATGTGTCTAAAAGGTTGATCGGGCAGCTACTTATCTTTTCCAGATTCACAGCTGCTGTAGAGCTTCGTTCCTCTTCCAGTCGCCTTTCGCCGCTTCAATCTCCCATCCCCCGCGGTGGAAATACGGGGGTCGGGAGAGAGCAGCTACTTCAGCAACCCTTGTGGTTTATCTTCTGATCATTCTCTCTTCGAGGGTGATTTTTCGGCAATTTTTCTTCTTCCAAATCACCGCAGACAGCTAACTGCGGAATCAAGGCTAAGAGCCTTGGTTCTTCGCTGCACTCCGATCAACGCCCGGAAGTGAAAGTCGATATTTCTCCCGGCAATCTTAACTCCGGCTTGTGATTCATCCAGCCCGGCATTTCTCATGATGTACTCTGCATATAAGTTAAATAAGCAGGGTGATAATATGCAGCCTTGTCGTACTCCTTTCCCAATTTTGAACCAATCGGTTGTTCCATGTCCGGTTCTAACTGTTGCTTCTTGACCCGCATACAGGTTTCTCAGGAGACAGGTAAGGTGGTCTGGTACTCCCATCTCTTTAAGAATTTGCCACAGTTTGTTGTGATCCACACAATCAAAGGCTTTAGCGTAGTCAATGAAGCAGAATACAAGAGTCCCCCTTGTGGGGGGAGATGGACAGTGATAGAAGTTGGATAAATAAATAAATAAAATACATATTACCCTCCATGTCCCATTATGGCTTTGGTCAATCAAGGCTTGCACATATTGCTTTAAAGGAATACAGAGAAGGGGTTAACCAGATTTCAAGCCTTAGTTGCCCTCATGCCACATGCAGTAGTCCCTATTAACACTGAGGAGAGTATGGGTCAGTTTTAGCCAATATGCCACCAAAGGACTCTAAAGCAATCAATTAATTTATTTTAGTATAGAAGACTCAAACTACAATCTGTCCTTATATTCTGTGGCATCGTGCATCAAATCCTGCTGCTTCATTACACATGCTAAAGTTGAACTTGCATGGACTTGAGGAGAAGCTCAAAAAGAAAGAAGTTTGAAGAATGAAAGACAATATCTGAAATGATGCATGGTTGTGGTAGAAGGAATGCTGGGTGGTAAGGATAGAAAGAAATACAGTATTTTAGCGTAAACTAGATTTAGTTCTACAGGGGCGTGGTGGCTCAGCGGGTAAGACGCCAGGCTTGTCGATCGGAAGATCGCAAGTTCAGAGGTTCGAATCCCTAGCCCTGCGTGAGGAGTGAGCTCCCGCACTAGCCCCAGTTCTTGCCAACCTAGCAATTTGAAAGCATGCAAATGCAAGTAGATGAATAGGTACCACTTCGGTGGGAAGGTAACAGCGTTCCGCATGCGTCATGCCGGCCACCTGACCGCGGAAGCATCTTCGGACAACGCTGGCTCTTCGGCTAACAAACAGAGATGAGCACTGGCCCCTAGAGTCAGACACGACTGCACAAATGTGCGGGGGGAACATTTACCTATTTTTTTTATTTAGTTCTATTTCAATAATCATCCCAATGTATTAAAACAAATCTCCTGTTTGCTCCTGCATTAGTCAATATGCTAATCTATAACATAAAGAATATCCCATCCAATACCCCAAGACAATCCTAATTAAAATATTTTTGAAGCTCAGATGTTTACGACTGCAATCATTGAATGAGGAAGTATTGAAATGCCATTGCCAAGTATTTTACCTTCAAGGACTTCACCATTTCCAAACAAATCATCACTGAGGTATGGTCAGATATTACAATTCTGCCTCTGGGACAACCACTTACCATATAAATACTTTTTAAAATTAAAGTTCTGTTAATTGTTTCTAAGCATAATTAAAATACAAAATATAAAATACAAAACAGATAGAATACAAGACTAAAAAGAAACAAGAAAAACTAAAACAGTACAGGAATAGAGTCCCATATTGCTTCTCAAACTGTTGATCCATCAAGCCCAAGAGCAGGGCTTTCCAAAGTGCCGCCGCTGGCGACACACCCGGCGGCGGCGACACGCGCGCGCACGGAGACGGCGCGGGGGGGCGTGCGGCGGCGCGCTCGCACGGCGGCGGCGCGGGGGCGTGTGGCGGCGCACGCGCACAGCGGCGGCGCGGGGGGCGTGCGGTGGCGTGCGTGCGCACGGTGGCGGCGCGGGAGGGGCGTGCGGCAGCGCGCGCGTGCATGGCAGCCGCCGTGCACGCGCGCGCCGCCGCTTCCGGGTGGTGTGGCGACACACCACGCTGTGTGTGGCGACACACTTTTGTGTCGCGACACACAGTTTGGAAAGCTCTGCCCAAGAGAAACAGCTCTGGTTTCATTTGTATATCCACTTTGAGAATCTTTTGAATAATAATACATATTTGATTCCAAAATTTCTTAGCTTTTCCACGAGTCCACCATAAATGATAGAAAGTTCCTTCACCCTCTAATACCATTTTCTTTTCTCTTTCCTTCCTTAATTTATAGGCTAACCGTCTTCCTGGTTTATTGGCAAAACTCAAAAAGTCTCAGTTTAACATAATTCAATTTTGCCTCAATTTCTCTCACAGTCAACATGGATAATTGTTGGTGTAATAATTTAAGTTGGTGTAGGATACCAGTGTCCATTGGGTTTTTCTGTAACTCAATTTCTTTTGCTTTAATTTGGTCCAAGATGGTTTGCATTTTTTGTTGAGACCTCTTTTTTATATCACGATTGTGATGAATGAAATGACCTTTCATGACTGCCTTACTGGTATCCCAAACAGTTTTTAGGCTAATCCCTTTGTCCAAATTGATGTCAAAAAATCTTTTAATCTCCTCTTACAATCATCCAGAACATTTTCTCTTTGTAAAATAGCTTCATTCAATCTCCATCTAAAAACCATGGACATTCTTTTTATTGTCAGATTTACTGGATTATGATCAGAGAAAGTCTTTGGTAAAATATCAACCTTACAAATTTTATTGGCTAAATTACTTGAAATCCATATCATATCATTTCTTGAAAAAGATTTATGTCTCTCTGAGTAAAAAGTATATTCCCTCGCCAGTCCATTTTTGTCTCCAGGAATCTACTAGTGCCAAATTGTCCAACATATCAAAAAAGGACTGTGGGAGTCTTCCGTGTTTAAGCTTAATTTCCTTTTCATATATCCTGTCAAATCGTGGGGAAATCACACCACTCCAATCTCCTAATAGACACCAACTTCGATATGAAAAAGATGACAGTTCATTCAGAAGATGTCTAAGAAATTTACTTTTATCCTCATTTGGTACATATATCCCCACAATAATAGATTTGATTCCACTAAGTTCAACTTCCACCGCTACATATCTGCCATGTTCATCAGAAAGCAATAAATGTGGTTTCAATTTTGGTTTTCTTCCTTATTTTTTTTAAATACTTTATTATATAAAATTTTTAACATATAACATATAACTTACATACACCTTGAGACAATTAAACGGAGTGCGAGGAAAAGAAAGAAAAGTGTGTGAAAGGGGAGACAAACAAAAAAAAAAAAGAGGTTTGGTTCTCGATTTCCTTAACTGTGATTAATATATTTGTCTCGTTACTTAATTGCTTGTTTAAATTACATTTGTTACTTTTCTATTTCTTACCAACTTAATCGTTAAATCCTATATTTATTGTATTATTTTTTGTATGTTTATCATATAGTCCAGAAACGGTTTCCAATCATTTTTGAATTTGTCCATATTCTTATCTTTTAACATCTCTGTTAGTTTTGCCATCTGTGCTAGGTCCATAATTTTTGTAATCCAGTCTTGGATTGTAGGGGTTTCTTCTTTCTTCCATTGTTGAGCGTATGTTATTCTGGCAGCTGAAATCATATATAGTAACAAGTTTCTGTGTTTTTTCTCCAGTTCATTGTCCATGAAGCCTAATACGTATAGTTCTGGTTTAATTTGTATGTCCATTGATATAATTGTTTTTATGGTTTCATGTATTGAGTTCCAAATTTTTTTCGCTTTCTTGCACGTCCACCATAGATGGTAAAATGTTCCATTTTCCTTTTTACATTTCCAGCATTTACTTGATACATTTTTATACATTTATGATAATTTCTCTGGAGTTATATACCAACGGTACATCATTTTGTAAAAATTTTCTTTTAAGTTATAATTTAATGTAAATTTTAAACCTTTTGTCCACATTTTTTCCCATTGATCATACATGATATTATATCCAAAATTTCTGGCCCAATTTATCATACATTCTTTGACTTGTTCGTCTTCTAATTTTATTTGTAGTAGCATTTTATAAAATTTAGTTATAGTATGATCAATATTATCAAATAGTTGGTTTTCTAACCACGTTGGTTCTTTTACAAATTTATAGTTCTTTTTATCTGATTTAAATTGTTCTTTTAACTGTAGGTATATAAACCAGTTACATTGATATTCCTTTTTTTCTAGTTCTTCCCTTGATTTCATTTCAATTTTGTCCCCTTCATAGTATATTAAATCTTTATATTTAAACCAATTACGGTTATTAGAGCCTTCTATTCTCGTGAAAGCTTCTTGTGGGGATAACCAGAATGGTATATTTGGCAATAGTCTTTTCTTATATTTATTCCAAACTTTAATTAATGCTCTTTGTATACAGTGATTATTAAATATTTTATTTGCTTTAATTTTGTCATACCAAAGGTATGCATGCCAGCCAAATTTTAGATCATGGCTTTCCAAATATAATAATTTATGATTTTCTAATCTCACCCACTCTTTAATCCACATTAGGTTACAAGCTTCATAATATAATTGTAAATCTGGGAGTCCTAATCCTCCTCTTTCTTTAGCATCTTGTAATAATTTGTATTTTATTCGTGTTTTTTTCCCTTGCCATATAAATTTTGATAATTCTCTTTGCCATGATTTAAATGTATTGTCTGTAATCAGTATTGGTATTGCTTGGAATAAAAGTAATATCCTGGGTAGTACATTCATTTTAATTGTTGAAATTCTTCCCTTTAAGGATAGATGTAATTTCCCCCACTTTTCTAAATCTTGTTTAATTTCTTTCCATAATTTTACATAGTTGTTTTGGAATAGGTCGTTATTTTTTCTTGATATTATTATTCCTAGATATTTGGTATATTTTATATTTTTAAATCCTGTTTTGTTTTCTAATATTTCTTGTGTTTTTCGATTCAAATTTATATTTATCATTTTTGTTTTATGTTTGTTGATTTTAAGTCCTGCCAATTTTCCAAATTCTTGTATATTTCTCATTAAGCACTCGATAGATTCCACTGGGTTTTGTATTGTTAATGCTATATCATCTGCGAAGGCCCTTAATTTAAAGCTTTCTTTTTTGATCTTAATCCCTTCTATTTTTTCATCCTCTCTGATATCATTTAGCAAAATTTCCAGTACCAATATAAATAATAAGGGTGAGAGTGGACACCCTTGCCTTGTTCCTTTTTTGATTTTAAATGTTTTTGTATATTCATCATTAATTATAATTTTTGCTTTCTGGGTTGTATATATTGCTTTCATTGCTGTCTTAAAAGGGGTTCTGAATTCCATATAATCTAATGTCTTAAGCATGAAGTCCCAGTTTAATCTATCGAATGCTTCTTCAGCATCTAGGAACAATTAAGTTATTTCTTTTTCATTATGTGTCTGTATATTCTATTACATCTAGAATTATTCTGATATTGTCTTTTATTTGTCTTTTTGGGAGAAAGCCACATTGTTCTTGCTTGATAATTTCTTGCATTACTCTTTTTAATCTTTCTGTTAGGATTAGTGTAAATAATTTATAATCGTTATTGAGTAATGATATGGGTCTGTAATTTTGGCATAGTGTTTTATCTTGACCCTCTTTTGGAATTAAAGTAATATTGGCTTCTGTCCATGATTTTGGTATTGGATTTCCCTTCATTATCAAATTTGCCAATTCTTTAAATGGGAAGATAATTTGATCAGTGAAACACTTATAGTATCCAGCTGTAAATCCGTCTGGTCCTGGCGCTTTTCCTGGTTTCATTTTTTTGATAGCATCTATAATTTCTTGTGTTGATATTGGTTCATTTAAAGTTAATTTCTGATTAGAAGTCATTTTAATTATTTTACGTTTCCTCAAGTAGTCATCAACTCTCTCTATTACAATATCTTGTTTTTCATATAGTTTGGAAAAATAGTTATGAAATGCCTTTTGAATTTTTGCATTCTCAGTGATTTCTATATTGTTTTCTCGTATTTTAGAAATAATGTTTTCTTCTCTATTCTTTCTTAATTGGTTTCAATTTTGGTTTAACATATATTACAAGTCCATTTATCTTCTTCAAACCTGCTGAAATTAATTCTTCTCCCAAATTTTTGTTCATCAAATATTTAATATCTTTTTTCCTTATACGAGTCTCTTCTAAGCATATCACATCATGGTTTAATTTCTTTAAGTAATGAAAAATCTTTTTTTCTTTTCTGAGGGGCATTTGCTCCATTCACATTCCGAGTAAGAAAAGTACAAACCCTGATTAGACAGACATTCCATCAAATTCCTTAGATTTAGCACCCATCTCTACACCTTGTGGAGTGGATTCTTGGAGTCTAGTTCCAGGTGCAGCTTTCTCATCTGCACCTCGATCCAAACTAGAAAGACTGGGATCGCTCAAAAGTGAAAGTCTTACCACTAGGGGTGTTTATGGGAATTATCCAATTAACTCATTTTTTAAAAAGGAACAATCACTGCTCAATCGTTAAACTCCGTTTGCGATCTTCTGGCTATGACCTGCCCAAGGCCTAAAACTGCCATGCTGCCAGGTCTACTTGTGAAGCGAAATTGTGAAGGGGTGCTGCTCAATCTGCATTCCCATTGGAAGCCCACCATTTAAATAGTTTTCATATTTCATAACCTAAATACTGCCAATGCCATGAGCACTGGCTATAAGTTTCTATAATAAATGTTCCCTTTATGTAAGCTGACTTAGAGTCCAAATGCAGTGAAGAACAGATTTAATCCTGGTTTTGTTCACAATTCTCTTTTGATTTCTTGTTTGTTGCCCAGGAAAACCATTTGAGGTGACCACAATTATGTCTGCTGCGGTCTCCAACATCATAGTTTCTATTCTACTTGGGAAGCGCTATGACTATGAAGATGCCACATTTTTACGACTATTGAAATTAATCAATGAAAATCTCCGGCTTTCGGCAACCCCTGCTATGTTGGTAATGTAATTTTTCATTTGAAAAAAATAGCATGAAAAATAGGCAATTTCTTAATTACTTGTCTTAGTTACATAGTGTAAATTTTAGTCCTTTTGTCCACATTTTTTCCCATTGATCATACATAATATTGTATCCAAAATTTCTGGCCCAATTTATCATACATTCTTTAGTTTGTTCATCTTCTAATTTTATTTGTAGTAACATTTTGTAAAATTTCGTTATAGTATGGTCATTACTGGAAAATAATTGATTTTCTAACCACGTTGGTTCTTTTGTGAATTTATATTTCTTTTTATCTAATTTGAATTGTTCCTTTAACTGTAGGTATATAAACCAGTTACATTGGTAATAACTTTTTTCCAATTCTTCTCTTGTTTTTATATCTAATTTGTCTCCTTCATAATATACTAAATCTTTGTATCTGAACCATTTGCATCTATCAGAACTTTCTTTTCTAGTGAAAGCTTCTTGGGAGGATAGCCAAAAAGGCATATTTGGTAGTAATCTTTTCTTATATTTATTCCATGTTTTTATTAGGGCTCTTCTTATACAATGATTATTAAATATTTGTATTTACAACTGTATTTTAATTAATTGTGTTTTTACTGTAAACCACCCAGAGTCCCTCTTCCGGGGGAGATGGGCGGTGATAAATTCGACAAATAAATAAATAGTAAATAAAGATTAAGGCAACTGGAAGAGAAGTTAGCCATTTGGTGGAACTACTACAGAAGGGTGTGGAGATTAAGGATAAGACTCAGCTACTGAAAAAATACAAGGGCCTGACTCCATCTGAAGCCCTAGAGAAGCTAAACAAAGGCTCACAGCACTGGCTACCAGGCTAAGGAGATACACTAGAGAAGCAGAGGCCAAGAAGATAAATGCCCTGTTCACCAAAGAACCATCCAAGGTGTACTCCCAACTGCAGTGCAACAACAGAGTAACAGCAGAGCCACCAACAGCAGAAACTGAACTGTACTGGAAGAACATATGGGAGAAAGGGAAGACACATAACACCAGTGAAAAGTGGCTGCAGGACCTGAGAGCAGACCACAGCAATCTCCCAGAATAGGAACCAGTCAACGTCATAGTAGAAGACATCCAACAGCGGGTCAAGAACATGAATAGCTGGACAGCACCTGGCCTGGACATGATCCACACCTACTGGCTAAAGAAACTAACAGCAGTGCATGAACGTCTAGCAGCAGAGATGAACCAGCTGCTAGCAGCAGGCTCCCACCGAGACTGTCTAACACAAGAAAGGAGAGTGCTGATCATGAAAGACCTGACAAGGGAACAGCACCATCCAACTACTGACCAATAACCTGCCTCTCCACAACATGAAAAGTCCTCTCAAGCATCATAGCCGCCAAGCTACTGGACTGAAAGACAGCACGGAGGCACTGTGGTAGATTTCAGTAATGCTGCTGGTTCTCAGGAAGGAGGGAGCACATTCCAGGGAGGAGGACAAGTTAAGAGGAGACACAGTCCAGGAAGCAAATGTGGGAAAACTAAGAGGTTCAGAATAGCCCCGCCCTGGAGCTTTCCCAGGTTATTTCCCCTTAGTTTAGGTAGAGTTGCTTTAGTTTGGCAAGATTCTGTCTGTATGGTGTGAGCAAATAAAGAACTGAAGTTTGGCTGAACTGATTCTATGAAGTTCTTGGGCTGGACCTGACAGGCACTGATCAAAGCAGCACAAGAACAGGCACTAAGCACCAGACCCATAGAAGAAGGGGTCTACCACACTAGGCAGGACCCGAGGTGCAGACTGTGCAAAGAGGCCTCAGAGACAGTCCAACACATAGTGGCAGGGTGTAAGATGCAGGCAAGAACAACATACACTGAATGGCACAACCAAGTAGCTGGCATTGTGTACAGGAACATCTGCACAATGTATGGGCTAGACCCTCCCAAGTCCAGATGGGAGATTCCACAGAAGGTGTTGGAGAAGGAGTATGAGACGCTGGAGAAGTACCAGGGCCTGATGGAGGAACTAGAGAGGAAGTGGAAAGTAAAGGCCAAAGTGGTCCCAGTGGTACTAGGAGCACTCAGGGCTGTGACTCCTACAATGGTAGAATGGCTGCAATTGATCCCAGGAGCAACATCAGAGCTCTCTGTCCAGAAGACTGCAATGCTAGGAACTGCTAAGATACTGTGCAGAACCCTCAAACGCCCAGGCCTCTGGTAGAGGATCTGAGATTGAGGAAGATACCTACCACCCATAGGAGTGAGAAGGGAATTAATAGACGTAGACGTAGACGTAGACGTAGACGTAGACAGCTCCACAGCTCTGAAGATTTTTGCTTATTATTTTTATTTTTTTGTAGATTTATCGAACATTATTTTGATAAAAATGGTTTGAGATGTTCACCTGAGAAATTCAAAGTATTCAAAGTATTTAGCTTCCTAAATCTATGTTTTCTTTTGTCATTCTTTCAGCTATATAACATGTTTCCCATGCTGGGGTTCCTTTTGGGTTCTCGTAAAACGGTAATGAATAATAGGAAGGAACTCCATGCTTTCATACAGGCCACCTTCATAGAATGTCTCAAAGATCTTGATGAAAATGACCAGAGAAGTTTTATCGATTCATTTCTTGTTCGGCAAAGAGAGGTAATGGATTATTTTATACATGCCTGGAATGACTGATGATTTTTAAATATATTTTAAAAACGTGCCTCCATATAAACTACATTCAGATTGGTTAAGATCCTTGTTTCAGAAACATAGAAGGTAACAAATTTCTAGAAGTTTCTAATCATTCCCTCTTCATTACTTTATTTCAGAATCTACAGCTACTAAAACTACACCCAGACTGTTTTTTCTCTCCATTAAAAATGCCATCAAATAATAATAATAATAATAATAATAATAATAATAATAATAATAATCATCGTCGTCTCCAAGGGGGAGTTGTCCTTGGGGATCTCTTGGGTGATCCCTTAGTAGGACAACACTTTCATCTTTCTGTATAATGATGTTTAATGTTATGTTAGGAAGATGATGGTGAGTGTGGAATGGAGCATGGCCTGGACCAAAATATTGATATAATCACTGGTTGTGGGAGAGATGGTGGGAAACTGCAAGCTGGCTGTTGCAGGGGAAGTAGGGCAGCTATTGGTGGGTCTCCCTCCTTTTTCTGGCTATAGCCTAACTGAGTAAATCAAGGTGTGACCTCAAACCTAAAGGTCCTGCTTTTTCATGCCAGATTAGCTGTAGGTAAAACATCAGTTATCTAGGACTTAATCCTGAGTGAAATCACTGTCCTGGCATTTATTGTGGAGTCCTGGCAGAGAGAAGTGGAGATTTTTAATGAAATCTATAGGCTGAAATCTATAGGAGTTCTATCTCACTTACTAGACCATACCTTTCCAAACTGTGTGTTGCGACACTTTAGTGTGTCACGCAGTGGCAGCGCAGGGGCACGCACGGTGGCGTGTGCGGTGGCGGTGCACCATCAGCACTTCCGCATTCTAGTGAGGCCGCCACCGCTGCTGCCGCCGCCGTCCACACTGCCACCACCCACACTGCTGCCGCCGTGTGCCCCCCTGCGCCGCCGCCATGCACGCACGCACTGCCGCATGTGCCCCCGAGCCGCTGCCGCTGCTGCTGTTGGTCACTAATTATCTGTCACTAATTTTCTCAATTCTGCCAGTATTCCACAAGTACAACCAAAGGTTAGTTTTACTATATCTATTCTCAAAGTACATTGAGCAAACTAGGATTTCTAATCTATATTTCTTTAGCAAGCCAACATACTGTTGCCCACAATTCACCATCTAGGAGGTATACAGAGTATAACGATGCAATAAGAATGCTTATATTTTGTTTTCTTTCTCCTTTTGTTGCAGATCACTGTGTTTATATAAAGAAAAAAATGTGGTTTAAATTTATACGGATAAGAATAATGGAAATCAAAAATCAGTGCATTCTCCTGACAATGCTTTTCCACCCTAGCTAATTATCCTAAAGTCTAAACCTTTTGGAAATGGCACCAATTTTTTATTTGTAAATTTATTTAGCAGATTATGGATTTGAGATTGTTCGGCTGATGACAGAGGCTGTCTTATTGGTCTCTGTAACCTCTCTCTCTCTCTCTCTCTCTCTCTCTC
Source organism: Charina bottae (assembly GCA_023362775.1). NCBI lineage: Eukaryota > Metazoa > Chordata > Lepidosauria > Squamata > Charinaidae > Charina > Charina bottae. The sequence goes on from JALMGJ010000009.1 coordinate 49,607,630, forward strand.
TCTCTCTCTCTCTCTCTCTCTCTCTCTTTTGGCAAAACAGTGAGGTAAAAATAAACAAGTGAAAGAATAAGGGAGTTAATATATAAAGAATTTAGCTCAGTATGTGAACATTTTTCTTTTTATAGCTGCAGTACTGTTGCCTTAATATAGATTACTTTTCTAGACATTCACCCTTTTATTTCCTTTCCTGTAAATGACTGAAGCACAGTGTCTCTCACTTCTTTTGGGACTAGAACTTCAATAGTCCTTTGTCATTTTGTAAAAGTTAGGTGGTGTCCCCAAATCTACAGACCACTACATTCATTCATTCATTCATTCATTCATTCATTCATTCATTCATTCATTCATTCATTCATTCATTCTTTTATATGGCCACCCATCTCAAACATATGACTCTGGGTGGCTAACAGAGAATAAAAACAAGATTAAAATATCATTAAAAGAATAAATAAATAACAAATATAGGAGCCGAAATAAAACCAACAACACAATCCCCATAACCAATATAAGGGCTCAACCACACATCCCGGGCCTCAGGCTTGGCAACAAAACCAGGGTTTTAGAGTTTTCCTTCTGGAAATCCAGTAGGGTTGGGGCATGTCTAATCTCTGGGAGAAGATGTTCCCCACCCATATAGGTTACATGAGTAGGTTGAGTTTCCTTACTAGCGTTTTCTTTATGCACTTCAGGAGAATATGAAGATGACAAATGGTGAATATTTCCATAATGAAAACCTGAAAGCTCTTGTAGCTAACTTGTTTGGTGCTGGCACAGAAACGACTGCAAGCACTCTGCGCTGGGCCATACTCCTAATGATGAAGTACCCGGAAATTCAAAGTAAGTAAGCACGTTCATGTCATTGGCTTGCAACCAAAAATATAAAAGTAACTGAAAAGCAACTTTTGGTATCGGGAAAGTTACTTGAATGAAGGGAAAAGAGATGAAGCAAGAATAAGTTGCCCTTCAAATAGACAAGACAATATTGATCTCACTAAATGTATATAGACTAAACTTACCTCATAAATGAAAGTGAATTTTAATAAACTCAAAACATTGAAAGCCAATAGTGTTTGTCTGCAAGAAACGCACAGAAAACAAAACCATGCCAATTGTTGAAACAAAGAAAACTAGGCCAGGAATATACAGCATCGGGAAAGACAAAGAAGAACAGAATAGTAATTTGTCTTAAATCACCTTCCTGGGAAGTACTAGAACAATTAAAGATAAATTAAAAGAGGAAATAGTTATCACAGGAGACATTAATAAAGTGCTAGATCCAAGCTTAGGGGCATCATCTCAAGAGGAAGAAAAACAGGAGGACAGCTTCCAAGAAAGGTTGTTCATTATATGGATATAGTGGCTTTGACCAATGTTTGGGGTTAAAAAATCCAAAAGCAAGAGATTATAAGTTTCTTTCAGCAAGACACCAAGTATACTCAAGAATTCCTGTGCGCTGGATCTCTAAGGCTCTTGCACCATCTATTGGAAAAGTGCAGTAAAAGAAACCCCCACCAGTAACACTGTAACCTCAACCGCACACACGCTAGCCTCACATTAACTGAATTTTGGTTCGCATTAAGCATGACCTTGTATCAGATTACAATTCACACTAAATCGAATATAGCATTATTCAAACTCACATTAATCACAACCTAGCCGTAAAGACATATTTCAAAACAATTACAACAAATTATGGAAAGAAATAAAACAAATTCTTGAAAGGTGGAAAAGCTTAAAAGTAAGACTGATGGGGAGAATAAAAATGAATGTATTACCCAAAATAAACTTCTTATTTCAAATGGCACCAGTTCAAATCCCAGATAAAAAATAACAATAGTGGCAGAGAACAATTAATAGATTTACATGGAATGGGAAAAAACCAAAAGTGAGATTGAAAATTTTGCATGTCTTAAAAGAGAGAAGTGGATGAGTGACAGTGGCAAGAATAAATTTTGCCTAACGTCTTGCCATCAGTACAGGACTGGGAGACTAAAATTGGAGAATACTGCAGATGAAATATTTCTGGATGTACTTAAACAAGCTAAAAACTCGACAGAAATAGTCACCATTTTTAAAGTTGCAACTAATGATATTTTCTGTATCTTTGTAATATTTCCATCATATATGAATTTGTTTTTTTCCTCTAATGTGTGACCAATTTCCTTCAGTCTTAAGCACCAGTTCTCCAATGATTTATTAGTTCGTTTTTATTCAGCAATTTGGGGGCCACTTGAGTCCTGGTGGTTCTGAGTAGCTTACAGTTAAAAAAGAACAGTACAAAAAGAAAAAGAAAAAAAGACTCATAAATGGCCTGAAGACAAAAAACAGAAAGCCACCCAACCAGGGCTCCAACCTCAACCTACCGCAAGGACGGGAGAATAGCCTGGTCTCCAATAGTTTTCTGAACGTCATCAGAGTGGCAGAAAACTGGATCTCTGGGGGGGATCTTTCCAGAGGGCAGGCACACTTCCTGGAGTCCCACTAGATGACAGTGATGGACCCAAAGGGTGCCTATTTGCCCAATCCCACCAGCACATGAATTGTACTCAGAAGACTACTACAGCTGCTCCAGTGGGCTCATGTGGGCACAATGAGGCATGGAAACCACTGCCCCTGGTGCCACATTCTGAACCAGCTGGAACCTCCGAGTGGTCTTCAAGGCAGCCACATGTACAGCAGATTACTGTAGTTCCTTTCTGAAGTGACTAATGCAGGAGTGGCTGTCTGAAGGGTTAGGGGTCTCAGTTAATGACTACTGTATCCTTCAGAATTTGGAAGTTTTGCATTAACTCCCATTTAAAACAAAATTGAAACAATTAAGACAATTAAGAGTTGTCTTAATACATAATATTGTTTTGTTCTCCCAGGGAAGGTCCAAGAAGAAATTGCAAAAGTGATCGGAGATCTCCAGCCAAGGACAGAACACCGAGCCAAAATGCCTTATACCAATGCTGTAATTCATGAACTTCAAAGGTTTGCTGACATTGTTCCAACAAATTTGCCACATGCAACCACCATGGACATCACTTTCAAAGGCTTCTTCATTCCCAAGGTGATTAGTTTGAAATCACTGCATTGTACAAGATCTAGTCTTTCTTGGACAGTGTAAGGTAGAGTTTTCAGTATAATGGTTCGCCTCCTTCCTCCGGGATCGGTCCCAATCGGTGGTAATAGGAGATGAGAGGTCCGACCCTCGGCCCCTACTTTGTGGGGTGCCGCAGGGCTCGGTTCTCTCCCCTCTCCTGTTTAATATCTACATGAAACCACTGGGTAAGATCATCCGCCAACACGGGATGAGGTATCATCAATATGCTGATGATACTCAATTGTATATCTCCATCCCGGGTGAGTTAAGTGATGCAGTGGCTGCCCTTTCTCAGTGTCTGAGGGCTGTGCGGGTCTGGATGGGGAACAACAGGCTTCACCTGAACCCTGGTAAGACAGAGTGGCTATGGATTGATGGCGCCTCGGGATCCAGAGAGTTGTTATCTTTAGATCTGGATGGGGTGGCACTACCCCTTTCGGACTTGGTGCGGAACCTGGGGGTCCTTCTGGACTCACGGCTCCTGCTCGATGAGCAGGTGGCAGCCGTGGCCAGAAGGGCGTTTATGCAACTTCGAGTTGTACGCTAGCTACACCCTTTCCTGGACCGAGATGCCCTCCGTACAGTCACTCATGCCCTGGTCATCTCTCACATAGACTATTGCAATGCGCTCTACATGGGGCTACCCTTGAAGAGTATCCGGAAGCTTCAGCTGGTCCAGAATGCAGCTGTGCGTGCAGTTATGGGTGCCTCAAGATCGGCACATGTGACACCTCTGCTGCGTGAGCTGCACTGGTTACCAGTTTGCTTCCGGGTGCAATTCAAGGTGTTGGTTGTTACCTTTAAAGCCCTACATGGCATGGGACCAGGTTACCTAAGGAACCGCCTCATCCCCAGAACGTCGACCCGCCCCACCCGGTCATCCAGAGAGGGCTTGCTACGGATCCCGTCTATAAAAGAATTCCATCTGACGGGGTCCAGGAGGCGAGCCTTCTCGGCAGTGGCACCCGCCCTTTGGAACATTCTCCCCCTGGAGGTGAGGCAGGCCCCCACACTCCTGACCTTCCGAAAGCAATTGAAGACCTGGCTCTGCCACCTCGCCTGGGATGGGGGGGGTAATAGCTCCTCTTGGAGGTGGTTGGCACCATAGAGTTCCTTAAACAATAACATAACCTCTTGGATTTTATATATTTATATCTAATTAAATTGGAATAATGTATTGTATTTTATATGTTTTTAATTAATTAAGTTTGTTGTAAACCGCCCAGAGTCCCCTTGTGGGGGGAGATGGGCGGTGATATAAATCAAACAATAAATAAATAAATAAATAAATAAATAAATAATAAAAAGCAGTTTAAGAGCTATTGAGCATTGGTACCTCTGATAATCTATTAATTTGCCTCATGTTTTAATTTTTTGAATCTGTCCATTTCTCTAGGCCCAGTATTTATAGCAGTATAAATATATTTGCAGTACCACTTTTGAAATGTAGTTGTAATATTTTTATTTTTTTATTTTTGTAATTGAGTGTTTCTCCAGGCCCAGTATTTACTTCTCAATAACACTTTTAAAAACTCAAAAAGTTTTAAAAACTTAAATGGGCATACTCCTTTTCATATAGTTTTTCCCTTTCAATTTTTAGGGCATGCACATAGTTCCATTGCTGTCATCAGTGCTCCATGATGAATCTCAATGGGAGAAACCTCATGTATTCTATCCTGAGCATTTTCTTGATTCTGAGGGAAAATTTGTGAAAAAAGATGCATTCATGCCATTTTCTGCAGGTAACATCACTCTGTATATGTCTACATGGATATGGATGCATGTAACTAATGTTGGTTCAGTGATATGCTATCCTTGAGAGAGTTTCAGTGTAGCAGGATAGTTATGAAGGTTCATTTTTCCTTTAAGATTATAATTATTCTTTTGGAACAATATGACACTGGGAAGCTATTCAAAATAGATGAAGAAACCAATAAACCCACCATTTGTTTGCCATGTATGCTTTCTTCCAGGTCGGAGAGTATGCGCTGGTGAGAACCTTGCCAAAATGGAGCTCTTCCTCTTCTTTACCAGCCTCCTGCAGAGATTTACCTTCCAGCCACCCTCAGGAACATCTAAAGATGACCTGGACCTGACCCCTGATCCTGGAATTACGACCCCTCCCATGCCGTACAAGATCTGTGCTGTGTTACGTTGATCCAACAGAAAAGAATTTCAACAAGCTGTTTTCTCAGCCTTTAAAATGTCTTTATTTTGACAGAGAGGCAAAACCTGACAACATGATGCCAGATTGTCAAGGTTTCAGATGTTGTTTAATGAAACCATTAGTGGATAGCTAGAACCACTGAAAGGAGCAGAGCTTTATACAGAGCAAAAAGATGCACTCAGAAAGGAGTATTATTTAAAATAGCGTTGATGAGCATTTTAGAGAAATATAGATTATTTTGGGGGTGATGGGCGGTGATAGAAATATGAGTGATAAATAAATAAATAAATAAATAAATAAATAAATAAATAAATAAATAAATAAATAATTGATCTTACATACTTAGCCCACCAAAGCATAAAGAATTGCACACTTAGACAAAGTAGGTTCAAAAATAAGTACAAAAGAAAAACTTACTCATTTATTTGGTCCAGTTACATCCATTCAGGAAAAATGATTCTTGTTCTTCTTTCTTTCCCTAAACTGAATTGACCCTTAGCCCTCATTGCTGCTAAAGGCTGCATGCAGAAAGGGGGAACCTCCTGATCTAGGCCCAGGCATGGCGCCTAGATGGAAGGAGCAGCAGCATGCATGCTTCCTTCCCAGATTGAAGAAAGGGAGGAAGAGAGAGAGAGAGAGGAAATTGGAAGGACAACAAACAGCTTCCTCCAGAAGCATATAGAGAATTTGCATCCTAGAAGGAACTCATCCACATGTTAATGAGAAGGAACACATCCACATGTTAATGAGGCATGCTGATTTTGTGGGACCTCCAACATTTAAGAGCTGAATTGTAATGATCTATAGACATATAAGATGAAGATTCTGATGGGGAAGAATAGTCGGGAAGTCATGAAAAGCAACATGCTTTGTATTGTTGTTATTGTTTTTTTCTTTTGGGGCCATTTGTTTCCTTCGCTTTTACTATTTTTTCTCCTCTTCAACTTTCTGTTTCTGTTTAGTATTTTTTGTCTCTTTTGCTTTAATTAAAAAGAGTAATTTTAAGTACTTTTAAAGAAAGCAATATTATTTTTTCCGCAGTAGTCCCAAGTGCAAATGTATGTATTTGTGATACCTAGTTTTCAATTGTATTATTTCTTTAAAAACCAATAAAATAATAATATTAGGAGTAATAGCAGCAGTAGTAGTAATAATAATCATGATAAAAAGTCCAGCTCTAGACTACAGTATGTAATCAGGAAATTCTGACCAAACTATTAACTCAGGTAACAAATGAGATTCAGGAACACCAAGAACTTCCTTTTTCTTGGAAGGGTGCTTTGATTTCTTTGATACCTTACGAGAGGAATAACCCAACTTGTCCAGTGTTGTGTTGGCAACCATCTATCAGAGAAGTGCAGATTTGCTCAGTGACATGGGCAGATCATTTCAAAAAGGAGATAAAATATGTCAAACAAAATCATTTTGGAAATGCAAACAAACCAGGGAAACCTGTGACATATCATATCAGAAAAGGGAAAGAAAGGAGGGTGATAACAGCAAAAAAGAAAGAGAACAAATTGTTATATCCGAGATCGGAAATAACAGAAAAACTTGCAAAACTTTGAAGAAATTAAATTCCAGGCATAAAAGAAGTGAAAGAAATTTGAACAGATATATTGAACACTCAGAGCCTAAAGAATTTACTGAAGAACACAGAGAAATATTAAGCAAATTTATAACAACTTGAGAGATTAAAGAAGCATGAAAGAAAATTAAAATTGGTAAGCGACAGGCCCAGATGGGCTGGTGGCCTTGTGTTTCAAAAAGTTCACAGAGAAACTAACAGAACCACTATTGAAGATGATGAATGAAACTCAGACAGCACAAACAATACCAGAGATGTGGGACAAGGCATATATAACATTAATACACAAAGAAAGGAATGACCCAAAGAAACTCTGGTCATATAGACCAATATGTTTACGGAATGTCAGTTACAAGATATTCACTACTGTATTAGCTGAATTTATGAAGAAGGGAATCCCCAAAATTGTACAAAATCAACGCAAAGGAAACAAAGCTAATGACAAGGGGGGGGGAAGGTGTGTATGTGTGTGTTGGGGGGGTTACTAGAATGTTTTCCTAGAATGTTTTTCTTTCTTTCCATTTTTCTTTGTTTTACCTTTTTTAAAAAAGCACTTACAAATCTTTTTATAATCACATTTTCATTATAATCTTCACTCTAGTGTAAAGTTTATTTAATATATCTACATGTATTTCCCCTTGTTTTCCCTTTTTTGTTCTTTCTCTTAGCTAATTAATAACAAATAAAACCGGGAGGGCGGGAGTTGCCCTTCACCCCCTAATATGAGGCAAGAGGGAAATGACTTTCTGTGAAGAATAATGTATTTCTGTCATGATCAGACTTTGACACATCTCTCTGTGCTCCACTTTACATTTCATTCTTTCTGTGGGTTGAAGCTGTAAGCTGATATACAATCATTCGTTCATCTCTTCTCTGGATGGAAATATTCATAAAAGAAGGAGAAAATAGTGCTAGCATGTGACAGCCAGTTTGGTCTAGTGGTTAAGCCAATGGGCTAATATCCAGGAGACTGAGAGTTCTAGTCCCGCCTTAGGCATGAAAGCCGGCTGGGTGACCTTGGGCCAGTCCCTCCCTCTCTCTCAGCCCAACTCACCTCACAGGGTGGTTGTTGTGGGGAAAATAGGAGGAGGAAGGAGTATTAGGGATGTTTGCCGCCTTGAGTTATTTATAAAATTAATAAAGGCGGGAAAAAATATCTAAAAAAACCCCCACAGGAGGTCACAGATTAGTATCACCCGATATGCACTACAAGCATTCTTGGCTTTGTGGCCTTATCTTCTAATACTGCAGATGAGATATTCTGTATGTAGTTAAGCAAGTTAAAAACTCCATAGAAGATATCACTTTTAAAATTACCACTAACTACATTTTCTGTAAATTTGTAATATTTCCACCATATATGATTTTGTTTTGTTCCTCTAATGCAGAGCTTTCCAAACTGTGTGTCGGGACACATTAGTGTGTCGGCTGCAGTGTCTGGGTGTGTCGCGGCTGCTGCTGCCTCTAAACCCTTCCAGGATTCTGCACAGGTCCTAGTGCCTGCCTTGTGCCTTGCTGCCTCCAAACCTGCCCTGCCAGGATTCCACGCAGGTCCTAGTGCCTGCCTTGTGCCCTGCTGCCTCCAAACCAGCTGTGATTCCACTCAGGTCCTAGTGCCTGCTTTTTGCCCTGCTGTAAGTGCGTCGCAAAATGATGCCCTGCTGTAAGAGTGTGTCGTGAAATGATGCATGTCTAAAAAGTGTGTCACCAACATGAAAAGTTTGGAAAGCTCTGCTCTAATGTGTGACTAAGTTCCTTCAGGCTTTAGCACCAGTTCTCCAAAGAATTATTTTTTATTTTGTTTTTAGTCAGCAATTTGGTGGCCACTTGAGTCCTGGTGGTTCTGGGTAGCTTACTGTCAGGATGAAGCATCCTGCCAGAGTAGTTATGGGGGGTAGTAGTAGTCTGGCAGGGTCATTAGGAATGTTGATTAGGGTTGTTTAGTGAAAGACCTGACACCAAGGTCCACCCGAATGGCTCCATCAGCTTGTTAGTGAAGGATTTGTGGCTGGGAAGTATGGAAATGGTGAAAGCATAGGGAGGGGCTGTCACAGAGTGACTCCCCCAATGGGGGGGGGGGGCTGGTACAAAGGTGGAGGATGTAAATTCCATTTGGCGCAGGCTGTTTTCATTTTAGTCTTTGCATTGGAAATGATCACTTGCTTTAATAAAGAACTCTTTCATATTCTTGATGGCTTGTCATAAGAGTCTCTGAATTAATAGCTAAAGGATCAGGACCATCACAGAAAGACTAGAATCACTAATAGCTACCTTACACGGAGACATCATGTCTACCAAAAAACATCAGCAACTGGAAAACTCAGAGCAGGAAGATGCTTCCCTTGGAGGGAGAGAGGAAGAGGGTGGAATCTGACCTGAGAGAGCCTCCAAACGAACTGTGAAAGAGAGGCACATGAAAGAACTGCACGTGAAAGCCAGAAGATAGATTCTTCCCACCCCAGAGGCAGAGGTACCTTTGTCCCGAGCAGTGGGGGTGGCCAAGCATACTTGGGCCCTGGAGGTGGGATACAGCATGGAGAAGGACCCAACTCGGTGGGTAACGATGTGAGGAAATGGCCCCTTTCCCTTGCAGCGCCCGAAAGGTGAATGGAGAAAGTAGAAAGGGAAGTGACTTCCCTAAGAGGTCAGATGACAAGTCTGCAGGGAACCATTGAGCAGCTGCTTCGAAATATGAGTCTGAGAACGGCTGCTGGTGCTGAAATGGCGGGTTCCAGAGCTGCCACCCACAGCCTGTCGAAGAGGGAGACAGCAACACTGAGATGGAAGCAGGGACTGAAGGATGCAGGGCGGCTAATGCCGCTTGCCCCCCTTATGGCTGGGGCCCGGCGGGGCCACCAGAGGGAGTCCCAGGATGGAACAAGCCCTTTGGAGGAAGAGACTTGAAGGTAAAGTTCAGTGGGGAACCCAAGAATTTAGCTTGTTTCCTGACCCATGAAAGGGGTTTCATGGATGAGTTTGAGGCAGTTTTCCCCACAAAAGACACCAAAGCATGACACGTTTCAGCTCAGCTGGACTGAGAAGTAGCGGATTGGTTTGTGAAATTGCATGATGCCGAGTCGCCAGAATTAGAGAACTTTGAGAGTTTCATGACTGCTTTGAGGATGAGGTTCAAAGACCCCCTCTCTAGAATGAGAGCCAAGACGAGCTTGCAGCATATTAAGCAGGGAAGCAGGTCAATCTCTGAATATGCTGTGGAGTTCAGGAGACTGGCTGGGAAGTTGGCAGACTGGCCGGAGTTGCTGAAGATTGAATAATTCCAAGAGGGCCTGCATCCAGAGATTTTAGAGTGGTCTCTAGCCAGAAGGGACCCTGGAACCCTGGTGGGGTAGATTTGTCTTGCTGGTGAAGTGGAAGATATGAGAATCCACATTAAGTGAAAGCAGGGGCACCAAGCAGGAGAACAGAGACAAGCGGTGCCAGTCATTCCCCCAGCGAGAAGGGGAGTGCATAAATCATGGGACGAAGAGGAGTGCCGGATGAAACATGGGTTGTGTTTCAAGTACGGTCGAGAGGGCCACCGCATCGCTAATTGTCCGCAGTCAGCGAACACTGTGAGAAGCAAGGCTGGAAGCAGCAGTGCTAAGACCCCAGGACCAAAGAACAAAGGAGCAGCAGCTGCCACCATGGAGTGAGGAGTTTACCCTCTCCCTTTCAGTGTGGAGACTTCTGCTGAGATGGAAGCTGGCCTGTTGGGAAATGACGAGAGCCTGTTCTAAGTGGCGCCGAAGAGCAGGCTGTAACAGATGGGTGTGTGGATCCAATTGTGAGTGGAACTTGCCCAGCAATGTTCATGGGATTACAATTAGAGACGCTGGGAGGTTAGGGCAGCATGGTAGGGATGCTAGATTCGGGTTGCACCAGATGTCTCATGCACCCCGCTATAGTGACTGGACTGAGATTGAAAGTGGGGAAGCTAACGGACCCAATCATTTTTACCCAACATAATGGATCAGAGATGTGGGGGGGGGGGGCAGTGGAGTATTACACAGAAGAAGTACAAATGCAAATAGGGAATCATGAAGAGACCCTAAGGTTTGTGGTGACTCCACATTCTAACCAACCCATAGTATTGGGATTGGCTTGGCTACGGACTCACAATCCCCAAGTGGACTGGGCCACAGGGCAATTAACTTTCGCTGATGGGACATATATGGGCTTAACCCCAAGAGAACCGAGAACTGAAGCTGAGCTGATAGGTGCAGTGACTGAGATTTTGGAAGGAGAGACAGCAGAGGGCGATGCTCTCATTCCTATGCAGTATTGAGATTTAAAGGAGGTGTTTGGAAAGGTGGAGTCGAACCAACTCCCCCCTCATAGAAAGTTGGACTGTGCTATAGAACTGGAGCCAGGGACAGAATTGCCCAAGTCTAAGTTGTTTTCTATGACTCCTAAAGAATTGGAGGTTTGCAGGAGTTTATCAACAAGAACTTAGAGAGAGGCTTCATTCACCCTGCCACCTCATCGATGGCTGCTCCTGTTCTGTTCCGAACCAAGAAGGATGGGTCTCTGTGACTGTGCACAGACTACCGGGGGCTTAATGCCATTTGAACTTCCAACAAGTACCCCTTGCTGCTGCTGAAGGACATGCTGGCTCACCTATCGAAAGGGAAGGTTTTTACCAAGTTGGATTTAAGGGAGGCGTATTTCCAGGTTCGAATCTGGGACAGAGATGAATGGAAGAAAGCATTTAATTGTCAATTGGTGTCTTTTGAATATCTAGTAATACCTTTTGGGTTAAGGGGGGCCCTGGGGTCTTCATGCATTTGATAAATGAAGTGCTACATGACTTTTTGTACAGGGGGGGTATTGGTTTACCTTGATGATGTTTTGATTTATTCTGAAATGATGGAAGAACATGTACGCTTGGTGAGAGAAGTGTTGAAATGTTTATTGCAGAATCAATTGTATGCCAAATTATCAAAATGTGAATTTCATAAGGAGCAGTTGGATTATCCGGGATATCATCCGGGTCCAATTCAAAGTGTTGGTCATCACCTTTAAAGCCCTACATGGCATGGGACCAGGGTATCTGAGGGACCGTCTCATCCCGAGTACATCTACCCACCCCACCCGGTCTTGCAGGGAGGGCATGCTACGGACCCCGTCAATAAAAGAATTCCATCTAGCGGGGTCCAGGAGGCATGCCTTCTCTGCAATACAGAGTTCAAACCCAGGCCCTGGACGACAGATCCTTGAGGGCTCTGGTCTCCGGCTGCTGCTCCTCAATGCCAGGTCAGTGAACAACAAGGCCCCCCTCATATGTGATCTGATCACAGAGGAGGGGGCAGACCTGGCTTGTATCACCGAAACCTGGCTGGGCCCTGAGGGAGGGGTTGCCCTCTCGGAAATGTGCCCAGTCGGGTTTCAGGTGTGGCACCAGCCGAGACACCGGGGCAGGGGAGGTGGGGTGGCAGTTGTCATCCGAGAGTCTCTAATGGCTCACAGGGGCATTGCTCCACAAGTGGCCAGTTGTGAGACCCTGTTTTTTAAGTTGGGTTCCCGAGAACAGTTGGGAGTGTTGCTGCTGTACCAGCCTCCCTGCTGCATAGCAACCTCCCTGCCTGAGCTGCTGGAGGCCGTCTCGGGGTTGGCAGTGGAGTTCCCCAGGCTTATGGTTCTGGGGGACTTCAATCTGCCGTCCCTGGGATGGACCTCAGAAGCGGCTCGGGAGTTCATGGATACCATGGCAGCCATGGGCCTGTCCCAGATAATTAGGGACCCGACTAGAGACAGTGGCCTCACCCCGGACTTAGTTTTCTTGTCTGAGCAATGGCAAAGTGATCTGAGGGGAGAGTTAGACCTGTCCCCGCTGTCATGGTCAGACCACACCCTGGTGACCTTGAAACTCTCATGCACTGCCCCACTCCGCAGGGAGGCTGGACCCATTCGATTGGGCTGCCCCTGGTGACTTATGGACCCTATGAGGTTTCAGAGGAAGCTGGGGAGCATACCCGAGGATCTGCTGCACGGTCCGGCAGAGGCCCTGGTGGGAGCCTGGAATAGGGAGGCTGCTGAGGCCCTGGATAGGATCACGCCTGTGAGACCTCTCTTCCCTCATTCAGCCCATCACTCCCCGTGGTTTACGGAGGAGTTGCGGGTTTTGAAGAGGGTTAAGAGATGTCTGGAGCGCCACTGGAGGAAGACAAGGACTGAATCTGATCAGACACAAGCTAGGCCTACCTTGTGGCGGTAAGAGCAGTGAAATGTGAATATTTCTCCGATCTTATTGCCTCCGCAGAATGCCAACCGACAACCCTGTTTAAGATTCCGAGATCTCTTTTAGGTCAATCAAAATCAGTGACCTATTTACAGGGTTGGTCGGAGGAATTTCCCGAGCATCTGCAGGAGAAAATCGCTCAGATCCATTCTAAGTTGGACTCTACGCGTGATACATCGTCTGGGGAGATGACGGAGGTACGTACTTACTCTGTTATCTGGGAACAGTTCGACCCTGTTGGACCTGAGGAAGTGGACAGAATCCTCTGGATTGTGAAGGCCACCACTTGTCATTTAGATCCGTGTCCCTCCTGGCTAGTAAAATCGGCCCGGGAGGTGACTTATGGTTGGGTCCAGGCAATGATTAATGCATCTCTTGGGGAGGGAGTGTTTCCAGTGGCCTTTAAGGAGGCCCTGGTGCACCCCCTCCTCAAGAAGTCATCCCTGGACCCTACTGTTCTGGACAACTTTCGTCCAGTCTCCCACCTCCCCTTTTTAGGGAAGGTGGTGGAGAAAGTGGTGGTGTCACAACTCCAGAGGATTCTGGATGAAACGGATTATCTAGACCCCTTTCAGTCAGGTTTCAGGCCAGGATATGGGATGGAGACTGCATTGGTCGCACTTATGGATGATCTCTGGCAAGAACAGGATGGAGGTAGTGGATCCATCCTTGTCCTTTTAGATCTCTCAGCGGCTTTTGATACCATCGACCATGGTATCCTTTTGGGACGGCTCAGGGAGTTGGGGTGGGCAGTGTGGTTCTATAGTGGTTCACCTCCTTCCTCCAGGGCCGTTCCCAATCAGTGATGATAGGGGAGGAGAGATCTGACCCACGGCCTCTCTTGTGTGGGGTGCCACAGGGCTCGGTTCTCTCTCCTCTCCTATTCAACATCTACATGAAACCGCTGGGTGAGGTCATCCGTCACCACGGGATAAAATACCATCTATATGCTGATGATACTCAGCTGTATATTTCCATCCCGGGTGAAGTAAGTGATGTAGTTGCTGCCCTATCTCAGTGTCTGGAGGCTGTGGGGGCCTGGATGGGGAACAACAGGCTTCAACTGAACCCTAGTAAGACAGAGTGGCTGTGGATTGATGGCCGCTCAGGTTCTAGGAAGTTGTCATCTTTGGCTCTAGAGGGGTGGCACTACCCCATTCGGAGCCAGTGCGGAATCTGGGGGTTCTCCTGGACTCACGACTCCTGCTGGAAGAGCAGGTGGCAGCCGTGGCCAGGAGGGCCTTTGCACAACTTCGGATTGTGCACCAGTTACGCCCATTCCTGGACCAAGATGCCCTCCAAACAGTCACTCATGCCCTTGTCATCTCCCATATAGACTATTGTAACGTGCTCTACATGGGGCTACCCTTGAGGAGTATCTGGAAGCTTCAACTGGTCCAGAATGCGGCTGTGTGGACAATTACTGGGGCCAGAAGATCAGCCCATGTGACACCGTTGTTACGCGAGCTGCATTGGGTACCGATTGGCTCCCGGGTACAATTCAAGGTGTTGGTTATCACCTTTAAAGCCCTACATGGCATATGGCCAGGTTACCTGAGGAACCGTCTCATCCCCAGAACATCGACCCATCCCACTCGATCAGCCAGAGAGGGCTTGCTGCGGACCCCATCGACTAAAGAGTTCCACCTAGCGGGGTCCAGGAGGCAGGCCTTCTCTGCAGTTGCACCCGCCCTTTGGAATAACTTACCCCTGGAGCTGAGGCTAGTTTCCTTGCTCCCGACCTTCCGGAAAGGCTTAAAGACCTGGTTTTGCCATCTTGCCTGGGAGGGAAACGCCAACAGTTCCTCTTGGGGATGGCTGGTCCCTTGAAGCCTCCCAGTATCCCATTTTTAACATTTTCCTCTTGGAAGTTATATTATGTATTATTGTAATTTTATACTTATTTTAATTTTGTTTTATTGTGCACCGCCCAGGATCCCCGCTAGAGAAGATGGGCGGTAATATAAATTTAATAAAATAAATAAATAGCACCCGCCCTGTGGAATATCTTGCCCCCAGAGGTGAGGCAGGGGCCCTCCCTCCTGGCCTTCTGGAGGTCTTTAAAGACCTGGTTCTGCCACCTTGCTTGGGACAAAGGAAGTGATAGTTCCTCCTGGGGGTGGTTAGCTTAGTAATAACCTCCTTTTAAGATCTTACCATCCATTTTCTATTTCTATTTATTATGATATTGTATTTTAATGATTTATAGGTTTTTTAATTTTAATATTTTATTGTAAACCGCCCAGAGTCTACTGCGGTAGAGATGGGCGGTGATAAATTTGATAAATAAATAAATAAATATGTAAAATAAATACATATTCTTGATACATATTATTATAATATCAAGTAAGTATCAAGTAAGGGGGTATCAAGTAAGAGGATAGAAATGGACCCAGCAAAGTGCGGGATGTGGTAGCTTGGGAACCCCTGAAAACTAGGAAACAATTATAAAGTATTTTGGGGTTTGCAAATTTTTACAGGCAGTTCATACCCAACTTTGCACAGGTGGCATTACCTTTCACTGACCTATTAAAAACCAAGGGTAAGGGGGATCCTAAAGAGGTGAAAAGACCGGGGTGAAACTACAATGGACTGCAGAGTGCCAAGAGGCTTTTGAACAGCTAAAGTCGTTGTTTACCTCAGAGCCTGTGTTAAAGCACCCTGACCCCGTGAAGCCCCTAATAGTGCAGGTAGACACTTCAGATGTCGCAGTTGGGGCACTTTTATGATAGGGAAGATGAAGAAGGGAAACAGGCCCGGTGCTTACTTTCCCATAAATTCACTGACACTGAATGCCACTGGCATGTATGGGAAAAGGAAACCTTTGCAGTGCAATGGGCTTTGGTGACATGGAGCATTTGCTGGAGGGGGCACCTCAGCTATTCAAAGTATGGACAGATCACAAGAATGTAGAGGCCTTACATACCCCAAGAAAGCTGAATCCTAAACAGGTTAGATGGGCTCAATTATTTAGTAGTAGGTTTAACTTTACTCTCAAATTCTTGCCTGGAAGAAAGAACATTTTGGCTGATGCTTTGTCCCGTTTGCACCAACACAACAATCAGAGAGAAGGGGTGGTAGATTCAGTCATCCCAGTCCAGCAATTGGGAATGGCAGCAGTCACAAGGAGTCAAAAATCCATGTATACCTTAAAAGTGGAGGAGGGCTTCCAGGATGAACTACTTGTTGAGTTGAGGAGTGATGCTGGGTGCAGGACAACAAGACAAAGCTGACAGAGAAGCAGGGGCTATGGTGGAGTGGGGATAGACTGTATGTTCCAGAACACTTATGAAGAAAAATACTTGAGAGATATCATGATGCCAAGTCAGCCTGCCATTTTGGGTTTTTGAAAACTATGCATCTATTAAGGCGGCAATTTTGGTGGCCATCTCTATGCAAGGATGTGGAGAAATATGTGGCCAGTTGCCCAACGTGTGCTATGGCAAAACGAGTGGGGGGCCAGAATGTTTGTCCAACACATCTATAGACTGCATGGGATCCCTGAATGGAATATAAGAGATCGAGGGGTGCAATTCACATCCAAATTTTGGAGGGCATTTCTGAAGATTATTGGTGTAGAACAAGAGCTAAGTTCCTCCCACCACCCTGAGATGGACGGAGCCTCTGAACAGACTAACCAGGTGTTGGAGCAGGACCTTAGATGCTACATCAGTTATCAGCAGGACAATTGGGTGGATCTACTCCCATTTGCAGAAGTGGCTTATAACAATTCAGTGCATCAGAGCACTGGATTTTCTCCATTCCAGGTAGTGAATGGACAAGAATTTGTAGCCTTTCCAGAGTTGCCCAAGGACCAAACTAGGATTATTCCTTTGGATGAATGGATAAAGCACATAACTGATAGTTGGCCAGTGATAGAGAAAGCATTGGCAGAAGCTAAGGAATCCTACAAGAAATATGCTTACTGAAAAAGGGCACCAGAATGGCAACTGAAAGTGGGAGAAAAGGTTTATTTGTCTATAAAGTTCCTAAGGACTTGGCAACCAAAGTATGTGGGACCTTTTCCTATCACCAAAGTAATTAATTATGTAATGGTACAATTACAGTTAAGGAAAAATCTGAGGAAAATCCATCCAGTGTTTCATTGCAGCTTGTTGAAGCCAATGAAGAACTCAGAGCATTGGAATCCAGAACAACCTATACCAGTCCCAGTGATGATTGATGGAGAACAGCATTTTGAGGTGCAAGACATACTGGATTCCAGATGTCATTTTGGAGTGTTGCAATACTTGATACAGGGAAACGTTTCCCTAAAGCTCATAGTGAATGGGTAAACAGCCACAATGTGCAAGCACCCCAATTAGTGAAAATTTTTCATGATAAGTTCCCAGCAAAACCAAAGTAGGGGAACTCTAGAAGGACAAGAAAGGAAGGCATGGGATATCTAAAATGTGAAACATAAGTTGTGTTTCAAATGGGTATATGTACAATATTCTCTCAGTAAAATCTTTGGGTTCGGGAGATTTGTTTTAAGGGAGGTGGTATGTCAGGATGGAGCATCCTGCCAGAGTAGTTATGGGGGTAGTAGTAGTCTGGCATGTCTGCAGGGTTGTTAGGAATGTTGATTAGGGTTGTTTTGTGAATGGCCTGACACCAAAATCTGCCCAAATGGCACCGTCAACTTTTTAGTGAAGGATTTGTGGCAGGGAAGTATGGAAATGATGAGAGCGTAGGGAGGGGCTGTCACAGAGTGAGTCCCCCAAAAGGGGGGCTGGTACGAAGGTGGAGGATGTAAATACCATTTGGCGCAGGCTGTCCTCATTCTAGTCTTTTCATTGGAAATGATCACTTGCTTTAATAAAGAACTCTTTCATATCCTTGATGGCTTGTGGTAAGAGTCTCTGAATTAATAGCTAAAGGATCAGGACCATCACACTTGCAGTTAAAAAAGAACAAGAAAAAACAAAGAAAAAAAGACTCATAAATGGCCTGAAGACAAACAAAAACAAAAAGCCACCCAACCAGGGCTCCAACCTCAACCGACTGCAAGACCGGGAGAATAGCCTGGCCTCCAATAGTTTTCTAAACGTAATCAGCATGGCAGAAAACTGGATCTCTGGGGGGGGGGGTGATTTTTCCAGAAGACAGGCACACTTCCTGGACTCCCACTAGATATATTGATGGACCCAAAGTTTGCCTATTTGCCCAATCTCACCAATCTGCAAGAAATTGCAGAGGTGATCAGAGATCTGCAGCCAAGGACAGAACACCAAGCCAAAATGCCTTATACCGATGCTGTAATTCATGAACTTCAAAGGTTTGCTGACATTGTTCCAACCAATGTGTCATGTGCAATCACCATGGACATCACTTTCAAAGGGTTCTTCATTCCCAAGGTGATCAATCTGAAATCACTGCATTATACAAGATCTAGTCTTTCTTGGACAATGTAAGGTTGAATTTTCCTGATAATAAAATGCAGTTTAAGAACTATTGAGCATTGGTCCAGCTGATAATCTATTAATATGCCTCATGTTTCAATTTTTCGAACCTGTCAATTTCTCTAGTCCCAGTATATATAGCAGTATAAATATATTTGCAGTACCACTTTTGAAATGTAGTTGTAATATTTTTATTTTTTTATTTTTGTAATTGAGTGTTTCTCCAGGCCCAGTATTTACTTCTCAATAACACTTTTAAAAACTCAAAAAGTTTTAAAAACTTAAATGGGCATACTCCTTTTCATATAGTTTTTCCCTTTCAATTTTTAGGGCATGCACATAGTTCCATTGCTGTCATCAGTGCTCCATGATGAATCTCAATGGGAGAAACCTCATGTATTCTATCCTGAGCATTTTCTTGATTCTGAGGGAAAATTTGTGAAAAAAGATGCATTCATGCCATTTTCTGCAGGTAACATCACTCTGTATATGTCTACATGGATATGGATGCATGTAACTAATGTTGGTTCAGTGATATGCTATCCTTGAGAGAGTTTCAGTGTAGCAGGATAGTTATGAAGGTTCATTTTTCCTTTAAGATTATAATTATTCTTTTGGAACAATATGACACTGGGAAGCTATTCAAAATAGATGAAGAAACCAATAAACCCACCATTTGTTTGCCATGTATGCTTTCTTCCAGGTCGGAGAGTATGCGCTGGTGAGAACCTTGCCAAAATGGAGCTCTTCCTCTTCTTTACCAGCCTCCTGCAGAGATTTACCTTCCAGCCACCCTCAGGAACATCTAAAGATGACCTGGACCTGACCCCTGATCCTGGAATTACGACCCCTCCCATGCCGTACAAGATCTGTGCTGTGTTACGTTGATCCAACAGAAAAGAATTTCAACAAGCTGTTTTCTCAGCCTTTAAAATGTCTTTATTTTGACAGAGAGGCAAAACCTGACAACATGATGCCAGATTGTCAAGGTTTCAGATGTTGTTTAATGAAACCATTAGTGGATAGCTAGAACCACTGAAAGGAGCAGAGCTTTATACAGAGCAAAAAGATGCACTCAGAAAGGAGTATTATTTAAAATAGCGTTGATGAGCATTTTAGAGAAATATAGATTATTTTGGGGGTGATGGGCGGTGATAGAAATATGAGTGATAAATAAATAAATAAATAAATAAATAAATAAATAAATAAATAAATAAATAAATAATTGATCTTACATACTTAGCCCACCAAAGCATAAAGAATTGCACACTTAGACAAAGTAGGTTCAAAAATAAGTAC
This sequence comes from Charina bottae, assembly GCA_023362775.1. Lineage (NCBI taxonomy): Eukaryota > Metazoa > Chordata > Lepidosauria > Squamata > Charinaidae > Charina > Charina bottae. Next base: position 49,627,409 of record JALMGJ010000009.1, read on the forward strand.
AAAAGAAAAACTTACTCATTTATTTGGTCCAGTTACATCCATTCAGGAAAAATGATTCTTGTTCTTCTTTCTTTCCCTAAACTGAATTGACCCTTAGCCCTCATTGCTGCTAAAGGCTGCATGCAGAAAGGGGGAACCTCCTGATCTAGGCCCAGGCATGGCGCCTAGATGGAAGGAGCAGCAGCATGCATGCTTCCTTCCCAGATTGAAGAAAGGGAGGAAGAGAGAGAGAGAGAGGAAATTGGAAGGACAACAAACAGCTTCCTCCAGAAGCATATAGAGAATTTGCATCCTAGAAGGAACTCATCCACATGTTAATGAGAAGGAACACATCCACATGTTAATGAGGCATGCTGATTTTGTGGGACCTCCAACATTTAAGAGCTGAATTGTAATGATCTATAGACATATAAGATGAAGATTCTGATGGGGAAGAATAGTCGGGAAGTCATGAAAAGCAACATGCTTTGTATTGTTGTTATTGTTTTTTTCTTTTGGGGCCATTTGTTTCCTTCGCTTTTACTATTTTTTCTCCTCTTCAACTTTCTGTTTCTGTTTAGTATTTTTTGTCTCTTTTGCTTTAATTAAAAAGAGTAATTTTAAGTACTTTTAAAGAAAGCAATATTATTTTTTCCGCAGTAGTCCCAAGTGCAAATGTATGTATTTGTGATACCTAGTTTTCAATTGTATTATTTCTTTAAAAACCAATAAAATAATAATATTAGGAGTAATAGCAGCAGTAGTAGTAATAATAATCATGATAAAAAGTCCAGCTCTAGACTACAGTATGTAATCAGGAAATTCTGACCAAACTATTAACTCAGGTAACAAATGAGATTCAGGAACACCAAGAACTTCCTTTTTCTTGGAAGGGTGCTTTGATTTCTTTGATACCTTACGAGAGGAATAACCCAACTTGTCCAGTGTTGTGTTGGCAACCATCTATCAGAGAAGTGCAGATTTGCTCAGTGACATGGGCAGATCATTTCAAAAAGGAGATAAAATATGTCAAACAAAATCATTTTGGAAATGCAAACAAACCAGGGAAACCTGTGACATATCATATCAGAAAAGGGAAAGAAAGGAGGGTGATAACAGCAAAAAAGAAAGAGAACAAACGAACAAAAGAACAAACGAATTTACAGATAGATTAATTATGCAGGAGAGGCTAGAGTTATGAAGGTGAGAGTTGATATATTCTGCAAGTCATCCAATTAGCAGCCATTGTAGAAGGTATGATGTGACTCATATTACAGGTGCTATAGTTTAGTTGGGTGTGGCAGATAATTTGTTTGACCTATAACGTGATTGGTCAATATTTGTATAAAAGTAGAACAATTCTAGTGTTCATTTTTCTCGTTACTTCATCTCATCTGTATCTGTGTTGGACGTTACTGGACTGTATTTTGGACTGTGAATGTATATAGAGTAAATAGCCCTTTTAAGATCATGTGGGTCCTAGGTTGGTTGAGATCGCCCGCTTGGATTTTCTATTTAATTTATAATAATAAGTAATTATATATTGTATTGTATATTTTTAGTAGAATTTTAATTTTTATGTTTGTAAACCGCCCAGAGTCCCCTGTGGGGGAGATGGCACGGTGATAAAAGTCTAATAAATAAATAAATAAATAAATAAATAGACTATTTTATCTAATCTCTGCTTGAGTGTCTATTTACTGCATAGAACGTATACCTCTGATGTCTTGGAGAAGCACTGGCTGCCCCAGCGTTGCATGCTCTGACAAAGACCAATTTTGCCTGTTCGTAATCCATCCTAAGAATTGCATCCGTAGAAAATCCTAGGTTTGCAAGACTAATTTCAATATCCTTTAACCAAGAGGATTGAAAGTAATCTTGGAAAATGAGTGGCGCTAAACCTTGAGGGAAATGCTTAAGTTTTAGCCAGAGGTTCAGAGAAGCTAGTCGCACTCTTGCCTCAACTTTTACCATGCCGGCTTCTAATCGAAGGTAAGCATTTGAAACACACTTGGGCATTTGGAATACTGCTCTTATGAATTTTGATTGCACTCTTTCCATGGAAGTAATACTTAAAGTCAAAGCACCAACACAGGACCCGTAAAGTAGCTGGGCTAATGTCTTCGCCTGGAAGAGTTTTAGAGCTGCTGGTATATAGTGCCCTCCTTTATTCCAGAAGAACTTTAAAATGGCATTTGCTGATTTATGTCCGATATCAGCTGCATAATCAAAGTGAGGTTTCCTAAATCCAGTGGAATGCATAACTACCCCTAGGTATTTAAAGCTAGTCACTTGCTCTATTCTGTGCCCATTTATATTCCATGTGCGAAGTTTCGGCCTTTTGGCGAAGGTCATTATCTTTGTTTTTTGATAATTTATTTCAAGCTGATTATTAAAACAGTACTGGGCCAAGGTTGTCAAAGCTCTGTTGAGACCTATAGGCGTCCTAGAAAGTATGACAGCATCATCTGCATAAAGCAGCAGGGCAATATTTTGGTCCCCTAATTTAGGAGGGTGAAAGTCCGGGTGATTTCGGCATCTTACCATATCATTAATATAAAAGTTAAAAAGTAGTGGGGCCAAAATACAGCCCTGTTTCACCCCCTTTTGCACTTTGATCGATTTGGAAAGGGACCCAAATCTATTACATCTGACCTTCAAGGCCGTGTCTGAATATAGGGCATGAATTAAATAGAGAAGCCTGCTATCTATTGAGGCAGCTTCCAACTTCTCCCACAGTTTAGGCCTAGATATGGATAAACAAATCCCAGCGTAGTTGGATCTTTTATCTTTGGAGAGGCATACAAGGGTGACATCGGATGTATTGGGAGCATGGGATGGCGGATACTGGTGAAATTTAGAGAACAGAGTATGGTCATCAGGACCTATCCTTGCGTTAAAATCCCCCCCGAGGAGAATCAAAACACTAGGGTATTCCAGAAGGAGATTATCAACGTACTGTTCTATATCTAACCACATTGCCTCAATTTTGGATCATCTTTGTATTGGCGGGAAGTATACATTAATAATTAATAAGGAGATATTTCCCAAATCTAAGAGTACGGTCATTGCTATTTGATTAAGTGGCTGCAAGGATCTATGTCCCACTCTCAGAGCGGTGGAAATAAAAATTCCCAGGCCGCCCTTCATCCACCCTGGTCCTCTGCCAGCGGTTGCCTCCAGCTTGTATGAGTGATAACCATTGAGTACAAGGTCATCAGCTGTCCAAGTTTCCTGTATCAAAAGGACATCTGTTTCCAACAAGTGATCTAAATGGTTGAGGCCTTTATTTCGATACCATCCCGCTATATTCCACGAGCTAATTTCCAGGGGGGTTATCTTATACTGGTCTGCATACCGTCAGTCCATATGATTTAATGTCCTTGCTCTAGACAAACCCTCTTTATGACCCAAGTGGGCTCCATCCATATCCCCATCTTCTACAGAACCAAGGTTGGAAATTTCTAAAGGTTGCTCGTGAATTTGGGCCACTGTAATAATTTTTGCTTTAGTTAATTCCACTTGTTTCTTTGTAGTATTGATACTTGTATTAAGAGCTACAGGCTCCTCAGCCTCCGGTATTACATCTGGATTTTGTAATTCTTGGTTCTCATTAACAGTTTCCTGCCTACAACTAGATTGCTCTACCTTTTCGATGCATTCATATTGTTCTCCAGGATGAAAGTTTTCTTCTTGCATTGTTTGAAATGTTAAATTTATTAGAGGCTTCGCTGTATGGCAAATTGCCATTAAAGCTCCTCTTAAGTCATATAATTTCTTAATTATATCAACTTGACTATTATCTGAAAGAACACTGAGTGTGTTAATTAGGTTTCCTTCTGAAGGATCAGGAGATAGCTGAGTTGTCGGTTGAAAAGAATGTTTACTATTACTGTTTCTTGGCATAATCTCCATTAATGAGGTGTCCTTGGGTTTATCTGAGGGAGTGTTTCTACTATGAGTTGGATTTCTAGCACTCTCTTGGTTTTGTTGTAATATAAGGGGACTAACTTCCTCAGAATGAAACACTCGAATTGGAAATATTGAAAATGTATTCAAAAAAGGTTTCATTTTTAAAAGCATACTAGGTATCACAGAAAAATCAAAAGTCAACAAAATCCGTCTAAAGCTATATCTTGCTGGTAGCCAGTCTACCTTTTGTAAATCCACAAAACGTTTCTCACATCGTAGTAACTGGCTTAATGATTGAGATATAGCTCTTTTTGTCTCCCATTTGCCTCTATTAATTCTATTAGTTTGTATTTGAAGGGCTATCTTATTGGGTTGTAAACAACATTTGCCCAGTACAGATTTTTTACCCTTTTCATCTATTTCTATACAGTTATTTCTCATTTTCAAATCTTCTCTTTTAACTCCTAATAAAGGGTTAACTTCAGAGGCTGAAACTTCTCCTCCTCCGCTGTCCAACTGCAATGAGCAGCATGAGTATAAGCCCTTAATTTTATCAGAGGCCTCAGTTTGATTTGAATTATTCTTAACGAAATCAGCAAAGGAGTCTTTTAAAGAGTCAACTTGAGTTTTGATCGTATTCAATAAATCAAAAATGGAAAGAACCGTCTGTGCCATCAGAAGACTGTGTCTAGATATAAATTCCAATGAGCTTTGGGCTTGCAAGCTTTTAGGATCCAAGAGGCCTTCCTTGTTTAATTGTTCTGCAGCTGTGCAAGCTGCAACAGCCTGTGGGGAAGGAGTATTTTCTGTCAATGATGCAATAAACTCCAGCAATTGCTGACTTTCTAACTCAGCCTGTAAGTCCCATTCTAAGGAATCATTTCTATTCAATAGATAAGATGGAGAACCATAGTTTGCTGATGAAATTCGCTTACTTGTAATAAATCTGTCCACCTTCTGTTGTTTCAGCAGTTTTGATGAGGGTTGCATTGCCGAGGGAGTCCTTTGTCTCTTCCTCCTTTTCCCCATATCAAGAGATATGTGGTCAAAGTAAAATATAAATAAGCAGAGGAGTCTCCATCACAGGATAGCAAGCTATTTAAAATTGAATGGTGAATTTAAAATGTAGTAAGATAAAAATAACAGGAACTTGTTCTGTGAATGTATTTAAAATGGTGTAATATAAAAATCAAATTTAAAAACTACAATATCCTAAAAGGCTTTATATAATTAAAACTATCAAAAAAGAACCAAAAATAGCTAAAATAAACTATTTAAAAATGATAAAAACTTTAAAAAGAGCAGGAGCTTAAAAAGATGTGTGTTGCTGGGTTGCTGGGTTGGCTCCACCTCCTGGAGATGCGTAGAATGCCACAGATAGGATATGAGGAGTGAGTCTAGCTAAGAACAGTTAAGAACCTGAATTAAGGATTACCTTAGGGGGGATCGCTTCCGGGTGTTGAGACTGCCGGTGCGCTGAACCGAGCTCTCCATCTCGGCTCCGCGGCTTTCCTGCTTGCAGCGGTTTTTTTTAAAAAAAACCACTGAAATTTCCTCTCTGAAGAAAAGAGGATCAGAAGATTGACCAAGAAGGGTCGCTGGAATCGCCGCTCTTTCCTGATCCCTGTATTTCCACCACGGGGAAAAGGAAATTGATGCGGCGAAAGCGACTGGAAGGGACATCATTGCTCTGCAGGAAGCCGTGAATTCTTTAAAGATAAGTAGCACCTAAAACTCAACCTTTTAGTCACCAGTTTATGATTGTTTTTTGTTAATTAAAATTTCCCTATTATCAGCTAAGATCTTTCTATGGACATGATTAATAATGCTGGTGTTTTTATAACTTTCTTGCCAAGGAGATTTGGGGAAACGGTGGAAGCTTAAAGATTAATTGACTTTACTTGAAGCTAAAGTGACATTGCCTATTGATGAATGGTTCAATTGCTTAATTGGAATTATTTTGTTTTCTCTGGACTTTGAACTTTAGTGGATTAATGGTTTGCTGATTTAATTTTTTTTTTGTAAGCTGTTTGAATATTATCTGGAATATAAAAGATACTTTTTGAATGCCTATGTCTTGTATATCATTTGGATTTTTCCTACTCTTTTGGGATTGTAATTGCTTGCTTTTTGGAGAACAAAGACAGTTAGAGAATTGAAGCCTTTCCTCCTTTTTTTTTTTTTCCTCTCTTCTCTGGTTGGATTTGTGGACATAAACTTGCCTGAGAAATCCTGGACTGTTTACTGTTTTCAAAGATATTTTGACTACAATTAAAGAGAACATCTGCAGTATTCTTATCTTTTATTTTCTTTATGTGAGGACTCTTGAGTTAACTAAAGTACAATTTGTTTTTTTCTTATGACAACTACTATGAAAAGGCAGTTTTATTTTTACTTTTTGTATTTTTTACTTAATACATTTTTTTCTTGAATAATTCCTACTCCCTTTTCCCCTTTCCCTTTTTTTTTTTTTTTGGTAGCTTGTTGTTGTTTCCCTTTTCCTCCTGTCTTTTTTTATCTTTACAGGAACACTATATACAGCATGGTGACTGTGGCTGCCAGGGTGAAGAGAGACAGAGACAAGGAAAAGGAGAAAGAGACCGGAAGGATGTCCACAGACCCCACTGCAACATCTTCAGAACCACCAACATCAGATATGAAAAAAATATTGGATGCGATTACAGCACTGAATAAAAAAATGGATGATTCAACTGCTACTTTAGAGAAAAAGATGGAAGACTCTATTGTTACCTTAGAGAAAAAGATGGAAGACTCAATTGCTTCCCTAGATAAAAAAATGGACATAAAAATAGACAATTTAGGCCAACAAGTAGACAAAAAACTGGAAGCTATGAAAGAAGATTTAAAACAGGAATTCAGAAAAGAAATACAGAATGTCAAGGAGGTAGTGAATAATCTATCAGGGGAACTTAAAGAGACACAAGGACAGGTTCAAAAACTAGAGACTAAATCAGAATCTATTACTAAAGATATAGAATATAATTTAGATGCTATTGCACTAGTAGAAATGAGAGAGAAAGAATTTATTTTGAGATTGAGAGGAGTTCCAGAAAAATCAAATGAGAACACGAGAGAAAATATAGTTGGTGCTTTAGCCCAATTTTTAGAGATGGTAGAACAAGATCTTGATTCTGAAATAGATAAAATCTTTAGAGTCAATTCACGTTATGCTAGAGAAAAGAAGGTGCCAAGAGATATATTGATATACTTTGTGAGGAAAGTTACAAAAGAGCAAATCCTGAAGAAACACTACAACACCAGATTGAATATAGCAGGGAAGGACATAATTGTTTTAAAAGAAGTCCCCCTAAGAATATTAAGAAAAAGAAAAGAATACTCCTTCTTCACAGATAAATTAAAACAAAATAATATACCATTTAGATGGGAAAGAGTAGAGGGAGTATCTTTTATTTTTAAAGAGCAAAGATTTAAAATAACTTCCATTTTAAAGCCAAAAGCATTTTTAGAGAAATATAAGACAGACATGAGTGATGCATCCAAAGTCTTGGAGGAAAAGAGAAAGACATCTGAAGATAAGGAAAAGAGTGAAGATTTATCGGAGGTGGGAGCTTCTGGAGTGGATTTAAGAAAGAACTTTTAAATACTAAAACACTATGGACTATATGTCTATGAAGGTTCTCAGTCATCCAGGTGGAATTGTCTGTAGCTTGAATCATGTCAACTGGATTTCTATTTTCTCAGTGGAAACGTTTCGCTCCTTATCCAAGGAGCTTCTTCAGTCTGAGCAAAGTTGGTAAGGGAATCCTAAACATGTTTCTAGGTAGCTGTGTGACCTTACACCTGGGGCTAGGTCATGGTTATATTGAGATGTTATTTTAAGTCCTTTTTATTTTAACTCCTTTAGATGATAAAAGGACTTAAAATAACATCTCAATATAGCCATGACCTAGCCCCAGGTGTAAGGTCACACAGCTACCTAGAAACATATTTAGGATTCCCTTACCAACTTTGCTCAGACTGAAGAAGCTCCTTGGATAAGGAGCGAAACGTTTCCACTGAGAAAATAGAAATCCAGTTGACATGATTCAAGCTACAGACTATGGACTATAAATATTTAACATGGAATATCAATGGGGAGAATTCCCCCCAAAAAAGAAAGAAAATTTTTCATTTTCTGAAAAAATTGAGATTGGATATAATTTGTCTATAAGAGACTCATATTTGTAAAAAAGACATTAAGTATTTGATTCAAAAACAATTAGGAGAAGAATTCATTTCAGCTGGATCAAAAAAAAACCTAAGGGGGTAGTTTTGTATGTACAACAAAAATTGAATCCAAAGTTAATATTGACTGACGATGAAGGAAGATATATAGCAGTGGAAGTAAATATACAAGGGACTAAAACATTGATGGTTGGACTTTACACTCCAAATTTTGATAAAGGACTATTTTATAAGAATTTGATGGATAAACTTTTGGACTTATCATATGAGAATTGGTGTCTTATGGGTGACTGGAATGGGGTGATTCTCCCAATGGAAGATAGACATTCGCAAAAAAATGTGAAACCCACTCAGGGAAAACTACCCCAAACATTTTTTGATTTGAAAGACATGTTGGATTTACAAGATATTTGGAGACTTATGAATGGGAACTCTAAAGAATATACATATTACTCAGAGAGATATAAATCATTTTCTAGAATAGATATGTTTTTGATTTCTAAAAGTTTAATGATGGATGTCAACAAGGTTGAAATATTACCTAAAACCTTATCAGACCATAATCCTGTATTGTTAACTATTAAAGGGAAAAGGAATATATTCCGATGGAGATTAAATGAGTCAATCTTTCGGAAAGAAGACGTTGTTGATACATGTAAGAAAAGGCTAAGAGAATATTTTTTATTGAATTTAAATAAGGACACTATTACTCTTATTGTTTGGGACGCAAGTAAAGCTTATATGAGGGGTTATTTCATTCAATATAATGCTCAAATGAGGAGAAAGAAGCAAGAAAAAATTCAATTGATTTTGGATGAAATTAAAAGAAAAGAGAAATGTCTGAGGGATAAACCAATGGATAATATATTGATAACTCAAATTAAATTTTTACAAAAACAAATATCGATGATTTTGGTACAGGAAATAGAGACTCAAATGAAATTTACGAAACAGAAATATTTTGAATTTGCAAATAAACCAGGAAGATGGTTAGCCCATAAATTAAGAAAACAAAGACAAAAAATATAATTTCTAATATACAACATGAAGGGAAAACTCTAGTGAATAATGTAGACATACAAGAAGCTTTTCATTCTTACTATACATCACTGTATAAAAAACAAGATGTTCAATTAGCTGAAATTGATGAATATATGAGTAAGCAAAGATTAACTGTTTTAAATGATCAACAAAGAACAATACTTAATATTCCTATAACAAAAGAGGAAATGACAATGGCTTTTAAGAAAATTAATAGTGGAAAAGTGCCAGGACCGGATGGCTTATCGGCAGCTTATTATAAATATTTCGAAGATGAACTATGTATACCTCTTCAGAAAACTATAAATTTGATTTTGGAAACAGGAATTATGCCAGAAACCTGGAAAGAGGCCCACATTACATTGATTCCGAAGGAACAGCTAAATTTGAATTCAACAAAGAATTATAGACCAATATCATTATTGAATAATGACTATAAGATATTTACAACCATATTGGCAGAAAGAATGAAAAATATATTCAAGGATTTTATTCATCAAGACCAAGCTGGTTTTTTACCTAAAAGACAAATTAGAGACAATGTTAGAAATGTCCTGGATGTTTTGGAGTATTTAGAACAACATAATGAAAAACAAGCTGCTTTGATATTTATAGATGTGAAAAAAGCGTTTGACAATTTAAATTGGTCTTTTATGTTTAAAGTATTGGAGACTATGAATTTTGGAGGAAATTTCATTAAGTGGATTAAATCAATATATACAGCACAACATGCAAAAATAATTGTTAATGGAGAATTTAGTAAACCATGTGAAATACAAAAAGGTACAAGACAAGGTTGTCCTTTATCTCCACTTCTATTTATATTGGTTTTAGAAGTCTTGCTTAGAGATATTAGACAAGATAATGGTATTCATGGCATTAGAATCAAAAAGGAAGTTTATAAATTAAGAGCCTTTGCTGACGATCTAGTCATTACCTTAGAGAATCCACTGGATGGAATTGAGTTATTGATGCAGAAATTGAAATACTTTTTGGATTGAGATACATTCACTGATGAAAAGTATATTACAAATACGAATACCATTTAAACCAGAATTTTTTTTACTCGGAATTTTGGATGTACAAATAGAAAAACATTTTTTTAGAATAACACAATACATGATTACAGCAGCAAGACTTTTATATGCACAAAACTGGAAAAACCAAAGTGTACCAACGATACAGGAATGGATGTTGAAATTATTAGATACAGTATGGCAGAAAATGACAAATTGACATGTTTATTAAAAGAAAATTCAAACCGTTATTTTCTTAAAGAGTGGAAACCTTTGATGGACTATTTGCAAAAAGCAGGAGGAGTAAAGCTTGCATGGGGTTTTGATGGTTAGATTATATATAAATAGAATATATTAGACAAGAAATGTATATGAATGTTATATGAATAGCCAGCATGTAAGAACAAACTATTTTTCTTTATTCTTATGACCATAGATAGATCGGAAGTTATCCAATTTCTATGTTTGTTTTTTCTTTTTTTCTTTTACTTTACTACACTTTTCTTTTCTTTCCTTTTTAATTTGTATTTCTATCTCTGTTTCATTTTCAACTTTTAACTTTGTATATTTAAAATCTTAATAAAAAATTTAAAAAAAGGATTACCTTAGGGGGTCTTCCGGTGGTGACATGGCGGACTGAACAGCTGTGCCCGCGGGCTCAGTGGGCAGAACTGACAATGCGGCAGTTTTTTGGGCTCAGGCAGGTTTTTCCTGAAGCCCAGGAGTGTTTTTCTGGAAAAAGGAAAATGGCCAGATGGCTGCTTGCAGCCAGAAGATCGCAAACAGTGTTCGTGTTCAACTGGTAAGAGCTAGCTGGGAGGCTGGGACGTCACCATTTTCCAAGCCGCGCTGTAGCTTTAAAGGGACAATAAGACCGGCCACTCCATTTCAAATCACCTTTTATATTTCTTTTAATTATGCGTAGCCTAAGAGAGGCTTTCTACAGCAAGGAGAAACGGGCTCTCTTGGTGCTTATTGTTATTTTAGGGATTAATTTTTTAAAAAATTATTTTTAAGTTTTGGACTTTGTTTTCCCTCCAAATATTAATATTGAAATTAATATTTTTATAGATTATTCCAACGTGCTCTACATGGGGCTGCCCTTGAGGAGTATCTGGAAGCTTCAGCTGGTCCAGAATGCAGCCGCACGGGCAGTCACGGGTGCTAAAAGATCAGCACATGTAACACCGCTGCTCCGCGAGCTGCATTGGGTACCAGTTTGCTTCTGGGTCCAATTCAAGGTGTTGGTTATCACCTTTAAAGCCCTACATGGCATGCAGCCAGGGTACCTGAGGGACTGTCTCATCCTGACCACATCTACCCACCCCACCCGGTCATGCAGGGAGGGCATGCTTCGGACCCCGTCAATAAAAGAATTTCATCTAGCGGGGTCCAGGAGGTGTGCCTTCTCTGCGATAGCACCTGCCCTGTGGAATATCTTGCCCCCAGAGGTGAGGCGGGCACCCTCGCTCCTGGCCTTCCAGAGGTCTTTAAAGACCTGGTTCTGCCGCCTTGCTTGGGATGAAGGAAGTAATAGTTCCTCCTGAGGGTGGTTAGCTTAGTAATATCTTATTTTAAGATCTCACCATCCTCTGGATTTTTTCTATTATTATATTGTATTTTAAGATGTATAGTTTTTAATTTTAATATTATTATTGTAAACCACCCAGAGTCTACTGCTGTAGAGATGGGCGGTGATAAATTTGAATAATAAATAATAAATAAATAAATTAAGGAGTAAACAACTGTCTCCCTGTTATTATTTTTGTACTAAATTTGAAGATATTAGCATTTTCCTACACGTTGAATTGGCGGTTTTGAACTTTCAGTTTTCTGCTTCTACTTTCCCTGGGGAACTGTCTGCATATCTCACTTTCACTTGTGTAAACACATTCCAGAATTCTTTCATATCTTCGACTTTTGCTGGTTAAGCTCCTAGGGGGCACCATAATCTACTGAAAAATGAAAAACTATTGAATTTAGAAGGTCATGATTTAAGATTAGGATGGCATGGATATTTATGCTATGACAAAGTTAAAGTTAATGTGGACTTTAAAAATCATTATATTAGAAGATCTTTGTTAAGGATTTGGAATAAATATAGGTCAACTTTATGTCACAAGATGCCTTTATGGATTTCTACACAAGAAGCATTCTATAGAACTGAAAAAAGAGATAAAGACAAATGGTTGACTTATAAGGACTTGATAGAAAAAGAACAAGGAGAATACAAAATTAAATCAAAAGAACAACTTGCCTCGGAAGGATATACTTTTCAATGGCTTTCCTATATGCAGCTTATAGAGAAATTCAAGTTAGATGAAAAAGATTTTGGATTTGAACAGAGTAAATCAGAATTTGAAATACAACTTTGAGAAACAGACGAACATTTAATTGCTAAAATGTATAAACTACTGTTGAGAGGGGAAATGGTGGAAGAACAAGTTAAAGATTGTATGATTAAATGGGCAAAAAATATCGGTCATAACATACATATGCAGCAATGGGAAAATATGTGGTCTAAAGGATTGAAGTTTACTCTGTGTTATAATTTGAAAGAAAATTTCTATAAGATGATGTATTGATGGTATATGACCCCCAAAAAACTTGCAAAAATATATGGGACTGTTTCTAACATTTGCTGGAAATGTAATAAACAAGAGGGGTCGTTTTACCACATGTGGTGGGCATGTAAGATTGCAAAGAAATTTTGGACCCAAATACATACGTTGATGCAGAATATACTACAAATACAGATTCCGTTTAAACCAGAATTATTTCTGTTGGGAATATTGGATTTACAAATAGAGAAACATTTTGTTAGAATTATACAATATATGATAACAGCAGCAAGACTTCTTTATGCACAATTTTGGAAAACTCAGACTTTACCAACAGTAGAAGAGTGGATGTTAAAATTGATGAACATGGCAGAAAATGATAAATTGACTTGTTTATTGAAAGAAAACTCAAGTTATCAATATCTCAAAGAGTGGAAACCATTGATGGACTATTTGCGAAATGCAGGAGGGGAGAAGCTTACATGGGGTTTTGAAGAGTAGATTAAATATAAAAGAGTATATTAGACAAATAATTATTTCTATCTATTGTATGAAAAACCAACATTTAGGCCAGATTCTTTTATCTATTCTTTTATCATTGGGGCGGTGGAGCTGGCGGAGGCGACGGCAGCGAACCCCAATGAATTTTGACACGGTGAGCCCCGGGACTTGCCCTGTTAGTGGGGTGGATTCTGGGCAGGGCGTTCACCGTGGTGGAAGCGAATCTCACCTCTGCTGTAGAAGAACTCAGCGGGGGGCGAATAGACCCCAGAGGTGTAAAAGACTGGCCTTAAAATTGCTTACACTGGCTTAGACTGGCCTCAAAAACGCTTGGACGCTGGCCCCTAATAGATATGCTGGGAGTGAATTTTAACACCGTAACGGACCTTGCCTTGCCTTCCAGAATAACATATTGTTTTAGCAGCTTTACATACTGGCTGAAGACAGAGGTATATATCCCAAGGAACCAGTGGGACTGGGTTGGCTTGAGATAAGTGGATTGACCCAGTGCCTGTCAGAGTTTGAAGAACTTCTCTGACTGCTGAGAATAGAACTGTGGGCGTAGCAACGCATGAACGACCTACTGACATTGCTATAAACTGGTGGAAGCATAATAAGGCGCTCGGGATTTATGAACTACGGATTGTTGAGACAAGATAGACCACCCCCGTGCCAGGGTGGCAGAGAATTGCGGGGTCTCTTGGTGTGAGTGTGGTTCCCCTCCTGAGAGTGAGAGTTGCAGGAGGGGGTCCAGGAGTATATGTGTTTATGAGAGTACCTATCCCTGAGTGGGAGACAGGGTAGGTAGGAGTGGCTGTTTTGCCCCTCTGTGGCTAGTGAGAGAGGCCTCAGGGGGCACAGTGAGTGATTGAATGGTGAGTGTAAGGGGCAGTTGGGGCTTACCAGCGCCAAGAGCTCTAGCTGGTTGTGCTGGTGGCCTTCGACTGCCCAGGATGATTGCGAGTGAAAGGATGGATGGATGGATGGATGGATGGATGGATGGATGGATGGGAGAGACCCCCGCTTAGTACCAGGTTTTCAAGGGATCCGGGAGTGGAGGCGACCAGGTCAAGAAACTCTGGGGACTATACTAGGGGCAATCCGATTGAGGTGGTGACGGGCAGGAGATATTGTCACGGGAACCGGAGGACAGGCCATTTCTGGGGAAGGCGCCCCCGGTGTTTAGTACAAGTGGCGCATTCTGGTCCTCCGAGTTCAACCCCAGGTTCTGGACAGCAGATCCTTGAGGGCCCCGGTTTTCGACTACTGCTGCTTAACGCCAGGTCAGTAAACAACAAAGCCCCCCTCATAAGTGAATTAATCACGGAGAGAGGGGCTGACCTGGCGTGTATTACTGAGACCTGGCTGGGCCCAGAGGGAGGGGTAGCCCTCTAGGAAATGTGCCCAGCCGGGTTTCAGTTGTGGCACCAGCCGAGATACTGGGGTAGGGGAGGAGGGGTGGCAGTTATCATCAGAGAATCTTTAGTGGCTTTCAGGGGCCTTGCTCCACAAGTGTCCGGATGTGAGACCCTGTTTTTCAAGTTGGGTGCCCGAGAACAGTTGGGAGTGTTGCTATTGTACCAGCCTCCCTGCTGCGTAGCAACCTCCCTGCCTGAGCTGCTGGAGACCGTCTCGGGGTTGGCGGTGGAGTTCCCCAGGCTGATGGTCCTGGGGGATTTTAACCTGCCGTCCCTGGGGCATGCCTCGGAAGTGGCTTGGGAGTTCATGGCTACCATGGCAGCCATGGGCCTGTCCCAGATTATTCGGGACCCGACCCGAGACAGTGGACTCACTCCGGATTTGGTTTTCTTGTCTGAGCAATGGCAAAATGACCTGAGGAGAAAGTTAGATCTATCCCCGTTGTCATGGTCAGATCATGTCCTGATATCTCTAGGACTCTCCTATGCCGCCCCACTCTGCAGGGAGGCGGGACCTATTCGATTGGTCCACCCCCGGCGACTTATGGACCCAATGAGGTTTCAGAGGGAGCTGGGGGTAATAGCTGAGGATCTGCTGCATGGTCCAGCGGAGGCACTGGCTGCAACCTGGAACAGGGAGGCAGCCGGAGCCTTGGACAGGACCACGCCGATGCGACCTCTCCAGCCCCATTCAACCCGTCACTCCCCGTGGTATACGGAGTAGTTGAGGGTCTTGAAGAGGGTGAAGAGACGTCTAGAGCGCCGCTGGAGAAAGACGAAGACGGAATCGGACCAAACACAATCTAGAGCCGCTATTAAGGCCTACCTTGTGGCGGTAAGAGTGGCGAAATGTGAATATTTCTCCGCGCTTATTGCATCCGCAGAATGCCGTCCGACGGCCCTGTTCAAGATTATTCGATCTCTCTTGGGTAGGGTGGAATCGACCTCCCACCTGCAGGGCCATGCGGAAGAATTTTCTGAGCATCTGCAGGATAAAATCGCTCGGATTCGGTCTAAGTTGGACTCCATGCGTGGATTGCAGTCTGGGGAGATGCCGGGAGAGCGGTCTTGCCCTGTTAACTGGGAACAATTTGATCCTGTTGGACCTAAGGAAGTGGACAGGATCCTTCGAATTGTTAATTCCACCACATGCCATTTAGATCCCTGCCCTTCCTGGCTAGTAAAATCGGCCAGGGGGGTGACATGTGGATGGGTCCAGGCAATGATTAATACATCCTTGTCAGAGGGGGTGTTCCCAATTGCCTTCAAGGAGGCATTGGTGCACCCCCTCCTCAAGAAACCGTCCCTGAACCCTACCATTCTGGACAATTTTCGTCCAGTCTCCCACCTTCCCTTTTTGGGAAAGGTGGTTGAGAAAGTGGTGGCCTTGCAACTTCAGAGGACCCTGGATGAAGCAGATTATCTAGACCCTTTCCAGTCAGGTTTCAGGCCGGGATATGGGATGGAAACTGCATTGGTCATGCTTATGGATGATCTCTGGCGGGCACGGGATGGAGGTAGTGCATCCATCCTGGCTCTCTTGGATCTCTCAGCGGCTTTCGATACCATCGACCATGGTATCCTTTTGGGGCGGCTTAGGGAGTTGGGGGTGGGCGGCGTAGTTTTACGCTGGTTCACCTCCTTCCTCCAGGGCCGCTCCCAGTCGGTGGTGGTAGGGGAGGAGAGATCCAGCCCGCGACCGCTCCTGTGTGGGGTACCGCAGGGCTCGGTTCTCTCTCCTCTCCTATTCAACATCTACATGAAACCGCTGGGTGAGGTCATCCGACACCATGGGATGAGGTATCATCAGTATGCGGATGATACTCAACTGTATATCTCCATCCCAGGTGAAGTAAGTGATGCAGTGACCACCCTGTCCCAGTGCCTGGGGGCTGTGAGGGCCTGGATGGGGAACAACAGGCTTCAATTGAACCCTGGCAAGACCGAGTGGCTATGGATTGATGGCTTAGCGTCTTCTGAGAAATTATCATCTTTGGTTCTCGATGGGGTAGCACTGCCCCATTCAGAACCGGTGCACAACTTGGGGGTCCTTCTAGACTCACAACTCCTGCTCGAAGAGCAGGTGGCAGTCGTGGCTAGGAGGGCTTTTGCACAGCTTCGGCTGGTGCGCCAGTTGCGCCCGTTCCTGGATCGTGATGCCCTCCGGACAGTCACTCATGCTCTCGTCATCTCCCATGTAGATTACTGCAATGCGCTCTACATGGGGCTACCCTTGAAGACTATCCGGAAGCTACAACTGGTGCAGAATGCGGCCGCATGAGCAATTTTGGGTGCACCAAGATCTGCACATGTAACACCACTGCTCCGCAAGCTACATTGGGTGCCGGTTTGCTTCTGGGTACAGTTCAAGGTGTTGGTTATCACCTTTAAAGCCCTACATGGCATGGGGCCAGAATACCTGAGGGACCGTCTTATCCCCATATTATCGACCCGCCCCACCTGATCATTCAGGGAGGGCCTGCTACGAGCCCCATCAATTAAAGAGTGTCACCTGATGGGGTCTAGGAGACGGGCCTTCTCTGTAGTTGCTCCTACACTGTGGAACACCTTGCCCCCGGAGTTGAGACAGATCTCGTCCCTCCCGACCTTTAGGAAAGATCTGAAGACCTGGTTCTGCCGCCTGGCATGGGAAGGAGGAAGGGATAGTTCCTCATGGGGGTGGCTTGTCCCTTAATCCTAAAAAGTCCTCCCTTTATTACTCTTTCGTCCATCTGGATTTTATTTTTATAATAATTTATATTAATTGTATGAATTGATGTTTTATATTGTATGTTCTATTTTAATTCTTTTTTGTTGTAAACTGCCCAGAGTTCCCTGTTGGGGGGAGATGGGCGGTCATATAAATTAAATAAATAATAAAAATAATAATAATCTACGTGACCAGAGATAGATTGGAAGTTACCTATTTTTCATATCTTTTTCTTTTTCTTACTTTATTACACTTTTTCTTTTCTTTTTCTTTATTTTGTATTTCTATTTCTTTTTCCGTTTCTAACTTTTAACTATGTATTTTAAAATCCTAATAAAATTTTAAAAAAAGATTTGCAGAGATGTTTTGAAATTCCAATGAGCCTATGGGGAAATATAAATGTGATTAAAGTGCTGGTGGTGTGGTGGTCGCCACACCACCCGGAACCGGCGGCGCGCGCATGCGCAACGGCCGCCATGCACGCACGTGCCACCGCACGCCCCCCCTGCGCCACCGCCACCGCCGCTGGCGTGTCGCCAGCGGCGGCACTTTGGAAAGCCCTGATTTAGAGGGACTCTTATGTTCATACCTTTTAAGCAGAAATATAAGCAATTAAAACAATTTCTTCAGGAAGGAACACCCCACCCAAGATTCTCTTACAGTTTTATATGAAGCAGAGGGGAGTAACTTGCCGGATTTTCAGCTTCCTCCATGAAAATATATTTTAAGTTCTTCATTAAGGAATTCACATGATTGCCTTCCAAAGCTACTATGGGCACAATTGGAAAGTTTCTATGTGATCCCTTCAACAACGTGGCAGAGGCTCAGCTTCTCCTTTAGCTGAAATTCCACTGTTTGTCCAGCACTAAAGGCTGCAAGGCATCTTTGCAACATCCTGGAATATAAGTGTAGCTCTTGTGCAGGCGTCATCTCACACAAAGTCCTCCGCAGTTGACCCCTTTAAAACTTATGAGAAACATTTATCAGTCTGACATGGTGATCTGGTGTGCAAGGATCCTTTTATTACCTAAGGGTTCTTTTTATTTATAGTTATAAATATACTGTGTAAATGAAATGAAATGAAAATTTAAAAACATAATAAAAAATAACAGCATCACCATATGCCATATAGCAGGAAAAGAAAATAACATGATCTCAGCCTTTGAATTGTGAGACATGATATTTTAAACAAAATTCTGCATATGATCAGTTATTAATTATTGATCAAAATGGTCTCTCGTTTTTCATCTCCTGAATTCCAGCTGTCAAAAGAATATGGTCCCATATTCTGCATCAAACTGGGAATCCAGGAAATGGTGGTGCTGACTGGCTATGAGACGGTCAAAGAGGCTCTAGTGAACCAGGCGGATGCATTTGGAGAGAGAGTCGTCATCCCCTCTTTTGAGGAATTTGCAAAGGGCTTTGGTGAGTTATTTCATTCTGGATTGTAGTTGACAATCCTTGCTGATCTGTGATCAGTATTGTGTAGAACTTTTTTAAAAAAGAACTTTTAAAAGATAGAGTACAGAACTAAAGAAAAAGTGCAAAGTTAAGGAGAAAACAGAAACAGAAAGTGACTTCTGACCTCCTCCAATACAGGTATAAATGCATTTACAAATATAATCTCTTACCAATGATTAAACCATAGTAACATTATTTCAATCAAATGAAATCATTTAATCATCAAAACCCAAAATCAAAACTTCATTTTTTTCTGACACAAGCAAATAGTCTAAAAGTTATTGTCAAATAGAGGCAAATCTATTATGTTTTCATAGAAGTTTCATAGGCAGGAACCTCAAAGAACCGGCACAGCTTCTGCAAATCTAAACAGGATAGAGAATATTGATTTTCCAACCTTGACTTGATCCCCGAGTGCTAATGGAGGGAGCCGGAAAATAAAAAGAAATGGCAGTATTGTAGTAAAAGCGATCATATATCCCACCCCGCCTTCCATGCACACACCCAACAGGTTTGATTCTGCTTCTTTGAAAATTTGGGTTTGGAGAGTCCCAGTATTGTCTATGCATTTTTCTGTATTTTTCTCATCATATACGTAGTTATACTTACCTTTCCTTTGTGCAATGTTTTTGCCAATTTCTATTCCCTAATACACAATTGGTCCAACCTTTATGGAAACTGAAAATTTGCAGAGACTGTTCCTAGTCTCTAGTGCAGAGCTTTCCAAACTTTTCATGTTGGTGACACACTTTTTAGACATGCATCATTTCGCGACACACTCTTACAGCAGGGCATCATTTTGCGACACACTCTTACAGCAGGCACAAGGCAGGCACTAGGACCTGCGCAGAATCACAGCAGGTTTGGAGGCAGCAAGGCACAAGGCAGGCACTAGGACCTGCGCAGAATCCTGGCAGGGCTCGGAGGCAGCAGCAGCAGCCACGACACACCCAGACACTGCAGCCGACACACTAACGTGTCCCGACACACAGTTTGGAAAGCTCTGCTCTAGTGAGTGTTGGAAGTGCCTGGTGTCATGCTCTTGATCCTTTAGCTATTAATCAGAAACTTCAAACACAAGCCCTTAAGGATATGAAGAGTTCTTCATTAAAGCTAGAGATCCATAACACATTAAAGACTCGAATGAATAAATGTCATGTAAACCAACAATTAAAATCTTCAAGGTTCCCCCGCGAGTTGACAGCCCCTCCCATCACTTCCCAATTCCTCGATCTTCCCAGCCCCGAATCAACTATCAAGGTGCTAGCGTTCTTTGATCTATCCTTGGTGCTGAACTTCTAGACACCATACTTGCATCAGCATAATTTGTGTTTCCGTGAATACACCAAGAATACAAGCATTCTCACCTACTCTGCAAGTCTGGTGAGTGTCCACTTCAAAGTAGACTGGCAGGATGTACCTCCCTCCTGTCGCCATGGCAGGATATCACATCCTGACAAATAGTAAAATATATAAGGAAACAAATGGCTCCAAAAGGAAAAAAAAATCAGTAATAAGAGTACAAAGTACTTAGCATGTCATTATTTCCCTCCTTTTTTCACTCTCAGCATCTAGATTTTATGTGCATGCAAATCACTACAGTTCTGTTTCAATAAATCAACCTATTAAGCCAAGACCATACAGAATCTCATTGTCCAAGGCTGAGAAATGGGCCATTATGAATGTCTTGTGTCTTATGAATGTGGCATGGCACAGGTCCTGTAGGGCATAGGAGGGGTTGTAAACCCGACCGCAGGGCTCAGGTCCAGGTCATCTTCAGATGTTCCTGGGGGTGGCTGGAAGGTAAATCTCTGCAGGAGGCTGGTAAAGAAGTGGAAGAGCTCCATTTTGGCGAGGTTCTCACCAGCGCATACTCTGCGTCCTGGAAGAAGCATATATGTAAAAAAAATGGGTTTATTGGTTTCTTAAACTATTTTATATAGCTTCCCAATGTCCTGTGGACATGGAGAGATTAGCAAAAAGAAAAGTTATGACAGAACACTCATATGCAAATAAGCTAAAGTGCAACAATAAAATAGAAATGGACTATTCAGAATCATGCTAATCTTAAAAGAAGGATGAACCTTCATAAGTACCCTTCTACACTGATGCCCTGAAAATAAGTTTGATTGAGCATCCCACTCTAGGTAGAGATGGTAACTACAACTACAGGAATACCTCTAGTTAACAGATCATTTGCAGGGGGAGGGAGGGAACATCTGTTAAATCTTCCTTTAAAGTCTTTTGGTTGTCAGAATCATCCCCTGATCCATGGGCTGGATGATTAATCTTGACGTTTTGGGTTAGGGTGAGGGACAGGTTGCATAGGAGGAGAAAGGTCACATGGGTGCAATCCAATCCAAGGCCTTAGCCACCTTAGTTCTCTCCTCTCACAGCCAATGGCCCGAAAGGGGGTCCGAGTCCCGCAGTCCAGCTGATTGTGCCCAGAGTCCGACTCAGGGCAATCGAGCCCTCCACCAGAGTGTGCCAAACAAAACCAGGTAGGCTCCGGAGTCTCCACCAAAATGACAAGCCTCTCATGACAACTTCCATCATATATAAAAAACCATCCAATATGAGCCCACACTTCCCATCCAATACCCTACAATAATCCAAGTTAAAATATTTCTGAAATTCAGCATTCTTAGCAACCACATAGGTAGACCTTCTTCAAGATAACCTGTCTCCAACCTGTCCTTCAGGTCTCCCAACGACACACCCTTTACCATTAAGTCCATCCACCTTGCTACTAGTCATCCTCTTCTTATCTTTCACCTTTCCCAGCATTTTGGACTTCTCAAGGGAGCTAAGTCTTCACATAATGTGTTCAAAATATGATAGTCTGAGCCTAGTGATTTGTGCCTTTCAGAATTAAAATTTCAGGCAGGTAAAGTTTTCTGTCAGTGCAAGGATGCATAGTTAGAACTTCAACTCAGCAGTAGGGAAGAGCCTATGTAGTGGACTGATTTAGAGTTTAGCGCTATTCAGTATGAAAGTGAGAAGGAATTGATTCAAACATTCAAATCTAACCTTCACATTGAATAGCCATACTGATTTAAATAATAATAATAATAATAATAATAATAATAATAATAATATATTAAATTTATGTCAGAGGGAGCGCGCGGAGATGGAGCGGCCTGCCTCTCTCCTAGGCACCAGTGATCCACGTACTATGCAGTAAATAGACTCCAAACAGAAGTTATATCAAATATCCTATTTACTTTATATACATACGTATTTACAGATCACTTCCACAAGTAACAAATGATACACCATCAACGATACAGCTTTCACGAGGTAAAATGGGAATAATGGGAAATGAGAATGTCTCTGCATATGTAGTGAACCTGACCAATCACATTATAGGTCACTCTCGTTATTCACCACACTCAACCTAACTCTAAGCACCTGTTGTTATGAGTCACACATGACACATCATTCCTACAACAATGGCTGCTAATTGGGTGACTGTGCAGAATATTTCACCTTTTACCTAGAAATCAAGCCTCTCTGTATAATTTATATCTAGAAGTAAATTCCTGGGTTTATCAAACCCCAACACCCCTTCAATTTACAATAGATATTACATTCAATTCTACAGAATAGAAGACATACACATTTGAGATATACACATCCTATGTCTCTCTATGCTTAGAGGCTTTGTCATCACATCTGCTACATTACACTCAGATGGACAATATTGCAAATCTATACAATACAATACAATAAACTTCCAATTATTGACTGATCACATATTCTTGATCACATGAAGTTTGTTCATCGTCTCCAGTCTCTGTCATGACAAAATCTGTTGTCATCGGGGTTGGAACTTCCTTGCACTGTTCCATATTGTTCTCTCTTAGCAGTGCTTCAATTTTCTTCCGCTGCTCTAGAACATAACCCCCATCAACCTTCTGAATACCCATGCCTAGGTAATTCTTAATTTCTCCCAGATCTTTGACATCAAAGTGCTGTTTCAGATTTTCAGTAAATTCAATTACCCTGCTTTGATCTTTCGCTATAAGACACAAATCGTCTACAAAAATCAAAAGCAAAATCTGTTCATCGTTTTCACATTGCTTTACATACAGACATGGGTCAGCTATACTACACTTGAATCCCATCCTTTGTAATTCCTTATCTAACCTAAGATTCCAGCAACGTGCCGACTGCTTGAGTCCATACAATGCTTTCTGCAACTTGTATACCCTTCCTGCAATCTTTGATTCATAACCTGGGGCTTCAATCATATAGATCTCTTCATTCAAATCAGCATGCAAATATGCTGTTGTGATATCATAATGCTGTACTACACAATTCCCAGCTGCTGCCATTGCTAAGGCAAACCTAAATGTCTCCCCTCTTAGCGTTGGTGCAAAAACTTCATCATAAGTCTGATTCTTTATCTGGGAAAATCCTTGTGCAACCAACCTAGCCTTATAATGAATATCACCATTCACTAAGGTTTTCTTCTTATACACCCATCTACAGCCTACTGCTCTATGTCCCTCAGGCAGCCTAGTAGATTTGAAAACCTTATGAGAATTAATGGCTTTCATTTCCACATCCATAGCAGCTTTCCATCTACTCTGCTCGTGTTGTGGCAACTTCAATACGTCCTTGTAATTACGAGGTTCATAATCAATAAAACACACTTTTACATCACCTGGTGTATAACGCTGAGGTGGTATGCCCTTGTTAACTCTCTCAGATCTACGCAACACTGTAGCATACTGCATCATTGGCACACTAGGAGTTAATTCCTCTTCCTTCTTAATCACATCAGTGGCCTCTCTCCGCTCTGAAAACTCAAAACGTCCCTGACTAGGAAGATAAACCTCACTGCTCCCGTGTAATCTCTGCCAATTGCTATGCTCACTAAAACTTGCTGATCTAGAAATAACAACTTTCCTGCCATCAGTGAACCTATATCCCTTGGTCCCTGGCTCATGCCCCACAAACGTCAGCTTCTGTGCTTTTGCCTGTCCCTTCCTACGTACTTCCTTATGCACGTGAACATAGGCAGTGCACCCAAACACCTTCAAATGAGCTAATGGTGGCTTCTTGCCATATAACATATAAAATGGAGTTTGGTTTACAGATACATTCCATAACTTGTTAATTAAATAATTAGCAGTTAATATTGCCTCTCCCCAGTATCCTCTTGATAACCCTGAGTCAGCAATGAGTGAATCCTTCACTGTCTGCAATGCCAAATTCCTACGTTCAGCCACGTCATTCTCAGCTGAACTATGTGGGTTAGTTCTCTTATGCACAATGCCCCTTCTACGGAGCCATTGCTGAAAACTCCCACTCAGAAACTCTGTACCCTGGTCAGTTTGTAAACTACACACCTTTGTGCTATACCTACGTTCCACAAACTGCACCCAGTTTCTAAACTTTTCAAATGTTTGACTTTTAGCTTTCAATAGGTAACAGAACCCAAATCTAGTGTAATCATCTACAATGACTAAAACATATTTAGCACCCCCTATTGTAGCTGGTAATGGACCAATTAAGTCAGCGTGAACTAATTCAAAACGTTTATGTGACTTCCTATCACTGAATTTGCTCACAGGAAACACCTTTGACTTTGCAACCTTACAAGCTGTGCAATCCAAATACACTTGGCACTTTTTCAATTCCATTCCAGAACTTGCTTCTGACATCTTCTCAATCACTTTGAAACTTGGATGCCCAAGCCTTCTATGCCACAGGTGCACACATGAATCATGTGTTGGCTTATTAATCGTAGCCACATGTTGGTTGCTGCTTGTCCTGGCTTGTACTATTTCATAAAGACAGTTTTGCAAAATACCTTTGCCACAAACATTGTTATCTTTCATAACAATACATTCATTATTACCAAACTGTACAGTATAACCCTGTTTATCCAATTGTGACACACTAATTATATTGTACTCCAGTTCAGGTACACACAACATTGATAATTCAATATTTAACCCTGGTACATATACAAATCCCTTACCAGTGACAGATTCAATGCTTCCATTAGCTAGAGTAACATGATCTTTATCAGCCTGCTTAAAACTCTTAAACATCTGTCTGTTACTCCCTATATGCTGACAAGCCCCACTGTCAATTAAAAATGGTCCCTTTAAATTTTGTTCTACACTTGAACTAATTAAAGACAGCTGTGCAGCTTCTCCCGGCTTGGAAATTTTCAGCTTAGCCTTCGGCTTCCATTTCTTATCACAACCCCAACAATTTATATGATGTCTGACACCCAGTGACTCTAGGAGGTTTACAAATAGTTAAAAACATTTAAAAACAAAGAACAGTACAAAAATACAAAACAAAGAAACAAGATGGCAAAGGAAACAAACCCAGATGGAAACAAGGGAAAGGAAGAAAGAGGGCATCAGTCATCCTTGCCAAATTCCTGGGCAAAAAGCCATGTCTTCAGGGCCCTTCGAAATACCAGTAGGGTGTGGATCATTCAAATCTCAGGGGGAACCTCATTCCAGAGGACAGGCACTGCTAGAGAAGAAGACATGCTTCCGGGGTCCTGAAAGATGGCATTGTTTAATCGATGGAACTTGGGGCACGCCAACCCTGCCAGATCAAACCGGCTGGGCAGATACTGTGGGAGACAGTGGGTCCCTCATTAACCAGGCCCCATGCCACGTAGGACTTTATAGGTAGTAATCAGTACCTTGAATTGCACCTGGAAGCAAATTTAAGATATTGAATCAAACAGTGTCTTTGATTTTCTGCAATTAAATAGATCCTTGCAGATACACACACACACACTTTATCAAATCAAATCAATAATTCAAATAGAATTGATTTGATGGTTCTAATTAAATCAAATTAACTTATTGAATCAATGATTTTAATCAGTTCTCATATGATTTGCCCACCCTATCAGGGATAACTAAATCCTTGCATTATCAAGATCATAGTTACTTTTTCTGTTGTGATTTAATTTGTGGTAAAAATAATAAACCATAGAACCTGGGGACAGACACAATAATTGTCAAATGAGAGTTGAAGTGTTGCAACCATCTGAAAGAAGATGGATATTTTATTGAATTATTTATTTTATTATTAGTGTATTATATATTTTTATAAGAGAGACTTGTTTGTGATAGTTTTTGTCACAGTGAAATAATTATCCCAAAATATATTGTTGAGATAGGCATACTACCCATCAACATAATAAATTTATGATAGTTGCAGTTTTTGGGGCAAGAAATAAATCACCTTGGGATAATAAGGACCTACTTATGAAATATTTTTTAGCTCTTGTTGTCAAGATTTTTAAACATATGGCTTTAGAAATGCTTCTTTGGTTCCTGGAAAGCTCATCCTTTTATCAGCTAAGACAGGACGTGATCACTGTTAGTGGCCTGGGATCTATTTATGGGAACTTCTCTGAAAACTGAAAGCTTGTGTGCTATTTTGAATATTCTAAATTGGCCTAATAAAGGTATTCTCTCAATATGGAGATTCTTCTCCTTGTACTGTCGAAGGCTTTCACAGCCGGAGTTCGATGGCTGTTGTGGGTCTTCCCGGCTGTGTGTGTCTAGAACATGGCCACACAGCCCAGAAGACCCACTACAGCCATTCTTCTCCTTCTTGATAAAGTAAAATAATTCATTTGGCCATTATCCTGAAAGGTCTGCGCCCCAGTCTACTGGGAAATGTTGAAGATCATGTTGGGCACTGCTGTTACACCAAAGATGAATATCATCTTTAGGATGACTACTGTTCAACCAGAGCAAGAACTATGACATGACTTAAATAATCACTTCTCTTTGTCTCCTTCATCTTTCACATTAGGGACAGCCAGCTGAAGCCCATCAAAGTGAACACACTTACATTTTCAGGCTAGAATTTCAATGAGTGCTCTTGCAAGGTTGTGGCAATATCAGAGAAGGTTTGTTGCCAGTTGTCTGTTATTCTGTTGCTAATCCAAGCCTGGCCAGGTGCATGGCCTGCAGGTAAGGTGTGGGATATTGTTGAATACCAGATCTCTTTGTTGCATATTATCTTGTTAGCTAAGCTGTCATGAAAATTCACTTTGTACGTGTGTGTGGTGTGTGTGCGTGTACACCAAGCAGCTTAATCCAATTACACTTCTGTACATTGCTCTACTCAGTCTTATAGAACTTCTGCAAAATTATCTCTGAGAAAGTGCAAGAAAATAAATAAATGAAAAATATGAACAGAATAATATAACCTGGATCATAACTTAAATGTAAAGTATCAACCCATGGTTACAATCTAGCATGATTGTAGTGGTGGAGGCTGGTGGCCTTGAGATTCTCATATGCCGCCCCACTCCGCAGGGAGGCAGGACCCATTTGAATGGTCCGCCCCTGGCGACTAATGGACCCTATGAGGTTCCAGAAGGAGCTGGGTGGTATACCCGAGGATCTATTGCACGGTCCAGCAGAGGTCCTGGCCGCAGCCTGGAATAGGGAGGCGGCTGGGGCCTTGGACAGGATCGCGCCTGTGCAGCCTCTCACCACATCTGACCCGATACTCCCCATGGTTCACGGAGGAGTTGAGGGTCTTGAAAAGGGCTAAGAGACGCCTAGAGCACCGCTGGAGAAAGACAAAGACTGAATCTGACCGAACACAAGCTAGAGTCGCGGTTAAGACCTACCTTGTGGAGGTAAGAGCGGCGAAACATCAATATTTCTCCGCTCTTATTGCATCCGCAGATTGCCGTCCGACGGCCCTGTTTAAGATAACACGATCACTTTTAGGGAAGGTGGAGTCTGTGACCCACCTACAGGGCCGTGTGGAAGAATTTTCTAGGCATCTGCAGGATAAAATCGCTCAGATCCGGACTAAGTTAGACTCCAAGCGTGAGGCAGAGTCTGGAGAGATGCCCAGGGAACGTCATTACCCAGTTATCTGGGAATGGTTTGATCCTGTTGGACCTAAGGAAGTGGACAGGATCCTCCGGAGTGTGAAGGCCACCACATGCCATCTAGACCCTTGCCCTTCCTGGCTGGTTCAAGCAGCCAGGGAGGTGACCTGTGGTTGGGTCCAGGCGATGGTTAATATATCTCTGGAGCAGGGGGTGTTTCCAGATGCTTTTAAAGAGGTGCTGGTATACCCCCTGCTCAAGAAGCCATCGCTGGACCCTACTGTATTGGGCAACTTTCGTCCTGTCTCCCACCTCCCCTTTTTGGGGAAGGTGGTTGAGAAAGTGGTGGCCTTGCAACTCCAGAGGATTCTGGATGAAATGGATTATCTGGACCCCTTCCAGTCAGGTTTCAGGCCGGGATATGGGGTGGAAACTGCATTGGTCGCGCTTACAGATGATCTCTGGCGGGAGCGGGATGGAGGAAGTGCATCCATCCTGGCTCTCCTTGACCTCTCAGCGGCCTTCGATACCATCGACCATGGTATCCTTTTGGAATGGCTTGAGGAGTTGGGGGTGGCCGGCATAGTTTTGCGCTGGTTCGCCTCCATCCTCTGGGGCCGGTCTCAATCAGTGGTAATAGGAGATGAAAGATCCAACTCTCGCCCCCTCATTTGTGGGGTGCCACAGGGTTCGGTTCTTTCACCTCTCCTATTAAATATCTACATGAAACCGCTGGGTGAGATCATCCGTCACCATGGGATGAGATATCATCAGTATGCTGATGATACTCAATTGTACATCTCCATCCCTGGTGAAGTAAGTGATGCAGTGGCCGCCCTCTCTCAGTGCCTGGAGGCTGTGGGGGTCTGGATGGGGAACAACAGGCTTCAGCTGAACCCTGGTAAGATGGAGTGGCTGTGGATTGATGGTTCTTCTAGATCTGGGAAATTACCTTCTTTGGTTCTGGATGGGGTTGCACTACCCCGTTCGGAATCAGTGAGGAATCTGGGGGTCCTCCTGGACTCACGACTCCTGCTCAAAGAGCAGGTGGCAGTTGTGGCCAGGAGGGCCTTTGCACAACTTCGTGTTGTGCGCCAGTTACGCCCCTTCCTAGATCAGGAGTCCCTCCGTACAGTCACTCATACCCTGGTCATCTCTCACATAGATTACTGCAATGCGCTCTACATGGGGCTACCCTTGAAGAGTATCCGGAAGCTTCAACTGGTCCAAAACACGGCTGCGCATGCAGTTATGGGTGCCCCTAAATCGGCCCATGTGACACCTCTGTTACGCCAGCTGCACTGGGTGCCAGTGTGCTTCCGGGTGCAATTCAAGGTGTTGGTTATGACCTTTAAAGCCCTACATGGCATGTGACCAGGCTACCTGAGGGACCGTCTCATCCCCATGACTTCAAACCGTCCCACTCCATCATGTAGAGAGGGCATGCTTCGGACCCCGTCGTCAAGGGAGTGTCGCTTGGCGGGGTCCAGAAGGCGAGCCTTTTCCGTGGTGGCACCCACTGTTTGGAACATTCTGCCCCCGGAGGTGAGACAGGCCCCATCGCTCCTATCCTTCCGGAAGAATTTAAAGACCTGGCTGTGCCGCCTCGCGTGGGATGGGAATGGGAATAGTTCCTCTTGGGCATGGCTAGTGCCATAGAGCCCTTTTAAAGAGAACCATCTATCGCCTATTGGATTTTTATACTTAATGTATTAGTTTTGTAATGTATTTTAAATTGTAGTTACTTTTAAAGATTTTAAATTGTTGTACTGTAAACTGCCCAGAGTCCCCCTCGGGGGAGATGGAGCGGTAATACAAGTTAATAAATAAATAAATAAATAAATAAATAAATAAATAAATAAATAAATAAATGGATTGAATACTGCTAGATTTATCCTCCATGGAGCAACATATGTAGGTATCTCTGTAAATGAGTGCTGCAAGTGCTGCATTATTGTGGATGTACATATTATAGTAGCTGTTTGTCAGCCTCTTACATTAAGCCACCAGAATCACAGAATTTGTAAGTGCCTGAAATTTGGAATGCCCATGGACCTACCAGGAGTTTCATTTCCTCCCAAGGGCCATCCATGAGAGCAACAGGACATACAAAATGGCAGTTTGTGCAAAATGATGCTAGAAGGGAGGTAGGAGGAAGAGAAACAGTTTGATCCAGTGGTGCTGCTAGGGCTAGACCACCAGCTGTTACATGATCCACTTCCCAAATGGCCACACAATTCAGTGACATCTACTTCTTTTATTTAATTTCAACAGAAGTCCTGCCTGGTTCTTCCTTCCTCCTTCTCCCCCCACCCCTGCCCCTTTCTCTGGATAAGCTCAATCATATGAAGATCCTGACATGATCTTCCATTTTAGGCAAAGTAAGCAAGACAGATGATCAAAATGCTACTGGGGAGGAACACTGGATAAGTTCAACTAGCCCCAGATGTGATGACGCAGGTAGCTCAAAGCCGAAAGGACAGCTAGCGGCCGATGGTGCTGGTGGTGAACGATGAATCTGATGTTCTAAAGATCAACACACCATAGGAACCTGGAATGTAAGATATCTATGAGCCAGGGCAAATTTGATGTGGTCATTGGGGAGATGTCAATATTAAATATAGACATTTTGGGTGTCAGTGAACTGAAATGGACTGGAATGGGCCACTTCACATCAGTTGACCACCAGATCTACTACTGTGGACAAGAGGACCACAGAGGAAATAGAGTAGCCTTCATAATTAATAATAAAGTGGCTAAAGCAGTGCTTGGATACAATCCAAAAAACTATAGAATGGTCTCAATTTGAATTCAGGGTAAGCCATTTAACATCACAGTGATCCAAATATACACTCCAACCACAGATGCTGAAGAAGCAGAAGTAGATCAGTTCTATGAGGATCTGCAGCACCTACTGGATAATACGCCAAAAGAGATGTTATTTTCATTACAGGAGACTGCATGCTAAGGTGTGTAGTCAAACGACACCTGGAATTACAGGCAAGCATGGTCTGGGAGAACAAAATGAAGCAGGACATAGGCTGATAGAATTTTGCCAAGACAACTCACTGTGCATAACAAACACTCTCTTCCAACAACCTAAAAGACGACTTTATACATGGACTTCACCAGATGGTCGACACCGAAATCAGATTGACTACATCCTTTGCAGCCAAAGGTGGCGGACATCTATACAGTCAGTAAAAACAAGACCTGGAGCTGACTGTAGTTCAGATCACAAACTTCTTATTGCACAATTTAGAATCAGACTAAAGAGAATAGGGAAGACCCACAGAACAGTTAGATATGAGCTCTCTAATATTCCTAATGAATATGCAGGGGAGGTGAAGAATAGATTTAAGGGACTAGATTTAGTAGATTATTTGTTTCAGAGCCTGAATCTACTAAAATTAAAGCCAGACTGTTTTTTCTGCATGAAAAATACCATCAATATATAGCCCATTCTGGTCGTGCCTTCAATGGGCCAATCCATTTATTTTTCTGTATAAACATTTGGTTGACTATAATCAGGTGTGTCAGGAAAATGGGGGAGAATGTGGAATGGAGCATGGCCTGGACAAAATATTAAAATCTTCAGGCTGGGGGACAGGTGCTTGGGGACTGCAAGCTGGCTGTTGCAGGGGAAGTAGGGCAGTTATTAGTGGGTCTCCCTTCTTTTCTGGCTTTAGCCTAACCGAGAAAATCAAGGTATGACCTCAAACCTAAAGGTCCTGCTTTTTCATGCCAGATCAGTTGTTTGTAAAACATCAGTTATCTGGGACTTAATCCTGAGTGAAATCACTGGCCTGGCATTTATTGTGGAGGACTGGCAGAGAGAAGTGGAGATTTTTAATGAAATCTATAGGCTGAAATCTATAGGAGTTCTATCTCACTGACTAGTCATTTCATCGGAAAGAATAGTGTGTTCAATTCTGGCACCCCATTTTCAAAAGGCTAGTGATAAGCTAGAGAGGGTTCATCGGAGGGCAACAAAGATGATTCAGGGACTAGAGTACTTGCCCTATGAGGATAGGCTGAAGGAAGTTGGGATGTTCAATTTGGAGAGAGGAAAACTTAGGGGAGACCCACCCAGGTACATCAAGAGAAGCTACACAGAAGGTGGATGAGAACTATTTTTCACAGCTACAGGAACTAGGACTAGAAATTTCAGATATAAGTTGCAGCTATCTAAGTGTCACATGACCAGATGACCATGGAAGCATCTTCGGACAACGCTGGCTCTTTGGCTAACAAACGGAGATGAGCACCGGCCCCTAGAGTCGGACATGACTGCACAAATGTGCGGGGGGAACCTTTACCTTTTTTCTAAGTGCAGTTTAAATATGGGGAAAACATGGTAAGATCTGTACAATAGTAGAATAATCTACCTATGCAGCTTGTGAGTTCTCCATCTCTGGAGGTTTTAAAGAAGAAGCTGAATAGCGACCTCTCTTGGATGGTTTAATTGATTCCTGCATACCTCAAAGGGTTGGAAAAGATTCTCCTTGTGATCCCTTCTGATTCTACAATACTGTGATTCTATGTTGACAATCTGCTGATTTTGAATGTTTGCTCTGCACAAGGGTAGCCGAGACAGCATAAAAGAACACTGTGTATATTCCTGAAAAATTGGGATCTAACCTGAGCAGACTAATGAACCTCATGTTGTGGCTTGAATAGAAAAATGGTTTATTATAGGAAACCCTTGAAAAATAGGAGTGTCTGTTGGAAGTATTGTTGAAGCCTGGGCTGACCAACAACAATAAATCTTAAGCCAGAAAACACTGCATAGAAGCACATACAGTATATCTAAAATTATTGATAAGACTAAAAAGTAGGCATTAAATAGAATAAAATTACATAAGAAAAAATTATTATAACAACAATAATACAGAAAACAATGGCCATCACCAAGATTAGTGCTAAACTTCAGTCATAGGTGGAACAAATAGAACAAACAGAGGCACAGATTTGGCAACTCCTTCAGAGTCCTGGTCAGATAGAAGAAGTGACACATAAGCATCATGCTCTCTCCCAGGGTATTTCTTTAAGATGGGATAGATGAATGTCTTCCGAGATTCCCTGCAAATAGAACAAGAAAGGAACATGGGGCTCAGGAACTCCCCAGAGCCGTCCCCACATGGACATATGCACTGCTGAAGTGGGATGTCTTTAAATTTCTCCCACAGGACTGTGGAGGGCAGTGGTCAAGGTGAAGGCCTGACAAAATTTGAGAGTTAGAGTGGAGGAGAAATAGGATGATGGTTCTTGCCCATTTGAGAAAAATCCATGAAGTGTGCAGCTGAATACTAGGCTTAGACTGGTTTGGAAATTAACATCAAAGTTACAGTACGTCGCCCTGGCTGAACTGTGGAAGAGAAAATCTCTGACTTTTCTGTTTCACTAATTTTCTCAATCTTCATAAATGGCATATGTTTGAAACAAACAGATCTTTTTCTATGCAGATTATTTATTTATTTATTTATTTATTTATTTATTTATTTATTTATTTCCTGCCTTTATTATTTTTATAAATAACTCATAGCAGCTGTGAGGATTCAATCCTTCGATAAATAAATGAAGCCCCAACACAAGCCACATAGGATATGTAAAAAGCTTTATTTACAGTGAGCTATCCATTCCACTTTAAAGATTCAAGTGAAGTATAGTTACAAGAACTTTCAGTTTAATAGGTTTCTGATTTCCCTCCTCCCCATAGAATGTGGTATCAATTACATTCCTCTCCATCTCTCGCCTGCTCCGTGCCAGTCGGCACTTTCCATTCATGGTGCTGAATTCCTTCCGGCTAACACCTCTTGTTGCTTTGTTTGTCTGGCGGTTTGCTGCTAAGTTTCTTCCTATTGAAGCTTTGGTGCCTCGGCTGGGTGATATGCTTATGTGACCTACTTTACCATGTCAGGGTGGCATAGGTGCCATCATGACAGTGGCGAACATACCTAATACTCCTTCCTCCTCCTATTTTCCCCACAACAACTACCCTGTGAGGTGAGTTGGGCTGAGAGAGAGTGACTGGCCCAAGGTCACCCAGCCAGCTTTCAAGCCTAAGGTGGGACTAGAACTCACAGACTCCTGGTTTCTAGCCCAGCACCTTAACCACTAGACCAAACTGGCTCTCAGCAAACAACTGCATTTCTCATTTCTTTT
Organism: Charina bottae; assembly: GCA_023362775.1. NCBI lineage: Eukaryota > Metazoa > Chordata > Lepidosauria > Squamata > Charinaidae > Charina > Charina bottae. The sequence continues at coordinate 49,661,227 of JALMGJ010000009.1, forward strand.
CAGAAATCACTTTCTTGTTCACACCCATCCATTCATGTTAGATGAAAGAATAACTTTTTCCCCAGGATCACATGCACAATTTGCCCCAAAACTCATGATGATTTTTCCATTATCACCATTCACAGGCAGCATAATATGCAAGAATCTATATAAGAACAATTCAAACATTCTGATATACAATCGAAGAGAATATTTGTAGTTCAGGGTTGAACTGTGGAGTCCATGGTGCTCTCTGAGCCTTGTTGTTTTCTTGCAGATGTTTCATTGCCAGGCAATCTTCAGTGCAAAAAGGGAGTGGAACTTGCTCTCTGTTTATATACCCTGGCTTGTCCTGCCTGTGTTGGTGGGGGTGTTGTACTCTCCTTGATAGTACCTTGATTGGGTTGTTGTTTGCTGCTTGGTTGATTGACTGAGTTAATAGTTCCTTGATTAAGGTCTATTGTGTTGTTTGATTGCTCCTCTGGTGCTAATCTTGCTGTTAATCTTTGCCTATCTGGTTGTTGATTGCTGGCAAAGAGGTGTTCTGGTCTGGCTTTTCTGTTGTCTCTTATGGTATGTAAATGTTGTTTACCTCTATGTGTCTGTTGATGGCTGCTTTGTCTGAGTGCCAAGCTTCCAGGAATTCTCTAGCATTTTTGGATTTGGCTTGGTTTAAGATGCTCACAGTTTCCCAGTTGAAAGTATGGTTAAGTCTGTCCATGTGTTGTGAGATTAAGGAGTTTTCATCATGTCTTCTGACTGGTAGTTGGTGTTCGTGGATGCGTTCTGCTAGTCTTCTGCCAGTCTCTCCTATATACCCTAATATGAGCCAAGACTGAAGAGACTTTTCTGTTAAGAATAATGAATTCCAACCATGATCAGACCTTGACTCATCTCTATGTGCTCCACCCAACATTTCATTCTTTCTAGGGCTTGAAAATGTAAACTGATCGTCAATCCTTAGTCCATCTCTCCTCTGGATACAAATGTTCATAAAAGAAGGAAAAAGAAGGGGAAAATGCTAACATAAAAGACCATAGATTTGTATTACTAGGTGTGCACCAGAAATGTATTTGGCTTTACAGCTTTATCTTCTAACCTTGCAGTTGAAATATTTCTGAATGTACTTAAGCAAGTTTAAACCTCCAAATAAGATCCTTATCACTTTTAAACATTGTGATTAATAATGTTTTCTGTATCTTTATAATATTTTCTTCAGAGATAAATATTGTGCTTCTCTAATGTACAACCAAAGTCCTTCATGTTTTAGAACCAGTTCTCCAAAATATCCACAGATCTGAGTTGATGATTACTGTATCTTTCAGAATTTGAAATTTTTGCATAAACTTCCGTTTAAAACAAAATTCAAACAATAATCTTGATACACAAATGTCATTTTGTTCTCCCAGGTAAAGTCCTGGAAGAAATTGCAAAAGAGATTGGGGTTTGACAGCCAAGAATAGAAGAACGAAGTTCAAAGGTTTGCTGATATTGTTCCAACCAACGTGCCACGGGCAACCACCATGGACATAACTTTCAAAGGCTTCTTCATTCCCAAGGTGATCAATCTGAAGTAACGGCATTGTTCAGGTTCCAATCTTTCTTAGTACAGTATAAACAATTTTCAGTAAGTAAAATGCAGTTTTAAGAGTTATTGAGCACTGGGTCTAACTGATAATCTATCTATTTCCCAAGCTTTTTTGAGTTTCTCCACACCTAGTATTTACCTCTCATTGTCTAAAAACTCACACATTTGCAATACCACTTTTAAAAGTTCTTTGTGATAATTTCTATAGCAATGTATTAAACAGACACACTCTTTTTAATATAGTTTTTTCCCATTCAATCTTTAGGGTATGCAGATTGTTCCACTGCTGTCATCAGTGCTCCATGATGAATCTTAGTGGGAGAAACCTCATGAATTCTATCCTGAGCATTTCCTTGATGCTGAAGGAAAATTTGTGAAAAAAGATGCATTCCTGCCTTTCTCTGCAGGTAATATGCTCTGTACATGTGTGCATGTGTCCAGTAATAGGCAACTCTTTACATTTTGGAAAGAAACTTTCACAAGAGTCAATGGAACATTTGAAAAAGTGGTAATAAAGGCATGATTTAATAAACCTCCATTTTAGACATAAGAATGTCTGATGCTGCCACAAACTTACAATGCCAACGAGACCTCACTGTTCTGGCATCCAGTTTCTAAAAACAGGCAGGCATTTGAGCATAAAACAAATAAATAGAGGTATTACTGTAGCTGTAGTTACCATCTCTACCTAGAGTAAGATGCTGAATCAACCTTATTTTCAGGGCATCAGTGTAGAAGGGTACTTATGAAGTTTCATCCTTCTTTTAAGATTACGATGATTCTGAAAAAGTCCATTTCTATTTTATCGTTGCACTTTAGCTTCTTTGCATATGAGTGTTCTGTCATAACTTTTCTTTTTGTTAATCTCTCTATCACCACAGGACATTGGGAAGCTATGTAAAATAGTTTAAAAAACCAATAAACCCATTTTTTTTGCTACGTATGCTTTCTTCCAGGTCGCAGAGTATGCGCTGGTGAGAACCTCGCCAAAATGGAGCTCTTCCTCTTCTTTACCAGCCTCCTGCAGAGATTTACCTTCCAGCCACCCCCAGGAACATCTGAAGATGACCTGGACCTGAGCCCTGCGGTCGGGTTTACAACCCCTCCTATGCCCTACAGGACCTGTGCCATGCCACGTTCATAAGACACAAGACGTTCATAACGGCCCATTCTTTGGCCTTGGACAATGAGATTCTGTTTGGTCTTGGCTTAATAGGTTGATTGAAACTGAACTCTAGTGATTTGCATGAACACAAAATCTAGATGCTGAGAGTGAAAAAAGGAGGGAATTCATGACATGCTAAGTACTTTGTACTCTTATGACTGATTTCTTTTCTTTTGGAGCCATTTGTTTCCTTTTATCTTTTACTATTTTTCTCCCCCTCAATTTTCTGTTTCTCTTGCTTTCAGTTATTTTCATTCATGTTTAAGCAATATAGATTGTTCTAAAATAGTTCCACATACATATAAATGTATTTGTTCATTACAAGTTATCGATGCTTCTGTGTACATGCTTGGAGAACCTAATTCTCTAAAGAGGCCGTTTATGCTGATTCTCAATGCATCACCACTGTTTTGTGGCTATTCCTATGCAAATGCCCAATAAACCACTCATTCAAATACTGGGTTTTTGCTATGAGTAGCAGATCATCTTAGAAAACTCTACTACACCACAGTGATATACTAAGTAAAGAGAAAGTACACCACAGAAAACTGTTTAACAGAAGTAAGAGTTCAAGCAGAAAATGGAAAAAAGTCCCCACTTCCTTCTCAGTTGATTGGACTGAGATGGAAAATTCTCTAGCATTGTGTGAAAATATCAGCTGAATAATTTCTCAGGGAGGCATATCTCTGCTGCTCTCTGGATCCAGTACCTTAATGGACTAAATGATTCCATCTGCTGGATTCCTTATCTGAATTGTGAAATATTGTTAACAGACAAGAGGATTTCATAATCCCATGTATGTTCATTAAAAGTTATTGCCATCTGCCCTAAGTGTTGGATTGCTGAGCAGTTCAGATAAGTTCAAATAAGTTTGAACCTGTTTTGCAAGACTTTCGTTTAAGAAATAAGCACCACCCACACAAGTATCACAGTGAATTGTAAACAATCAAATATAGATCAAATTCATGGGGAGGAGACAGAAAGCAAAGGCAAGGTTGGAAGTTATCTAACATATGAGGCAGTCTGATGATTCACTAGAAATAGTAGCTGGACTGTGCCTCGTGCAACACTTTGAAATACATATTTGTATTGTTTCAGTTTATAGATTTCATTGTAATTGTTACTGAAAACTGCTTACTGAAAGGAAATGGATTGGATTGCATTTGTTTTATTATTATTACTACTGTTCATTCTTACGGTTATATTCCTTTTCAAAATGGGTAGTTCCCAGAGTAACAGCTTCCAAAATCTTCCACCGGGACCCAGGACCATACCGATTTTGGGAAATCTGCACATAATGGATTTGAACAGGCCTCATAAAACAATGCTAAAGGTAAACCTGATGATTAACTATGAATGTTCTTTGCCAAAATGTATTGATGTTAGTACAAACGTTTAGCAATTTATCAGGTTATCCAGTTAACTGGAATAAGACTGATATGCTTCCTGTTGGTTCTAAGGAGTATATGAAAAATGAGGTTAACTTGGTGTTTCATTTGTTTATATATGCTGGAAGGATTATTCAAAGAAAAATCTCTTTGTTAATAGATGCACATTTTTCTAATTGTTTAACTCAAACAGATGGTTAAAAATACCTATGAGTGTGTAAATGTAAAAATCCTTACACTAATATATGTATTAAGAGGGATTCTTATGTTAAGCAGATATATTCTTAGTTGAATGGCCATTGTCCAAAGATTTCTTCTGTATTTCCAGCTCCAGGGCATTTCTGCAAAATGCTCAGCGAAAAACATAATTTTGAACTTTATTTACATGATGATAATCCCAGTTTGAATATGGCAAAATTCAAAGAATTATATGATTGGAAATATTCCCCCGCCCCCTGGATGTACTCTAGATTCATTTTGTGGCCTGCTGTAAATTTTGAAGTTTTCACAGAAGAGTATGAATTGTTTGCAAAAGATATAGAAACCTCAGGTGTGATAAATATTATAAAGTATTTTTAAAATAGCTGCAAGGATTTTTGCACTAGATTCTTTTAAATTCTGATATTTTATATTATTTAGAAAAATAAATGCAAATCTGTTGCATTTATGTAGAAGCAGATGATTTTTTCAAGTCTGTTTGTCCCTATTATGTACATTACTCTATCACATTTGAGACTGATACACTGAGAGAATATGTGATAAATTGTGTCATTACAAGTTTGCATTAAAAAAAATCCCCTCATTCATGGACAGTATCAGGACATGGTAAGCTAGTCTAAAGTTCCCATTCCCAAGATGTTAATGTTCACATTTTAGACAGAGAAGATAGGTGGTTTGAGAGAGGGGTCAAGGAATCCATTTATGCCAACTTGGAAAATCCTTCCTTGAATAGAGGTGGGTGCCTCAGGCACAATCTCTCCCCTATTTTCCTTCCTGCTTTGTCTTCTGTGCCTAGGAAGATTAAGACCATTTCGCAAGCTCAACAGCAGCATGGTGATCTTAACGATCCTCCTTTAGATGATAAAGGGACTTAGAAATAACATCTCAAAATAACCATGACCTAGCCCCAGGGGTAAGGTCACACAGCCACCTAGAAACATATTTAAGGATTCCCTTACTAACTTTGCTCAGACTGAAGAAGCTCCTTGGATAAGGAGCGAAACGTTTCCACTGAGAAAATAGAAATCCAGTTGACATGATTCAAGCTACAGACAATTCCACCTGGATGACTGAGAACCTTCATAGACATATTCCCATTCCCAAGACTTTCCCTCAAATTAGTTCCTAGAGCAGAAATGGAGAGATTTGTAAACAGGATTACTGGGAGGGAATGAGTAGAAAACATAAAGTTTCAAAACGTTTATGTGGCCATCAAGAACGGAAGCAAATATAATGCCATTCTACCTGAGTACAGAAAGAACACTTCTGTCTGTGCTCCTGCCCTCTGAAGATGCTGGCCACAGATGCTGGCGAAACATTAGGAACCACAGCTTCCAGAACACGGCCACACAGCCCGGAAGACCCACAACAACCATCGAACTCCAGCCGTGAAAGCCTTCGACAATACATCAAAAAGGAATTTTAGAATCCTTGCTGTTTTTTAAAAAAATTAAAAATTTCTACTGAATGTAGGTCTCCAAATGCACTTTTTCAGCCATATTCTAACCACTACTTATAATATATTGCAGAACCCAAAAGCTCTTATAAACAAATCAAGAATAGTGTTTAAAGAAAATGGTCATGTAACTTTAGACTGGGATAAAACAAAAGTCCTTAGTTGTGAGCATACATGTACTTTTTCCTATGGCATTAAGCTGAAATTTGGTTAATAAAATTGCTAAATTGAAGGGTTTTTTTTTTTTTTACTCAGTGGGTCAAGAGCTCTAACTCAAAGGGAAAGTATCTGAGAACTGCATTTTCAAACTCCAAGACATAGGATGGATCTGGGAATAACTGCTGGTATTTTATTTTCTATGCATTTCTTAAAGCTGGCAAGTTTTCTTGAGGTATTGATACAGAAATGCTTGTGCAGAGCTAAGGAGTCAATGTGCAGAGTTGTGCATAGTGGAGCAAGAATGGTGCTGCCCATGGAGGAATAGTAATGAATATATCAGAAAATACTATTATTGAAAATGTTCTTCAACAAGAAAGGGTATATAAGCATATTTCTTGTTGTGGCTGCATCTTCATGTCAGTCCTGCAGAGTTGATTTCTTTAAAACTTACAGAAACCTCTGTCAACTTTTGACATGAATATCCAACAGGCAATAGTATTTTTATTTTTGTTAAACATATGTAATACAAAAATTAGGTAAGTTATTTCAGATGTTTTAACAACCACTGCAATGCCATAATAACAGTTTTTTTAAAAAAAACAACAGTATAATAATATATCATATAACAGAAATAGAAAAAAAAAACCTCAGCCTTGGAATTGTGAGACATGATTTTTTAAACAGAATTCTGCTTATGTGAGACTAATTATTGATCAAAATGGCCTCTCGTTTTTCATCTGTTGAATTCCAGTTGTCAAAAGAATATGGTCCCGTATTCCGCATCAAACTGGGATTCCAGGAAATGGTGGTGCTGACTGGCTATGAGACGGTCAAAGAGGCTCTAGTGAACCAGGCGGATGCATTTGGAGAGAGGCACTTCGTCCCCATTTATGAGGACTTTGCAAAGGGCTTTGGTGAGTTATTTCATTCTGGACCATAGTTGACAATCCTTGCTAAAGTGTGATCAGTACTGTGTACATGTAGTCCTCATTTAGCAACTGCCTCGGATAGCGACTGTTTGCTAATACAACGGTAATAAATTGTAGTAAACAGTAGTAAAAAAAAAAACATTTTCTGACCAATGCGTGCACTTATGCCCAAATTTCTGTGCCTGACAACAATGCACAATGGATTAAGAGTAATGCTGGCATTGCTTCACAAGAGAACTTTAACTAAATGAGATGGCAGTAATCAGCAATCTCTCTCTCTCTCTCTCACTCTCTCTGTCACATGATTTGCTTAGCAACCATGTTGCTTAGCAACCATGTCGCTGGAACAATTGCCGTTTAACAATTGCCGTTTAACAATTGCCGTTGTTAAACAAGGACTACCTGTAGAATATTTCACCTAAAGTTTTCATAGGCAGTAACATCAGAGAACTTGGACAGCTTCTGCAAATCCAAACAGGATAGATAAAATCTTTATTTTGCTGCCTTGACTTAATCCTTCAGTGCCAACAGAGTGAGCTAGAAAATAAAAAAGATATGCCAATATTGTACTAACAGCACAAATCCAACCCTTCACCCCTGAACATGTTTGTTTCTACTTGTTTGCAGATTTGGGGTGCAGGAAATCCCAGTATTGTTTTCTTTTCATATTGCTCCTCATATACACAGTCCTACATATCTTGCCTAGTGTGCAATGTTTTTGCCAGTTTCTCTCCCTTAATACACATTTTTTACCATCCAGCATGGAACATTTCTCCATTACATACATACAATATGAACAGCACAGAAATTCACTGCCAAGGATTCCATTTAAAAAACAAGGCATGTGCGTGAGAGAGAAATTTATATCATGACAGTATTAGCCCCAAATTATGGTACCTGAGAATTTTCAAAGCCAGGACTCTAGTAAGTGTTGGAATTGGCTGTCCCAATGTCTAAGAAAGGAAATAGGTGGGGGTTTGTTTCTCTCAAAGCCCCACTTGGATCATCTCCTACCATCTCTCCTGGCAAAAGGCACCAGGGTATTTTACATGCTGGATTGCAATGCTTACTCATCATAGGCAGCTTATACTTTTTAAGCAACCACCTTTTGCTAACCTTCACACTTAAGTAACCACTTGATCAGGGCACATCCACTGCATTTCCAGTGCTAAAAATAAATAAATGTTTGCTTTCCATATCCTTCATTTTTGGTACTCTAACAATACTGGGATTAACTTTCAGACATATGCATTATAATGGTGGAATTTTCCTGGTACAAATGGACCTTCAACTTGACCTCTTATCTCTAATTTGACCTCTTATCTCTACCTTTTCACTTCAGGTGTTCTTTTTGCTCATGGTGAGAACTGGAAAGTGATGAGACGGTTTACATTATCCTCAATGCGGGACTATGGAATGGGCAAGAGGATTGTTGAGGACAAAATCATGGAAGAGTGTAGTGACTTGACAAAACAAATTGAGACTTATGAAGGTGAGTTGGTATTTCCACCTAATGATCTACCAGACCATCTTTCGGGACAAGCATAGAATATGAAATAACTTCTCTCCAAATGGGAGCTACGAGGGCACCAGACTAAGCATCAGATGAATAAGGAATGCTTTTTGAACACCTCCCTGTATAGAGGATCTAGAGAAATCCTTACAGAAAAATATGCCAAGAACTGTTATTTATAAGAAGTTGTTAGATTATACTAAATTAGCTATTGAGGAGTACAGAATGAGAAATTGTTTCCAATATGAGCATGAAAAGGTGTTATGAACTGGACTTATTGCTCCTCCATGCTTTGAGTCAGTGATATTCATGTTATCCAATTAACTGGAATAAGTTAATAAGTTAAAAACTTAAGCACTAAACCAACACCGTTCTTATTCACTTTTGGGTCTCCAAATGATCAAATCACTTTTTCTGTACCCTTTCATCTCGTTCCCATCCATCCATTCCTGTCCTGTAACATTCTTCCCACCACCACAGGATCACATTGAGAATGTACAATTTCCCCTTAAACTCATGACTCAAAGTTCTATTATCTTCGTTCCCTGGTGCATAATATGCAACTACTGTATTACCAATATATAAATTCCTACTTTCATATGATCTCACATGTCAGACATGCCAGATTTTGAAAGAATGAGGAACAAGTACAGCCAATAAATGTTTGTATTTAGTGAAATTATTATGGCAGCTTCCACCTCAGTGCTATTTAAAATTACATTTATTCTCACACTATCCAATCCTTGTTTACCATGAGTAAGTATTAAATCACCAGGATGCATTAAACTTGCTAATACCTTTCTGGAGTCAGCAATATTTCCAGATGCTATTTGGAAATACGTTGGCCATGATCATCATCTGGTTTAGGAATTACAGCAGTGTGAACTTCATTAATTAATATTAATATTAATTAATAATTAATATTTCAGCTTATCTTCAAGGTCAGGCACTCTCTGTTCTAGATCACGTGACTCTCTGTTAACTCACTCCTGCAACCATGGGTGGGAAGTTAGGTCCTTAAAAACTCTTATTGGGACAATTTGAAACTTTGCAAGGAATGCACTCATTTTGAATAACAGCAGAAACAAATTGTAGTATAAAAGTGAGGAGGCTTCTTCTTTGATGTGGATAGCTGGGAAACCACTCTGCTCTTCTCAGATCAATAGCTCGAGATGAACATCTTAGGGGGCCCCTGGCTTTGGCTCATAAGGTTCATATCAGTTTGTATAAGAGAACTTGCTTAGGCTGGTACCCTCTGGAACATGGAGTCAGTGGATTTCGGGAGGGTTTGTAGAGTTGAGCTGACAGAGACTCACACACAGCTCACTAAGCTTCCTTTCATAAGTGCTTTCTCCCTTTTACGTGGAGCTTTTCTTCATACTATTTCAAGCAGGAAAGTCATTAAGCATCTTTGTAAAGGCATCCACACTGTGCTCTTATTTAAAGTATCTTAAAGTTGGCTATAACTGTTTGAGCAGTAAGTAAACAATGCTTAAATATCAGGCTGACCCCAGATCCAGGCATTTTTCCTTCAGCACTATCCCTACTTTCCAAAGTTGGAGATTCACTATAGAGGGGGGAATGGTGTCCTCTGAAGCCTTAGATCTATCTGTTAATCTAAAAGCTTTTATGTTACTCAGTTTAATCTTCATGCTGCCAGCAGCATGGTCTATCCTTAGCTGTTCTTCCACTTACCCCATTGCAGACCAGGACTAGAATGTTGCTGCTTCTTTTTGCCTGTCATCAGAAATGTAACTGCTCCTGCCTCAAAAGGATGTACAGGCAGTTGTTGCTTAACAACCACAATTGGGACCGGAATTTTGGTTTCTAAGCGAAAAACGATTGCGAAGCTATCATCATCTGACCCGCGACCCTTGACTTGTGGGGTGCCGCAGGGATCGGTTCTCTCTCCTCTCCTATTCAACATCTACATGAAGCTGCTGGGCGAGATCATCCATCACCATGGGATGAGGTATCATCAATATGCCGATGATACCCAGTTATACATCTCCATCCCGGGTGAAGTAAGAGATGCAGTCGATGCCTTATCTCAGTGCCTGGAGGCTGTGGGGGTCTGGATGGGGAACAACAGGCTTCAGCTGAACCCTGGTAAGACGGAGTGGCTGTGGATTGATGGCCCCCCTGTATCCAAGAAGTTATCATTTTTGGTTCTGGGTGGGGTTGCACTACCCCACTCGGATCCAGTGCGGAATCTGGGGGTCCTCCTGGACTCACGACTCCTGCTCGAAGAGCAGGTGGCAGTCGTGGCCAGGAGGGCCTTTGCACAGCTTCGAGTTGTATGCCAGTTACGCCCTTTCCTGGATCGGGAGGCCCTCCGAACAGTCACTCATGCCCTTGTCATCTCCCGCATAGACTATTGTAATGCACTCTACATGGGGCTACCCTTGAAGAGTATCCAGAAGCTTCAGCTGGTGCAGAATGCGGCAGCGCGAGCCGTTATGGGTGCTAAGAGATCGGCACATGTGACACCTCTGCTACGCGAGCTGCATTGGGTGCCAGTTTGCTTCCGGGTCCAATTCAAGGTGTTGGTGATTACCTTTAAAGCCCTACATGGCATAGGACCAGGGTACCTGAGGGACCGTCTCGTCCCGATAACGTCGGCCTGCCCCACCCGTGCATGCAGAGAGGGCATGCTTCGGACCCCCTCAACAAGAGAATTCCATCTAATGGGGTCCAGGAGGCGTGCCTTCTCTGTGATAGCGCCCGCCTTATGGAATATCTTGCCCCTGGAGGTGAGACTGGCCCCCTCACTCCTGGCCTTTCAGAAGGCTCTCAAGACCTGGCTCTGCCGCCGGGCCTGGGATGACAGAGGTGACAGTGCCTCCTGGGGTTGGCTGGCCCCGTAGCACCATGATCTATTTTGCGGTTCTAACCCATCTTGGATTTTATTTATTTTATGCTTGATATGTTTTTTAGAAATTTTGTATAGTTTTTAAATTTTTACTTGCTGTAACCTGCCCAGAGTCCCTTATATGGGAGATGGGCGGGGGATAAATTAAACAAATAAAATAAAATAAATAAAAAATAAATTAATTAATTAAGCAAATCCAACCTGATTTTACAACCTTTTTTGCGGTGGTCATTAAGCAAATCATGCAGTTCCCCATTGATTTTGCTTGCTGGAAGCCAGCTGGGAAGGTTGAAAATGGCAATCACATGACCGTGGGATGCTGCAATGGTCATAAGTGCAAGGACTGGTTGTAAGTCGGTTTTTCCAGCACCGTCATAAGTCCTAACTGTCACTAGATGAATGATAATTAAACGAGGACTACCTGTATGATAACTACAGAGCTTTCCAAACTGTGTGTCGGGACACGTTAGTGTGTCGGCTGCAGTGTCTGGGTGTGTTGCGGCTGCTGCTGCCTCCAAGCGCTGCCAGGATTCCACGCAGGTCCTAGTGCCTACCATGTGCCTTGCTGCCTCCAAACCTGCTGTGATTCCGTGCAGGTCCTACTGCCTGCCTTGTGCCCTGCTGTAAGAGTGTGTCATGAAATGATGCCCTACTGTAAGAGTGTGTCACGAAATGATGCATGTCTAAAAAGTGTGTCACCAACATGAAAAGTTTGGAAAGCTCTGCTCTACTATAATATTAATGTGTAACTGCTCCTGGCTCAAAAGGATGGGTTATAGAGTTATTTTCTGTGTTACTGTCAATAAGTGTTAGTTCATAAATCTGCAGTTTCCTGCTATCTTCTATGCAGATTACAAAATAGTTTCTATGATGAATGCTATGTATATGTAAGCTTATCTTAAATCTTAAGGTAATGAAGAGCAGGTTTAATCCTGGCATTCTTTCACAATCCTGTTTTAACTTATTGCTCATGTCCAGGAACGCCATTTGACCCGAAGACAATTCTGAATGCTGCTTCTGCGAATATCATAGTTTCTTTTTTACTTGGCAAGCGATTTGAATATGAAGATGCCACACTTCTAAGACTAATGAAGTTATTTGAAGAAAATATCCGCCTTTCAGGAACCACTGCTGTGTTGGTAATCTAACCTTTCAACTGAAGAAAAAGTTCATGTCATATTGGTAGTGCAGTGCACCCCAAGAGCGCGAGCCGCATGCCAGAGTGAGCTCCTGGCAATTTGTACCAGCTCCTGCCAACATAGCAGTTCAAAAGCGTGCAAATGCAATTAGATAAATAGGTACCACTTTGGTGGGAAAAATCACAGGGACATGAAAGGAGCCTCCTCGGGCGTCCCCTGGGCAATGATGATGTCACCGGCAAATCCTTTTACTACAGAAGCGCATTGGTGCTTCTGACATGAAAAAAAGTGCAGTGCATAATGCATGCTTTGTTTAGTGCAAAACAAAGAATATTGCTTGTGAGTTGGAAAGAACCAAAAGATAGCTTTAGCCTATAATGATTTCTATCAAAAATGCCATTTCAATCTTTTTTCTTTCTACTCCATAACTCTAAACATACTAAATAACTATAGGACTAGAATTTGCATTCCGTTTCTTGAATTGATCTTCTTCATTTCTTGTTTGGGAACCAACAGGATGTCAGTAGGAGATGCTCATTCATTCCTCTTTTGGAAAATGTCTGTCATCCCTACAGTGGGTGAAGGTTTAATTTATGAGATTTAGATCTTAATGAATTAGAAATCTTGACTAACCATAGCTCCAGAATTCATGTATTTTGATGATGATGATGATGATGATGATGATGATGATGATGATGATTTTGTAGACTATGGAAAAAACCTATTTTGATAAAAATGCTTTGAGATGTCTACCTGAGAATATATTCAAAGTATTCAGCTCTCTTAATATACTGTTTCTTTTATCTTTCTATACTGTTTCAGATGTATAATGTGTTTCCCAAGCTGGGATTCCTTCTGGGTGCTCATAAGACAATAATGAATAACCGAAAGGAGCTCCATGATTTCATACAGGCCACTTTCATAGAACATCTCAAAGATTTTGATGAAAATAACCAGAGGAGTTTTATTGATACGTTTCTTGTGCAGCAGAGAAAGGTAATAAAGTGTTTTAAGCATGCGAGGAATTACAGGTGATTTTTTTCCCCCACATGTTTTAAAAGCATTCTGGCTCGTGCCAGAATACATGCAGCTGGTGAAATCCTTGCTTTAGAAATGTCCAGGAAAACAGATTTCCAGGAGTGAGGGAGGGAGGGAGGGAGGGAGGGAGGGAGGGAGTATGTGAGTTTAGTTTGCTATTTGTGAATTTGTGTAATCTCCTCAGTCTCAGATTCGAGTGGAATATAAACTAGAAGACAAAAATTTAAAAAAAAAAAATTAATAACCTCCACCAGCATGGCCACCAATGAACAGCTGATGCTGATTAAAAGCACAGTGAAAAATGATTGTGCTTAAGGCTGTATGAAACGCCATTAGAGAGGGGCTGCAAGAACTTCCAGGGTATGAAGCATCACATTATTTGGCAGCTCCACATCCTCCTGACCAGAGGTGCAGAGGTGCAGAGGTGGCTCTTAACAGGCCTTCTTGCAGCATCCTCACTGGGGCCAACAGATTCAATCTTCGTGTGGTGTCTTTATTCCTTTGATTCAGAACCTGAATCTATTAAAGCAATGGCTGCAATGATTGTGGACATGTAGCTGGGTTTTTTTTCCCCTGTGAAAGCCATCATCAGTATAGTGCCACTTCTACTGTCTCTTCTGGAGGGGTAATTCCAATGGGGAGACCCTTAGGAGGGCCCTTGGGAGGGCAACCCTTTTGCCTTTATGTACAAACATTGGGAGATCATTAATTGTGGTTTAGCCTTATGATCTGTGTTGGGAAATGTGGTGGGCATGATTACTATTGATCACTGCAGAAGAGGGAAGCCATTGGTTCCTCTCCCTTTCTTACAAATTGCAGTCTAACTAAGGAAATCAAGGAAACAGTGAAGGTGGGCTCTGAAACCTGAAGGTCTTTCTTTTTCATGCCAGCTAAAATACAATCACTCATCATGAACGAAAGCACTGACCTGGCATGTATTGGGAAGACCTGGCAGAGAGAGGTGGGGGAAGTCAATCACAGTTTTTCTCCAAACTCATTCCTGGTTCTTCCATTGTCACCATTCACTGGCCCATGCACTTTCATACATGCTCACAGCAATCTGGATGACCTCAGTTCATGTATTCTGACATACAAGTACACTTTCTGCCCTTCCTGTGGTAATTAACCCTAATGTTAATATCCCTGCATACATTGATGAATGCCAGTCCACAAGATCAAGCTACCTTTATTCAGATCTATTTGCTCCTTCTGTTTTCTCTTAAATTCCCAAACAGGAAACATATTAATATTTCTTTATTTCATTTCATTCAATAATCCATGTTCTTTACCATATGTTCCTCATACATCACAAGTCATAGCCATGGGCCCATGAACCCCTAACATCCATCAGGGCTTTGGTTAATCAAGACTTTCACATACTGCTCTGTAGTAGGTTACCAGCATTGCAGGTGGGTGTGAGCAGAACAAGACTTGGGATGGTTGCTGCCAGGTGGGGGAGGAGCGAGGGGATGCCCAGGAGGCTTGGGGAGGGTGCTCGGCATGCGAGTGACAGGGGAAGTGTGGCTTGGGGAGGGTGTGTAGGGGTGTGCGAGGGTGCAAGGTAGGCATGGGGAGGCTTGGGGAGGGCGCGTGGATGTGCACGAGTAGCGGGGGAGTCACGGCAAAGCTCAGGGAGGATGTGTGGGGGAGCACGAGGGTGCAAGGGAGGTGTGGCAAGGCTCAGAGAGGGTGCACAGGGGAGCACAAGGGTACACGAGGGTGCAAGGGAGGGACAGCGAAGCTCAGGGAGGGTGTGTGGGGTTGCACAAGTGACCGGTGTGGCACGAGCGCAGAGGGCCTGGGGGAGGGTGCGTGGGTGAGGGAGACTTACCCCAGTGACTTGCAACCTTCCCTGCCGGCTTCCCAATGACTTTCTGGGGAAGCCGGCAGGGAATGTCGCAAATGACTATCATGTGATCGCAGGCCACTGCAACCATTGCAAGACAATTGACAAGCACCCATATTATGATCACGTGACCGTAGGGGTGCTGGGAAGGCCAGGATTCCAAGGACCAGTCATAACCACCATTTGTTCAGCACCATCAGAACTTCAGGCGGTCGCTGAATGAATGGTCGTAAGTCGAGGACTACCTGTAGGAGGTATATGCATGACACATTCAGGATGCTTATATTTTGTTTTAGTTTGTTTAATAAGGCTTTATATAAGCATAAACGTAGAGTCTAAATTTTATCATGATCATAATCACCATAAATATATTGTTTGATGGCCATAGATAATATTCCTAAGGTCTACCACAAATAAGCAACACACTGTCCCAGTTCTTTTGAACTACAGCTCTCACAATCTCTTGACATTGGGTAGATGATGTCCCAAAATTTAGAGCCATTATATCACCCGTTCATGTATTTAGATTATAGGAGTACATTGAATTCCCTTGATACCTTTTTCTTAATACTCTTCAGGAGAGTAAGAAGTCAACAGATAGATATTTCCATAATGATAACCTGAAAGCTCTTGTGGATAACTTATTTGCTGCTGGCATGGATACAACCTCAAATACTATACGCTGGGCCATATACCTAATGATGAAGTATCCAGAAATTCAGAGTAAGCAGTTTTCATTTGATTGGATTTCAATATATAATATAAAAGTAACTGAAAAATAACAAGGGGGTGGGGTAATAGGAAGAATAAGTTGCCCTTCCTATTTATATTTAAAGGAATTAATGTGATGTGAGAGTGAGTATAAGATGCCTCCATATGAAGGCATGAAGACATTTCTGAAAGTTGCATCAGCCACAGAACATGTATTATGCACCCATCACCTCCCATTACTGCTGCTTAGAAAAGCTGCAGATTGCACCCCAATATGAGCTAAGACTGAAAAGGCTTTTCTGTTATGAATAATGTATTCCAATCATAATGAGACCTTGAATCATTTTTTCTGCTTCACTAATAATTTCATAGTTTCTATAACTTAAAGTGTAAATAAATCATCACCAGTCATTAATCTACATTTTTTCTGCATGGAAATAGTCATAAAATAAGGCATAGAGCAAAAAAAGGACAAAAGTAAGGAAAGAAAAAAATACAAGCACAGATCACAAATTATTATCACCAGATCTGTACTATGAATGTATTTCGGAGTTTTGGCAGAAACTTCCATTTAAAACAAAATTCAAACTATGGAATCATCTATTAAAGAAAAATCAAAGTATGGAATCAACCAGTTTGGTCTAGCGGTTAAGGCAACAGGCTAGAAACCAGGAGTCTGTGAGTTCTAGTCCCGCCTTAGGCATTCCAAAGTCCCGCTGTTGGCAACACACCAACGGCGGCGGCGGCGTGCACGGCGGCAGTGCGGCGGCTAGCCTGTTGCCTTAACCACTAGACCATAGCTTTCCAAACTCTGTGTCACAACAGATTAGTGTGTCGCGAAAAAAACAGAAGTGCTGATGGTGCATCGCAGCCGCCCCTGCGATGGCGTGCGAGGTGGCGGTGAGTGCGGCGGCAGTAGCGCGGCGGCGGAAGTGCATATGGTGGTGGCAGCAGCGGCCGCGGCCTCGTTTGTTGCCTTAAAACCCAAAGCGCTGATGGCACGCTGCTGCCACTGCACTGCCACTGCCACAAGCGCCACCACCACCACACACACAACCGCCACTGCCGCGCACGCCACCGCAGTTGTTTCTGTGAGTTCTAGTCCCGCCTTAGCCATGAAAGCTGGCTGGGTGACCTTGGGCCAGTCACTCTCTCTCAGCCCAACTCACCTCACAGGGTTGTTGTTTTGGGGAAAATAGGAGGAGGAAGGAGTATTAGGTATGTTCGCTGTCTTGTATGTTCGCTGCCTTATTTATAAAAATAATAAAGGTGGGATAGAAAATATATATATATATATATATATATAAATAAATACATACATACATACACACACACACACACACACACACACACACACAATGTTGTTTTGTTCTCAGGTAAAGTCCAAAAAGAAATTGCAAAAGAGATTGGGGTTCGTCAGCCAAGGATGGAAGACCGAACCAAAATGCCTTACACCGATGCAGTAGTTCATGAAGTTCAAAGGTTTGCTGATATTGTTCCAACAAATTTGCCACATGCAACCACCAGAGACATAACTTTCAAAGGCTTCTTCATTCCCAAGGTGATCAGTCTGAAGTAACTGCATTGTTCAGGTTCCAATCTTTCTTAGTACAGTATAAACAATTTTCAGTAAGTAAAATGCAGTTTTAAGAGCTGTCGAACACTGGATGCAGCTGATAATCTATTTGCCTGTTTTTCCCTTAAAGGTTTTTGAAATTGTGTGTTTCTCCATGCCTAGTATTTATATCTCATTATTTAAAAAATTGTATATTTGCAATACTACCTTTAAAATTTCATTATAATAATTTCTATAGCAATGTGTTAAATGGAAAATACTCTTCTTTATAAAATTTCAATATTTAGGGTATGTACATTGCTCCATTGCTGACATCTGTGCTCCATGATGAATCTCAGTGGGAGAAACCTCATGAATTCTATCCTGAGCATTTTCTTGATTCTGAGGGGAAATTTGTGAAAAAAGATGCATTCCTGCCATTTTCTGCAGGTAAAATCACTCTGTATATGTCTGCATGAATATGCATGCATGTAACTAATGTTGGTTCAGTGAGAAGCTATCCTTGAGAGAGTTTCAGTGTAGCAGGATAGTTATGAAGGTTCATTATTTCTTTAAGATTATAATTATTCATTTGGAGCAATATGACATTGGGAAACCATGTGAACAAGTTTAGAAAACCAAGAAACCCACCATTTTTCCCCCATGCATACTTTCTTCCAGGTCGGAGAGCGTGTGCAGGTGAGAGCCTTGCCAAAATGGAGCTCTTCCTCTTCTTTACCAACCTCCTGCAGAGATTCACCTTCCAGCCACCCCCAGGAACATCTAAAGATGATCTGGACCTGACCCCTGCTATTGGACTTACGACCCCTCCCATGCCGTACAAGACCTGTGCTGTGTTACGTTGATGCAACTGAAAAAAATTATAATAAGATGTTTTCTCAGCCTTTGAAATGGCTTTTGCAGAGAGGAAAAAATCTGACCACATAATTCCATATTGTCTAGGTTAGGACAATTTATGTTGTTTTAAAGCTGAATTATAATGATCTATAGACACATACAGTATAGAGTCTGATGGGGCAGAATAGCAGGGAATTCAAAGTGTTAACTGGTTTATATTATTGCTGGATTTGGGTTTTCTTTCTGTATGTTCTCTCTACATTTCTCTGTTCCTAAACAGGTTCGTTGGCAAGACTGGGAGGATGAAACTCTGGCTTTGGAAAGGCTGCAATGGTGTAATTAATGTAGAAATTAAGCTATCAATGGGTAAAACTACAGTACTGTAAGTCTTTTAATAGGAGGGATGGGATAGTTAGTTCACCATTACAATTAGCTCTAATTTGCGTACTAACATTTTGGTGTAGCAAAATTATCAATCTGAGAAGGAAGCAGTCAATGGATGCTGTGGCTAATTTCCCCCAAAGTCTCTCACATGGAATAGATTCAAAGACTGTCCTTAAATTAATAAAGCCAATAGAAAGGGTGCCTTTAAAAGGGCTGGAATCTCTGTCTGTCTATCCATTCAGTCATGTCCGACTCTCGGTCACTTTGTGGATCGATGCTTTCCATGCCTTTCTATCTCTTACAGCTTCCTTTAGTTCCATCAAAGTCATTCCAGTGTCCCTTCTGATGGTGTCAAGGCAGTGAGTCCTAGATTTCCTGTGGGAAATGGCTGACTGAACAACTTTGCCTATCAGCTCCATGGGCAGAGCTGGCAGCGTGGTAGTTTTTTCTGGGTGTTCCAGATTAAGGAAAACACTGAGAATCGACCCATCTGTCCTCCAGACAGTGAGTTGTAGCCAGGAGATCGTAGACAGTGTCTCCGACTGAGCGGTAAGACTACACTGGGAGGCTGGGATTCCATCTCTTTCTGACCCATGTATTTTGTTGTTGTTCAGTCGTTCAGTCGTGTCCGACTCTTCGTGACCTCATGGACCATAGCACGCCAGGCCTTCCTGTCCTCCACTGTCTCTCGGAGTTTACTCAAATTCATGTTCATTACATCGGTGATGCTATCTAACCATCTCATCCTCTGCCGTCCCCTTCTCCTTTTGCCCTCAGTCTTTCCCAGCATCAGGGTCTTTTCCAGTGAGTCCTCTCTTCTCATTAGGTGGCCAAGTCTTGCCTTCCCATTTCTTAAGCACCCAATTTGTTTTTTTAAAGTTTTGTACCTTAGGGGCGTGGTGGCTCAGCAGGTAAGACGCCAGGCTTGTCGATCGGAAGATCGCAAGTTCGGAGGTTCAAATCCCTAGCCCTGCGTGCGGAGTGAGCTCCCGCACTCGCCCCAGCTCTTGCCAACCTAGCAATTTGAAAGCATGCAAATGCAAGTAGATTAATAGGTACCACTTCAGTGGGTAGGTAACAGCGTTCTGTGTGTGTCATGTGGCCACATGACCCTTGAAGCGTCTTCGGACAACGCTGGCTCTTCGGCTAACAAACGGAGATGAGCACCGGCCCCCAGAGTCGGACAGGACTGCACAACTGTGCGGGGGGGAACCTTTACCTTTTTACCTTAAGAGAAGCTTTTTATAGTAAGAAAAAGTGGAATCTCTTGGTGATTATAGTTATTTTTGGAGATTTTCAACTATAAAAAAAAAAGTTTTGGCTTTTTTTCCCCTCTGGGTTATATTGAGAGCTGTAAAATTGCCTTTCCGTTGCTATCTTTGTTGCTGAATTTGAAGGTTGGAGCATTTTTGCTACACATTGTTTTCAATTTCTCATTCTAAACTTTTGGCTTTCTGTTTACTTTTTTCGAGCTGTCTGCTAGTATATTTTCTTTGGTTAATTTTGGAATAATTTATTAACCTCTATTTTTGTAAGTTAACTCTTTAGGGTGTGCTATAACAATGGAAGATTTTAAAGAAGATTTCAGAGAATTATGTTGTCAGCAAGAAGATATCTTTTCAAAGTGTTTTCAAATTATTATACAGACTGTTTGGAACATTCAAGATGAGATTCTAGCTAAAATGAAACAACTATATGAAAATACTATGATGGAAGAAGACGACATTGGAAAAGAGGGCGATTTTACTGTTGTGAGGGAGATTGAAATTTTCTCAGCTAAAAACTCTGGATTGGTGTTTATGGGGTTAAAACAATTGTTTAACCTTAAGACTGCACAAGGAACTGCCAAGCTGGGGAAATGTTATGATTATTTCAATCAATGTTATGGGAAAAGAGAGTATGTTATGTGGGAGGTTTTTTTTTCTCTTTCGCTGGAAAGTTTGTATCTTTGGGGGTTGTTGGGCTGTTGGATCTTTGTAAAAAAAATGCTGTTGGTGTAATGGTGAAATATTTAAATGCCCTGGTATATTTTGAGGAGGGGTAAAAAATTAAGAATATTTAATTGGATTGATAATGAGGTTAACATGGTTTACAGGATTTTTTATTTCTAAGATTTAAAAGGTATTGACAAGTTCTGGTAATATTTTATATTGTTTTAAAGCATAATTAGGGTTAAGATTGTTCATTATAAAGGCAGACAATTTATAAAAATTAACAATATTTAATTGGATTAATAATGAGACTAATGTGATTTCTTTTCTTTTCTTTTCTTTTCTTTTCTTTTCTTTTCTTTTCTTTTCTTTTCTTTTCTTTTCTTTTCTTATGGTTTGGATTAGGATTTATAGGGTTATAGATTTGTAAAATTTAAAGGATATTGATAAGATATAATAATGTTTTATACTGTTTTTTAGATCTAATAGGGTTAAGATTGTTTATTATAAAGGCAGACAATTTATTTGTTTCTATAATTTGATGCCTATTGTGTAGACAGAAGTATATAGAATAGTAGTAGAAAGAAAAAAAATGGATTGTTTTTTAAGAGGGAGGGAAGTTTGAAGTAGAAATTTAAATATATATGTATATATATATTATGTAAGGGGAAGGAGCAATTGTATTAGAGGTTTGTATATGTGTTAATGGAGGGATTTATAGAAATAATGTGATTATGGTTTGATATAGAGGAAGGGTTTGTTTATGGGAATTGCTGTATATTCTTGCTGTTGAAAGCTGGAAGTCACCTGTATGTATGTAACTTTCTAAAAGTCTTTTGTGTTTTTACACTTTTAGTGTTTTTTTTGTTGGTAGTGTTTTTTTCTTTTTATTTTTGTTTTTTATCTTTGTTTTAAAAAAAATAATAAAATCTTTGACCAAAAAAAAAAAGGCAGTGAGTCCTAGGGCAGCCCCTTCTTCTTTTACCACTGATCAGTCCCAGCATAATTGTCTTTTCGAGTGAGTCGGCTGGCATAACATGACCGAAGTATGACAGTTTTTGTTTGGTGATCTTGGCTTCCAGGGATATTTTTGGTTTGACTCTGTCTAGGACTTCCTTGTTAGTAATCATTGCTGTCCATGAGATGTGTAGTAGTCGTCTCCAGCACCACAATTCAAATGCATCTATGTTTCTCCTATCTGCCTTCCTCAAAGTCCAGGTTTCACAACCATACATACCTATTGGAAATATGATTGTATTAACTGGTCTGCATTTGGTTGGAAGGCTGATAAATTTATTCTTCCAGATGTTATTTATGCTGGTCATTGCTGTTCTTCCAAGCGCTATACGTCTTCTGATCTCTGGGCTGCAGTCACCCTTTTGATCAATTTTAGAGCCAAGGAAGTTAAACTCCTTCACTGCTTCAATTACCTCGTTGTTGATCTTAACACTGACTTGCACATTCTCTGCCGTTGTCATTATCTTTGTTTTTTTCGTGTTAAGGCGCAATCCAAATTTTTCAATTTCATCCTTGACTGTTAGGATTAGCCATTCTAGATCTTTTTTACTTTCTGCCAGCAGTGTTGTATCATCTGCACTGTTGATGTTCCTACCGTCAATTTTTACCCCAATAGTAGATTCTTCCAGATGTGCCTTTCTCATAACCACTTCTGCGTACATGTTGGATAATGAAGGTAATAGAATACAACCCTGACGAGTGCCTTTTCCAATTTTGAACCATTCTGGAGTACTTATCTGTTAAATGGATCCAGCATAGAATATCCTGATTTAAATCCTGCCTGTTCATGGGCCAGGATGTTCTCCAGGAACATCCAATCTAAATAATAATAATAATAATCTAGCATTCCTAATGCAGATGATGTGGCCATCATATCTACAACTCATTCATTCAAACTGAAACGAAGGGATCTTAGGCACTGTTCAGTTTACCCAGTAATCTTTCATACAACAGTCCTTTTCAGTTAAAGAGTTTATTAACATACATAGATTCAAAGAATATGCAAGAATCAAAGAACATACAAGATTCAAAGGGTTTGGGAGTCAGTAATATGGAAAAAATGGAATGATTTGAGTTGGTGAACTTAATAAGCCTGTGCATTCTGTGAAAACAGTCACCAATAGGTGCTTCCAACTTAGCATGAGGACAGCACCACCCTATTATTTGTTAAAGCAGTCTGATATCTTACCAGGCCTCTGTCTAAGCTTGAAAAAAAGATGCTGCTCCCTTAAGAGTTGCATTAACTTTAATGTGGAAATGCATTGCCTTTTCATAAACGGACTTCAAGGTTATGACTAAATGTATCATAAAATGTTCAGATGTGTGTAACATCAAATACAGGGTTTGATTCCCCAAATTAAGTAACTACATTTTCCAACCATTATATATATTTTTGAAAATCCACCAAGATCACTCATTTATAACTCAGGCTTAGCTAAAAGACAGTAAGGGGTGTGGATAAGTCTGACAAATTGACAAGGTAAGAATCTGGCATTCATCCTTTTCAGCAGAGTTATTGATGGTAAGTTACCCTCCAGAACATTTCCCTGAGCTGGAAACCCCTTGCTGTGTAACATCTTGGCTAGATTTGTTGCAATGAGACGGTTATACCCTTTCCTACGATGCTTGGGCACTGTATAGCCATGGATCATAGTAGCAAATTGGTCTGTCAGACCCCAGGAGATGGGGCATCCATGTTCATCCAAGAGACATATGCTGGGGAAACAGCAAATGAGGTTGATGAGGTACTTCTGGCATTGGTCGCTGCCTCCTCGGGACCATGTCTTATTCAGCAGAGTTGCATGAGATACATCAAGGGAAGTCAGTTTTGGTGCAGGAACTAGCCTAAGAGAGATTTCTCTGCTTAACATTTACTGCAAGAAATGTAGGATAAATGAATATAGGAACACAAGGGGGGATTCCATCTTTTTATGTTTGCAAAGAAGTACCCCAAAAGTAGGACTTTTAAGACATAATTTGCTCAATGCGGCAAAGAAGGAAGGAAAAAAGTTTCATTTCTGGAGCCTCCTTCCCCCCTCCCCAAACAGATAAATACAACTTTCAGAGCAACTTTATTAAACTTAAAAATTCTCCTGGGAATTTCAGAAGTTACTAGAGTAATAGGGGCAGGAAGCATCGGACTGCTGGTTGTTTGTTGTTCAGTCATTTAGTTGTGTCCGACTCTTCGTGACCTCATGGACCGTAGCACGCCAGGCCTTCCTGTCCTCCACTGTCACCCGGAGTTTACTCAAATTCATATTCATTACATCGGTGATGCTATCTAACCATCTCATCCTCTGCTTTCCCCCTCTCCTTTTGCCTTCAGTCTTCCCCAGCATCAGGGTCTTTTCCAGTGAGTCCTCTCTTCACATTCGGTGGCCAAAGTATTTGAGCTTCAGCTTCAGCATCTGTCCTTCCAATGAGCAGTCAGGGTTGATTTCCTTTAGGATTGACTGATTTGACCTCCTTGCAGTCCAAGGGACTCTCAAGAGTCTTCTCCAGCACCACAGTTCGAAAGCATCAATTCTTTGGCGCTCAGCCTTCCTTATGGTCCAACTCTCACAGCCATACATTACTACTGGAAAAAACATAGTTTTAATTATACGGACCATTGTCGGCAAGGTGATGTCTCTGCTTTTTAATATGCTGTCTAGGTTTGCCATAGCTTTCCTCCCAAGGAGCAAGCATCTTTTAATTTCATGGCTGCAGTCACCGTCTACAATTGTAGATTTTATGAGGGTCCACTGATCAAATACACAATTTTCTTTTGTTTCTTTGTGTGTGATGAGTTCCTCGTTCAGGGTGTCCTGTATTTCTTTCCATTCAGGTGTCTTCCTTAGTAGCACCCACTTGAACTTCTCAGTGTTTCCTATACTGCACTACCACTTGTTGATATATTTGAAGCTGGTTTCATAGAAATTCTCAACTACCTCAAGAAACTTAGCCTCAAATGAAAGACAATATAAGAACAATATTAGATGTAATTGAATATGGCCAAATTAATAACGAAAAACAAATTACCCTGATATTTCTTGATGCAGAAAAAGCATTCGATAACTTAAATTGGAACTTTATGTTTAAGATATTAGAAAATATGGAATTTGGTGAATTATTTATAAAAGCAATTAAATCAATATATACTACTCAAAAGGCTAAAATTATTGTAAATGAAGAAAATACTAAAGAATGTAAGATAGATTAGGGAACAAGGCAAGGTTGCTCTTTATCCCCATTATTATTCAATTTGGTATTAGAAGTTCTTCTCGAAGACATTAGAAAAGACAAAAAAATAGAAGGCATAAGGATTTAACAAGAAAGCTTTGAATTAAGGGCCTTTGCAAATTATTTAGTTATTATTTTACAAAACCCACTAAACTCAATAGAATATTTAATGGAAAAATTGCAAGAATATGGAAAATTAGCCGGGTTTAAAATAAATAAACATAAAACAAAAATGATTAATATAAATATGACTAAAAATAATCAAGAAATTTTAGAAACTAAAACAGGTTTTAAAGATGTGAAGAAGATAAAATACCTAGGAGTGATAATTTAAAAAAAAAATGATTTGTTTCAAAATAATTATACAAAAATATGGTCTGAAATAAAACAGGATTTGATAAGATGGGGAAAACTACAATTATCTTTAATGGGAAGAATATCAATAATAAAAATGAATATATTACCAAGAATGCTATTCTTATTCCAAACTATACCATTATTAATAATAGATAATGCCTTTAAACAATGGCAAAAAGATCTATCAAAATATATATGGCAAGGAAAAAAACCAAGAATAAAATTTAACCTACTACAAGATGCTAAAGAAAGAGGAGGGCTGGGCCTACCAGACTTAAATGTATATTATGAAGCTTGTTGTTTGATGTGGTTAAAAGAATA